>CM019177.2:28196854-28796854 GCA_009739505.2 Apolygus lucorum
TCCGTGAGATTAGGGAAAGGGTCGATGGTTGATATGGTGATGCTAAGCTTATTATTTATTGACTTTTAATTAATAGTTTGACTAGATTTGCAAAATAAATAACAAGAAAAAAGTGGACTGTATATCAAAGGGTGTTGTACTATAATAAATAACCAGTGACTAGATAATTATGACTTTTTATTAAACAATAATGAGGTAACAAGATATAAATTATGATGGTAACAAATAACTGTGGATGCCTACCTAAATGTGGCCACTAAAGACTAAATATCACAAAATTGGTAGGTAGCTAACCCCCAAAGTTCCAGTGCAGAAGAAGAAAGCCCAAACTCCAGGTAGGTAGGTAGAAGAAGACAGCCAGAAGATAGATCACAGGTATGGGTAGATCACAGAAGATTTTGATTATGGTAACTCTCACCTTGATTTTGGTAGCTAGCTACTTATGATGCCCTGAGCTGCAGGTGGTCAGCATACAGGGGGATATCCTGGTAGTGATGGTGATGATCCTGGTAGTCCAAGGGAATCCAACAGAATGGTGAGATATTGCACTTGATTTTTTGGTATATAGTTGAGAATCCACTTCAGGTACTACTTGGATGAATTTGGATAACTTTCTTTGGTGAGATCAAGATGGAACACAAAGGTATAAGATGGCTGACTTGTTAAGACTGACTGACTGATGAATGGTGATGAAGGGCTCCAGAGCAGTGATGAAGGTAGAATCAGCTGATGATGCACTTCACTCACACTTATAATTTTAAAACTGATTATTGTATAGATGAATTAAGATGAAATTTTTATTAGGGTTTTAATTATGAAATGAACAGAAATTATTGATGGATTGAATTGAATTGAATGGATGTGAACATGGATGTAGGCAGATTGAATAATTTATTACATGGAAGAGCAGTATGGAAGTGAATGTATGGAAGTTACAAGGTGAATGATATAAAGGTGAAGAAGCAGATGATAATTACAATTGATAAGTGGTTTCTTGTTTTGAGTTTGTGATACTGAGGGAATTAGAAAAGGATTTTGGGGAAGTTTGATAGGTTTTAGGAAGGATATGGTGAAAAATGTGGTAAATGGTGAGGAGTTGATGCAGTTGATGATGATGACAAGGTGAGTTGCTGATTCCAAGACGTTTTCCAAACATACTCCCCCCAATCAGCAACGTAGGCCTGGAGTATGCACAGCTTCTCACAATGATGACAGGTGCAAAGGTATTAGCTTGACAGCTGGTCGTTTATAAACCCCATGGGCAGTCTTGAGTGTTACCACTCTCACGACGTTATCTGCGCCAGGGTGAACCTTGATAATCCGTGCCATGGACCATTGAGTTGCTGGAACATTGGAGTCGCTAATGAAGACCAGATCGCCGACACTCAGATTAGGAGTCCTCTTCGTCCACTTGCCACGATCCTGCATTCCTCGCATGTACTCCTCTGTCCAACGATGCCAAAAGAACTGGACCCTCTCACGGACCAGCTCCCAACGCTTGAGACGATTGCTTGGGACATCAGTGAGGTCATATTCAGGAATGGCTGTCAGAGGATGACCAAGTATGAAGTGGCCAGGAGTGAGGGTTTCCAAGTCATCAGGTGCATCAGATATAGGTTGCAGGGGTCTGGAATTGAGGATGCATTCCACCTTGGCAAAGATGGTCGACAATTCCCAACAGGTGAATGGTTGATTACCAACAGTCTTGAAAATCAAAGACTTTGCTGCCTTCACTGCTGCTTCCCAGCTGCCGCCGAAATGTGGTGAGAGTGGGGGGTTGAACTTCCACTGGATGGACAGGTGTGAAGTACTATTGATGATTGCAGTGATAGTGTGTTCATCATGGAACCATTTGAACACTTCCTTCAAATAGGCAGCTGCACCGACAAAATTAGTGCCGCAATCAGAATACATGACAGCAGGTAAGCCTCTTCGGGATACAAACCGATCGAATGTATCCAGGAAATCCTCGATAGATAAACCGAGCGCAAGCTCAAGGTGAACCGCTCTGCTGGTCATGCATATGTAGACACATAGGTATGCCTTTCGAACACCAGAATTTCGACGGAGGGTCTCACGGCACAGGAAGGGACCCGCAAAGTCCACTCCTGTATGAAGGAAGGGACGCACTGCCTTGAAACGTGATGCAGGGAGGTTTCCCATCAGTGGAGACATGATATGCTTGGAATGCCTTATACAGGTTACACATTTATGCTTGACAAGTTTTACCAAATTCCTTGCAGCAGGTATCCAATAATCATGTCTGATGCTAGCAAGCAATGCAGTTGGTCCCACATGATGGTTTTGACGATGGTAGAAGTCAACGATCAAGGTAGTGAGGTGCGATCTTGATGGTAATAGAATCGGTTGTCGTTGGGATTCAGGTAACGGTGCATTACATAAACGTCCGCCCACACGCAACAGTCCATCCTTGTCAACAAAAACTGCTAATCGGCGAAGCTCCTGAGGTAGGTTGTTTGGATCTGCAGTTGAAAATGGTTCAGGATAATAGAAATATTGTATAAGTTGTATGATATGAAGTTTGGCACGATGAAACTCGAAAGAAGATAATGGACCAGTAGATCTAGCACATCTATGCCTTTTGTGAATACGACAGTTAATTATAAATCGTTTGATATATGCTAATATGCGTACCATCTTGGTAAAAGATGAATACCGCTCAGTAAAGTGAAGAAATTCAGAACTTTTCTTCACAGCCATGAGTGAGATAACAGTTTGTCTCATCTCAGGGACATGAACAGTTGATGTATCGGTAGATATAGGCCAACTTTCAATTGGCTCATGACACCATGCTGGTCCTGACCACCAGAGGGAACTCGATTCAAGTGCCAATGGAGACAGACCTCTCGATCCAATGTCAGCAGGATTGTCTGACCCGCGAACATGATGCCATGAATTCAGATTGGTGATGTCCAGAACTTGCTGCACACGGTTGGCGACGAAGGTCTGGAGAAGATATGTTGGTGTCTTCAACCAGGCCAAGACGATGGTGGAGTCCGTGAAGCAGAAGACATCCTGGATGCTGAGCGTTTGGATTAGTCGTTGAAGAGACTGAATGATACGGGCTAAGAGCAGTGTTCCACAGAGTTCCAGACGAGGAACGGTAAGCGATTTCAGTGGGGCCACTTTGGTTTTGGCCTTGAGCATGGTAAGTGACACACAATCACCTTGAGAAGCTCTCAAGTACACAACGCCACAATAACCTTTTTCTGAAGCATCAGAGAAACACAACAGCTGATACGTAGGGTTGGAGTGCGGAAACATGCGAGGGATTGCAATGGACGATAACGTTGAAAGTTCTGATGTGAACTGATTCCACGTAGCCTTGATTTCATCTGAAACCTCCTCATCCCATCCAATCTTCAATTTCCAGAGCTCCTGGAGAATGCATTTAGCCTGGAATATGACAGGCGTCAAATATCCGAGGGGATCAAACAGGCGGGCGATCACTGAAGAGATGCTTCGCTTGGTACATGTGCTGGATGGAGGTGTCACATGATACGAAAAGGTGTCGTCTGCAGGGTTCCATTGCATGCCCAAGATCTTGGTTATGGACGGCTCCTCAGAATGGATCTCCACCGGTGATTGGGTTGTTGCGGTGTTATTCAGAAGTGACGGGTAGTTGGTTTGCCACTTGTCCAGCTCAAATCCACCTTTAGACAAGAGACTGATCAACTGTCGTTTAACATCAGTCAACTGCTCGATAGTGTCAGCTCCGTAAGCGATATCGTCCACATATGTGTGGTGCAGCAATGCTGAAGATGCTTCTGGGAAGTCATCACCTTCATCTGCCACAAGTTGATGAAGTACCCGCTGTGCAAGGTAAGGTGAACAGCGTTGACCATATGTTACAGTTTTAAGGTCATAATACTGTATTGGATCAGATGGGTCAGATCTCCAGGCAATTTGCTGGTAGCAATGGTCCTCGGGTCTTACCAGAATTTGCCGAAACATTTTGACAATATCACATGTCAAAACATATTTATGACAACGGAAATGCAGGACTATGTCGCAAATATCAGCCTGCAACTTGGGCCCACTGAACAGATAATCATTCAGCGACCCACATGGTGTTCGAAAGCTGGCGTCGAAGACCACTCGGAGTTTCTTGGAACCATCAGGACAGATCTTGAATACAGGATGATGTGGTATTAAATATTTAGGTTCAGATGTAGAGAGTGACATGTGGCCTAAGGATATGTACTCATCCATGAACTTATGGTACTCAGCCTGAAGTTCCTGGTCCTTGGAGAACTTCCTCTCCAGTGATTGGAGACGGCCTATCACCTTGTTGGACTCCACAGGAAATGAAGGAGCAACAGTGGTTTTGAAGGGCAAGGCCACAACATAGCGCCCATCACTGGTACGCTGATGGGTCTCCGCGAAGTGAGTTTCACAGTCAGCATCTTCCTGTGACTCATGAGGTCGGACTGATGTTGGTTCCTCAACCTCCCAGAAGCGCTCAATCAGGTGTGAAATGTCAGAACGGGTTAACAAGGACACTCCAGAAGTGATATGGTCCTCAGAAGCATACTTCCCAAGGACAGTGTAGCCAAAAACAGTATCCATCAGTCGAGGTCCGTGCTCATGGATAACTATTGGCGTTCCAGTGACGATGTCAGGGGTACAGATCAGCACCTATAAGGAATGAGATGGGACCAGGTGTGGTGAAACTTGGGTCACTCAAGGAGTACGACTTGTAATCATGCCAGATGTCAGAGTCCAATGAGACTTGTGGTAAAGGTGGGGTTATTGAAGGAACCACAATAGCTTCAGTTTCTAATGGCGATGCAGCAGAAGGAGCAGAGAAAGTGATGGCTACCTTCCCTTTCACATTCTTGAGTGGAGAATGATTGACACCTGAGATGTTATGGCGGAAAGGTCGGGTGGTTTGACCTAACTGCCTAGCGCACTGTTCTGTCACAAATGAAAACATGCTTCCAGGGTCAAGCAGACCTCTGAAGCTATGGAGCGTCCCACTAAGGTCCTTGATATGGGCAATGACAGTTCCAAGCAAGACTGTTTGCTGTTGTGCAGAAGTGCTTGCACCAGTAAAGCCAGAAGCCTGAGCACTGGAACTTGGAACTGGTTGTTCCTGGTGAGTCACTCGCGGAAGATGGAGTTCAGTGTGATGTCGACCTTCACACTCTCTGCATGAAAATTTGGATGGACACTCCTTGGTACGATGGAAGGGGTGTAAGCAGTTGCGGCATCCTTGGAATTGCTTGAGCATGTCCAAGCGTTGCTGGGGCTGAGCAGCTTTAAATTTGTTGCAGGACAGGATTGTATGAGACTCCTTGCAAACAAAGCAAGTCAAATCCTGAGGGTTATTGGATTTGCTGGGCCTCACCTGTTGAATGGTGTTTGGCTTGGATGAGTGTGCGAGGAGAGCTTGATGAGATTTGCGATTGGATGATGAACCAAACTTATTAGGAGACCTAAAGGCGGCGCTTGGGGACTTTGACTCTGGTTTGGAGTTGGCATCCGAAGTACTAGGTTTGCTTACAGGATCCTGAGTCAACCTAAGTACATGACACCGGCCCTGTATGAACTCCTCCAATGCCTCACAGGAAGGAAATTCCTCCCCAATCTGCTCTATCTCAAAGGCCTCACGGGTGACATGGTCCAACCCTCGAAGAGCCAACTCGCACAAAAGGTAATTGCTCAGATTGGGAATCCCAAGGTTCTTTAAGGATGTGATGCTTTCCATCACTCCAGACAGATATGACTGAAGTGAAGCATAGGTTGGTTTCCCAGATGCTGGTTTGAAAGATAGCAAATGCTCCAGGTGATTGGAAGCAATTTTGCGCTTGTCATCATAAACCCTAAGTAGAGCCTCCCAAGCCTGCTCAAAGTTTTCCTCAGCAACTGGTATATGCTTGATGACATCGAATGCCGGACCCTGTAGGTAGCCCACTAAATAATGAAAGCGTTCCACAGGGGACAGAGACGGTTCATTTTTGATGAGAGAGGTGAAAAGCTGCTTAAACGATGGCCACTGTGAGATGTCACCGCTGAAGGTCTTGATGGGTATCTTTGGTAGAATGGCCCTCGGACGTGGACCTCCTGGGATCTGAGAAGCATCAAGGAAGGAGAGAGAGGAACGTTGAGGAGGGTTTTGCATAGAAAGGATGTGGATTTCGTAACCTTTAGCTTCATAATACTGAAGCTTAGTATCCTCAAACAGTTTGTTATCCTCAGAGGTAGGAAATATGGCGTCACTGTGAGTTTCAGCATACTCAACAGCTTCAGACCACTTTCTATGGAACTTATCCATAATGGCATCTAAACAGGAAGCCATACCCCTAAAAACCATCCTATCAGATTCAATTGTAAGGGCAGATAACCCTTTGGTCCTAACAAATTGAATCTCCCTGGCAGCAATATCAATGCCAGCCTTGACTTTCATCAAACCCCTAAGGGTCACGTGACTGCCACCCGGACTAGTCATGACTATATTTGATGACTAGAAAATTGATTAGATAAATAGATAATAAATAACAATGAGATAAATAGAAACAAACGATGCAATAAATAGAACACAGATATATAAAGATTCAATAAATAATGTACCTACCTAATATCACAGTTATTTTACTTATACCTATCACAAATATATCACAGATGGTTACCTCACAAAAAATCACAGACTGGTTACTTATCACAGTGCAATGTACAACTGGTACCAATATGGGTTGATTGTACCAATTACTTGGATCAATCAAGCTCCAAAAAGATTCGGTCGATTGGACCAAAAAATGGTTGATATGGTGATGCTAAGCTTATTATTTATTGACTTTTAATTATTAGTTTGACTAGATTTGCAAAATAAATAACAAGAAAAAAGTGGACTGTATATCAAAGGGTGTTGTACTATAATAAATAACCAGTGACTAGATAATTATGACTTTTTATTAAACAATAATGAGGTAACAAGATATAAATTATGATGGTAACAAATAACTGTGGATGCCTACCTAAATGTGGCCACTAAAGACTAAATATCACAAAATTGGTAGGTAGCTAACCCCCAAAGTTCCAGTGCAGAAGAAGAAAGCCCAAACTCCAGGTAGGTAGGTAGAAGAAGACAGCCAGAAGATAGATCACAGGTATGGGTAGATCACAGAAGATTTTGATTATGGTAACTCTCACCTTGATTTTGGTAGCTAGCTACTTATGATGCCCTGAGCTGCAGGTGGTCAGCATACAGGGGGATATCCTGGTAGTGATGGTGATGATCCTGGTAGTCCAAGGGAATCCAACAGAATGGTGAGATATTGCACTTGATTTTTGGTATATAGTTGAGAATCCACTTCAGGTACTACTTGGATGAATTTGGATAACTTTCTTTGGTGAGATCAAGATGGAACACAAGGTATAAGATGGCTGACTTGTTAAGACTGACTGACTGATGAATGGTGATGAAGGGCTCCAGAGCAGTGATGAAGGTAGAATCAGCTGATGATGATGCACTTCACTCACACTTATAATTTTAAAACTGATTATTGTATAGATTAATTAAGATGAAATTTTTATTAGGGTTTTAATTATGAAATGAACAGAAATTATTGATGGATTGAATTGAATTGAATGGATGTGAACATGGATGTAGGCAGATTGAATAATTTATTACATGGAAGAGCAGTATGGAAGTGAATGTATGGAAGTTACAAGGTGAATGATATAAAGGTGAAGAAGCAGATGATAATACAATTGATAAGTGGTTTCTTGTTTTGAGTTTGTGATACTGAGGGAATTAGAAAAGGATTTTGGGGAAGTTTGATAGGTTTTAGGAAGGATATGGTGAAAAATGTGGTAAATGGTGAGGAGTTGATGCAGTTGATGATGATGACAAGGTGAGTTGCTGATTCCAAGACGTTTTCAAACAGTCGACGTGTCAGAACGGGCGTGACACTGTCAAAATGCTAAATTCAAGTTTAGTCCAAAACCTGGCGTCATGCTCATTCCAAAACACTCAGACAACCTTTTCGAAACCCTTCACATAGACTTCGCTGAAATTTGTAAAAAGTTCAACCTTAACAAAACAACCAAGTCATTTCTTGTGACAGTGGATGACTTGAGATACTGAACTGTGTTAGTAAAAGTATACAAAATTAAGAAGAACACAAGATTGAAGTGAAGTCATAATTCGAACCCAATCTATTTTCTATTTCAATAATTCTCATTGATGACAATCATGATCACTACTGTAGTAACACTACATTTGTTATGGCAAGTCAGCAGTCAATGAACCCCAAAGCACTACTCAACCGTTTATCCCTTTATAATTATGGTATTACTTTCTATGATATGATTAGAAATTGAGTACTTTGCGTCAATATTCAAACGATAAATTTTGTCGTAGCTTTTGCCATATGAGCGAGTACGATAGCTGTAACGATCTTCTTCTAATCAACTTCTCATTCTATCATGTCTCTTTGTAACGTTCCTCCTAGCCAGGTCCGCACCCGTGAGAAGTTATTATTTACGACAAATACGACATTCATCACTGTCAGCGATCCCTCGAAAACTGTCTGTGAAAAAAAGAAAAGAGGTACCGCCTGGATCGGTAGTTAATTCTGTTCAAGGCCCGAGCATTTGCGTTCATCAACAGGACCCAACTGTAATGGTAGTCCATATAGAGTCAACTCAGTGTGGCTGACGGGGTGCGAAGAGAAAGACCTGTCCGATAACTATAGATCCTTGTCAATAATAATGTTCTGACTATACCTCAGGAACAAGGTTATTACCTTAACTAGCCATTGTTCAGATAGCTGCCGGGTTGTTAAATGCGTTGTGCAATTGTTCGGGAACGAAGAGAGTGAATACCTGTTACCATGAAGTATGACAGTTATTTATAACATGAGTGAAACCATTTCTATCTACTTCTCACATTCTGGAGGAATGGAAACGTTGATGTACTAAAAGCTCTCAAATATCATTTTTATGTATCATTAAGAAGAAAGTACCTAATTTTAGAAAGAATAGAATTTGACCCAAAAGGTTTTTCTTTTGAGCGCCCAAGGGAACTTGAATGGTTGTTCTCGTTCTTCCTCAGCGACGAATCTTATTACTTTATTTTCAAAAATTGTATATATTACTCGTATAGATGGTGATTGTCCGCACCAATGCTCTAACGTCTGCCAAGTTGGGTGAGCAGTATAGTTGTCTCACACCGATTAACATGAAGTTATAGAACTAGGTAGTGTGAAATGATTTATTAATATTTACATTTAATTCTATATCAAATAATGAATTTGTGGTATAAAACATCATTGTTATAGTGATTTCTTGATTTCACAAAATATCGACACAACTAAGAAATTATTCTTATCAGCTCATAATGTTACCGAGCTGTTGATGATTTTTCTCCTACGAATTGCCTCTGTATCTCCGATAGACAGGCACGGAATTAGGCTTGGGAAGCTTCAACACCCAAAACTACGTGTGGAAATTCAACTATTCAATGTTTGAGCTATAACGCTTTGTCACCGATCCCATCCTCATATTGTGATCCGATCCTCATATTGTGAATGCGGTTTCCAATTGTTGTTCATGTTAAGTTTATTCATTATTACGCCTTGAAAGTCAATGACACATATACCAGAAGATATTTCATTAGAAAAATGAAAGTAGTGATAACGATCTGGTCAAGTAACATTTCATTGGAAGGCTTGGCTACCTCCAATGGATTCAATGTGGTTACATCATCTGAAAGTTTCTCCAAAGTCTAAAAGCTTGGAATAATTGTAAATAACTAGGCTGGTTGAATGGCAGCGCAGTAAATTATGTCACGACTGTGAATAATGCTTTCTACTACCGTTCATTTTTCTAGTTATTTGTGCCTGAGAGAAATTTCTAGAAATTCCGAGTTGCCATATCGTAAATCATACCTATTATGGTTTACTTAATGTATATGAGAGTTTGCCAGGTATAAAGTTTGTATTGGTAACGTTTTACTATGATACAAGAATCTACGAGTACGTTCTTCAGCCAAAAAAAGTAAGCCAGTCGTCTGGATATATTTTTCCCATTTTACCACAGATCATTGAAGATTGGAGCCTACGATGTGAAAAGAGTCGTTTTTCCGGAAAATTTACTGTGTACGATGCCTTCTTGGATTCACGGTTCTCACTACGCTGTACAAGCCTCTTTTGAATGCGTAATCCAATCTCGTAAATTGCAGCAGAAATATTTTTCCTCGCTTCTCGGAAAATTGTATTTTTTATTGTCGCGGTTTCCTGGAGGTGGAATGTTTCGATAAACTGAGACTTACGAGTATGGAGTTCTTTGTTAGACACTTAGATGAACAAAACAACCACGCGATCCTTTTGCTGTATCAAATCTGTGATCAATCCTTCGAAGTATCAAACGCAGGGGCGCGTCTAAGGGGGCAATAAGGCCTAATGCCTGATTCAATGGCTGGCAGCACTTCCAGTGCTTTCAATATTCTGTAATACGCTTTTCAACAGTTGACGGAAATTGATTTATTTATTTTGCCATTGTACACATGAAATTACAAATAGAGCAATAATTGCTCTATTTGTAATTTCAAGTGTACAATTATTGTCAGAATATGTATGAACGACATTAAAATTTTCTAACAGGTCTAACATGTAGATTTCAACAAGTACATGTAGGTACAACATTTTACCATGTTTAACTAGTCGATTTAATTACTTAAGCTTATAAAAGTCGAGTGTAGAGTATAGTTAGTTTTTGTTTTATTAAGTACGCTTTAACTTTAACCAGGTATCTCTTTGACCCTCGCGGTCAATATCAGTTCATTCGGATTTAGGGCCCTCTTTTGGTTTATTATTTTCAATAATGAACCTTTGGAATCGACCAAGAAAAAAAAAATTTTAACACCCCCTCAAAATTTGATGGTTTACGTTTCAAGGTACGTAGAATCCAAAAATCGAATAAAAATTTGGCCATCCGTCCGCCGTACGCTGTCCACCGTACGCCGTACGCGGCACTTTTGCCACTTAGCATTGACCGATTTGATGATTTGGTATGTAGGCTCCATTAGGGGTCTAGTTGTGCCCCGAAGCTTTTAGTTGATGTAGGTCACTTCTGAGGGTTCCAAAATCAATTTTGAAATTTTGAAAACGCCCTAACTCAAAAAATTTCGATATAAAGGTATTGTTTTTCCTTCAATTTAAGATTCTATAGAATTTTTAGAATTTTTTGAGACCACGCGGAGCTCTGTAGGACTAACCGTTCGCTCCCTACGAAAATTTAAGGGTTTATATTGAAATATATATATATAAATCAAAACACGAGTGTGAATCGCAAAAGAGGCCTAATCTCCGTTCAAATTAGAGCTGACCGAAATGCGATCGATGGTTAGTGATTTTGATTTTTTTTTTTTTTTTTCATCTCTTCATATTGGATGGTTGGTGATTTAGTAGACGAGTGATCTATATAGAAAAATAATAAACCATTGTGTAATAATTTGCAGCGTTTTTAACTCGGACTAAAGGCCGCCATTGATTAAACAGCAGAGACGGGTTTCAGGTGGATTTTCAATCGTCAGGCAGGGACTAACTATACTTCTGTCACGTTAAATAGCTAAACTGGAAGTAGTTCATGTAAAAAATTTCTGGTGTCAAAAATTTTGATCAGAATTGAGAAAAAATAATGAAAAAGAGTTTACAGAAGAACATTGAGAAAGAGTTTTCTTCGTCGCAATGATACAAGTTGTGAAAATTTTCAAAATGTGCCCCACTTTCTACTTACTTTGATTTTGTTGACGGTCTAAAATTGAGTGTGATTACTCTGTTATAAACCTAATTGGACCGGAAATGACTAAGCGAAAAAAAGCGATGGTCCGAGTTGGGCGTATCTCGACCTACAGGTGTACGCCGTTCAGTGGACTTCACAACAGGACCTAAAATACTGCCCAGCCTGCTCAATCGACTCATTCATTAGAAGCGGTCTCGGACCGCGAAGAGGCCCATCTATCAAATCAGTTTCAAAGAGCTTTTATTTTTTAGACCCTACCTTTTTCTGATTTTTCCCTCCCCACTACATTCTCTCCTTGGCAAGTGTTTTTTTGTTTTGTTCGTTCTCTCTCCACCTCTCTCCGCCTCGAATTCGCATCCACGCCTCGTCCTGAGTTCCGTATAATTGGCCCGTCCGTGATCCGAAGGTTCCAATCAGCTTTTGCGTACAGATGAACTATTCACCTGTTAATTGTGAGCTTGTTAAGCCCCTTTTCTGGTCATCGTCTCTCTTCAACAGACTTTCACCATCTGTACTTCGTGGATGATTCATTTTCTTGACTGCTATGGGCATTTTTCCTCTTCCTCTCCAAGTAATTTATTGGTATTCTCCATATTTTAAAGTGTACTGCGCTGGTGAGGTCCATCAGTAATGTATAAATTTCTTTGTCAGCTTACTTATGTGTCTGTTTGTCGGTTCGGTACCTACCGATTACAACCAAACGACTCTACCGATATTTACCAATTTAGTACGTTTATACAATACGTATGGCAAAATGGAATACGATGTTTTATAACATAGTGCGCGACAGTGAGCAATTTTTCAACTCTGAAATACTAACATGGCGCCTCGCGAACGTATTGTCCTCCTCCCACCAACACCGCTGGTATTCCTCAAAAATCGTCCGCTTTCCGTCAGTAGCCTCATGGCATTGGTAATGCTGTTTATCGTTGAGTAATGCACATTTTTCTGAAAGTTACTACGCCTGAGAGGCTCCTAGTTAGTATTGATGCAATTTTTTTTTCGACTGCAAATTTTTAATATACATGAGTTTTCGAAAGCATCATTAATGATGAAAATCTCTTCCATTCTTTTCAATACACAAGAGAAAAGAAGATACTGTGATTGTGAAGTAAACTAAAAATTTTGACCGGCAGTTAGGAAGTTTTTTTCCTCAGAGGCGCATTCTTAACAATATCGGCCATGTTAGTATTTCAAGATTTAATAAATTCAAGTTTTTTGATTACTAGGTATTTCCTAGGTCAATATAAGAAGATACTGTGATAGTGAACTACGATTTTCGAGTGACTTTTTGGAGAATTTTCAGGCTCAGAGGCACATTGTTAGAATCGGTGAAGTAGTGACTCATCACCAGAATCGTTACCTGCATGAAGCTGGGAGAGGGTAGGCGATTTTATAACATCCTGCCTTATGCACAACTGTTCTTAGTTGCGCTAAACGCTGGGCCGATTCTGGTGAGCGTCACTACTACGTTCTCACAACCCTCTTTGACGAGTAACCCCGACGTCAAGATTATATTACAATCCAGCCAGAACATGACACGGAGAGACCATAAACTCGATAACTAACTACGTTATCATTCATTAAATTTTGTGGGAAACGTCCACATTTTCTCAATCAATGATTGTGACTAAAAACCTAGGATACTATCATCACCTACTAAACTGACTAACGATGATGGGAAGTCCTAAAAAAATCTCCAGCGCATTTAGACTTTATCCAATTCGAGCTTGCCGCACGATAGGTTTGGCAATGTATATGCAAATCAGGTCGCCTTCCTTAGTCACGTGACTTCATTTAGGGTTGGCGGAAATATTCGTTATCACGTCAATGCGCTCGCTGAATCAAGGAAATCACTCCCCATGAAACTAAACAACCTGCTGGCTATCACGAGAGGCCATTTCCTCGAGCCTCCCTATCATTTATTTTGATATTTTTGACTACGGCCTGGGATGTATTCGATAAATAAAAGCTTTTTATGTTTGAAACGTAATGAAGCAATCACGTCGCATAATATTCCGATTAATATACCTATCAATGTTTCGCTCGTTCTGCAACATTTTCCCCATTTCAGCTGCAAAATTGAAATGCCTCAATAATTCCTATAAATATAAGCTTTTAACAAACTTCATCTTGGAGGCAACAAGTGCATCTTTATTGCTTTAAAACTACTTAATAACTGCATTAAGTGAACACCTGCACATTTATTATCTGAATATAACATTCCATACTTAATGACTCCCTAGGAAATACTTTTCAAAATAACCATGATTTGTTCTTGGAAAGGCAGTTCATATTATTATGACACCCGAAGTATTACGATCCTAAGACTGAATTTATATGGCACCTACTTCCCTTCGTTTTGATCACCATCCATCCCGAAATCATTGGAGTATAACGAATGGTACTTAACTGTACTGACCAAGTTGATTTCACCCTGTCTTGGAAGGGCCGCTTCGGATGATATATTCGTGGTGTAATGTGGGTACGCCACATTGGAGATAATTGACTGACATCGGGCTCATTGGTCTTCTTACTACTTTCAATTTGTTGTGGACCTTCTAAATCAGTCCTGCTGCCCAGATAATAATTTGAAAGGACTGACAAAGCAAACCGCCCATAAATTTCGAATTCGCCCTCGAGATGGAAAGAGCTCCCATACATAATACTAACTATTCTTGATAACATTTTATTCATTTACTTACTGTTAATATACCAATGGGCTTATTTCAGCATATTTATTCTTGTTTGGCCACTTTTTCGAAGATAGAAAGCATTGTATTTGTACAGAAAGTCTTAAAATTTGTGTTTGAAAATGTGAATCAGAGCTTTTTGAAAAAATGTTTCTTGTCTGTCTGTGATAAATCCTTTGTTCAGGCCATTGCTGTAGGAAATTAAGGTTCTATTTAATTGTAAATTCCAGGATTACCTAGATCTTTCTCCATACATTTCAACGAGATTTACGGTGGATATAATTTATTCTCACGATTTATAATGACCCTATTCTGTTGTAATTTGGAGGTTAGTTTAGGGTTCTCCCCAAGATTATAGGTTTTTTTTTTCATCAAATATTTCCTGTCAAGTGAATTGAAATATCACCGACATCAAAAATAGCTAACCACTTCGCATTCGTACTTGTGTTTGTCAGTGCAGATTCAACATAATCGTGACAACCATTCGTACCCAATCCCGTTTAATCACTTCGATCATATCTGCAATGGACTTATTCGGTTTATCATTCAATAATGGTCCTTCGGAATCGAGCAAGAAAAAAATGTAACCACCCTCAAAATTCGATGGTTTAAATTACAAGATATTTAGAATCCGAATGAACGAATAAAAAACGTTCCGTCTGTCCGCTATACCGATTTTTATGAAATGTCAGCTTAACTTAGCTCTTTATGGGCCTGCTTTTCAAACTGCTCGTCATTTCATTCACCTTTTGATGTCCCAAAGGTATTGTAAGAAATCGAAAACATCTAAAACGTCGAAGAACACACATTACAAGATCCTTTGATTACTTTTTGGTAATAACGATGGCAGCTAACTACGTACACCAATATAATCCAATAAATCGATGTTGGTTTTTACCGCGAATGTTGTTTACAGTTCTTTTAAATCCGAGTTATAGCTCAGCTTCGTCCATATTTACAGCCATTTAGGCAGTATGTAATTTACGCATAAATTTAGGGCTTTTCATCGAGTGGTGAACGATTTTCGTACGAAGAAAACTAACGGCAATACATTTCCTTAGAAACGGGTCGGTTGTAAGTGAAAAATCATTACAAAATCCCATGCTACTTTCGTTCCACGGTTTCGTCACCTTTTTACCAAGATGACATGTTCCATGCTAAAAGTGGGGGAATTATTTTCAAAACGCCCTAGTTCGAAAATGTTTGTTGTACAGGTGTTGTTTTTCCATTAGTTTAAAATTTGGAAGAATTTATCAAGAGTCGAATGACACCACTCAGAGATTTCTAGGTCCAACCTGTTTGCTAATGAAGCAATTAATTACTTTATTAATAAATCTTTAGGGACTCATTTTATTAATAGATAGAGTTCAATTTTTAGAAAGGAATGAAATGATCCAGACGATCAACTATCTTCAATTGAGCAATTATTGTGAAATTTATTACCCTCGAGTGTTAGTGTCGCTGTGAGCCCAAAAATACGAAGCCTCCCGGGTTATCTTTACAACCTTGACAACAATTTTTGCGACTCTCAGCCTAGTCTACTGATTTTCCCAACAGGCATGGTCCCTTCAGCTAGGTTTTTGCATTTCATTTATTATATTTATGAATTCTCCTTAGAACTGGACTTCTGTACCACCAACACACGACCTGGAAAAAGAGTGGAAACATTTTGAAACCACAGACAAATCCGAAATTGATATAGAAAAAGCTAGCATTAGTAGCATTTTGGGTTCCTGGTGTATGGTTGAATTAATTCTGAAAATATTGTATAGCAATAAAAATATTCTTATAATACCGAAATCAGTACCTACGAGATTTGATTAATCAGTATCGTTGTGCTGGAAATCCTAGTTGATGATGATTAAACTATGTGGTATCTTGGAGCAGTTGTCAGTCGGTAGCATTACAGTTACACAGTTCAGGAGTGAAACAGAAGGATACGAGATCCATTCTCTCCAGCCATTGCTCGATACTAAAGATTTAAACACCAGATCTTATCAAAACAGAATGCTTGTTAACGTTCCTTGAATTAATTAGAAGCGATCAACTTGCAAAAACATTACGACAACCTTGAAATAGTCCGTCCAATTCCGCAATGGCAAATACATTATCCCAACGGCTCGAGTAACAGTAGCAGTTTGTTAATAATAGACGCCTCAAATGACTTTCTCACAATGGACCTCTTGTTTAACATAGTGCCCCCTTCCCCTCCACCTCTTCGCCGGTCTTTCCCCTTTCATTATAAATAGTTAATCTGATTAATGAACCGTCTGCAGAGCTCAGTGAACCCGAAGAGGTCCGGGGGGGGGGGGTAGGAATGCCTCATCTCTCCTCTATGACGGGGAGTATGCTTGTCTCGGGTTAATGAGTTATTGTTGCATGAAGGCGTCTTTTTGAGAGGAGGTCACCTCCATCCAGATATTTGCTCTCCACGCGCCAACCTTCTGATCCAATCACTTAATCGGTTGGAAAGAAAAAAACCATAAACTTCTTCATACCTTTTCACAGATCCTTCCAGAGCTATAGCTTCATTCTACAGCCTAATTACATCAACCAATCCTATTCATCTCCAGTTACTTCTAGAGAAATTTCGTTTCAAAATTGCGAGAAAATTCAATATTTCATCACTCTTCTCTGCTTGCGTTGGATAGAAATACAACTTCAACAACTGGTGAAAAGTAGTGATTTTTCTGATTTTTTTGAAAATATATTAGCATAGAGGAGGTTGGAGGCAGACCGAGAAAACACATCGGCATCTCCACTTCTTTCTCGAATTTCATAAGAGCGAGGCTCTGTTCTTCTAGCTTCTTGTTGATACTGAACAACTCGTTGATTGAGTCATGAAGCCTCCTTCGATCTTTCTATGCATAATTAGAGTGGCAACTGATTTGGCACCATCTGTCCCCTTCCTATCCGAACAGCACTCGGCATCGTCTACCTATATAGATTTTATATTGTATCTAAATAGTAAAGTAAAGTAAAGTAAAGTTCTTATAGACCTTATAGAATTAAGATTCGTGCACGTCAAAAATACCCCCTTGTCTAGCTGTTGTGGTCCCCGTCCTCTACAATATTATTACTAACATTCATAATTTTATTATAGGTACATAATATCAAAAAATTACTTTTGTTATTGTGAACACATTTATAGTGTGTAATCATATCTGTAATAATTATTTTTGCAGAAAAAATAGTAGGTATTAACTAATTAGCTGTTCCTACTAGGATAGTCTCCCAGGTTGGACGTTAGTATGATTTTGTATTAAAAAGCAAGAAGTTATTCAACATAACTCGTTCTTATTTATTTTTATTTTTATAGGAGAGGTCCTGTGGGGTCTCTTACAAAAAAGAAGGAAATTCCTCTGTTACGCCTATTACACCCTTTACTACTCTAAGCAATCTTTCACGCGATATTAATGACCCTTGAATATCTCGATATGAAGAAAGGAAGAAGAAAATGTGGACGTAATTGACTTCATCCTCTGTCACCTTGGTCCTCGAGTGTCATGATTCGTTCATCTCGGGAACCGTCTCTAAACAGACAATAGCCGCAGGGGTTTTCAACGTGCAAAACACGCCTAATGGTAGTCGAGAGTTGCAGTACTCCAGGGTCACAGACCGTAGAGAGAAGATTCTCCAATCAGAGAAGGTTCATCGTGTTACGCACAACTCCTTGTTCAGACTACACTTATTTTTCAAGGTGTAGGTATTGCAGAAAGTTCTTACTATTGATTGGTTATTTGAGCCAGACCTTCATTCAGGATGGTCAAAACGAAAGGTAGGAAAAATCGCCCCAAAACAGCAGTTTACTTTCAGAGTCAATGTTACCATCAAGGAAGCTGTTGTATTCCTGAAACATGTCATCTCTTTTATCAATACATGATTAATAATTATTCTGCATCGGTGACGTTCAAGTTATAAATAAGAAACTAATTAGTTCAAAAAGTTATGGAAAAGAAGTTAAACAAGAAAATAATAAAAATTAAATTATGAATTGTTTCAAACAATATATCATAAATTTTTAAAAATTCAAATTTTGATATTGGACTTTTAATTTGATGGTATTTTTTTGTCTACATTTTTGAAAATCTGATAAATTATATCAAATCAATCGCCAAAAAAATATATGATCTAAAATGTCGTATTTTTGGTATTTATTTGAGCTGATATTACCGTCATTGTGAAATTGTCAGTTTGCATTTTTGAAGGTTTCAATGTGTTCCGTCAAGTTTCAACCCATTGCAGATTGAACTTATGCATTGCATTTTATTTCAAGTGTAAAATTAATAACAACGAGGTCTTGGAAAAAAAAATAATAAAAAAGAGGAGTGTGAAAATGCAATGAAACTGAGATAGATCGATAAGGTGAGATAGTTTGTGTTGGCCGTAAAAAACAGGTTTATCAAAGGTATAGTTACTGCGCCTCCTTGTAAAACTGTTGTTCTTGGAACAACTGAGCTGTCCTCTGAATCTAATTTGTTAAGTCTTTGGTTTCCTCTAAGATGTTAGTTCATGATTATTTTCAAACGTTAAGTTCCGTGGCTGAAGTGGAATACCTCACTGTTACAGCTGAACGACTGTGTCATCGCATCACTAAATTTCCCCAAACTCGTAAAAACTGGTTGATACCTACCGCTAGTCATAAAAACCCCCGAGTCACGAGGTCATGCAATGGTGATAGTGAAAAGATTTCTTTAAATATTGGAGGTTGAAACGGCACTTGGGCTCGAACTAATGGGTCTTTAGCAGCTCACAACAAACAGGTAATATTCTGACTGTTGACTGGAACTGGAAAACAGGAAAATTACTACAGGGAATATTCCACATTATTCTCAGTATTCATTGTGAGTAGGCTGGTACTTGCCTCACATCTTGGAGGCAGCTTGCAGGTAGGAAGTAGTCTTTATATGGAGCCGCTTTTAGGCTAATAAACGTGTGGTCACCAAGTGCAGTTACCATCTCAGTCATTGCAGGAAGGAACCGTATCAAGGACGCAACACATCATCCTTCACACTGCGACCTCGATTGTCCAAGTTTGCCAGAACAGGCTGTCGACTGTAGCGCTGATTGTTTCCGCCTCACCGAAATACGTATCTGAGTCACTCCTCAAAGGTGCGAAGAAAAATTCCTAAGGAGTTACTAAGTTACCTATTTCCCATTCATTGCTCACCATAAAACACCGATATTTATAAACACGTCGTGTTTTCACGGACCAGTAACCCGTGCTTCAAAATGCGCAGGATACTTTTAAACCATGATTGTATTGATATTTAGACATTACAGATCAAAATTCTGGTGAGGATAAATTTGACCTGAGGCATCATTGCTTGCATGATGCTCAGGGCAGTGAGGGCAGGGAGAGAGAGAGAGACTGTTTGACTGTTTATTTATTCACCTGCACAGAAATTAGGGCCATGAGGCCCTCTCTACCACTCTGGCAGGAAACATAATTATAGCACAGAGAGAGAGAGAGAGAGAAATCAATTTATTGGGTGCAAAACAAATAAAAAGAACAATACCTCATTAATTCCAATAATTGTACATAACATAAGTGCATGCGCCAATTTATTGCGCGGCAATAGGCATAGCCCGTGACGCCGCACAAGAGTTACGTTTATCTTATTATTTTAAAACAAGTTGGGTGGGCAGTATAGCTTCCTCACTCATTGTAACATGGACGTATAGAATCAGTTGGCGAAAAATTTATGATTCAAAGAGTTATTGAATACCAAAATATTGACTATTCTTGAAATTGATTAAAGTCAGCCTAAGAGATTAAGTCAGTCTAAATTAAAATTTAGCGGTCCACCGTCTAGGACCTAACCACACAATCCCTGAAAATTTCATCGAAATTGGTTGAATAGTTGCGGAGTTTTGGTTGTAACAATAAATTTAAAGTTCGCGCATGCGCAGCGGCTATTGCTTGACCAATTTGATTGAAACTTATAGGGTGTCTCTTAGAAGTTAGTCCCTAACTAACCTCCAAATTTGAGCAAAATCGGTTCATTAGAAACCGAGAAACCGAGGTTCCAGGAAATTCACGTTTGCGCATGCGCACTCGCTCCTATTGGTCCGAAGGTGCTGAAATTGATAGGGGGCCGTCTAGAACCTAACCCGCACAATCCCTGAAAATTTCATCAAAATCGGACCACAGGTTAGTATAGTTTTGCCCGGGACAAGGATTGACCACAGACAGACAGACAGACAGACAGAAACGGAACCACAATTGTTCGGGAAGCTCTAAAACGCAAAAAGCAAGTGGAAATTTTGATTTTGGAGGACATTTTTTTTTTCATTTCTTTCACGAATACAAAGCTTCCCTACCTTCGGTAGTGAGGAAGCAATAAAAATTAAATACGTTCCATTCTAATTCTGTAGACGAAATATAAAGGAATTAAGCCTACATTTAAAACCTTCACAGGTCTGAACTATTTTACATGAAGAAAAGTATGCGAATTTTAATAATCTATACGTACTCACTTTTAATTATAGGTTCCGCTTGTAAATCACCTATTTTTATAAGCCAAGAAAAGATTCCCTTTTTGTAAATTGACCTCGTGAAAGACGTAGGAGACTTTAATGTTACGGATAAAATTCGGTGAAGTACATACATAGTGTAGAGGGGGTTTTTTGTCATTAAGACCGAGTACGGTTTGGGTTTGTCACATTCCCTATAAGTTTATAACGAGTAGTATAGTTATGTGGATGATGATCATTAATTATGCCAGGACATTTATAAAAATATAACAGTAAATTTTTTATATACTATTGTCTTATTGTGAAAACTTTTGCAAGGTCATACAACTCCTCAGACGGCAATTTGCGAGGCTTGAACAAGCTTTTCAAGACATACTTTTGCAGTATATTTAGTTTATTTATACTAGTAATAGACTTGTAATAGATTAGGTCACTAACAAGCCTATATCAGTCACTAATTAAGTGACAAATGATTTATTTTACCCAATAGTCTTAGAGATTCGTTCGAGTTCTTTGCAAACACCCTGCGAACACCCGTTCGTTCTACATCCAGACGGAGAATGCATTTCCGTTCGATGACGTCATCCAGTAAAGTACTTTCATTTCGATAGCCTTATAGAAGCACGCATCCCCTTAGGAACTAAAATGGATATGAAAAGAAAATCCATAATGTGAAAGTAAGGACCTGTTTATGGTATCGTCGCATTTTTTCATATTGAACTCCAAACCCCAACGCTTCCTCTCCGCTCCGTCTCCAGCCGATCCATTGGCACATATCGGCGAGGAATCTTTCCCACATATTTGCCCGCTCGACCGCGGAGAAAAGGCCCGCATTTTAAAAGACGTGCCTTGATCGTCGGCATTATAAATCAACGACGTGTTATCGAGAAAAATATTTTTATTTTTTGTAATTTTTTATTTTTTAAAGCTAACTAAGGTGTTTTATTTTGAGGGCCGGAGGCCATGATGCTGATGTGAGCCTACAGGCGATTCTAAATTTTTTTTTTCCGTGGAACATTTCACAATTAGAGTACTGCAACTAGAAATAACAGTTTATACTGAATATTCTCAATCTACGCCCGTTTTCATTCAAGCTGAGCACATCGACTATCATTTGGAGTTCAATAAAATTCCTTCAATTTATTGTAGAACCAACTCATTTCATCAAGTTCATTTTTTGTAACAAACCACAATATTTACGGCTTATCACCAAAATATCATTGAATATCATCATCATTAAGTATATTATTATCAATGAACGCAAACCAGAGAGTCTGACAAAGGATTAGATCTCCTAGATCCGCGCTGAGAGGTACTGAAGGGAAAGCGTTAGTGGGAGACAGGCCTCCCTCTCCTCACCTCACAATATAAAGTAATCCATTTTGGGACATCTAGTTTTCTGACTATCAATAAAAACTATCTCTCCATTTGGTCCCACTTTCTGGGGATATTCTTAACCCTAATTGAACCACGGTATCACTGGTGTCACCGAAACAAAAATTAATGTACAGCTGTAGCTGAGTCATCAGAGTAACCAAAATTAAATTACAATTTTAAATTTAATGGGCAGCAGAATGTTTTTGAGCTTTTGAAAGTCTCAAATAAGAGTTATGGTAAAAATCTCTAAAGAAATCAATTTTTTTAAATTTCAAATTTTTTCTCATGACATCATTTTTTGAGTTTTAATAACTTACAAAAAAAGGTTGAAAAAATTCAGCTCTGTCCTATAATTTTTAAATTTCAATTCAAATTTGCTTAGTCTGGGGACACTTTGGGACAGCTGTAGAATTCCTAGTGACACTAGCGACACCATGGTCTAATTTGGGTCCACAAAACCACTTTATAAAAGGTCTGAAGCGGGTTAGGCTTGTCTAATCGAAATTTGACAGTTTACGTTGGTAGTAAAATTTTAACTAGGTACTTGGTAGTAGTAGTACTAGTAGCCTCTTGTAAAAAGTTGGACAGAGGTTAAGGAAAATCAAGAAACAAGATTTCAGAACTGCTGCACGTGAAAAACTACTTGTCTATACCAGAAGACGTTGGTACTTCGTCTTGAAAATTTTTCTACAGTTCTGTAAGAATAGATACCTCTTGAAAGGTATCTATATCTATATCTATCTGTATTGCACTTCTTGGCCTTCTTCAATCCTTCTTCTAGGCCCGTCTGTACATTGCACAGTACAGTGACCTCTATTCTGGAAAATTTTTTTTGTCGCACTGACCGAGAACAAACCTGATTTTTTTTGTCCCATAGCTTGGAAAAAACGATCGCCCTTGATGACAGTTAATAAATAAAATGCTCAACAAAATTAATATGTATGCAGAAATTCTAAAATCCTACGTTTTGAGATTTGGCTGACCTCTCCCCAATATTTTAGTACATGTGTATTCAATTTAAAAAATTCTAAGACAAACTTAAATTTCGATTAGACAAAAATCTTTTGACGATTTGCCTAACCATATGGCAAAATTCCAAAGCAAACTGTCAAATTTCGATTAGACAAGAATACTTTCACGATTTGCCAAACCCCTCCAGGTATTTTATAAAGTGACTAGTCAATTTGCTAACTGCCAAGTCATACTTCAATCGAACGCAAATATTTGGAAATCACACAAAACAACTGCTCAAGGCCGGGGGGGGGGGGGGATTAATTTGTGATTTGCATGAATTGACTGATTTGACGGTGACATATACACTTTCACACTTTGCTGGGAAATATTAACTCAAATTAAAAATCACTGCACTTCTACGGCTTCGATAGTGCATAAATGTTATAATTTAGAAGATTGAAGTAATTTTGATAGAATAATACAATCTTGTTTAATATTGCGCCAGTCAATGAATTATTTGTTCTTCTAACAGGTTCTTGCCAATCGTGCCTCCAATAATGATATGAATTCCCTGGTTTTCCTTATTTGCGAAGCAACGAGCCCGACTGCATTCCTTCAGCCGCAGCTAGATAATCGAGAGGTTTGGTTTGAGTTGCAAAACTCCGCGGCAGGTTGAGATTTATTTCTAGTCTTCAACCTTCGGTATTTTTGAGGAAACCATTTCGTGTTTTCCCTTTCACTTCGAAAAAACAGTTCGAACCGACACCGTGAGGGAAAAAGCCCCTTCTATGGAAGGCCCCCGATGTCAAGAACCGGCCACGGATTTTACCAGCCTTCGGTCGAGAGGGGGCCCCCTTTGGCGCGGTATATTTGCGATTGTTTCGAGCCATATCGAGAAGGGAGAGATTATGGGCGGTGATATGTCCGAGCTTTTTCGCACTGATCGAGATCCGCCGTAGGGAGTCCCCGGTAATTGGCGACCGTTAGGAATGAGCTCCGGTCTTGAAAATCATGGAGGGTACCAACCCATTTTCAACACCTACCGCTAAACTGTGATGAAAACCGCAAGGATGCAGAATCTCGTCTGAGATAATTAAGTTGGAGGTAATTATATTTAGGATTATTTTCAATAATAACGGTGTGTTATATAACTTTCCTGGGAGTAGGAATCTGATGAAGGCATACTCAATATATTGCTAGATAAAAACTCGATTCCAAGGTTTCTGAACAATTTTGGTACCTACTTACCTACCGTGTCTTTCCAAAGTTTGAAAGTAAAAAATAGTGTACTCTTTTAGTTTTTTTTATTTTCAGTTAAGAACCTTCGGAATTGACCAAGAAAATTTGTTTTAACCCGTTAAGTTCGTTGTTTTATGTTTCAAGGTACGTTAAATCCAAAAATGGAATACAAATGTTGCCGTCCGTCCGCCATTGGCGGCACTTTCCATAGTAACCTCCATTTGGGGTCTAGTTGTGCCCCGAAGCTTTTGGTTGAGATCAATCACTCCAAACAGTTGAAAAATAAGGTCTGGAATTTTCAAAACGCCCTGGTTCAAAAACGTTTGATATAAGGGTATTGTGTTTTCATAATTTAAAAATAGTATTGCATTTTTAGAACCAAATGAGACCACCTAGACCTGTGTAGGACCAACTTTTCGCTCACCAATTTGAACGTAACGATAGAAGTAACGATTAATCAGAAACACGAGTGTGAATAGTAAAAGAGGCCTAATCTCCGTTCAAAAGTTAGCTGGCTTAAATGCGATCGTTGTCCGTTTCGTACAGTTTTGCGTCGTTGGCAACCAGTTATTTTATTTCCTAATAAAGACACCCACTTTTTTTTCTCGAATTGAGTGTGAAGCGTTCATTTTTTCGAAATAAACTTGGTTGTGAAGTGACAAATGGCAAATCTATTTTCATTGCAGAGGACTGATCTATACGGGAAAATAATAGGTAAACCTTTGTATAATAGATAATAAACCTAATTTGCATCGTTTTTTATTGTCGAGAATTTTACGTACATTTGTAGGTCAATTATTATTTTTAGATTTTTAAAAATTGTTTCATGAAAATGTCTTAGTTGGTTCCTAGAAATTCTCATCCACTTAGTCAGTGTGATTGGTGTTTGGATATTGATAACATCTTCGCACGCGTGAAAGTGAATTCCTTGAAGCTATGATTTTTCGTTTTCCTAATAATCCAAATACTTTTTTCATAAATTTTCCATAAATTTCATTTGAACACAGTTCTTTAGATTTGGATCAGTTGGACCCGTTGAATGGGCCCAACATGATCAGAAAACGCTCGAAACTATTACAAAACTTTTTTTCAGTATAGATTACTTGCTTGCGAAGAAAACTGCTTAACGGTTTACTATCAAATTCATTTTGACTAAAAGTCCCAATCAGCAAACTATTTCAAAATTGCAACCCCTTCTTTTCCTCTTAGTAGTGTCTGACAATAACCAAACGACCGAACAACTAGATCCCGATTGGAGGCGATATACCAAATTTCATCAAAATTGGGGGACTGACGGAAAATTCCTTATTGAATTTTTGAATTAAAGGTACCTTGAAACGTAAACCACCGAATTTTGAAGGGGCTGATTTTTTTTTTCTTGCTCGATTACGAAGGTTTATTATCAAAAACAACAAGCCAAAAGAGGCTGACTCCATGTAAAGTGTAAAGGGTAAACATTGCCTATAGAAAATAGGATAGTCTTTGCGATAATTTACGAACAGTAATCGAATGATTGAAATTTGCCAATTTGATTTATTTGTTTCCAGAAAAATATCTGCGGTTCCAACAGTCACGATGATCATAAATTAAGGTGGCATTTTCATGCTGATCTTCTCTATTTCTTGAGAGTCCCACTTCCCCTGTTATAAAAAAGACCCTCACTGCTATACAACCTCTTTTGGCCGCTCGGTGGCGTAGTGAATCAGCTATCAATGTCTCAGCGATGGTATACTCCGTACTTTATTGATCTCCGAGACAAGGCAATGTCCAGGATTAGCCTCCTGTCGTTAAAAATAAAACTCATTCCTACCTAGTGAGTTCGTGATTTTCCCAGGATTCTCATAACTAGTCGACCTTTTTCGTGCGATGGCAAACTAGGTATTTCTGTTTTTAAATTTGATCTCACGGGTAGGTACCTGAGGAGATGGCGTTCGACCTCTACTATTTTGCAGTCTGAAATTACACTGCGAACGCTTGGGTATCATCGACAACTGATTCGGGCGAAGACGCAAACCATAACGATGTAAATGTCTCGGTATTACGGATCCAAAAAATGCTGTGCTTTTTACGAGTCTCGTGACTCTTCAATGACATTTCCCTTTCAAGATTCAATTTCACCTAGAATTTATTGTCTATTGTGTACTAAATAAATGGATGAAACTTTCGTGCGGGACAATAATATCACGTAGTAAAATTCCTTATTCCACTCATGCTGGTCACAGTCATCGGTTACCCTAAGTAGCTACGTGAACCCTAGATGGAACGTCTCCACTTCAGGCAGTCAAGATAGTAGGTATTTTTGTGCTCCCATCTATTGAGAATAACAATATTTTCGGTCTTATTCAAGCATCAAACTGGAAAAAAAAGCGTTTATTTGGTATTACAAACAGTTCATCTTTAATATTGTCATCGGTCAACTGATTGGGAATGGGGTCCTCAGAATCAACCTCCTCATTTGCCGAGCTTTTGGTGGCATATCTAGCTGGTTTTTGAATTGACGGTGATGTGATTCTCACACAGTAATACAACCTTTGAGCCCTGAGGAAGGCGATAAATTCACCGAAAGCTCGGCAAAAGAGGAGTTTATTTCTGAGGGCCCCATTCCCAATCAGTTGACTGATAATTGTTTGTTGGGTCGATCATCACACTTGCTGTTTAATATTGTCTACTTTATAAATATAATTCATCACAATTTATCATAGACAGCCTTTTCAAACTATGCCAACTCTAGATTTCTTTAGTAAATTTAGTAAATTTAGTAAACTTAGTACCACATTTAGTAAACTTTAGTAAATTTAGCACCTTTTGTAGCACCTACCGTGAAAATGTAATGTAAATATGTAAATTTAAATTGCCAATTTGCATTAAGAACTTCATAAAATTATTTTGTTGCTAAACATAAAAGAAGAAAATTGGGTTGGGGTAACAGGAGGTAAGCAAATTTTATGGAGGAAACATTTATGAACTGACGATTTCATCAAAATACTCGTATATTTATGATAGACTATGTAAAGATATATGACGAATGATATTTATGAGAAGACTTCAAGATTCATTTTAGACATTTTTCCAGTTTTCAACAAAAAATATAAATGGTAGTAGTTATTTTATAAATTTCATAAGAATGCCAACAATTCATGAACTATACGATTAATTGGATATGGATTATCATATATAA
Organism: Apolygus lucorum; assembly: GCA_009739505.2. NCBI lineage: Eukaryota > Metazoa > Arthropoda > Insecta > Hemiptera > Miridae > Apolygus > Apolygus lucorum. The sequence continues at coordinate 28,224,542 of CM019177.2, forward strand.
TTTTGATAACCTGGGTAGCGCGATACAAGATAAATAATATTTTGTACCTATATACTAGTAATGCCAATTATAGTTATGTGTGCAATATTATCTCAGCTGTCGGTTGACTGATTTTCAAACTTCATATAGATTTGAGTTTATCTCAAACAAACGAATATAACAGTAAAACCCGATTCTTTGAAAAAATTAAATTAAACTCGGCACTTCGGCCCTCGACAAGGGGCTAGCTCTTGGACCCCCGGATGCTTACTGTTTAGAGCCTTTGGCTAAAATTCGAGAAACATGAAACATGCTTTAGCCTGAAGACATTATACGTGAGCGATTTGGTCCAGGTCACGACATCGCCGGTGGACAGATGAAGCAAGGCTGATAAATATATAATTAGGTGAATATGATGTAACGTAAATTAGGGCTCAAAGTACCTTGAATAGAAGTATAAAATATTATGTTATCTTATAATATAAGATAATTGTAATATTATTACACCCGTGTTTCAGGTTCCTTAGACTCCATTTCGTAAATACGTTGCCAACGTACTACATAAAATAACACTTTCCTTCGAAATAAAACCCCGCTAAATCTATGATCCAAACCGCGAATGTTGTAATTTTAACTCTGGGGTGTATCTCAGTTTTCTTTATAATTACAGCGGTTTTGGCAGTATACAATTTATGCATAAATTTAGGGCTTTCCGACGAATAGTAAACGATGTTTCTACGAATACGAGTGACGAAGATAAGTTCCGTAGCAACGATTTGATTGTAAGTGGAAATCATTGCAAAATTTCTCGCAAAAATCATTGCAAAAATCGTGTCTGCCAAAAACTTGTGTCTTTTTGCCAGTTAGGTCAAGGCTAAAGCATGTTCCACGTCAAAAATTAATGTTACTGGATTTTTAGGAATAAATCAAGTTTTAGACAAAACATCTCCAGCCCTTAAGTATAGGCACTTACTAAACTAAGCCTTTGCAAACATGGCACATGAAAATATTGATTAGCGGCTGTTAATTTTGTTTGAAACATGTATAGAAATTAAAAGGCTTTAGGTGACTCAGCTAGGGGAAACATGCAAGGAAGGGAGGGCCCTAAGCAGGTAGGATTTCCAACTAGACTTGCTTCACAAAGCAACCTACCTATAACTTCCGACTGGTCTCTGTCTTTCCTCTGCTTGTGTCCGTCTTTGATTAATCGTCGGTATTCTTGTTCAAAATGATAACTGACAGACTTTTGTGGTTAACCACCAGCATCCCTCTAAATTCGGGCGTAATCTGGCCATTAGATGCTCATCGTTTTGCAAAAAATCCCAATCAAAATTGGTGTATACCATTACAATTTATCAAGAACTTGTTATTCATGCAACACTTGATTACAGATTACTATTTCTACTACCAACTTTGGTTTTCTACAAATTTGCTGGTTTTATTTCCTACGTATTATTATTTTTCATAATGACCATGAATATTGTGAGTTTCTCGAGTCACTGGAGAATCTGAACCTTTTTCAACTAGTCAGAAACACTATTTATAAATACGGGGTGGCTATTTCTTCGTGGGCTTTTGGGATGTTTACCTGCCTTCTTCAAGTTGAGCCTATTGTTGTTGTTGTTGTTGTCCAACGCCATCTATTTTTTGAGATCACCACTAAGAGGCCGAACATCATAGCCTTAACTTTCTTATTCAGCCGGGAGGCGAACCCGGGACACTGATGAGACAGTTAGTATTGAAGTAGCTCAGGTATAATTATACCGTCCAATTAATGAAATTAATCACACCATTATGTAATAATTTGCTGAATGTTCTTAATTCTGTACATCGTAACGTAACTATCTTGAATTTTAAATCTGTTCCTTCCAACATGGTGAAATCACATTTTCAACGTTCCATTTTCTTGAAGTTGTAGGCTATAATTCGTTGTGAAATGATTGGATATTTCAATGTAGGTTTTTGTAACGTTCGGGAAACGATGATTCATAAAAATTGCCGGCTGATTCAAGTTCTAGGAAGCAAATTATACATCCCGCCCGTTTGAAGAATTCAGCCCACGCCTCCTGCCTGGAGCACCTTTCGGCGGGGCGATTCTCAGGTAGAATGTGACTCAAAATGCAAATGTCGAGCATTCGGTACACTCACAATGCCCAGATGAATCCATGGAAAAATATGACATTACACATAATATGTGACATATTATGTGAAATTAGAACGGTTCTTTCTAATTATTATCGTTTACATTTTAATCGGAAAATTACAACTTTTGGCTTCCTGAGTGAAGGGGAGAACGGCGCATGCAGAGGAACGCCTACTTGAATAAATAACCGTCAGACACCGGAGAAATATCCTTCGTACTGGCGACATTTTTATGGGCCGACTAATTTCACAACGTGTAATTACAAGGTTAAAAACCCGAGAAAAAAACTAATTTGAGTTCGATAAATAACATTCTTTTTTGAGGACGTTGAAAGTAATGATAAGGTGGGTACTTGTAAATACCCAGTTCAAGGTGCACCATATTTAGAACTTCCCACTAGGGAGTATTCAATCTTAATACGCCCAAGCTCTTGTGGAAGGACTTAACTAATTACCGTCTTCCTTATGAAAAGTATTTTCCCATCATCGTTTCATTATGATGAACAATGGTTGAAAATTACACATAAGCCCTCTATCTCCTTGTGTATCATACAGTATGATACAGAAGTTTTTACAAAGCTCCCTAAGGAGCTCAGCCTGTATCTTATGTGTCCTTCACACTCAACAAGTATCACACAACGTAACCTGAATAAATTAACGTTCTACATTTTACTTAAAACTTGTGCCAGCCACCATTGACTGTGTTCCTCCCCTTTGAGCATGGCGTGAAAGATTTTCAGCAGTAAAGGCGCTGCCAAAAAATTATATAGAGATTTGTAAAAATGGTAATTAATTATCATAATTTATTAACGTTTAATTTCAACTGATGTATTAATTGAAGAAGAAATTGCAGATTGACCAGAGCAATTTCCATGTGAAGGAAAGTCGCAAACCTTAGGACCAAACTACCAGTTTGGCCCCTTGTCGCTCACAAATCTCAAGGTGAAATTATGCCCATAGGGCCGAACTGGACCTCTTCCAAGTTTATCTTTTTCTCTTAATATTACAAATTGCAGATGATTCAAAAACGGTTTGGAATTCAATCTTATACCGGACCAATTACAACAAAAAAACCTAGTTGACTTCATATACACTGGCCACGCTACAATCGCTTGCGTTTTAGAAATAGTAGTTCCAAAAGCAGTTTGGCCCTTTGGGCGCTCAGGTGTCAATACTACATAATATTATTATGTAGTATTGAAATGTGGGTGTCTGGAATGTTTGTATAATATCTGATTACATAGGCTAGACGTATTATCATATGTGAAACGAGCTGTGGTAAAGTAACTGATATTTCAATAAAAGCGGTAGTAGTTCATCATAATTAACAGTGTGTCCCATGTTAAGGACCGGATAACTTCGGGAGTCAATTACACAACTAATATAAGAAAATGTCTCATTGTAATTTTGTTTTAACCTCATGTTTTTCCAAGTTTTTTCCATTTTAAAATTTGTTTCGTGTTTTTGGCCTTATATCACTAAAACTACTATAACTACCTTAATTTCCGTTACTTATTAAGTACTATAACTAATTACTATAACTACCTTAACTACCATTGCCGTAAGAATGTGAAAATAAGGCCACCGTGGGAAAGGGTCCATCTCTCTAGAGCCTAAAAATAATCACTTTTGGCGTCCTGATGGATGAAAAACTACCTCGTAAATTAATTTTCGGTAAATTAATAATTGGGAAAATTTCCTTTTTATGGTTGTTGAGGTATTATTTTTGCTTCCACGTACCTCGACACTATAAACTGCCCTGAAATCTCAACTTTCCGCAATGGTTTAATCCAAAAATATTTTACAATCGAATTAAGGGGAGATATTTGGGAGATTCGGAGCCGGCGCCGCTCCTCCCACACTCATCCCACACCGCAGTCCATCCGTCAAAACGTTGATTTCGTTGAAAAAAATTCACATTTTCCACGTTCAACCACAAATTTTTCCTCTACATTCGATTGTAAAATATTTTTTGATTATACCGTTTGAAAGCTGAGATCTTTGCGCAGTATTTGGTGTTGATGTACGTGGAAAACCATGCGGAAAAAAACCTAAACAACCTAAACAATAAATGGGAAATGTCTCCAATTTGACAAAAATGACTTTACAAGATGATTTTTCACCCACCAGGACGCCAAAAAAATGTTTAGGCGCTAGATAGAGAGATGGGAAATTCGACGACGTTTCCAAAGGTAGGCTCATTTTTCCTTTTTTACTGAAAATTAAGGTAGTTATAGTAATTTTAGAGACTTAAGGTCGAAAACACGTGAATAAAAATGTTTAAATGGAACAAATTTAGAAAAACAAGAGGTATAAACAAAATTGCTATTGTACATTTTCTTACTTAAATTAGTTGTAGAATCGATTCCCGATGTTTTCAGGTCCTTAACAGGAGATACTCTGAACATAAAACAAAATCACTGTTTACTCAAGTTCCTAATTTCCTAGGAACTTTCGTTAGGTTTGAAAACTTTCAGTTGGTTTATTTTTTGTTATATTATTTTTATTTCATTCCAATTTTTTTATATTTTCGAATTTATTTTGTTTGTCGAACGTTCCAGTGGATGTTGGTATAATCAAAATACATATACTTACCATGGAGAAACCATTGTTATTAACTATATAATAAACGTACCTCTCAGTATTAATGGGAGAATGAAAAAATAAACAGGAAAACAACTATTTTTATTGGAGGAGCATTATTTCTGTTGAAGATAGTATGCGCCAGAATGATAAAAGTATTATTTAAATGGGAAAAATTATCAATTCCTATTACCTCCCCCTTCAAAATTGTCGACTATTTTGAACATAAAAAAACTAACTTGATATTTATTTCATGATCATACTATCATCGTACATATAATAATATAATAATGAATAAACAAGTACCTATTTGAATCTGTTCTTCATTTCACTACAAACCCGTAGAGAGTGGTCATAAAATTACATGTTTCATGACGATGGGGTTTCGCATATGAAAAACACTTTTATCATCTCGCGAGCGCATTCAAGGGAATTCTACTACACCCTATTTCCCAAGATCGATGAATTTCATTTTAAATATTTAGATTAATTGAAATCTCTGTATTGAGCAATGAACAACTTCGATTGAGCAAAAACGAGTGCCACAACGTCGTAAATATGACGTCACTCGGGGTTTTCAAGCCAATCTAAACGGAGATTTGAGCACAATGCTGATTCCATAAAATTTTCAAGGTTCGTAAGTCGGAATCTGAAATCGAAAATGCAGATGCCCAATGTTCAAATCAATCAATTAAAGTCTGATTCTGCAAACACTACAAAAATGTATGTGTGATTTTACTAAGCAGGTTAATGTATAGTGACATGAAAATGCATATTTTCGAATAAATAGGTAGAAAGAACGTCGAGATAACGATTCAAATATTTATTAAGTTCATCAACATACAGACTAACATAATTTTCTGTTTGCGTTTATTATTTTCAACAATAAACCTTTTGAATCGACCAAGAAAACAAATTTTTAGCCACCCCCCCCCTCCCTCCTCAAAATATGTTGGTTTACGTTTCAAGGTACGTAGAATCCAAAAATCGAATAAAAATTTGGCCGTCCGACCGCCGCGCCGTACGTGGCACTTTCCTCAGTTAGCATTGACCGATTTAGATGACATTTGGTATATGGGCTCCATTTGGGGTCTAGTTGTGTTCCAAATCTTTTGGTTGATTTTGGTCACTCCTAAATTTTGAAACGCCCTAACTCAAAAAATGTTGATATAAAGATATTTTTTCCATCAATTTAAGATAGTATTGAATTTTCAGAATTTTTAGAGACCACACGGAGCCCTGTAGGACAAACCGTTCGCTCCCTACGAAAATTTAAGGGTTGGCCTTACGATAAATCAGAAACACGAGTGTGAATCGCAAGAGGCCTAATCTCCGTTCAAATTGTAGCTGACCAAAATGCCATTAATGTTTTTCTTCTTGTTAGTTGGTGGTAACAATGGCAAAGCCGTGTTCTTTGCAGACGAGTGATATAGAAAAATAATAAACCTTTGTGTAATATTTTGCAGCGGGTTTTTTCATTATTTTTAAGAAATTCAAGTTGTAGCTCCAAAACGATTGTGAATTTTATAGTGATCAGATCAGTAATAGCAGTTTCACCACATAATTATTCTGAAAACTACCATAAATGACTGAGAATACTAAATTGAGTTGTTTCTTTATTTTAAAAAAACTATTTACTTGGTGATATAAATACTGCTACGTATTAGGTGCAGTAATCATTTCCGATCCAACAGATTCTACCAAATTTCTCAGGGGTTTCCTCATGAGGGAGCTATTGCTGCTAGAAAGCTACTGTAAGAACTTGGAGAGTAGTTATTTCCATATCCTTTTGGGACATAACTACTCATTTTTATATTGATTTTGCCAATTTCCTTCATACATCAAGTGCGCAATTACATAATGAGTAATAGAACATTTCTTAATCAGTCCATGTTCCAAACTCTAAGAACTGATTTTCACATCAACTGACACTTATTGGAAATTTATTATTTTTCGTGGTTCCAACCTGTCACCTATTACGTAAGCGAAAACAGAAAGAGAAGATGCGCGTATTCAAGGTCTCACTAGCCTTTTCCATCACCATGACTCATGAAATTCCGGTGTTATTTCCTTCGACGCAACATCTACCTGCTTTTACACTTCACGACGGCAGCCACAAGTACCATCAACCTTGGCGGAGATACGACCGCTAAATCGTCGACCAGATAGGTAATAAGCAGAACAAAGGAACTTTATACGCTATCCTTCCCTTTTCTCCCTCCTTTGAGGAGGAAGATCAGTTCCCGGATGATTCCAGAGGTAGGTAACTTAGTTCGTCCAAAGCCCAGCTGAAGTTTACGAACCCGCTAGTGAGGAGGGGTTGAGAAGAAGAAGTTTGATTAATAGCTTTTGGTGTCGTATCAGCTGCCTCTCGTCCAAGTTATCAGGCTTCATTGTTGTCTCATTCAATAGGAAGGTTGTACCGTTTGGACCCTTTATTTCTCCTTACTCGTGGTAGCGAGTGGCGAGAACTTCATCAAGGGGGTACCAAGTCCGAGAAATTAAACATTAGCGTTGGACTTGAATCATTCATAACCTCACCATCGTAAGAGAACTTATGTAGGTATCTGCTCCTTAGTCTATGATGAAGAACTAAAACGCATGAAAGAAAACTTCATGTTAGATGAGAAAAGAACGCATTGTTCATGTCACGGTCTCCCACATACCTACTCCTATGTATGTCTGCACACAATGGCAACCACACATCACACCACGCGTTCCTTGAGAAATCCATCATTGATCATTAATAACACATCAATATCACGTATCAACCGAACGCGGAAATGACGACTGTGCCAGGAATAGTCTAGCAAAGCGAATTATGCAAATGGAGCGACTGACAGAGCGTGGCATATCACTGTTGTGGGCTCCCAGCTCGAGTTTGTCATATGAATTTAATGGGAACAGATTGGATTCCCAGCAGTCTGAGTGAGATTTTTTAATATCAGTACTTCCGGAACTTATTGTGTGTCGATCGACGATTTCCTCATACACACAAATTAATGTACGAGTAGGTACTTCACTGTTAGATTTAGCAAACTCCCATTAACCTCATACCTATTATTAATTTCCGGAATAACGAGGTTCTAAATTCATTAGGAAATTGGTAGATATGTATTTATATCCGCGCATAAATCTCTCAATGGATTTGTGTTAAGCAGAATTATTCCATCCCGCAGGACAAATAATGTTCGATGTTTTGCTGGTACCTATCATCTATCTTCAGTTTTACATTATTTATTTATTTATTTATTTATTTATTCACGGGACAAACCCAATTACAAAAAAAAATCAGCTTTACAGTTAACAGAGATAAAGTGTGTATTAAATTTCAATAAATCGATTTTACTATCAAAACTTTTCAATCCCAAAGAACCTTAATGTTATGAGCATACTCATTGCTACATAAGTTGCTTCGTACAACGTTCTCATTTTTGGTGTTTTCCGTGGCTGTCTTTATGTAGTCCGTAAATTGAGATAGGTAACATTTATACCGTGTTGCCGGATTTCGATGAAATTCTTATAGTATTATTAGAAATTGTGTCTCCCCAGTTTCATAGCCGTTGGAATCGCCCATTCCTCAAGATCTGATGGTCTCATTTGGAGGGTAAGTAGGAAGATCACATCAATAGTCTCCTACGCTGGTCTTTTATGGTGGCCCGAATCTAACCAAGTGGCTGTTCAAAGGACCCTTGATAAAGTCAAAAGACAAGCTTGCTTAAGTATTACGGGAATCATGCCCTCATGCCCTGGTGCAGCGATGGAGGTGCCTACTTTTGGATCTCTCGCCATTGCGTATTTATGAGCTGCAAGGATGCTGAGACTGGAATATATAAGAACAGGATCCAGGACGAGCCACTACAGAATTCTTGAAAAAGGTGAATGTGGAATGGCTCTGACAGTCACTGGCTTTATGATTGAAGAACAACATTTTTAAATTCAATATAAGGTGGTCATGGTCATGTCAATGATAGAGACCACTGGAAAAGGGGGATGTCCAAAGTTGCACCGAGGTCCTTTGCGTGATACATGGATGGATCAGTCATGGGTGGAAGGTTTAGTATAGGCATTAAAGGCTTTTCGGCCAGCCAAAAAACTTTCTTGGGACAGATGCCATGAACTTTCAGGGAGAGGTCGGTGTATTTCAACAGTGAACTGAGAAAATGCTGAACAATCATCTCAACAGTGCTAAAGTAAACATTTTATCCGACATTCAGATTTTCCTAAAGACCATTTCTTCATACACTATTAGTTCGAAGTTGGTATGGGAATGCCTGATCGGTGGCAGCTAACTCTTCTATGGATTCCCGGACATAAGATGAAGTGAGTAATACAATTCCTGATCTCATGCCCAAACATCATCAGAGTTTATATTAACAGAGCCAGAACCAATCCTGGGAACCACCAAAAGCTACCTACAGAACGTGGTTAACAACTGGGAATGAATTAACCGAGTAGATACTGGCAAAACCTCCCAGGCCTGAGGTAGACAAAAAAATTGGTGAAGTTTTCAAAGAAACGGGCTTATGAACTTATTGTCATGCCTAGAAAGAACTTCAGGATTCTTGAGGATCTCCTAACAGGCCACTGGCCACTTCGATATTACATGAAGAAGATAGGCGAATTAACAGCGGACATCTGCAAAATGGAAAGGGAAAATACCGAACCTATTATGTACCTACTTTTATGAAGCACTACGTTGAACCATGGGTACACCACCATAGGTAGAGTTATTTCAAAGGTGGCCTACACTGATCTTTTCTGCTTTGCTGAAAAGTGGGGAGAAATCGTTTTCGAAACCCTTCTCAGTGGGCTAATGTTGTATGAAACTATTCGACAATAGATCTCTCTAGGGGGCAGTGGAGAGTATCTAATCAGTTTCCACCTTTAATAATTAAATGGATTTCTAAAACTGTTGGGAGATTTTGAATGTTGCTACAATTGCTTCAATCATTTAAATTAAGTTTTTCCATCTCAGGTAATACCCATTCCAGTACTTGTGGACCAATTGTTGATATTGTCGAGGTTTGTTCTGACCAGCATGGACTAAACGTTCCTTAAATCAAATCAAATGTTGAGAATGCTTTGAAATTTGTCCCAAAATTGCTTTTCGGTCGATATTGATGAATTTTCGAGCATTGGAAGAAATGAAGGATGTACAACAATAGGTACCCTTTGTTTGTCTTCATTAAAGAAAGATAGTACCTACCTAAATTCAGGTATTCTATCAAGTAGGGTCACTGATTGCATTTTACATCACTTCATGGCCGGCTTCCATAATTCGCCCAAAGGCAACTATTTTCAACTGCTAGAGTCATCCCCGTACCTACTCTTACCTGTAGAAGGATGTGAATGGTAACAACCTGCCTGCAAAATGAGACCTTGGAACGTTGACGGCATGTTCCCAATAGACGCACGATCCTCTGATCATGGGACACGAAGCCAACTGCTGTCATCGCTGTGAGTAACTAGCAAATTAGGTATTGAAGGAATTAGCTCAATAACTAGCTTGTGGGAATTCTCGATGATCTGGCATCCATGTCGGCCCTCTCTGATTTGCATTAACGTGACTACGACCGATAAAACTTCGATTCTCCAGTCTCCCTGAGCCCTTTTAATTGGTGCATTAGACTTGAGGTAACAGTTGGATTAACATGCCTTAGGGAGCTCTATTTGAATATTATCAGACAACGTTGCCCAAGAAGACCAGAAGACCCCTGTATTCAAATCGCAAGATTAGTTGCCTCCACAGCTCATAAGTTTCTCCCCAATCAGCCAACGTTATTTATTTCTGTTGAATTGAACTAGAAATGTGAGCGCAGCCGGTATACAATGAATTGTGTAAAATAATTCTATATTGTTTAAATTGAAATGGTATTTGTCATTGAGTTAGACATAAATTATGTTGTTCAATGAACTTGATCTACAAGGAAAATATTTTAATGACAAGGTGCAGGACCGATGGAGAGATAACTCTCTGATGAGATAACTACAGAGCCACTTTCAGCATTCTTCACTTTTCCTACTACTCTTATCTACTTCTTTTCAAGCTGCTAACAACCAACTTCCTTATGGTTCTCCCTGGTAAGCTCGTAAAAACAAACCAGTTCGCTCACCATCCATCATAGTACTGACCGTCTTGAAGTTTGCTTTTACAGCTCTGAATCTCTTACCATAAAAACTAATCGGCAAATCTGGGTTCAAGAAGTCTTGTCTTCCGAAAGGGTTTTGTCTACGCGGTAAAGAACACAAACTCTTTTTTCAGTTCCTAATTGTACGAAACTGTTCTCCGTTCAATATTAGTTTTTATGGTGACCATTTCTTCACTAAGCGCTTCAGGCTAGAAAAGACTGCACTAGTTGAATGGGCACTTAGCTTCCTCATTGTTAATACGAACCGATGAATAATGGTTAATCAAAATTTTAATTTACAAGAGTATCCCATCCACTATCATCAGATGAAAACAAGATTTATAGGGAATCGTTCAAAATTCCATTCACACAATCTTCGAAATGAAAATTTCTTAAAAATCCGTAGGAAACTGTTGATTCACTGACTGAAAGGCAGAAAGAAACGAAACCACGTTTAGATGCGAGTAGAAATGATGATTTTGGAGGACTTTTTCATCCTGAAAAGTGCCTGAAAACAATGCTTCAGCTTTCTTGGTGGACTCGGAAGCAGAACCAATACATGACGTCTCAGCGTGCATAATATTATTGATATTATTAGTTTAAAAGAAACAAGAATGAACGTGTCTGCATTATTTCATTTTAGCATGGATACCATGCTATTATATTTATATTACATCTCCCATCCAAATATTATCATTAATGACTACAGATCACACGTCAATAGATTATTGTCAAATGTGTACTTGCATTGTTACAGGATCGAGCACGTAAGGAGGAAGACCGATTAACTGCGACAACGACAGTGACGATCGATGTAAAAGACGATGACGATCAGGATCCTTCGTTCATTTACCAAGGATGCACCCTCCTGGACGGGTCCTGCCTCCACCCGGAGTACCACGCAACGGTAAGTACCAACCATGATTGAGTTGGCAAGGTTATATTGCTTCTATAAATATGACAATTCACCTCATGTTATTTTCTCTGTCTTGTGTTGCTGACTCCAAAATCATAACAATCGTGAATATGAGTTTTAAAACATCCGAAAAATATTTTTCAGTGATTTTCTAATGACTCCATCGTTAGATGGGGGATAGACGTTCAATTCCAACCAGTAGGCGATAAAACGTAAAAAATATTTAGTTACCATTACACTCCATAAATTCGTTTTACCCAGTGTTATTTAGATAGTATGTTAGGGGCTATCATAACACTCCTCCTAAATGAATCATACATTCAGGGAGCCCCAGAATTAATAATCCAAACTTCAGAGACTGATTATACGACTAATTTGCAACAAATTGTGTGTTTTTTGAAACTCTCTAACCAAAATGAAACTACGAAGGTTTTATAAGTGGACTGTGAAAAAGATTATACGTATTATTTCATAGTGAGAAAAATAACGTCACTTAAATAAGTTTCGCAAATCGTAAGTAAGTTTTGGTTCATTATTTTCAATAATGAACCATTGGAATTGAGCAAGAAAAAAATGTAACACTCCATCAAAATTTGATATTTTAAGTTTTAAGGTAAATAGAATCCAAAAATCGAATTTTAAAAAATCCGTCTGTCTGCCATAGGCCGTACGCGGCACTTTTCTTAGCAACCATGGACCGGTTTGGTTCGAATTTGGTACATGGGCTCCATTTGGGGTCTAGTTATGCCGCGAAGCTTTTGGTTGATTTCAACCACTTCTAGGGGTGAAAAATAAGGGTTGAAATTTTCAAGAGTGCCCTAGCTCGAAAACTCTCGAAATAAAGGTATTGTTTTTCCATCATTTCAAGATAGTATTGAAATTTTAGATAGATTGGGTACGAGTGAACTCAAATTTCTAAATACCAATGGAACGAGCACTAAATTCCCTTTCTATACATGCAATAGTTATTATGCAATTAAATTGTTTTACGAGGTGAATACGTGGAAATTGACTCAAAAATATGTATATACATTTTTTTGCCAAATTCATTTTTTTGTCGAATTTTACATTTCTAAACGATATTTTTACCCACTCCCAAACGTTTTCCGCTTTGGAAAAAAAAAATCAAACTTTCAAAGAGAGCTTTCAAATCAATTTTTATCTGCGTAATTCTCTGATAAAAGGGAGTTTATAGGCGGAAAAACGTAATGTAATCGAGGGCTTGGGTATAAAAATGATATTTGTAGGACATTGAGAGGTATGGAGATTCTCGACGGCATTCCAATGAGCATAGTTTGAGACAATTCAATGCTCTTCCATTGGTATTCTTCTAATTTGAGTCTCCGTGTATAGTAAGGCTTATTTTTACAAATTAAGATAGAAAACAAGAAAAACTGTGAGGTTGGGACTAAAATTGTTTTATTGGTTTATTTGAGGGGAAAATGATGTTCACAGTGTGTTGTTTTAGCTGAACACTGACAGTGCTCGGAGAGATGGGGTGAACAACGGGGAACAAAATGAGCGGTTTGATAACAACCGCATCGGACGGTTCTTAGCATTGAAAGATACAAGTTGGATACAAGGGATAGGTCTCATTGACGATGCTAACTGAGGTGTTGGTGGTTTTCAGGTGAACAGCGGTGTGCTCTCGGGGGTAATGAACATTCAGCCCGAGAAGATCCAGGCGGTGGATATGGACTCCCTCAACTATCAAATCAACTACAAGTTCATTAGCGGGGAACCCACGTCCTACAAGGAGTACTTCACCATCAACCCCACGACCGGCGTTGTTCGACAAATTAAACCCGTCGAGAGCAACGTGGCTAAAAAATTCATCATTATCGTCCAAGTAAGTGCCCCATCGAGAACCTACAAGACGGAAGATTGGAAACGACAGGATCCACGTTTGTTCTTGAATACCCGGACAAATAGGTTTATGTACGAGTATTTTAAAAGGATAATTCATAATATTGATATAGATAGATAGATATGTTTATTTGGCACCATTTTGTACAATTTTACAAGAAGAAAAATGCATGACCCGATGCAATTTGCTCAGATTTTCAACCCGACGTCAGGCTTGGCCCGTGATAAAGATAATTATTGGACTTATTCCCTTATTTCCTAGGAAAAAAACTAGGAGACAACTTAGGAGAAAACTGTGAGAAAAGGGTTAGGAGAAAACTTTTGTCCCACGTAGCATCGTTAGTGTTTTCTGTTGAAATGAAATTCCAGGAGAAGGTAGTTATGGTGTCAGTGCTTTGAGGTCCGTTGTTGAATTTATCTAAAAAGTTAGAAATCCTGAAATTAATCGGTTCAATTCCTTTTAAGTGCCAAATGTGACTAAATATGTGTTCTACCTATTACAAAAATGTAAGTTCTTTTCTAACAGATTCTTGTAATTATTATTGTCAAACATAAATATGATCAAGAGTGGCCAATTATATCAGTAGATCACTATCAATTGATGAATACAATTTTTCTTTAGATTCATCTACTCATTAAAAATGTACATGGTTTAATGTTTAAATGAGACTCTGAAGTAGGAAAATGATGCCATACAGCATCGACACATAGGGTAAAAGCACCAATTGTTGACACTATTCCTAATGTTGACACTTCAATTTTAAAATGTAAAAATAAGCTATTGGGTCACTGTAGGTATTCGAAATTGGCATCATTCTGTTGGTAAGAATGTAGTTATTGAGGTTGGCCGGCTCCACTAGTTATAATATCCGATATAACTAGGCTGGCTGAAATTGAAGCTGATGACAGCTGTATCAGTTACTCCAGCGACGCCATCCTTCTGCCGCAAGTTAGTGAGGTAGGTCAACAAATTTAGTCTTTTGAAGTGAAATTTTGTGACTAAAATTACCATTTCACATCGTCTGCTTCATGAATAACATAAGGAAGAATGTGTAAGCATTAAAACCCCAAATTTCAATAGGAAAACATGGTTAAATTCGGTGTCATCATTAGGGTCTCATGAAATAGTTTGTGTCCTAATGTTGACACCTGTGTCAACATTAGAAGAAACTGTTGATTTGGTTGCTAACGTGATATTTGGATTTGAATAATTGTGTAGTGTATCACGACTATCGACTTTTTCAATTTAACGTGGTGGAACCTTAAGTTGACACCGTCTGATCCCAATGTTGACATTCAGTTCCTAATGTTGACATCAACTTTTTTTTCTACTTGCAAAGAAACTATATTTTATCAAATACATCAAAAGAAGACATGAAGCACCAGAAAGAAGAAATGAAGAAGAAGAAAGAAGAGCTGAAAGTTAAGAAGTCGCGACCGATCAAGAAAAGTAGAAGGAGCGTAGGTTCCTCGTCACTATCAGAGAGTTCAAGTGAATCAGAGGAGTGGGGCCCCATCGATTGCCACCGAGGACGATATAGATGTATTTGAGATTTTTAGGGACATGGATGAAGACAGCGATGTTGCCCAGCAGAATACCGTAATTGGAGGAAGGGAAGAGGAATTGTCAAATGAAGTGGAGCCAGTGGAGGAATCGCTGAAAGAAGGTGAGCCGATATCCTTAGCAGCAGGGGCCAGCAAACAAAGTGGACCTTCAAACAGTGAAGTCGACCAGGCAAAACTAAGTCCACAACGCTGTGTTACTGAGAAAACCACCACCGTGGAAGAAGTAGGACGTTGTGCCATGTCGAGGAAGAAGTTGGACGAATAAATGAAGGAGACATGGTTGTGGCTGTGTTGCCTAACAAAAAACGTGAGACGGAATACGTTTGCCTGGTTGTCAACGTTGATTCTGAAGATGCTGCGGAAGTAACACCACTTCTTCCCTGCAACAGACTGAGGACGGTTTTTAAGCGTTCGTGCGACGGGAATCATCTCCTACCGGTCAATAACGTCAAATACAAACTGCCCAAGCCCAAATCTTATGGGGCCAATCCCGATAAAATTGTGTTCCCTGTTTCCGTGCTTGTACCTCTTTAATCAAGTATGTTCCTGTTCCTCATTAATTTGGTATGTTCTTGTTCCTAGGTAATTAGGTATCTTCTTGAAATATATTGTAACCTATTTCGAATCTCTTTTGTTCATTTAGCTTGAGCAATAACTTCAGGAAAGCGATGGGTCAGTATTTAAATTGGTGTCAACATTAGGAACTGCAGATGTCAACAAATGGAATTTTTGAGGACAAATGTGTCAACATTGGGGGCAAAAAACCATGTTAGAAAAAAATCGTTTATGATAATATAAAAAAGTATTTTGGTAAGTCCAATACGTGCAAACTGTTCACAAGGAACTCATAATTCATAATAACTACTTAAAACTTTCATTTTCTTGAACCCTTTTGTGGAACGCAGAATTGAATGATTTTTCTTTCTAATAGTGTCAACAATAATTGTTGAATCTAAAGAAAAATTGTTTAAAGCACCAATTATTGGTGCTTTAAACAATTTTTCTTTAGATTCATCTACTCATTAAAAATGTACATGGTTTTATGTTGAAATGAGACTCTGAACTAGGAAAATGATGCCATACAGCATCGACACATAAGGTAATATTTTTGAAAAAAAAAGTTGAAATTTTGGGAAATCAATTTGAACTTTTGACAAAGTAATTCATGCTTAAACGAGAAAAATTTAAATGTTGACAAATTGAATTAAACCAAGCTACTAACATACGCTTTCGAACGAAGGAGCCAATCATCGGTCGACGGCCAGAAGATGATGTAGTTACGTCAAATACGCTCGCCTAATGTACCTACTCGATTTGATGGTTACGACGGATTCAACAAGACACGTTGACAAAAATTAGTGTTTTCCTATAACTAATGGGACTAACCCCATTTACAACAGTGGCAAAAGTTTGGCAAACTAAATTCGTCAAAAAGCACGTCAAAAGCTGTTTGTTTGTCAAAACATTAAATTGAATCCACACAAGTTCAACTCAATTGGGTGAATATTATATGCATGTTCTCACCTATTGATTTGAAAAACGAGGAATATTGAGAAATAAAAAATTTCGGTTTCCAAAAAAAAAAGTAAATTATATCTGCAGTAAGACCCTTCAAACTCCTTAACCCACCCTTAAACCTGATTATAGAGGATATTTCGAGAATTGAAACTACTTTGGTTCTCCAAAACGAGCTCACAGAAGATCACAAACTGCAAACGCCAGGGTTTTTTCTTCTTTTTTCATTCATTTTCCGCGGGGCACCCTCAAGAAGTCCTGGCTGGCGGCCAGCAGATTAGAAGAACTCCACGACCATTTAGCGACAATATTTTATTTTTTAGAAATAAGCCGTTGCATTTTTTCGTTCTTTTTCCTCCATCTAGAAAGCTTCCAGACATTTCACCCCCCACCACCACCAAAAGTCCTCCTATTTCCATTCATCAACCTCATTTTATTCATGCAGGTGTCGTTAAGGGGTGGTAAGGGATGGTTTATATTTCCTGAAGCTTTATTAATGTTGATCGCGGAACACATTTATATATTCCTCTCCCTCGGTTACTGTAATTTAAACGACGCAAAAACCGGAGTTTACGCTCCTTTTTCGAGTTTTTTTTTCCTTCTTCTTTTCCTGTTTCATTTAAATAATCCGTATTGCTTGCCAAATGAGAAACTCCTGACATTTCATTCGCTTCTTTTCCTCTGTGCTATATTTGCAATAACATATCGAGTGCGGGGTTCTAAGATGTTTTTTTTTTTTATTTACGTTCCTCGGCATTCAGAATAAGTGTCCTTGTTGGCAAGGTATTGCACTTGATATTGCAGTTGACATAGGATTCTAAATGGCGGTAACTCTCATATTTCGATCCTTGAACAGTCGTTATTAGATAATTGAACGCTTGAAGTTAACTTGTGTAATCATGTTTGTCCAACCGACATCATTTCGCTCGGTTATTATTTATTGATCTAACAGTATAAATTGACAGTTTATGTCTTTACTTTGGCTCATAAAATCGAAAAGCGTTAAGCGTGACCGATAACTGCAGTACCAGGACTGCAAGAATCATAAGTATGGAAGACCCGGGTTCGAATCCAGGCCGTGTTAACAACTTTTTTGTGATTTAATAAATTACTTACCGTGTCTAATAATTTTGTTTTTGACATTTTTCATTAAGTAAAGACATAAAATGTCTCAATATTTTGCATACTCGTATGCAATTTTCACCGATTTTATAAAAATGGTACTTACGTACTTTTTTAACAAGCTCTAATCAAGCTCTGTAGTGATGAGATCCAAAATACTTAAACTAAGACGGTTCAGACAAATAAATATATGAAAAAATAATTCAGCTCTGGTCCAAGAAGTCCTCGATAACGTTCAATAAAAAATAATTTTTCAAAATATTTTTGAGGGCATTCATTTGAAAGAACTCGGCCTTCCGGGTCTCTCCTGGGGGCAAGCCCCCTGGACCCCCGAATGCTTTTCGCTTAGAGCCTTCCGAATATGGCCCTGGTTTACAGATCACCATGTTTAGTACACCACCAACTTTTTTAATGGATTTTTCTCAAACTTTCTAGGCCGAGGAGCAGTCGTTGAAAAAGAGATTTTCAACTGCCAAGCTCTACGTCAATGTCAAGCCGGTTGATGCCGCCCCACCCGTCATTGCAGCTACGGCCACGGAAGGTTTTGTGGACGAAAACTCCCCCATCGGTACCAGAGTGCTCGATGTCAACAAGAACCCCATCAAACTCACCGTTTCCGATCGAGATCTGGTAATTGACTCAAAGTAATATGGAACATCAATGATTATTGTCCCGTGTTCTTAGAATCATCACATCAAACTGTTGTTAATATTGAAGGTAAACTTACTAAATACGTAACAATCGCAATTGTACAGATAATCTTGTTTCGTACATAAATTAGGCTCCATCCACTGATCACTCTTTAGTAACACTTTATTCATCTATTCTACCTAATGTATTATGATCTATATTGTATATCACTTTCAGGGTCCGGATGATAACGTACCGCAATATGAATTCGAGTCAACTTCCAGTTTCTTCGACGTCGATAGCAATGGCCTCTTGGTCGTAAGTGAAGAAAACTTGGATAGGGACCCACCGAACCCAGGAGTTTTCAGATTCCAGGTAAGCTCTTTCGAATTTTTAAAATTATTATTCCACTCATCTATTTCATTTATACTCTCTCACATTCTCATCATGGAGAATTGTAATTTTTTTCCAACTAACCGTAGCATCTAACAGCTGCCAGGAAAGATGTCCTCTCATCAAATCTCTTGCAGGAGTGAAGTAAAGAAGAACCTCCATCACAGTGGTAGTGGTAGAGCTCACTGTTCTAGATTTACCATGCCATTATTTCCTCTGGAGTTTAGTCAACAAGAGTTTTGTTGCATCTTGGGTTCATTCCAGGCACCATACTATAGAGGCACAGATGACCAGGTGGTCATTTTGGATGTCATACCACATGTATTCCCCAAGCACTCTGTAACAAGAACTTAGAGCTCGGGTTCCTTTGTCCAGGATTCATTCTAGGTGCTTTTCTTTGAGAATTTATGGTCAAGCACAACACCCAAATGTTTAGCATCATAACAGAAATATATCTAATTACAGTTTCCAACAATTTTGATGGGATTGCTGAGGTATATGTTAACGTGAAGTCCTGGGTCAGAGCACCAATTTTTTATTGGTGTATTTTGTATCTTGTATCTTGTATTTTGTATCTTGCATTCGATATGATACGTTGCAATCGAATTTTTCCCCCGACAGTGAAGTTTTGCTCGTCCGAGTAGTCTACCACTTCATTTTCAACTTGAGTTGGAATTGCAATCAACTCATCTGCAACAACCTGTGTTAGCTAGAACAGTGGTGGTTTTCCCTGTTCAAAAGTGATATAACTGCTGATTAACATAATTCGTGGCTTTAATCCAATGGATAGAATAATAAATATAATGGATAGAATAATAGAATAATGTAGTAGAGTCGTCGGCCCTTTCATTTCTGGTGACTTTTTCCAACAAAATACGAGTATAATGTTGTTGAAAACAGCGCAGAGCAGATTCGATTCTAAGCCATTTCGATCAGTGAGAGGTTTCTGATAGATAAGCCTCAATTGACACATCCTTTTGATGGGCATGCTGACTCTTTTCAACGGGGTTCTCACTGAATAGATCATTTCTGATCATTTTGTCAATAATATGCTCGATGGCCTTCAACAGGCTGACGGTTCTCTGGTCTCTTCACAGAGCCCATGCTTTATTTTTAATCTAAGGTAGACCTCATTCTGAGAATTTTGCTATCAGCCGCTACCTTCTAGCGTGTGTAAATCTTTTCCTATGAATTTTTAAAGTTTCGACCGTTTATGACGTCACAGTGGGCTGGGGGGTCCCGCCCAGGCGAGAGGGGCGCGTGACGTCATAAACAGTCGAAACTTTGAAAAATCATAGAAACAGATTTACTCACGCTAGAAGGTCGCGGCTGGTGCCAAAATTCTCAGGATGTAGTCTACTTTCGATTAAAAATCTAAAAAAAATCAAGACGGACCCCCCATTTGTGAATCACCAGTTTAATTCATCCTCTTCAATCCTATCACGGTCGACTGTGCATGTAAGTTATAATAAATTAAAGTACGGGAATGAAAATTCAAATACGGATTGACAGGACCAGGGCCAAAAGCTCTTGATAAATAATTAGTTGAAACCACAATCAATTATTCCGATTCAAAAGGAATAAGAGATGTTTATTAATGATGACCGAACTGTGATCTACAGGATGAAAATGACACATTCGGCTGCTGGCACTAATTGATTGGCCCACACGCAGCCATTCAAATTAATCAACACAAAACAACATTTCGTTTCGCATAATAAATTGAAAGTTTGCCCGGGTTGTATTTCATGCTAATGAAGTTGTTTGCGAACCATCGTATGCTAACGTATTCCGATTGCTGAACCCCAACTGTTTCCGTTATTGGGGGTCAATAATTGCGGATCGGCTGAAGAGGGGTGGACAACGCCCCAGTCGTCGGCGGAAACGAAAGCTGAAGCAATAAAGTGATTCGGAAATAATGGCCGTTCTCCAAGCCAAGCGATCAAATCGAATTCTGCAAGGATTCTCTCAGAATTCGATGATCTGTACACAATTACGTTGCGGTCTCTGCCTCGGAACATCGAAATAGTGATATTTTATGAGTTCCGTGGTTGTAGCCGGCAAGTTTACAACCTCCATGGATTGCATCTACAGCCATATTTGGGCTTAGCGATCTTAGTATCAGCATCTATTGGATTATGATTTCTTCCTACCTAAATCTAGCACATAGTACTGTTTTAGCAATGAGAGCTCCAATGTTTCTCGTGTAATATTATGTAAGGTTATACTGCCAATACGGAAAATACTATCTAGATCTAAGGTGCCAAAAATGTTGATGGTTTCAATTAGAAAACTCCGAGTTTGGTCTAAACTCTTCATAACGAAAACAATCATAGCTATACGCTTTGTTCTTATATTTTAATAGGATTTACGAAAGTATGGAATAGGAAATCACTGCCAAGTTTGTTGAGTAGTACAGTTTCCTCATGTAGGATGAAAATAAACGGACCATCATGGAATTAGTTGTTTAGAAAAAGAATGATTGCATTATTCAGCAATACTAGCGTTGAATTCCCAAATTAGAAAGTTGGTTTTACGATCAAGTTAATGGTTTTCTGACCTATGAAAAGCAACACGGTTGAGATGTCTATAGATGATATGTTTATGGCTCCTACTGATCGGATTATGGTGAAATCTGAGTCATATTTTCATTCAAGGACCCAGTCTAAAAATTCCCTTCGAATTTTAGAAAAATTGAGCTACGGAATCATATCGTGACAAATTAACATTCATGTAAAATCAAGTTTATGGGAGCACACACTACTATTTTTACTATGTTAATGCAAGTCGTAGGTTCTCAAGGCTACCCAGCATAAATTTTGATTTAAATTTGTATCGAACTAAGATTTCGTGTTGTTAGATGTTTGAGAGGTATTGACTACAGACCGATGCGGAACCAAATTCGTTGTAGTTAAGTATCCGCAGCCTTGAATGCGGACTACATAGAAATGTTCCTCCTGTCAGGAGTTGGGATGAACCATCTACTCTAGGATGAACAATGGGTAGCCCGCTCGTACCATATCCTTGGCTGACCTACCATGCCTCATCTCACGCCAGATTATCGTTGCCCTAATCATCTTCTTTGACTTTTCTGTAAGTTGACAAGCGCTGTTGTAGCCTCCAATAGTACATCAACTTCATATTTCTGAATTTTGGGAGCATAGATGTTCGCAAGAGGTCTCTGTCCTGAGCCAGAGACCATCGAGACATGGATAATGAATGCATCGCTTGGTGTTACCACCAAAATATTTGGACGATAACATCGTTGTTTTAGGTTGAAGTGCGGCTCAAGCCATACTGCCCATCTTATAGGGATAAGTTATGGCGGGCAATCAAGCTCTTCTTCCTCCTCATTCCTGTTGGTAGACCTCCATCCCTGTCATTTTGCTGAAGAGTTTCTGACCCATGCACTGAAGGTTGATCTACTAGCACTTGATTTCACCAATTCAGCTAAATCTGTAGATTGATAGATGCAATGTGCCTGGCGATTCGACGGAAGGAGTCATGATGTATCAGTCTCCTGTTGGTGCTCTCTACTTCTTCAAAAAGTTGTGAGCTTACAAAGAGGAATTCAAAGCTTCCCGATCTTCGATAGTGTAAAATCAAAAGATATCCCTATTTAATTTAGTACCAGGTCTCAAGTGTATTCATTTTCCATCATGTTCTTGTTTGTTACTGATGAAGAAAATTATTATAAAACGAACGTTATTTATGAGCAGAAGTAAATTAACAATCCACAGACGAGCGAATGATCTGAGGAAATTTCATCAAAACTTAGTACAAGAGCTTATTCCCATTCACTCACATTTTCTCCGTACTTTCTATTTACAATGGATAGGTATACGTAATTAATTCTAGTAAATTTAGTAGTTACTTTCGTACCAACAAATGTTATCAAATGTTCTAATTTCAACAGATCGTGGCTAGAGAAAAGAAGAATCCTGCTCTGGGGATACGAGGCGTCGCCAGCCCTCCAGAGACGTTTTCTGTTATCATCAATGACGTCAACGATAACTCCCCTAAACTCCCTATGATTCCACCAATTTCAGTCAAAGCTGGAGAAGGCCACCGCGAAATCGTTAACGTAAGCTCGTTATTCTTACTCTGCACGTTTCTATTGGAATAAAAAAATGTAACTTTTTTAGCTTATTAGCTCATTAAAATTGAAAAAAACATCGTAAAACTCCAGTTTAGTTGGTTCGGTAAAAAATTACTAATACTTCTAACTCATGCTTTATTCTCAAATTCTCCAGGTTACCGCTACCGACAATGATCAGGGTGAAAATGCAGCCGTCACTTACAGCATATACCACGTTTCGAACAACGGAAGAAGCAAATTTCGGATAGATCCCCAGTCCGGTGTTTTAGATAGCGTTGGGAAGTTGAACGCTGGAGAGCAGTACAGCATCACTGTTCAGGTATCATACTTAATCACACAATCTTATATTATGTTTTTGTCGTTGTCTTTGTAATGGAATATGATGTTACCTTCATACTTGGAATGTTCTCACACAGGCGACGGATACCGGAGGTAAATACGGGCAGACAATCGTCGAAGTCAACGTAGTTCCTGGGCCTAACACAAGAAGCCCAGTTTTTGCTCAATCTGTTTATGAAGTTACTGTCAGTGAAGGAGCAGCACTCAACTCGACCGTAGCAACCATTTCTGTAAGTAGCTATTTCGGCAACACTCAACAGTTGTTATCAAATTACTGCGACTTAGTGATAACTACAGGTGCGTTCCAGTGAAGGATCCAGCTAGAAGCAACAAGCTAAAACACGCGATATTTCATTGTTTACCTCGATATTCAGATCGTTCTGAATTTCCAACACTGATTACCTACCTGATGTATGAAGCATTCTGAAAATTATAACAATAATTAATAATGTTATAATTAATTATTATGTGTTCAAGAAAAAAATTAATAATGATAACCTACCTATTAAAAATACAATAATTCGTGAAGATAAATAAAATAGGCTCTGTCGTATTTCTCCTTCGTCATCTTCTTATGGAAGAAACTTAGGAGACCACAATACGGTCGTAATTATTGGGCCGCAATAAAACTGGGAACTAATAATCCTGTTTACTGTAAGTTTCTTGACACATGGCTTTCCGATTTCCCCTAATAAAATAACATCTGGTTAGAAGTGAAGCGGTACTTTCAGTAAAGTTGGGAATCCATCAAAAGTTCGATATTTTGACTTCGAAGAATGATGGAAATTATGATTTCATATATGACTGCAAACACCACACCAAAATTATGATATTATTATTAAATTGATACGTAACATGCTAAAATTAGTGCAAAACTTGTAACTCGAGTAGCTAATTACCTACGTTTATGGAACACTCGCATACCTATACTCGTATGCATTTGGATCCAAACCACCGAAACATGCGAGAAAGCGATTCGCTATCGTGTTTCAGACTACTTGCTTGCAGGTGAAAAGAACATGATCGCGAATCACTCCGATTTTACGGATATAAATGACCTGGTTATGTCAAATTATAAGAAATTGATCTCATCCTGGTATGTCGATCAAAATCGCTGCAAATCATTACACAAAGGTTTATTATTTTTCTTTATAGCACACAGCTTTGCCATTGCCACTACCTACCAACCATTTATACCTTCACAATCAAGCTTATTTTGAAGAAATCGCTTCTCATTCAATGCGAAGAAATAGTGAGTTCCGTGTGCCTTCATTAGGACATTTAAATACCTACTGGTTGCTAAGGACGCAAAACTGAGTACAAATCGAAGAAACGAACAAGATCGCATTTTGGTCAGATAAAAGTTTGAACAGAGATTAGGCCTCTTTGGTGATTCACATTCGCGATCCGACCCTCAAGTTCTCATAGAGAGCGAACGGTTGGTCCTACAGAGCTCTGGGTGGTCTCATTCGATTCTAAAAATTTAATACTATCTTAAATTGCAGATAAAACAATACCTTAATACATAAATTGATAGAGCTATGGCGTTTTGAAAATTTTAACCCTTAATTTTCACCCCTTAGAAATGACTGACATCAACCAAAAGCTTCGGGGCACAACTAGACCCCCGAAGTAGGTTGATCAATTTCATCAAATTCCATGAAAATCGCTCCATGGTTGCTAAGGAAAGTGGAGCGTACGGCGGACGAACGACCAAATTTTTATTCGATTTTTGTATTCTACGTAAGCCAACAAATTTCGGGGGGAGGTTGACAATTTTTTCTTGGTCGATTCTGAAGGTTCATTATTTTCAAAATGTGTGAGATAAATATTCTATACGGGTTTCCGTATGAAAAATTTCTAGATCTGCTACAGTAAGCAACCAAAGTATAAAAAATAATATTGTTTGTGGTTAATTTCAGGCGACTGATCCAGAAAATGAACCAGTTTCCTACTCGATAATTTCTGGCAACGACCTCAGGCAGTTTGGAATCAACGATAAAACTGGTGTGATTAGCGTCATCAGAAAATTGGACCGAGAAGACTTGACGAGATACCAACTGGTAGGAGTTTCTCGTTCACGACTAGATCATCCTCTGCATTTGTATGAAACCCATATAATTTCAATTGACCTAATTTGATAATTTTCAGCTGATAAAAGCAGAAGACGAAGGAGGTCTTTCTAGTACGGCGACAGTGAACATCAGAGTTAGTGACATCAACGATAAAAACCCGGAGTTCGTGGATCTTCCGTATGAATTCTCCGTGAAAGAAGGTTTGTACAGTCTGGTGATAAAACTTCAAAAGTTCAAGTACATATTCTGCATAACATAGTTTGCAGTCCTCATCAACCCCTCTCTTTACTATTTCACTTGTCATGTTATTAGCAGACACTACTTCACCTTAATACCTACCAAGATTTAATGGCAGTGACATTTGGAAGTTGTTTGCGGCGAGATACCTTTCATTATCCTTGGTTCTTGCATTCTCATCCATGAACTGTAATTAATCACAGGTTTGATCGGTGTTCACGTTGGGAAAGTGCATGCTATAGACGCAGATGAAGGGATCAACGCGAACGTGTCTTACTCCGTACCGGGAGAGGTTCCCTTCACCATCAACCCGCAAACTGGCGTGGTGATGACCAGCACAAGTTTGGATTACGAGAACCAAAAGGTGAATCGATCGTTTCCAACTAACTACTAAACAATATGGACGTAATTGGTGGAATATCATCAATTGAATCGTCCAGATAATCGATTTGTAGATTCACCGATTTAAGTGCCTATGGGAAATTTACATGGTCGGTTTTGTGTGCAGGAGTACAAGTTTGTAGTGACAGCCATGGACGGAGCTTCAGAACCACGAATAGCCACCGCGACAGTTACTGTGCACGTAATTGATACTGAAGACGAGTTACCAGTTTTTCACCAACCGGTTTACGAAGCCAAAGTTCCTGAGAACACCCCCGATTTCACTGTTACTCAAGTTACCGTACGTAGTAATTATACTCTACTATACACTGATGTCTTGAGCATACATATCTGATGGTTCCGTAGTGAATGGTCGCAGATAGGCAATTTCCGCACGACAGTTCGGTCTTGTCGAATGGTATAACTCGACCGCCGCGTCATCTAATCGATAAAAATGCCGATTTTTTTCCAATTCAACTACAACAGAAACCTATATTGCATGTTTTCAGGCTGACGATCCCGACACGACGAAAAAAATCACCTACGTAATCAAGCAGGGGCCGAACGATCTCTTCAAGATCGACCCTTCAACCGGAGTCATCAAAACAGTGGAAGGTCTGGATTATGAGATGGAAAGCCAATACGTTCTGATCGTCGGGACTTTGGAAAACAACACGACGAAACCCGGTGCCACGACGAAAATAATGGTCAACATCCAGGTATGCTGTTTCAGACTGGACTAGAAAGAAATTATATAATCGGTAGTTAGAGAAATGCCAACAAGTCCATAAAAATCGAGTTTACTACATGAAAAAGAGCTTTCAAACCTCGCCTTCATAGATTTTTTTCTTGAACTGTGCATTTCTCGAACTCACTCTCTTAATCATGAACAACCGCGTCAACAATCATTAAAGTATTCTAATTGTGATTTTACACCGTTTCCAGGATATCAACGACATTCCTCCAGTATTCCTGAATATTCCGCGTCCCATAACGCTCGACAACAACGTGGCGATCGGCACCAAAGTGACCACCTTGATGGCGACGGATTCTGATGGGACGTCGCCAGGAAACAAAGTCCGCTATGAGATCGTCGGTCGTGGGAAGGCCACCAAGTATTTCCACATCGACCCCGACCTGGGAATCCTCACCGTTCGAGACGACTTGAGCAAGGAGACTGACAGTGAATACCAGGCAAGTACCTACTTTCAGCTTAACCCTGCAGTGGTAGGGACCTCTACTAGGCGTGTTGAGGTAGCGCTACGTAAGGTGGACGTGTTTTACTCCAGGACTCACTCCTACTACAAATTTTAATTGGAAATTATGTGGCACAAGAAATAATTCACCGTACTAAGTAGTACCTATGTTATATGGTAGTAGTATACTAGTAGTAAGTAGTATATTATAGTAATATTATATTTATTACATTAAATCTTTATTTAAGTAGTACATTATTATTTATTATCAAATTAGGTAACTAAGTTCAGGAAAATAAAATAATTGCCTCAAATGAAGATCATCTGCGTAAATAATCAATTAATTTTCTCGCTCATTCGAGAAAATTTTGATTATAATATAATCTCTATTATGTGATGCACATCTTGGCATATTGCATTTTTCACAATATGTCGTCGTCAATCTTCTTTTTTTGGAATGCAGTAGGTTCAATATTATTTAGAACCTGTCTGAATCTCTTTATTCGTTAAAAATCCCTCTTCTCCTGTTTTTTTTTTTTTTTTTTTTTTTTTTTTTTGTCTAATGACTTATTAGCCAATCTTTACAGATCTTTGCTCAAACAAGGGAAGGGGTTAGCCTACGTTTATGTAAATTTTCACAAAGTCGATCACTGAGCTTCAGCTGGTTCAGCATACGTATTCCAAACCTGTACGTATTCCATTCCTAAACCTTCCTTCCTTGAAAAAATATCATCACACTCAAACACACACTACACAGGTTTACATCAAACAAACTTCGGAATATGGCCAGGTAGGGCTACGAAAGCCTGACGTTAAGGGTTCCAACAATTAACGGATTACCTTTGAAAGGCGTTGGAATAGGATGAAGAGAATAATGGAAGTCAAGGACAACTACCCTTGAAAGGATTCGAATGAGGAACCACATGAATCATGCCGGAAGAAAATTAGTGGCGAGAGGGTTTTCCCTGACAACACGTAAGGTTTACGTGCCCTACCACTGCAGGATTAAGTCTACTTCCACTAGTTCCACAGTTATCAAAGATTCCTTATCATAAGGAACTCAAAACAATGATAGTTGGTTCTGATACAGCTCAGCACGACGTTTCGTACTTATAAAATTGCCATCGAAAATTTTTTTGAACGAATTTTTGATCGATTTGATCCACGAAGCCTATACAGCGAATTTTCGATAAAAATTAAGAAATTGCAAAGGTCTCGAAATTTGAGTTGGTAAAGGGAAAATTTCAATCACTGACATCTGTTTTGGAATATTCTAAAACAATTCCTAAAGTTTTTATTTACTATAATAGAAACTGTTTTTAATTCTTCTACGTTAAATTATACGAGTATTTGTGTAATGTCTGGTACGCCACATTATCAAAAGTCAGATAAAAGTAAGTCTATAATATTCCTCTACTGAGGAGGAAAAAAGTTGCGACTTTCTCATTTTCCATGCCTTTTGCTTGGTACTAATCAAATATCATACCCGTTTTGTGAAGCATTAGTGAATTAGCGAATTTTCAAAGAAATATTTAAATTGAATTTCAGCAATTTTTTTTACTATACTTAAGTGGTCGAAATGTTTATAGGAAATGACAAGCTGATTTAGAACATATGTATAGCGTAGCATCAAGATAGTATTTGACACCGAAAATCTCAAAAAGTACTCTACTTGTTTCCACGGACTCATAGATTACTCACCAAAAATAATACCATCATACTGTATGAGAAGGATGCGTTTCTAAAATGTTAATATGCTTTATTCGTAGTCTGCTCATCTTTAAGACTCGTTGAGTGTCCGCATGTAAAGTATTGATTTTTGTCGATTTTTTGCACACTCATCACTATACAATAAGCACAGGATATACCTACGTCTTGAAAATGTTGGTAGCCAATATTCATAAACGCAGTACCTAATTACGAGTACCTAATTTCGTACATTCCTAGGCAGTTCTGCTCCAATCTCTATTGAACCATAAATCTACAAACGATAACAAGAAAATCTCATTGGCAGGTTGACGTCAAGGCGTTTGATTTGGGCGACCCGCAGCTATCCTCCATCACGTCAGTCCCAATTTTCGTTCGTCACATCAAATCCGTCCGTCCAGACGTCGTGATCGGGTTTTCGGAGGACACATACACGGTGGAAATTCCAGAAGACGCTCCCGACAACACGCTGATCAAATCGTTTTCCGTCGTGAGCGGGAGATCCGATCAGCAGATACCTGTTAGGTGTTCCATACAGTCGGGGAATGATGATGGTGAGTGGATTCAGCATACTTGGGTACAAAGATTGAAGATTAATGACGAGAGATAACTGCATTTGCCATTATTACTGGGTTTCAGGTCTCTTCTACGCGAATACCACTGGAGAGAGGAACTGCGAGCTAAGATTAGCTGTGGGCAAACTGGACTACGAAACTAAGCCAGAATACATCCTGAAACTGAGATTGGACACGCTGGCGGATTATTTCAAGCAGGACAACAAAAGCACTACCACTGTAAGTTGCAATAATTCACTCTCTTGAATCAAACCCTCTTCCCTTATAAAAACTCTCATATTTACATAAGCATCAAATATTGCTACAAAAATGGAATTTACCTCGAGGTGTGCTCACTCCGATTGCCAATAACTAACTGATCTTACGGGTTCAGACATTGAAACAAGCTCGGTTTTGCACTTTTAGGGGTTTTCATTGTGGCACCAGATCTTCAGAAGCTCTGAATTCAACAGATTCAAGTGGCTCTGATCCAAAATAAAAGAAACATACACAGAACCTCTTCTTTCGGTAGAGTTACGTGAATTGACCAATAGGCTTAGGATAAAATTGTCATCAATATTTCTGCGCAAATGCTGCACTCTCACTCCCTGAACAAGAAAATCACTTTCATAAATCCATGAATGAACTTTCCTCCAATCTTCCTCACTCTAGTTGTTTTTCCAATGTCTGCCAGGTACCCCGACCAGTGTAGAAGCAGGAGAGTACTTGTATTCCTTTCTATTAACAGAGCAACACCATATCTTTCTTAAGTTGTTTTCTTTCTTCCACAATAACCCAATCTTTGTAAGGAAAATGACCCGGACATCTCCTTCAGCTCCAAAATATTGTTGACTGCACTTTGACACACTAACCACTCACTTGCTATTCTCCTTTGAGTTCTCACACAACATCTCAATTGTCTGCCTTTTCGGCAGTGATATCCAAGCTCAAACAAAAATCGAAAATTAGCTGCGAATAGCAACGAAAGGGACAGGAAAACCAAGAAAACAATTACTGAGTGGCTTCAACGAATGCAAATTGTAGCAGGAGACAAAAGCTGTGGACATTGTACGGACATACCAGCTGAAAACAGAGCTTTAACAATGTTGTCAACAAAACTAAACCCAAAAACTCAAAATTTTCAGTTTGATACGCACAAGGGTGCACCTACTTCACAACGAAACTCTGATAGTTTGCTAATTTGTTGCAGGTCAAAGTTCAAGTTGTTGACGTCAATGACAACGTGCCCCACTTCATTTTCCCCTCGTACGCCCAACTTTTCAAGAAGGAGAAGTACTTCGGAGCAGTGGCGAAAGACAAAAAAGAACTCAAAACAGTTCTACAAGTAAAGGTAAATATGTTAGAGAATATCATACTTATAATCCGCATTGAAGATGTGGGTAAGAAATCTTGCATATCTGCACCTTTCTCTCTCTACGAAATTTTTAATGCAAACAAATTTCTTTGTTTTAGGCTGAAGACAAAGATAGTGGCCGCTTGGGTACCATGGAGTATAATCTAGTCCCCGACAGCAAAGGAATGTCGGATTACTTCATGATTGACAACCAGACGGGAAGCATTCGTACGAAGAGGTCTCTGGACAGCATAAAGGATGAAGATCTTCCCATCAGGCTAACAGTGGAAGCCAAAGACAACCCCAGTGGAAAGTCAAACAGCGCCTTCGTGGAAGTTGTGGTTAGTAAATGAAAAATATACATTCGATCGCAAATATTCTGCAGAAAATACAAAAGCAGGTTCAGTACATAGTAGGCATAACGGCGATCTAGTTGAGAGAGATGACTTCCTAATTTAATGAAATTTGACTTTGTGTGTCTACAGATCAACCTTATTCAGGAGGCTAATAGGATGGTGTTGGCCATCAAAGATGTAGGAGCTGAAACGGTGCAGCACAAGGAAGAATCGATAGTGGACCTCCTAGAGCAAAGGACGGGTCTGATAGTTGGCGTGGAGAAGCTGACTGCTCTGGAATCAACCAAAGACAACATCACCTTGGATACGGACCCAGAAAGCACGGATTTCTGGTTCTACACTATCGACCCGACAACGGAAAAGATTCTCCTGAGGAACAGCACAACTGTGGAAAGGTTAGTTCTAGTTTAACAATCACAACCAACAACAAAACGCACTATCAAAAACCAGAACTACACGACTGTTGAAATACTCCTCTCAATCCACTGAATATATCACTACAACCATAATTTTAATTATCTAGCAAAATTCGTAGCATGATCAATGAATTATTATCTGTTTAGAATATAGGAAATCCCTAAAGACAAATCTCACACTGACATCACATGAATTCACAAGTCTACAGTTCATCTCTACTGTGAATTGTGGTTCACATGATTTTCTTACCTTGTTACTGAAGATATTTTTCGTTCGATCGCCACAAGAAAGCCTCAGATTTTCAGAGTCGTTCTAGTAAGAAAAGGCAGGTTATTTGGTGGCAACCCCGAAGGAGTCTTGTCTTGTGAGCAGGTGTGTGTCAAACTAAGGTTGGATCAAACCGTAAATTCTGCAATTTCCCCAATGCTTTGACAGGATTCTTATTTTGACTGATGCTCGTTATTTAATCCCTGTATTTCTGATTTCAAACACGATTCTATACCAAAGCCTAGGATTTCGATTTTAAAAGACGTGATCCTCAGTTCCAAAGCAAGTCTGGAGCAAAATACAGAACTCACGACAAGTTACTGGAAACGGATTCACTCCTACATCTCTCCACATTCGAATTTTATTAGTTATTCAAAGCAAAAGTAAGGAAAAACGAAATTTTGGACAGAAAATTGTAAAACAAGAACACAAAAATAAGACCGAAAGGTTCACTGAAAACGAAAAGAAAAATCAATAATTTAGGTGTGTGTACTTTTTGAGTCCGTGAAGGCGACTAGATGATAGGCCTTTGAGTAAAAAATGGCTGAAAATCGGTTAGAGTATTTCTTTGAAAATGTGCTGTCACTCATGCTGCACGAATGAGACTTTTTATTACCATTCTATTTCAATTGGAAGTTCATTAATGTTCATTAATTTAAAAGAATCTTATTCAATTGTATCGGTCTTGTGCCTCTTGAAAGACTGAGATTTCTGTGGTAATCTAGATGGTCATATGGCCTACATTTTCCAAAATCTCCATTTGATTTGGAAAATTATTTCTTTAAACAAAATATCAAGAAAAAAAAAGAGATTTTTTAGATCTTTAACGCCAAAATTAATTTTACTAATATTTTAACATTCTATAAACCCTTCAGTAATAAAATAGATCGCACGTTTTCAACTTCAAAAAATTGAAGCTGTTTATTGGAGCAGCCTATTTCTACAGTGCAAATTGTAGAGTTACATGTATGGAGTTAGTTCCACTAATTGAAAGATTATAATCAATGGTAGGTAAGGTACCTGATTGGAGAATCCGTCGCAAACAGCAAGTTGAATAGGAGACGAGCGCTTTCGAAGTAACGACATCGAAAATGCTCGCTCCCATTGCCGGTTACGACAGATCCCCCAATAAGGTAGGCTAATATAACAGAGATTCCTGCCTACCTTCTCATCAATACACAATATCAAACTAAATCATTCACAATCACGAATCATTCAAGTAATATCTTATACTGCCCACGGACCATCGATTAGCATGAATCTGACAACCAGACAGCCATTTTTCCGTTTGATGAGATAAAATGACCTCAACCACCTATGTAAATAGCAAATTGTGCTAAAAAATAGAAACTGGAATATTATTTGTTAACTGGCATTGCTAGTATATTATAGTTTACCAGTTATCAACTTCCTGAGGTTTTGACCACCACTATTGCTTCCGAGTCCACCATGGTAGCGGAAGTTTTTTTTAATCATTTGACCGTAGATCTTAGGGACCAAAGCCTCTATGAGCTTGAACATATTGAATGGGGTATTTCGGTGGGTCGGAAATTCAGGTTTTTGACCTCAAAGTTGGATTCAGCATCCTTGAAAACCTACATACTCCAACTTTTAGCCCAATGATACTATAACATGTGGTAGGAAAATTAATTAAAGAGATCACACGTTTGAAAAAAAAAGGCGGGCCGCCATAAATGCATTCACACTACGCCGCGCGCGTGTGTGAGTAGTATTTTGTAGTATCCAAGAGATTCTCCAAGGGTTTCATCTCTTCTCTGTGCATGGATACTTTTTCAAAGAGTTTTGGCTAGCTACGTCACACCATTCAAATCTTCAACTTTCCTTAACTTCTCTGATTTTTTAAAAACATTTGCTCGACGAACAGACCCGATTACCATTATTCCTGAGCTCTTTTGAAAAAAACTCTCTCGAACTCTTTTGAAAAAAAAGAAAAGAAATGATTACAAAAATTGACTGAAATACCCCATTATCCCACAGCTGGCTTCAGTAGAGAATCAGGCCTACACCACAATACAGCTCGTCTGTTAGATGATGTTTACTGTTGGTTCATTTCCAATTTCCGATTTCTCTACACAAATTAATGCCCCCCCCCCCCCCCCGATATCAATGAATATTGGAAAATACTACCTATGTTGTACGAACATGAGATGTGGGTGTAGGTACATTTTACAAGAGTAGTTAGTTATGTGGTTTCATTATAATTAAAAAATTAGAACACTAACTCTTGGCGTCAAACTGGAAATTGTAAGTCCTTCAACAATTCATATTTTCAAGCGTTTGTTCTAAGTTCAAAGGCTCTAATTAGAAAGGTAGATATATTTTATTTTGTCGTTATTTTTTGGTTAAACAACAAAATATACCAACTATATTAAATATAGTACCAAATTTTGGTACATTTCTCAACGACTGATCAAGTTTTAAATTGAAACTTATACAAACAAATACGGAAAACCAAAATTGTTTAGAGAGAACTTAGATCCCGGGAGACCCAATTTGTTTACATCCTCAACCAACACACGGTTTCAGTTAGTACTTCAGGATAAGTGAGGTACCTACCTCGTTTTTCAAAAGGGGGTTTACTGATATGGAAGAAAACCATAGTGTGTTGCTCGAAAAAGCATCCAACAAATTTAGAGAACTAAGGAAGATGGAAATTTTAAATGTAGCGGCAATCTGAATCGGGGCTGCCATGTTGCGACGTATCCAGCTTTCTAACCAATCTGACTTCATAGGGGGATCTGTGCCTCTTACGACAGTAGTGCTACCTCTGGAAGCGTAAATGAAACTGATGCTTATGTGGTCAACACAGTAATGGGCGACTGGGGTAGGGAAAAACGCAGATGCAAAAGTAATCAAAAGAAGGAATTTCACTCGCCTTTTTATTTATACAATACGAGTCCACCCATTTATCAAGCATTATTAGTCTTCATCTTCCTCATCTTCTTCATCTTTAGTTTATATATTAGTTAGTTTTGTTATTCGAATCACAATATAGCATTTCCAAGCCAAATGAAACCTTTTCCAAGTCAAATGAAACCTTTTCCAAACCACATGAAACCTCTTCCAAACCAAATGAAACTTTTTCCAAATCAAATGAAACCTATTGAGAAAATGAGTGAAATGAGGTACCTAAATTTCAGATCGATGCAATTGTACCTATCGTACAAAGAAGTTGCCAAACTGAAAATTCAATGAATTTTAGACATAGGATTATCGAAGTAGATATCACCTTAGTAGAATTATTCTACTATTCCTATTGTAGGAAACAAGTAAGTTTCAGAAATTTCTGACTGTTACCTACCTACTCGCCACGCCCACACGGAGAAACCGATAATTAAGGGGAGTCACCAATACTTACATTGACTGATTGAACCTCTAAGACTGAATTTCTGAAATTTTGTAATACGAGTATATTATTCACCTTCGATTGTTTACTTTACAGAAATACACTATGTTTGGAAAAAGTTTAATTTGATTTGTAAAAAGTTTTATTTGGTTTGGAAAAGGTTTCATTTGACTTGGAAAAGGTTTCATTTGGTTTGGAAAAGGTTTTATTTGACATGGAAAAGGTTTCATTTGGTTTGGAAAAGGTTTCATTTGACATGGAAAAGGTTTCATTTGGTTTGGAAAAGGTTTCATTTGACATGGAAAAGGTTTCATTTGGTTTCATTTGACATGGAAAAGGTTACATTTGGTTTGGAAAAGGTTTCATTTGACTTGGAAAAGGTTTCATTTGGTTTGGAAAAGTTTTCATTTGACTTGGAAAAGGTTTCATTTGACTTGGAAAAGGTTTCATTTTGCTTGGAAATGCTATATTTGAGTTATGTGGGAATCGCTTCGTGTGGTCACAAGGGAGCCTACAACTCTACCTGTTGACGTTCTTTGATACTATTTGCTCAGATACTTCTTTTACGCTTCATCAGAGCACAGCAGTGTGAATTTGGTCAGTTTTCAGATCGGGGTGTAACATCCTCTGCTTCTCTCGATTTTTGTGGAGTTTTTTGACAGAGGCTTCACTTGTTCAGACATTTCCTTATACGAATAATTTTTCCCCCTTCAGTATTCCTGGTGTTAAACGTTATTCTAGGGCCCTATTATGGGATTTGACTTGAAATTCCAAAATCTAAAATTGAGGCAAATTCCCCATTAATTAATCAGGATGATGAATTCTACTAGAAAAACATTCCATAGTAGCAGCGGCTGGGGTGATTGGGGAAGCAAGCCCAAAATAAAGTACCCAAGTCTTGTACAGCCTTCCACTAGAGCCAGCTGGGATTATCATATTAATGTTTGTATCATCTACAATTGATCACCTTAATTATTATTGATTAAAGTTCGGTATTTTCGTCTAACCACAATACAATATTAACTTCCAGGGTTGCTCCATAGTCGCTTTTTTTCTATTATAATTCAAATAACAGTTTCAAGCAATGACTACACCTACTTTAATATTCTAGATACTCAAAAAAAAGTCCCATTCGTGTAGCATTAGTAAAAGAGCTTCAAAGAAACATTTTGACTTTAATATTTTTTGAATCTATAAAGTAGATATTCTATAGAAAATTTCACGCAGATTACTAATATACCGTACTGGCAGCCACACAACAAAAGCCTGTGACCGCAAAAACGAAAGATGTTCTGGAGAATAACAGAACTCATGGCTTTATATTTTAGTTTTATTCAACGGCTTTTTGTGGGCAACTTTATTACCTACCTAAAGGGATTCATACTGAATAAAACTTGCAGGGTTTTACCTTCGTTATAAAATAAGAAATATAATAAACCAATAAAAAAACAACAATAAATGTTTAAAAATCAACAACATGATTTAGTTGTGAGCCAAAATACACAATTTGGTAGTGAACCTTGCTGAATTATGGATGATGGGTACCTACTAATGTAACGCTAGAATTAATCGGGGGGAAATCTGTATAGATGGGTGATTTATAAGTAATTGAGAAAAATAGTAGGTAGTTGAAAATATCTTTGCTAAAAATCTTCAAAAATGGATTGAAACCTTGTAAGTTCAGTGGGAAAGTGAAGTTTAGAACTCCTTTGAGGGTGTGTGTAAAAGGTAATAATCCCTCTCAAGCAATACTACCCCTTGTTACTTCGTGATTTGGAGGTTCCTAACTTTCAGGTTATTTCAACCCCTGTAAAGAGGTAATGAAGCGTCGTCGACCAATGTTGTTGAGCGCAAGGCCCAAGTTGACCAGAAAACCTCGAAACTTCATTTTCTCAAAAGTGCCTCTGCTACGTACGCTGCTAAAGTACGCTTTGCAGCGTCTCAGTTAACATGGATAAGGCGGTAATTTCGACTATAAACTTAAAATCCACTAATAAATTTTTCCAAAAATCCTGGCTAACGAACTCGTAATTCATTTTATTATAAACAAATAGAATAAATTTTTTCTGGATAACACCAATTGTTTCACTTGTAAGTTCAAAAGGCTTTGAAAAATTGGAATTTTTTCGGGATAACATCAACTGTTTCACTTGTAAGTTCAAATGGCTTTGAAAAATTAGAATTTTTGGAATTTTTTCTGGATAACACCAACTGTTTCACTTGTAGGTTCAAATGGCTTTGAAAAATTGGAATTTTTGGAATTTTTTCTGGATAACACTAACTGTTTCACTTGTAGGTTCAAATGGCTTTGAAAAATTGGAATTTTTGGAATTTTGTCTGGATAACACCAACTGTTTCACTTGTAGGTTCAAATGGCTTTGAAAAATTGGAATTTTTGGAATTTTGTCTGGAAAACACTAACTGTTTCACTTGTAGGTTCAAATGGCTTTGAAAAATTAGAATTTTTGGAATTTTTTCTGGATAACACCAACTGTTTCACTTGTAGGTTCAAATGGCTTTGAAAAATTGGAATTTTTGGAATTTTTTCTGGATAACACCAACTGTTTCACTTGTAGGTTCAAATGGCTTTGAAAAATTAGAATTTTTGGAATTTTGTCTGGATAACACCAACTGTTTCACTTGTAGGTTCAAATGGCTTTGAAAAATTAGAATTTTTGGAATTTTTTCTGGATAACACTAACTGTTTCACTTGCAGGTTCAAATGGCTTTGAAAAATTGGAATTTTTGGAATTTTGTCTGGATAACACCAACTGTTTCACTTGTAGGTTCAAATGGCTTTGAAAAATTAGAATTTTTGGATTTTTTTCTGGATAACACTAACTGTTTCACTTGTAGGTTCAAATGGCTTTGAAAAATTGGAATTTTTGGAATTTTGTCTGGATAACACTAACTGTTTCACTTGTAGGTTCAAATGGCTTTGAAAAATTAGAATTTTTGGAATTTTTTCTGGATAACACCAACTGTTTCACTTGTAGGTTCAAATGGCTTTGAAAAATTGGAATTTTTTCTGGATAACACTAACTGTTTCACTTGTAGGTTCAAATGGCTTTGAAAAATTGGAATTTTTGGAATTTTGTCTGGATAACACTAACTGTTTCACTTGTAGGTTCAAATGGCTTTGAAAAATTAGAATTTTTGGAATTTTTTCTGGATAACACTAACTGTTTCACTTGTAGGTTCAAATGGCTTTGAAAAATTAGAATTTTTGGAATTTTGTCTGGATAACACCAACTGTTTCACTTGTAAGTTCAAATGGCTTTGAAAAATTAGAATTTTTGGAATTTTGTCTGGATAACACCAACTGTTTCACTTGTAGGTTCAAATGGCTTTGAAAAATTAGAATTTTTGGAATTTTTTCTGGATAACACCAACTGTTTCACTTGTAGGTTCAAATGGCTTTGAAAAATTGGAATTTTTTCTGGATAACACCAACTGTTTCACTTGTAGGTTCAAATGGCTTTGAAAAATTGGAATTTTTTCTGGATAACACCAACTGTTTCACTTGTAGGTTCAAATGGCTTTGAAAAATTGGAATTTTTGGAATTTTGTCTGGATAACACCAACTGTTTCACTTGTAGGTTCAAATGGCTTTGAAAAATTGGAATTTTTGGAATTTTTTCTGGATAACACCAACTGTTTCACTTGTAGGTTCAAATGGCTTTGAAAAATTGGAATTTTTGGAATTTTTTCTGGATGACACCAACTGTTTCACTTGTAGGTTCAAATGGCTTTGAAAAATTGGAATTTTCGGAATTTTTTCTGGATAACACCAACTGTTTCTCTTGTAGGTTCAAATGGCTTTGAAAAATTGGAATTTTTGGAATTTTTTCTGGATGACACCAACTGTTTCACTTGTAGGTTCAAATGGCTTTGAAAAATTAGAATTTTTGGAATTTTGTCTGGATAACACCAACTGTTTCACTTGTAGGTTCAAATGGCTTTGAAAAATTGGAATTTTTGGAATTTTGTCTGGATAACACTAACTGTTTCACTTGTAGGTTCAAATGGCTTTGAAAAATTGGAATTTTTGGAATTTTTTCTGGATAACACTAATTGTTTCACTTGTAGGTTCAAATGGCTTTGAAAAATTGAGCTTTTTACTACACGGATAGAAAATTTAACGCTCTTTCCAACGGTATCCTCATAGTTGAGTTAATGTTGTAAATTAAGGAAGTTATGAACAGTTTACTAATATAAAGCCAAAAATATGAGACAAAAATCATGGATATTGAATTAAAAAAATTTGATTGTAAAGGGGGCAGACAAAAAGTTATGGAACGAAAAATGTTGCAAATAAGTTGTTGAATCTAAACCCCTAAATTTCTGCTGCCTTCATGTAGACACCCTGTATAAACACATGGAAAAGTGCTACACTTAGGGAATCCTTTGAGAATGTTCCAAAACGGATTTTATTCAAATGTCCAATATTTACTAAAAATTACGCCATTGCAATAGCTTAATAATTAAAATTATTTTTTCTCGAAAATTCGCCAACATTGAATTAAGTACCGAAACACCAATTTCCAGATATTTGGGGTTGTGCACGATTATCCCAAATTGTGTAAGCATTGCAGTACAGAATGAACTGTCCACAGAACAGAATTGCAGTGTGAATTACAGCCCCACTCTGTATTACTGTACAGTGAAACATAACCCAAGAGTTACCTACATACTTACAATTTCTCAACTTGAAAATGCCTTCTGTTCCCGGGTGGTACCTCAGTTTCAATACAATACAATGTGTCAGCTGATTTGTTTTGCTCATTTCGGTTTTTGGGACCATAAAAACCACGATTGTACCAGTAACATTAAATTTTAATTCGAAAAAGTTAAATTAGAAAATGTAAATACCTTATTAAATAGAAACAACTCAGCCTCAATTTTAGACGAAACTTGGAGTTTTAGGAGGATATCTAAGCATAGTAGTTGAGATTGGTCTTCTTCTTGGCCTGGACCTCCAAAATGGCGTCCATGAAGTCTTCGTGAGAGACGATTCCCGCGTTTCTACGGAGAGCAATCATACCGGCTTCCACGCAAACTGCTTTGCACTGAGCGCCGTTGAAGTCGTCGGTGGACCGAGCGAGCTCTTCGAAATTGACGTCAACGCTGATGTTCATTTTGCGCGAGTGGATCTGCATGATGCGAGCGCGAGCGTCTTCGTTGGGGTGCGGGAACTCGATTTTCCGGTCAAGACGACCCGACCTGAAAGTCAATAATTGAGATCAGTGAGATTGATTTTGTATCGGGCTGAATCCAATACTGTCTGAGTCGGTCACCGTTCCTTCCTCGTTGCGGGTTAGTCTAATCTCTTACGAACCGGCCCCTTCCCAGCCCCCTTCTGAAGGAGCAACATCGCCACCCACCACCCCCAGCCTTCTCCTAGCAGGTCATTTTCCCCCAGTTTTCTCAGGAAATAATCATCTAATTTTCATGAATCTTGTGGCATTCTTCCTATTTTTATAATTTCTACACTAATGCACTTATCTAACTCCAAAAGCAAAATTTCACAAGTAAAATATAAGTAAACAATTGTACCCAAATTTGAAATTTTCAAGGATTTTCGAAATTCATCAGTGGATTTATATCTGCCAGAGAAATTTATGAAAAACCAGTAATTCACTGACTGAGACCCCCTTGAGCTGGAGTACAAATTTTAGGAACAAATCATAAAACTGAGATGTGGTCTTGACTTGAACTGTTCAGCTTTATCAAGGCGTGTACGAGTGTTTCTCATAATTATTATGTCGTATGTTGCATCAATTTACCTCAACAGAGCAGGATCCAAAATGTCCACACGGTTAGTAGCAGCAATAACTTTGATATCAGCGGTGGAACTGAAACCGTCCAACTGGTTCAGCAACTCCAACATAGTTCTTTGCACTTCTCTGTCGCCTGCCTTTTCAGAGTCGAATCTCTTCGTACCTGAAACAGCAATAGATTGTCACAAATATACGACAAAGTCACAGAAAGTGTCTAATTTGAGGTTCGTTGCTCCATAAACCACAGTTAAAGCCTTTTCAACCGCAATTCATTCCAACAAAAAATTTCAAACTGACCAACAGGCAGCAACCACAGCTGAACACCACCTTTTAGCAGAAGAAAATCCCCATTCAGGCAATATTTCTTAAGGTTTCGACACAAACCAATCATGGAAGTTTTTCCATCGTTTTACCTGAAGTCACTCCTGGAGGGAGCATCTGTTCAGAGTTGCGCTGTTCAGCTGTGGTTCGCTGATCAGGCGGAGGTCTTGGCACGAAAGGTCCTCTCGCCCTATTACGCCTCCTCCTCTTATTCCTGTTCCTCCTCTTCCGCTTCTTTTGCTTGTTCACATTCTTTCCTATTGCAATACCCCCAATCTCGTAAAAAATAAGCTTTTTTCAATCTTAAATCACAATTTAGAAATACCTAGATTCACTCGTACAGGGTGTCTTGAGTTGGTCAAAACGCCCAGGTTAGATTCTACAAGATATTTCTAATAGAAAATGTCTACTTATTAACAATCGTGTTCTACCCCCATTTTTCCAATTTCAAGATTTTTCTCATCTAATAGGGGCTACTTGCTGAAGGGCCTAATCTACTTCCTCTCATGCCAGAAAACTGATTTCATTAGAAAAATGCACCTATTTCCGCGTTCAAACTCCATTTAACCCCACAAATTTTATAGTAAACCTGAAAAATAGGTGACCGCAGGAAAATAGACAATTTGGATTCAAAGTAAAGTGTCAAATTTAGAAAAAATTGTAAACTCCGCTTTTAAGGGGGTCTCAGTCGGTCGACGTTCGTTCCTTGTTCCGGGTCAATATTTAGCCAAATCGAAGGGGCAAAAACTTGAAAAGTTGTACTTAAATTGGCAATTCTAAAGGATTTTAGAAATTCATTAGTGCTTGGCCCTAGGGAATTGAAAAACTGAAAGATTGCCGCCGGAATCATCAAATCGAACAATAATTGCCAGAGAACAATCGGAAAAACTACTGAATAAACAATTTTTCCATGTTTTCCCCATATTTCTCTGGCAATTATAGTTCGATTTTGATGATTCCAGTGGCAATCTTTCAGTTTTTCAACTCCCAAGGCTCGTGCACTAATTCATTTCTAAAATCTTCGAAAATTTCAAGTTTAGCTACATTTTATGGGAAAAACAACTGAATTAACAGTTTTTTCCATTTTTCTTTGGCAATAATTGTTCGATTTCGATGATAGAATATTTCAGTTTTTGAATTCCCTAGGGCCGTGCATGAATTTCAAAAATCCTTCAAAATTGCCAATTT
Source organism: Apolygus lucorum (assembly GCA_009739505.2). Taxonomy (NCBI): domain Eukaryota; kingdom Metazoa; phylum Arthropoda; class Insecta; order Hemiptera; family Miridae; genus Apolygus; species Apolygus lucorum. The sequence continues at coordinate 28,267,023 of CM019177.2, forward strand.
GAGTACAACTTTTCAATTTTTTGCCCCTTCGATTTGGATAAATACTGACCCGGAACGAGGAACGAACGTCGACCGACTGAGACCCGTTCAACTTGATTTTTTTCAAATGTTTTCTGAAACATTTTCATTTTATACTGGGAAGCTCGGAAATTCAACGTTATCCTCAAATTTGGATTTAATTGGTAAATAACGGGAGTTATGGCAGTTTCAATGACAAGGTCGAAAACTCGAAAAACTTAAAATTGAAAAACAAGTTTGCTGGGAGACTTTTGTTGGAAACACCTTGCAAAATCGACCCCTGAAGTTTTGACCAACTTAAGTGCAGACACCCTGTTTATTGTCAACCTAACTTGTTCCCCAGACTTTGAATTCATTCGTCAATGAACAAATCAAAATTTCAACGAACGTAAACTTACCAATTGCATCTAATTCGTCGATGAAAATAATCGCGGGAGCTTTTTCTTTGGCCAAAGCGAAGGCGTCCCTTACGAGTTTAGCTCCGTCTCCGATGAACATTTGAACCAACTGAGGTCCAGCAAGTTTCAAGAAAGTGGATTTGGTTTGAGCAGCGCAAGCTCTGGCCAGGAGAGTTTTACCTGAAAATGGAATCAGTATGAAATAGTCATGAAGATACAAGAGTACCGACACCTTTAGAGTCATCAAAATATGAAGAAAATAGTAGAAATGTTATAAACGAGTACCTACACCTCATATTATGAACTGAAACTTCAAATGTACAAGTTCTAAAAATATTTGGCTGACAAAATGGAATGGTAAAGTTCCATACCTTTACGTTGAACGAACTATCGAACGCCCTATTTTAGGTAATATTTTTGTACTTTAAGATACTATATAACATGACCTACATCACTACCTAGCGTCATACCGAAAATGATAACATGACATGCATAGCTCGGTGATAAGAACATTTTGGTCACTTACCAGTGCCAGGAGGTCCGTACAACAAAACACCCTTGGGAGGTTGAATGCCCAAATTTTCGAATTTCTCCTTGTGTGTCATGGGGAGAACAACGGCTTCAATCAACTCCTGAATTTGCTTATCGAGACCTCCGATATCGGAATACTGCTCTGTGGGCCTCTCGTCCACTTCCATAGCTTTCACTCGGGCGTCATACTCCGCCGGAAGGGTTTCCAGAATCAAATAAGAATCTTTATTCACTCCGACCAAATCCCCGGGCTTCAATTTCTCGGCATCGACCAACCCGATGACGGGCAGGAAGTATGTCTGTCTGGTAGACGTTTTGATCACAGCGCACTTCCCTTTTCGTCTCGCATCCAAATCAACCACAGCACCATCTTCCTCGGTCTCTTCTGGGTCAACATCGAGCAACTCGATGACGTTGGAAACCAAATACGGAAGAGTTTTGTTCACTTTGATCTTTTCCGTATTTTCCTTGATTTTCTCGTTTTGAGCCTGCAACTCGTGATTAACGCGCATAACTTCGCTCTTCATGATTTTGATTTCATTGTCTAACAAACGCAATCTACTCATAATCTCATCCGGAGCCATGCGAAGTATCTCTTCGGAGAGAGCTTCATCTTTATCCTCCCAAACGGACTTCTCCTCGACGGAAGTGTGCGCGACAGAAGTCGACATTTTAACGTCGTCGAACACTCGCGAAACTCCTAACAAAACACTTTTAATTTGCCAGAACAACGGAATAAACTCGATAGAAAATCACTCCGTAATGCCAAGAAGCGAAAACTGTGAAGTCACTGGGCTAACGCTAGTGGGGAGGTAACATTCCAGAGGCGCTGGTTATCCAAGGTCAATCGACTCGAGGTGGAACGAGCAGGCGCAGTAGCTCTCCTACCCGTAGAAAGCGGCGTTATTCCAACCGGGACACTCTTTTTACATCGTTCCTCAACTTGCCGCTCCCAATCCCAGAACCCGTCTTATTTCTCATAGTTTCTCCGTAATAAAACGTGAAATTTTCATTCGCAATCACAAAATCAAAAAGTGCTTTTCGTTATTGCTTCACCTACTCTTTTTTTGGGATTTACCTACCTATTTAGTTTTGTTCATACTTCTACGTCATCAATCCACTGCTAGCTAAATAATTTTAAATCACACAATTTCGCATCTTTCTACGCTCCTAAAAACTTCCTTATTATTATGAATATTTCTATTTGACCAACTATAATAACCCAAATCGTGAAAATGTAGGAAAAACCACACATTTTTCTTGTTTTCGGAGCGATATGAGCGCTGCCCTGCGTAGTAAGCTCGCACTTCGCGTGAGTTTGAGTTAGTTTTTGAACCTCACGATAGATAGCAGAACACTCTGTAACTTGTCTTCTCTCGCAGTGTAGTGTTGAAACGTTGAGAGTTCTTATCTGGAGTAGATAAATGGGTAAAATGGGTACATGAATCGCCTCCGTGTTGGTGTCGTAGGCCTTTAATTTACTACCTACTATCTTAACCCTCGAGCAGTCGCCTGTTTTAAAAACACACAACTGAGCGTGGCGGCAAACTGGCCGCACTTCGTAACTTAGTCGAATTTCAGTTGTGTAACGCGTATACGCATATATTCTTTATGTAAATGATACGCAGGGTACACATAGGAAACCAATTTTCAATTGAACGATAAATTTATTACTCACCAAATTCCACAAAGTCAACTAGAATAAAATCAAAATTTAGAAAGTTCTTCTTTCATACCTATGGTACATATTGTATGAAACAGCCAATGTTTGCCTCTTGATTTTCTCTCGTATTCCAGATGCATTATAAACAAAAATGACTTGTTCTTTACTAGAAGATGGTGCACATACCACAACACTTTTTACAAAAGAAAATATTAGGAACGTTTAATAATATCAATTTCCAGACTAGGTACTGGAACTTAGGTACTGTACTGAGGTAACCTACGCGCGTCTTGAAGTCCGAGCCTAGCGCTGTCTAGCTTCTTGAACAGCAACTTGAAGGTACACATCGGCTATTGCGCGGTATAGTATGAATATAGAAAAACCAGCCTATTTTTCTCAAAAATGCGGCCAAATAGCCGCACACGCGACTGCTCGAGGGTTAATGAGATGACACGTGGCTAATCGAATATATCGATACCTTAGAGCGCAAAGGCGCTAGGTATGCTATATGTTCCAGAATTTAAGAAAAAACGTAAAAGTTTTCACCAGTGCACCAGTGCACCTAGAATAATGGTTTATTACAAGAAACTCACAATTTTCTCAACTCAAATTTTCTTTAAGAAAATTTCAAGCTACAATCTTCAAGGAAGTCAATAATAGTTTTGTTGAAATTGAGTTTTTCTAAATTAAAAAAAAAAATGGGGGCGATCATTTCGAAATAGGTATTTTTACCCGTTACAACGATTTCATGATAGACGGAATGACAGACAGACTCAAAACCTAAATGGGGAATTTGTCTCAATTTTTTTTTTTTTTTTTTTTTTTCGAAAGAGGGTTTATTGACATGAAAAAATACCGTAGTGTGCTGCTCGAAAAAGTATCCAAAAAATTTAGAGAATTGAAGGAAGATGAAAATGGTAAATGTAGCGGCAATCTGTTTATGGGGTAGCCACATTGGACCGTCACCAAAATTTTGAACCAATCAGGATTCCGTTGGTCCATGAGACCCCTAAAATTGAGGCAAATTCCCCATTGTTCTGGACAATTTAAAACGTAGAACGCCAGATTTTGATTTTGGATAACATTTTGGTTTATTATTTTCAATAATGAACCTTTGGAATCGACCAAGAAAAATTTTTTTTTAACCCCCCTCAAAATTTGATGGTTTACGTTTCAAGGTACGTAAAATCCAAAAATGGAATAAAAATTTGGCCGTCCGTCCGCCGTACGCGGCATTTTTGCCTCTTAGCATTGACCGATTTTGATGAAATTTGGTATGTAGGCTCCATTTGGGGTCTAGTTGTGCCCTGAAGATTTTGGTTGATGTAGGTCACTCCTAAGGGTTAAAAAATGAATTTTGAAATTTTGAAAACGCCCGAACTCATAAAATTCCGATATACCTAAAGGTATTGTTTTTCCTTCAATTTAAGAGTCTATAGAGTTTTTTGAGATCACCCGAATCAAATATTCCATTGCAAATTTTCCTTTCATACTATGGACTAGGTAATTTGTTTTTAAAAAGTTGGTATTGTGGGCTCCATTCGTAGCTAGTGTGGTTGTGTCACAAAAGTTTTCGTTATTGTCAGCCAGAAAACGTTTATTATAAAAGTACCTACCTATTGTTGTTCAAAATTTAGAATAAAATTGAATTTTTGGAATCGAATGAGACCACCTAGATCTCCTTTGGATAAGTTGTTCGATCCCCTTAAGGATGATAAACAAAATAACTACCTTCCTACCTTATTATTTACACTTAAAAATAATAAACGTTGTGTATTAATTCGCTACTTTGCCACAATGGCAGAAAGCTACTTTAGCTCATCTTTCATCTAACAATGTTACGGAAAAAATAAGATCACAAACCACAGAAATTGCTCGTAAAATTTCAATTTATAAAAAAATCGTAATTTTTCAATAAAATAATTTCCAATCGATAAGAATCCTGTATTTTTCTTTTTTTGTTGTTACAGGAGCGTATTTTCCGAAGACGTGATAGCCAACGTGACTGCTGAGCTGCCGGGGTCTGTCGGCGGTCAAATAGTCGGACTCCACGGACCTCTCAAAATTCGGTCAGTGAGGACAGCGTTCGTGACTCTTCAGTGGGACGTCTTCCCGTACGCCGTCATAGTCATCGCCATGCTCATTCTAGTCTTGGGAACTGCCGGGATTATTTACATCTGCATATCCTGGTCAAGGTAAAACCTCCTAAAACTTGAAGTAGTCAAATTTAATGAATTATTCTAGTAGAATCATGCAAAATCTTCAATCTTGTCACACTATTTCATATTTATTTCTTATTATGTTTTCAAATTTTATTAGCTGTTGACTCATCTTGAAAAACGTCAAAATTAGACCTACTGGAAGCTGATGGAACGCATTTTTTAATTATTTATGAATCATTGCAGGTACAAGGCCTACAAGGAGCGGATGTCTAGAATGTATGTGCTCCCGAGGTACGATCCAGTGTTCGTGGAACCAACGAATTTGAAGGAGTACGAAACTCAAGTGAGTGCTTAGTACTCATCCACCTAGTAGGAGTGTTATCAACCTGCATTGAAAGATTCCGGGGTCTCTAGGATCACAATCATGATTAAATTATGTCAACGTATATAAATTGAATAAGGCACGATCAAAAACGCATACTCTTAGTATGTGGATTTATAGAATAATAATATTTCACGTTGATTACAATATATCGTCCATATACCTGGGAAACCATGTAAGTCGAGTTTATCAAATTTTACAGGGACACTAAAAACTAAATCATTACGTTTTCATTCCATATACAATAAGTTTTTTCGTTCCATTCCTTAAAACTGGTGGTAACAGTAGTATTTAAAAAATCCTGAGACTAATTTCATGAAAATTTACTTCAGCGAACGAAAAAATGGACTTATATGCTTTTACCTAGCCTTTGACACCAGACTTACATGGTTTTCAATTTGATTTTTATGAAAATATACCCAGCTTGGGTTATTTAATTATTAGGAATATTATTCAATTTTTTTCTCCAGGTTTTAATGTTACACAAAATACCCAAATCGATGCAAAAGGAAAATATTTAAATGAAAATTCATATGCGTTGACTAATACGCAGTCCAACTTTAAGGCTCCTTGAGTCAAAACGACAGTCTTCAGTCTTAGTATAGCATTTCCAAACCAAATGAAACCTTTTTCAAGTCAAATGAAACCTTTTCCAAGTCAAATGATACCTTTTCCAAGTCAAATGAAACCTATTGAGAAAATGAGTGAAATGAGGTAGGCACCTACCTAGATAGGTAGATACTCTGCAAATTTCAGATCGATGCAATTGTACCTATCGTACAAAGAAGTTGCCAAAATGAAAATTCAATGAATTTTAGGCATAGGATTATCGAAGTAGTTCTCACCTTAGCAGAATAGGAAACAAGTAAGTTTGAGAAATTTCTGACTGTTGAATGTGAGTGGGTACCTACCTACTCGCCACGCCCACACGGAGAAACCGATAATTAAGGGGAGTCACCAATACTTACATTGACTGATTGAACCTCTAAGACTGAATTTCTGAAATTCTGTAATATATTATTCATCTACGATTATTTACTTTACAGAAATATACTATGTTTGAAAAAAGTTCCATTTGATTTGAAAAAAGTTTCATTTGGTTTGGAAAAAGTTTCATTTGGTTTGGAAAAGGTTTCATTTGGTTTGGAAAAGGTTTCATTTGGTTTGGAAAAAGTTTCATTTGACTTGGAAAACGTTTCATTTGGCTTGGTAATGCTATATTACTGGAGTTGAGCAATAAATTATTCAATATACTACCAATTCCTCAATAATTGAGGAATTGGTTAATTACTACCATTAGGTACTTATACCTACTTATACGAACTCTTTCACCTATCACAGCCGTAACTAGGTAGGCATGCATTGAATGCATGGGTGACTGGTGAATGCCGTGAATGGGTATCGGATGGTATTAAATTTTACTTTCTGCATGCTCTGTTACTAGTTCTTTAATATCTCGAGGATCTCTCCTCTTCTTGTAGTGCACCTAGTTGATACAATCCATTTAATTTCCTACCGTGTTCAGGTGCTGCAAATGAGCGTGCCGATGGATGACAGCGACAGCTACCACGACCTCCAGTTGGACTTTAGTAGGAAGAATCACGCTTTCTCGCTGGAAAACGTGAGCTATATCACCAAAGAACACGTAGAAGGCGGTAAGTGTTTCCGTTTGTGAATAAAATATATTAGTTCCACCACCCTCGTGCCCTCTCATACACCACCCTAGTTCTCACCTTTTCTTCCTACTCGGGTCTGATCCCTTTTCCTATCGTCTTGGCGGTTTTTATTGGCGGAACCGCGGGGTTTACGGCTCTTTTGCGGCTGCTTTGCTCTAAGTTACTACCCCCCATGCCGTTCTCTGTTGGCATCTACCAACCTACTTTTGAAGCGAATGGTTGGAATCAACCTAGCTTCGTAGTTAAGCCCCAAAGATCTTTACTATCAAACCTAAATCAATTGAAAGTCAAGGGCTGTTTAATCAGGGTGCTTAGAGCCAAATGTAACTTAAACTCAAATAATCATTAATTCTCAAAATAATCTCAAATAATTAATCATTCTTTTCCAAATGATTATTCATGTGCCACTAACACAAAATGATATTAGGAGGATTACATTCAAAATATCGTTGTTAAAATCTCAACTTTTCAGCGGTACTTTTTGATTTATTTATTTTATTGGAGGGGTATTGTTGCTAAAATGTGTTTGTGGAAGGGAGATGAATATTCAAAAGTGTTATTTTCCCAACCTCGACTTGACAATCACCGAAAGACTCCAGGAGTAGGTTGTTGACTACGTATTTTTTCACAATGGATCAAATGTGAGCACTGCTTCGTTCAAAGAAATTTTTTTAAACAACTTATAACTTTAAAACAACAAAATTTATTCTTAAGACAATAATGCTTTATTTTGTTGTAGCAGTACATTTTTTAAATAACAGTATCGATAATATATGGGCATACCTGGAAAATTGGCGTAGTAACGTTCGATTTATTCAAATAAGATTCACATTCCGCATGAAAATAGTAATGAACACTGCTAAAATTCCCATTAAAATCGTTGAAAAGTTGAGCACAACTGATCACATACGGTCCGATTCTGACATCTGGATTCCCTAATTGAACACAATTCAACATTTTCCATCAAAATCTGTTCGGTCGCTCGAGATTTGCGCTCTGCTCAATTGTTCTTAACAGTGTGAAGCTGTTCTGGCAAACTTAGTTAGGTATTGTTCATATAAACGTACCAAATTTGGTGAAATTGTTTGGTAGTTCAAGATTCCAAACAGATAGACAAAGAGATTTATGTTTCAGTATCTACCTATAGATTATCTACATAGAGAGAAAATTAGTGAAGGTATAATCTCGGCAGGTAACACTAAGTGTTACTTAGTAAGTCTTACTTTATCTACGATCTCAGTCACTTGTCCAATCTCTCCGCTGGTCCTAAAATTTACCAACAGTCGGATGTTATTGTTATTATTTTGGTTTATTTTTTTCAATATTGAGCCTTTGGAATCGACCAAGAAAAAAGTTTAACCCCCCCTCTAAATTTCTTGGTTTACGTTTCAAGGTACGTAGAATCCAAAAAAAAAGAATACAAATTTGGCTGTTAGTATCACCGGTTAGTTAGCAGTTAGCATTGACCGATTTTGATGAAATTTTGTATGTGGGCTCCATTCGGGGTCTAGTTGTGCCTCAAAGCTTTTGGTTGATGTAGGTCACTTCTAAGGGTTGAAATTTTGAAAACGCTCTATCTCAATAAATTTCGATATAAAGGTATTGTTTTTCCATCAATTTAAAGTTGTATTGAATTTTTAGAATTTTTAGAGACCACGCGGAGCCCTGTAGGACAAATCGTTTGCTCCGTACGAGAACTTACGATAAATCAGAAACACGAGAGTGAATCGCAAAAGAGGCCTAATATCCGTTAAAATTTTAGCTGACGTACGTAAGTACGTCGTAGGTAGGTAGTATATCTATGGTTGATAGGTGTCGACAAAGGCAAAGCCGCGTTCTTTGCAGACGAGTGATCTATATAAAAAAATAATAAACCTTTGTGTAGTAATTTGTAGCGTTTTTCATGTATTGCGAAAATATTGTTTACAGGTCAGCAAAGCCCTGTCAGTTCGGACGCAGCCACAACAGCTAGGGCGTCGAGTATCGGCCGGCGAAACAACTTGAACAACATTAACAATAACAATATCCACCAGGGCAATATCAACCCCGTTTTCGATAGGTAAGTGAATTAACTATACTAACTAGCATAATATTTCTGTTTAAGAGTATTTTGAAAAGTATGTACCCATCAGTTGGGTTCTTGGTACCAGTTTTATCAAACTTCGTTGAAAAGCTAGGTAATTCATAAACTACTAGTAGGTACCTTCTCATAATTGGAGAACGTTGGCTGTTTCCAAGACTGATGTCTTGTTTGCCCTTCAACAGAAACATTCAACAACTGAACAAGTTCATTGAATAGATCATATATTAGTCGAACAAGCACATAATATGTCAAGAAAGATGGCAAAACACACTTTCTGTTTCTCATATTATGAGAAAGTGTGTTTTGCCATCTTTCTTGTCGTTACTCAGGCATTTGACAAAGTTCGGCATAAAGAACTCAATTGACGGCTGCGCGAAACTCTACCAACGAAGTATGCTGAGTAGCTTCTATCATATTTTACTAAATCAAAATGAAGTTGGAAGATGCATATTCAGAGCCAAAGCTGAACACTACAGGTGTACAGGTGTCCCACAGGGGAGGGTACTTGGCCCCCTCTAGTACACAGGGTGTCTACAAAACAAGTCTCATTCCTTCAAGGGCTCGATTCTACAACTAATTTGAAACGAAAAATGTCTCTTAGCAACTTTTTTAAAAGGCTTCTTTTCCGAATTATTTCAATTTTAAAGTTTTTGTTTCGTAATTTTGACCTTATGTCATTAAATTGGTAATAACTCCTTTAATTTGCTGTGATAATTACAATTTGAGGATACCGTTGTAAATAGAGTTAAATTCTCCTTAATACCAAATAAATTTTTTTCAGTTGATTTTACGGGAATAAAGCAACTTAAAAAGTGAACTTAGTAACTTTTTGAAACTTTTCCGTTTTTCAACGCCCATAATGTCGAAAAATTCCACATAATGAACTATTGCTGGAAAGCCTAAAAACTGCGCCAGAATTTCAGCTTTCCAACGTTATAATTAAAAAATATTTTACAATCGAATTTAAGGGAGAAATTCATGTTTGAACGCGGAAAAACGTGCATTTTTCTCAACGAAATCGACGGTTTAACGAGGTGACTCCGGGGTCTACACCATCACCACTCTTCCCGGCCATCGGAGTCTCGCTGTCAAACGGTCGATTTCGTTGAAAAATGCACGTTTTTCCGCGTTCAAACATGAATTTCTCCCTTAAATTCGATTGTAAATTTTTTTTATTATAACGTTGGGAAGCTGAGAATCAGTCGCAATTTTTACGCTTTCCAGCAATAGTTCATCATCTGGAATTATTCCGACATTATGGGCGTTGAAAAACGGAAAATTTTCAAAAAGTTACTAAATTCACTTTCTAGGTTGCTTTATTCCCGTAAAATTCAACTGAAAAAAGTTTATTTGGTATTAGAGAGATTTAACGCTATTTCCAACGGAATCCTCAGATTGTAATTATCACAGCAAATTAAAGGAGTAATTGCCAATTTAATGACATAAGGTCAAAATCACGGAAAAAAAACATTTAAATTGAAATAACTCGGAAAAGAAGCCTATAAAAAAATTGCCACTTTTGTCGCGGTACCAAGACAGTTGAAGAAAATAACATTCAATAGCATCAATGGGAGATTCGAAAATACCCGTTTCTTTTAATCTAACAATACGTATGTGTCATTTTAAATGAAAGTCCAAATGTGCATTTTAAATTTCTTTCAGGTCTGACGAAGACATTCACAACGCTAGTCAAATCAACGACAATGTCACGTTCCGGGAGAAGAAGGACTACTCCCACTTGGGATTCAACTACTTGATGGACAGGTCTCCAATAGAAACGACGACGGAGCTCTAGGTTTTCGCCTCTGAGGAAAGCTCGTTTTTCCTCGGACTCCGCAGATAGCTCCTCGACAAGCGTGCAGAAACGAAAGCACCCTCTAGAGAAAGACTCTTAAAATGATGGAAGGTTTTCCATCGGTAATCGTGCTGTGTTTTTTAAACTCCCGAGTTCCCAACGATCCCCCAATTAAAACCCAAGGTACGTATGTAGTACCTGCTTACCTGCTCTACGACCTGGGATGCATGTAAATATAACTACCCCAGAGAAAACCAACTGTTGAGAGGTACCGAAGTAGGTAGGCCTGAAAGTCAGGAAGAACTCACGGTTGTCAACAAATCCATTCACAGTACACTGAAGGTCAGTTAGTGACATTTTCAACTATTGTACAAAAGATTCAAGAGGGCCACACAGCCAATACCCTCAACATCCTGGTCTACCTACAGGTACGTACTAAATATGACATTTTAGAAATACAAGCAAATTCAAATCAAAACCCCTCTTTTTTGTATATAAATGTTTCTAAATAATGTGCATATATGTGTATATGTACGTATATACTAAAAATCGTATATTTTATCATTCATGACGATACGTGATTTTATACCTACTGATCATTCAAGGAGAAGAAGGCAACGGAAATGACCTACCAATTTATGTCTTAATTAGATGCGTCGTTCTAAACCTGATCAAGTGCCACCGAATAAGACTTATAATTATACTTAATATATTGACTTTTCTTAAAAAACTGAATTTTCAACTTCCTTGCGCCTTTTTTGAGAGTGCTAAACGAAATATCTTATAGATTCATTCGATGCATTTATTGTATTCATCATTTTTTGAATACCTTTGTTATTAGTTTATTTAATTAAAGAGAAGACTCGAATAAGCGAATTACGATTGTAAGTAGAACTGTAGTCGTTGAAGACGAAATTTGTGTTATTTGTGTAAAATATTAAATAAATTGCGAGTGTAGATACATTTCGGACATAACGTTGAATATTTACCATGAAGGAAGCAGTGACTCACTCAATATGATAATGTATAATAAAATTGTAAAGTGTATAAAAAAGAAAAAGTCATATTTTTGTAAACTAGTTAATTTTATATAAATTTGTAATATTAGGTAAGTGTATATGAATATACCCAATAGTTAGAGGCAGTGTTACCACTATGGTTGTTAGGTATCTTCTTTAGGTGAAAGTGCTTTTGTTGTTGATTTGATGAATTCAGAAATTAATCGAGGAAGTGGAAAAAATAATTTAAAAATTGCCTTTGGCACGAAATAAATTTATTATTGTTGAGTCTGGAGTAGATTTCATTTGTTAAGACTTGACTGTTTCCGTCCAATGAACATTACTTAGGAATTACGGCGTATGCATCGGCTTTTAAGTGTTGAATTGAATCCAATTTATTGTCTATATAAATTATATAATGGTATATTTACGCGTTGTTTGGACCAACCATGACGATGACGGTTTAACTACCCAAGGTAGCTTGTTTTTCAGAACAAAGCTATCGAATTCAGCATAAAACTCTTAACAAAATTGAAGACCCTGCAGCAGCGACAATGTCAAATTTTTTATTGCAAAAACCAACAAGGTATAGCACGAAGTCAAAAAATAGACATAAAATAAAAAATAAAAATACGAAAGATGAGCAATCAAACATTACAATTAAAATTAATATTCATAAATTCTGAGACTTTATAAAGCTCGACGTCTATCAGCTTGGCTTTGAGCTTTGATGCAAACTGATCCCCTGGCAGAACCTTCATCCACTCTGGCGAAACGTTAGAGAGACGAACTCAGAACTCAGAATCGGCTTGGATCTTCAGCCGCGGCCACACATGCGATGTTCGGCTAACACTGAGCGAAAGTTCACCAAACCCCGAATGTGTGGCCGGGCGATTCGGTATTCGCCAAACACCGAACATTCGCCAAACACCGAACATTCGCCAAACGGGTGCTCGCCTCGGAGGTGGTTTCTTTCCCACATCAAAGGAGACGAATGTTTGCCAAACACCGAGCATTTTCCCGGCCACACTCGCAGAGCGAAAGTTCGCCAAACCCCGAATGTGTGGCCGGGCGATTCGGTATTCGCCAAACACCGAACATTCGCCAAACACCGAACATTCGCCAAACGGGTGCTCGCCTCGGAGGTGGTTTCTTTCCCACATCAAAGGAGACGAATGTTTGCCAAACACCGACCATTTTCCCAGCCACACTCGCAGAGCGAAAGTTCGCCAAACCCCGAATGTGTGGCCAGGCGATTCGGTATTCGCCAAACACCGAACATTCGCCAAACACCGAACATTTGCCAAACGGGTGCTCGCCTCGGAGGTGGTTTCTTTCCCACATCAAAGGAGACGAATGTTTGCCAAACACCGAGCATTATCCCGGCCACACTCGCAGAGCGAAAGTTCACCAAACCCTGAATGTGTGGCCGGGCGATTCGGTATTCGCCAAACACCGAAAATTCGCCAAACGGGTGCTCGCCTCGGAGGTGGTTTCTTTCCCACATCAAAGGAGACGAATGTTTGCCAAACACCGAGCATTATCCCGGCCACACTCGCAGAGCGAAAGTTCACCAAACCCTGAATGTGTGGCCGGGCGATTCGGTATTCGCCAAACACCGAACATTCGCCAAACACCGAACATTCGCCAAACGGGTGCTCGCCTCGGAGGTGGTTTCTTTCCCACATCAAAGGAGACGAATGTTTGCCAAACACCGAGCATTTTCCCGGCCACACTCGCAGAGCGAAAGTTCACCAAACCCTGAATGTGTGGCTGGGCGATTCGGTATTCGCCAAACACCGAACATTCGCCAAACACCGAACATTCGCCAAACGGGTGCTCGCCTCGGAGGTGGTTTCTTTCACACATCAAAGGAAACGAATGTTTGCCAAACACCGAGCATTTTCCCGGCCACACTTGCAGAGCGAAAGTTCGCCAAACCCCGAATGTGTGGCCGGGCAATTCGGTATTCGCCAAACACCGAACATTCGCCTAACGGGTGCTCGCCTCGGAGGTGGTTTCTTTCCCACATCAAAGGAGACGAATGTTTGCCAAACACCGAGCATTTTCCCGGCCACACTCGCAGAGCGAAAGTTCGCCAAACCCCGAATGTGTGGCCGGGCGATTCGGTATTCGCCAAACACCGAACATTCGCCAAACACCGAACATTCGCCAAACGGGTGCTCGCCTCGGAGGTGGTTTCTTTCACACATCAAAGGAAACGAATGTTTGCCAAACACCGAGCATTTTCCCGGCCACACTTGCAGAGCGAAAGTTCGCCAAACCCCGAATGTGTGGCCCGGCGATTCGGTATTCGCCAAACACCGAACATTCGCCAAACACCGAACATTCGCCAAACGGGTGCTCGCCTCGGAGGTGGTTTCTTTCCCACATCAAAGGAGACGAATGTTTGCCAAACACCGAGCATTTCCCCGGCCACACTCGCAGAGCGAAAGTTCGCCAAACCCCAAATGTGTGGCCCGGCGATTCGGTATTCGCCAAACACCGAACATTCGCCAAACGGGTGCTTGCCACGGAGGTAGTTTCTTTCACACATCAAAGGAAACGAATGTTTGCCAAACACCGAACATTTTCCCGGCCACACTTGCAGAGCGAAAGTTCGCCAAACCACGAATGTGTGGCCCGGCGATTCGGTATTCGCCAAACACCGAACATTCGCCAAACGGGTGCTCGCCTCGGAGGTGGTTTCTTTCACACATCAAAGGAAACGAATGTTTGCCAAACACCGAGCATTTTCCCGGCCACACATGCAGCGCGAATGTTTGCCAAATCTGGGAAGCATTGCGGGGTTGTATTTCCTTCTCTTTGTATTTGTATTTTTCTTTTCAATCAGCGGCTCAATTTTCCTCAGTAAGAGTTTGAAATCTTCTTCGGAAATACGGCAGAAGTTCTTAAAGTTTCCAGGACCTTCATCCTTTGCCACATTTGCCAACATGTCTGAGCCATCACAGCTGCAAGTAGTATCAGTTTGGGTAATTTCATAACGGTTCTTAAGTTGATTAATCTAAAGATTATTTTGTACATACCGTATCCTGCTCCTGTTTAGAGACAACATCCACCATCGTCTTCTCCTTTGTTTCCTTTTCTTCTTTTTCTTCCTTTTTTGAAGAAGGAAACTTCCTCCCAATACCACAAATGCGGCCGCCGTCACAACATCTTCCTGATCGCTATCCATCACTAACCTGATCACCATGACTCTCAAAACTGAACTGAGAAAAATGTTCGGCAAATATTTTTGAGTACTCGGTGAATGTTCGGTGTAACAGCCTAGGTGTTGCTGGGGAAGAGTGGGGGAAAGAACAAGGCTGAGTTAGGTTATAAACGATTATAATTACTACAATGGGGAGCCTGTGGGGGGATGATAAGCAGGCCCGGACCTAACGGAGGATGGGGGAAACAGGATGGGTAGTCACGCCTGCCACATTCGGGGTTTGGCAAATATCGAATGTGTGGCCAGGGTGCTTTTTCATCGCAAATTCTGTTCGGTGTTTGGCGAATGTTCGGTGTTCGCCGAGCACCGCATGTGTGGCCGCGGCTTTAGGCAAGCTGAGAGATAAGTCGCTCGTGGCCGCAGGTGGTTCCGGTATCTTGTTCCACAGTTATGAAAGTCCGAACCTCGCGAAACCACGTTCGAATTGCCAGTTGTGAAATTCAGCTCCAAAATTGTTGTACTCTTTCATACAGTGACGCGAAAAACTTCCAGAACTACCTGCTTACTAGTAGTTCATGAAATTCTTGCGTCACCACTAAATCAGGCGACCAAATCTCGAGTTTGAAACGAGTATCAACTCAAAAAACGACAATTTCGGAGTTGCTGCAGGGTGATTAATTCCGAAATACCATTTTGAGGTATTCTGTAACGAGTCTGATACCTAGTTTAGCTTCTTCATAGCGCCATTTCGAAAAATTTATTGACTCAAAATCAAAATCCAAATGATTTTGCCACACGAACAGTGAAATCTGTAAAGATTTGATTCTTTATTAGGTATTAGGTAGAACCTAAGCCCAAATATGGAATGCATCATCTTTTTTTTTTAATTTAATGGGGTTTTCCATGGAAGTCATCATCTGATATCAACGATTTAAAAATAAAAGAGATAAGTAATGTTAGGCTAATTGTATGCTGTGTACTAATAAACGCATGTCGTGTTCTTAAATTAACGTACTTAAAAATTGTAATATATTGTAATATTGTTGATGTGCAATGCGTTAAGGAAGAAAGAATATAATTTTAGGGACCGCACGAATCAAACATGGCGGATATGATGCTCAAATACTCATTCAAGCGTAATTTACTATTGTTACGGTTATGTACGCGTGTAATGTATAAAATTTGGTGTTCAAATAAATTAAATTAAAGTGAAATCGTATTTTTTGCCAGCCTCTCCCGCTACTACGTTGTTACAAGCAAATACCTGAGTTTCTGGGGGTCAAGAATTAAGTAACCACCAGAATAATGATTTTGATGTAGGCTTGTCGGATTACAATGATATTTTCATTTAGTAAATCTGAAATTTAATGCAGGCTATTGACTCAACGATCTATGCATTTTCTCCTATTTAAGAGGCAGATATTTTTGGTTTATTATTCTCAATAATGAACCTTTGGGATCGACCAAGGAAAAACCATATTTGACCCCCTCAAAATTTGTTCGATTACTTTCCAGAAAATCCAACCGATTTTGATGGAATTTGGTATATAGGCTCCATTTGGTGTCTAGTTATGCTCCGAAGCTTTTGGTTATTATCAGTCACTTCTAACGGGTGAAAAATAGATTTTGTAATTTTCAAAACGCCCTAGCTCAAAAAATTTCGATATAAAGGCATTGTTTTTTCATTTAAAATAATTTTGAATTTTTAGACTTGAATGAGACCACCCAGAGCCCTGTAGGACCAACCGTTCACTTCCTACAAGGGCTTGAAGTTGGGACGAATATTACAGCAGAAACACGAGTGTTTTCTTTATATTTATATTTACGAGTTTATTTTGATCCTTATGAAATAGAAAGGGCCAAACTTTGAGTGCGCTCAATAAATAGCAACTGTGTTTTGGAAATTTCATCCCCTATTTTTCCATCTTTAGAAGTGATTTACAACAATCTAAAGCTTCGGAGCACAACTGCACCTCAAATGGTGCCCATAAATCACATTGTATCAATTTAAATTTACCAGAATACTTTCAACAAAAGAGCTTTAAATGATGATTAAGAAAGAAGAGGTTGGGGAACTCGAACATGTTTAATTCGACATATTGGGATAAACCAGCTACATAAGGACCTAGTTGAAATTGACATTTTTGAAAATTTCCCCAAAAGCCCAAATATTTAGTTTCAAAGGAAGATCCTAAAAAGGATCCTAAATTCAAAAAAGGTGATTTTTTTAGGTTTTTATGGGGAAAAGTAAAACCCTCGCACCAGATGCTCACATTTTGTTTGCGGTATGCACCCAAAAAACGTGTATGAAGTCAATGACCTTAAGACTCCCAAAACCTACGTCAAAAATTATGAACTTATCAGAAAGGATATTCCGCATAAAATCAGAGGAAATAGATCATTTTTGGCTTTTGGTTTATTATTTTCAATAATGAACCTTTGGAATCGACCAAGAAAAAAAAATTTAACACCCCCTCAAAATTTGATGGTTTACGTTTCAAGGTACGTAGAATCCAAAAATCGAATAAAAATTTGGCCGTCCGTCCGCCGTACGCCGTACGCGGCACTTTTGCCACTTAGCATTGACCGATTTTGATGAAATTTGGTATGTAGGCTCCATTTGGGGTCTAGTTGTGCCCCGAAGCTTTTGGTTGATGTAGGTCACTCCTAAGGGTTCCAAAATCAATTTTGAAATTTTGAAAACGCCCTAACTCAAAAAATTTTGATATAAAGGTATTGTTTTTCCTTCAATTTTGGATTCTATAGAATTTTTAGAATTTTTTGAGACCACCCGGAGCTCTGTAGGACAAACCGTTCGCTCCCTACAAAAATTCAAGGGTTTATATTGAAATATATATATATATATATAAATCAAAACACGAGTGTGAATCGCAAAAGAGGCCTAATCTCCGTTCAAATTAGAGCTGACCAAAATGCAATCGATGGTTGGTAATTTTTTTTTTTTATTTTATTTTTTTTTTTTTTTTTTATTTTTTTTATTTTTTATTCTTTTCTTCATATTGGATGGTTGGTGATTTTGTAGACGAGTAATCTATATAAAAATAATAAACCGTTGTGTAATAATTTGCAGCGTTTGTAAGAGATATGCAATTTTCCAATTTAGTAAAACATAAATTGAAATAGTTATCTTATTTTGACATTTCAGAACAAAGTAAACGCAAATAAATTTGGCTCCCCGACCTCTACATAATTGATTTTTGGGTTCTGGTCTCAATGAATTTTGCATTTTACATGACATGTAAAATATTTATGTACATTGTACATACGGAACGATGGATGTCTTCCTCTGGAAAGACAACGAATCGTTACTCCTGCGCGAAATTTTTGCAATACAATAAAATATTCCGCAGAAACATAAACATAGGGATTGAAAAGCTGAAAACAGATTGTGGAAATGGAATGAGAAAAAAAAACTTTGCGACCGAATGAGGTTGCAAGAGGAAATTGGGGAAGAAGGAGGTGAAGTTGGAATGGTAGCGGGGAGGACAAAGAAAAATAATTCTCTTCTTTGTAGTCAACGAAAAGGCTTTGAAGTGAAGAACAATCTGCAAGGGACAGGTCTTCACACCCAATTTCCACTTACAAAGCGCTCCTTTTTCAAAGCTTCAAACCTTCCCGAAAACCATCCGGTTGCCTTCAACTCCATTCCAGAACACCCACCTCTTGTTCCTTTCCGTGCCTTTCTCCCCTCCAACCACGACCAAACACGCCACTCTAATTACGAATTCATTTCTCACCGTTTCCAGAGCGGGGGTGAAAAATGGAAATTCAAAATCCCGATGAAAGGCGCTCTTGCTTCCCCCAGCCTCTTTCAAACGCTAACCCGCCGAGACGGCGGTTTTAATCGAAACTCCTCCCTCGAAACGATTTTCATTGGTCGGGCTCGGGGAATTTCCCGCGCCTTTTCGACCCTTAAAAGTTGAACCCCTTCTATTTTTGTTCCCTTGTTATCCCATTATATTAATGCTTAGAAATTAATTCTTGACGACAACTTATTTTCCGAGAGGAGGTGAGGCAGTGGTTATTAATTTAGGAAATTTGTTCCCCTTGTCTCAGAAAAGAGGCGGAGTGGGAATTAATGAAGCACAAACTCTGTTCCCTCTTTCTTGGTCCAATACCTGTAGGTTGGTGCCTTCGAGGTCTCAAAAACTAGAAGCGTGCCGATCCAACCGTCGGAAGGGATGATCAATCCCGACAAAACCTATAGTAAACTTTGAAGCTCAAGTCTCCCAAGAGGTACCTAATGAATTTTTTAAATGTTTTCGTTACAAAATAAAATATAGAGATTCTAAACATAATGTTAAGTAATGCATGCATTCCAGGGGACGTCCCATTAGGTCAATTTAAACCAGCAGGTAAGCGATAAAACTGATTCACTTAATAAATAGTATTTTAAGCAAGAAATAGTGGTCCCCCTCATTCATCTCCACCATAAAAATTCTAGCGGCGTGGGAGCCTCGAATTTGAAGAGCATTTTAAAATCCGTGATCTACGATACCCAACATGCGAATTCGAGTTAGCAACCAATGGTGCTAGTCTGGCACCAAAGCGGTAAGTACCTCATCGTAACGTTGAACTTTCATCTGCTGGTTTTGGTAGGCAGTCCTTCGAAGTTCACATCCGTAATCAAGGTAGAATACAAAAAACTCACGAAATATGCGGTTTTTGGCGTTAACTTCCATAGTGGTACATAATTCATGAAAATCCGGAGGTATAATAAGAATTTTTACTCAACTTAAAAGCTTAAGTACAATATTGCTAAAAAATATAAAGGAACCGAAATATTGAAAAATTGGATATTTCGTGAAAATTATCCCCCCACTTGCCCCCTCCCAATGCTTGTTTGGAAACTCTTGTGAAATGGGGTGCGCGATTCGGAAAATATCTTAGTCTAACGAAAAACGCTGCAAATTATTACACAATGGTTTATTATTTTTTAATTTTCTATGTAGATCACTCGTCTGCAAAGCCACCAACCATCCAACATGAAGAAAAACATCGATCGCATTTCGGTCAGCTTCAATTTGAATGGAGATTAGGCCTCTTTTGCGATTCACACTCGTGTTTCTGATTCCAAACTTTGAATTCTCGTAGTGAGCGAACTGTTTGTCCTACAGAGCTCCGGGTGGTCTCTAAAAATTCCATAGAATCTTAAATTGAAGAAAAAACAATATCTTTAGGTATATCAAAATTTTTTGAGTTAGGGCGTTTTCAAAATTTCAAAATTGATATTGGAACTCTTAGAAGTGACCTACATCAATCAAAATCTTTGGGGCATAACTAGACCCCAAATGGAGTCTACATACCAAATTTCATCAAAATCGGTCAATGCTAAGTGGCAAAAGTGCCTCGTACGGCGGACGGACGGCCAAATTTTTATTCGATTTTTGGATTCTACGTACCTTGAAACGTAAACCATCAAATTTTGAGGGGGTGTTAAAAAATGTTCTTTCTTGGTCGATTCCAAAGGTTTGAAGGTTTTGGTTTGGTTTGAAAATAATAAACCAAAAGAAACAGGCAAGTCGGTTGGAAATTGAGGCCTGGGCAGAATTTACACGATTTTTTCTGTAAAGAATTAAAAATTACGGAGTTTTTTAAGCATCAACTCCCCCCCCCCCTCATCCCCCTTAAAAGGCAAAATTCAAAATTCCGGCGACGTGGAGCACAACTAGATAATTTTCCGCGTCAAATAAAAAAAAAAAAAAATATCGGTAAAAAATTGGTGTCTGGGCAGAGTACACAAGATTGTGACCGAAAACCCACGTTTTTTAAGCATTAACCCCCCCTTTCTCCCTCTTAAAAGGCAAAATTCGAAATTCCGGCGACGTAGTGCACAGCTAGATAGTTTTCCGTGACGAACAAAAAAACGCTACAAATTATTACACAAAGGTTTATTATTTTTCTACATAGATCACTCGTCTGCAAAGAACACGTTTGCCATTGTTACCACCAACCAACTTGAAGAAAAACATCGATCATACATGTGAACGGAGGTCAGGCCTCTTTTGCGATTCACACTCGTGTTTATAATTCCAACAAGTTCAAGTCCAACCCTTAAATTCGCGTAGGGAGCGAATGGTTTGTCCTACAGGACTCCGTGTGGTCTAAAAAAAAAATTTAAAAATTCTATACTACCTTAATTTGATGAAAAAACAATACCTTCACTTCAAAATTGTTTGAGTTTGGGCGTTTTCAAAATTTCAAAATCCATTTACCAACCCTTAGAAGTGACCTACATCAACCAAAATCTTCAGGGCACAACTAGACCCCGAATGGAGCCTACATACCAAATTTCATCAAAATCGGTCAATGCTAAGTTGGGAAAGTGCCGCGCACGGCGTATGTCGTACGGCGGACGGACGGCCAAATTTTTATTCGATTTTTGGATTCTACGTACCTTGAAACGTAAACCAACAAAGTTTTATTGTTAACAATTTTCTTCTTGGTCGATTCCAAATGTTCAATATTGAAAATAATAAACCAATGGTTGGTAGGGAGGGACTGATAATGGAAAAGCCGTTGCCTTTGCAGGTTAGTGATAGTATAAATCTGTGTGCAATAACTTGCCACTACCACAACTAGACTCCAGATACTCCATTATACTAGACTCCAGATGGAGCCCACATACGGCCATACGGCGGACGGGCACAAACATTTTAGTTCGGTTTTCGGATACCTTTAAACGTAGAAACCTGTTGATTGCTTCCGAGTCTACCAAGGTAGAGGAAGCTCTGTTTTGACTTTTCAAGATTGAAAAAAAATGTTCTCCAAAATCGAAATTATCCCTCGCGTTTTACGTTTCAGACCTTCCTGAAACGAGACCTGGGTTCCGTGTCTGTCTGTCTGTCATGAAATCCTTGCCACAGCCATAACTTCTACATTTCTCTTACGATTTCGATGAAATTTCCAGGAATTGTCCGGATTGGCGTGTAGATGGCCCCCTACAAAAATCATATCCTCCAGACTGATTGTAGCCACTGCGCATGCGCAAACGTATACTTCCTTGCCACAGCGATAACTTCTACATTTCCCATCTGATTTCGATGACATTTTCAGGGATCGTGCTGGTTGCTATGTAGATGATCCTCTATGAAAATTGTGGCCCCCAAAATGAAAGTATTTCGTGCGTATGCGAAAACGTAAAATCCTTGTAACAACCATAACTTCTACATTTGTCAACGATATTCAGAGATTGTGCGGATTGTCGTGTAGATTGATTGTTGTGATAATAGTAGGTAGGCACTTAGAGATCGATGTTTCGAGATTAACTACTATACATCGGATCATCTACACAATCGGGTTATGGATACGAGGAAGTTATGTGCCACACGCACCTGGTAGACACCAAAGGTTCAGTATTGAAAATTATAAATCAGAAGAAGGAAACAACAAATGAGGATTGCAAATCGACTTAAGTTATTTATGTTTGACTGGGCTACAAATTTTGTACAAAGTAAATTTGTCAGTTTGAGAGCTGTAATATTGTAGAGCGTTCAGAAGGTAATTTGGTCTAGTCAACTTCAAGTAACTACAACCACAAGTAGTGATTGTTTCGCTATCGTGTTTCTAACCAATTTCTTCCAGATGCTGGAAACATTATCGTAAATCACTTCGTTTTCCACGTCTTTGTTGATAGAATATTCAAATTCCATTTACGAGGCCTATTGCCTCACTGATGGTTTAACCAGGAGGCCACCGAATCAAACCAGATAAGTAAGAACGTACCTTTAAAATCCAATTACCCACTTCTGGAAAACTTCCTGGATTTTATGATAGGTGAAAGGTTTGGGGTATTTCAACGATTTCTGTTTGCATTTTTCCTGGATAGTTAATGGTGTGGGATAGATGAAAATCGGGTTGATTTCGGAAAATAAGTCTCCTGTTATTTTTGGGAGACAATCGAAATTTATGATTTAAAAAATAACTGGGAAAACGGACCTCTTCAACGTGAAGCGGGAACGCTCGCTGATTGGCTGTTCAGATCGCCGTCTCCTGCCAGTGTTGCTCGTTAGTATGGCGAAATCATGTTATCTAAGAGGAAAGTTATCAAACAAAACAGGGGAAACCTAATTTACTCTATCTTGCTTTTTCTATTTTTGCTTTCGAGTCTACCAAGGTAGCGGAAGCTTTGTTTTCACTTTTCAAGGACGAAAAAAAAAGTTCTCCAAAATTAAAATTTTCACTCGCGTTTTGCGTTTTAGACCTTTCTGAACAATTTTGGTTACGTGTCTGTCTGTCTGTGTGTCTGTCTGTCTGTCCGTCTGTCATCAATTCCTTGTAACGCGCATAACTATACGAAGTTATTGTCCGATTTCGATGAAATTTTCAGGGATTGTGCGGGTTGGTGTGTAGACGGTCCCCTATGAAAATCATCATCCCCGAACTGATAGAAGCGACTGCGCATGCGCAAACGTGAATTCCTTGTAACAGCCATAACTTCTACATTTTCCATCCGATTTCAATGAAATTTTCAGGGATTATGCGGAGTAGGTTGTAGATGGTTCCTTATGAAAATCACCACCTTCGGACTGATAGTAGCCACTGCGCATGCGCAAACGTGAATTTCCTTGTAACGGCCATAATTTCTACATTTTCCATCCGATTTAAATGAAATTTTCAAGGATGCTACAGATTATCTTGTTTTGATGTTATGATGTTTTTTCTTCAGTTTTTCGATTTCGAACTCTGCTGGTTTTGTGAAATATTGCATCTGGGGACTATAGATTTCTCGATCTCAGCGCTTCAAGCGGCCATAAATGAACTGTTCCAGGATGACGCCATCCTTCCGGTTTTTTTTAACGTTCATATTTTCTACACTTTTTTGTTTATTAGTAAATTAAGAAGTACGGGCTAAAAGTTGGCCGTTGGAGGTTTTTCGAGGTGCTGAATCCGATTTTGGAGTCAAAAATAGGAAATTCCGACATGGTGAAATTCCTCACTCCCTCGAGCCCTCGAGCTCCTGTAAAACTGAACTTATATTTATTTCATCTTTACAACATTGTAATTTAGGTATTAGCCTGCGCGTCAACAATATTCTGTATGACTGATATTCATGTCCGTTTCGCGGAATGACCCTGATACCTGTTGAGTTGAGATCATAAAATTTATGAGAGGGCTGAAGGATGAATTTTAAAGATCATTCGTGGGTATTAAAGGCGGATGGTTTTTTCTATTTGTTTAACTAAATTATCTCACGAGGGGAACTTACGATCGTGCATCGAATGAATAAATCATTCGATGCACGATCGTAAGTTCCCCTCGTGAGATAATTTAGTTAAACAAATAGAAAAAACCATCCGCCTTTAATACCCATGAATGATCTTTAAAATTCATCCTTCAGCCCTCTCAGTAATTATCAATATCTGGAATCGAACAGACTTCGGGCAGGCAACTTTTCCTTTGATGTTCCTGAGAGAATGACGGGTTGTTAATTAGGAGAACTTACTCTTCCTCGTTCTCGAGCTTCTGAGAGTTGGATGCGCTCGAACGAGAATTCTGAATTTTTCCAACACTCCTTTCACTTCCCAACACCACGATCTAATTAGGAAAATGAAGAAATTAAACGAAAAGACGCTTTTATGGCGAAGACAGATGTTAGCCCGCAGGGTCGTTTTCTCGCGTCAATGAATTTCCCGAGCTCTTTCAGAATCAGCGTTTTTCCGCTACAAAGGAACTTTGAAAGCTTTGGTGGCTGTTTGGATGGGAAATATCTGATTCCGCAGTGACTCGAGAAACGCGATGGAATGAGTTTTGGACTTGGAGCGCAAAAGGTAGCTGATTCTCCGGCCCGCTGAGCACATTCGCTCGTTTCCTCGGATATTCAAAAGCTGAGAACGCTATACGTGTAGCAAAGACAAGAGGGAGTGCGATGATTATATCCCTTTGTTCGTGATATATGGGGTTCAACCAAATTACAACTCCTCCAGGGTGTTGCTCTCAAAGTCAGGTGTGGGAGCTTGTATACGAGGGATCCATGTGTTTCCATCTTCCCGGGCGTCGTGTGTCGGTGAATATTAATGCCATTTCTCGGGTAATTTCCCATACCATGGATTCAGACGAGGCTTTAATCAAGCAACAGAAGTTTTTGGCTAAGCACGTTTGAAACTTCATAAAACTATTCATGTTTGTACCTAGCTATAGAAACTACTTAATTCAACTCCTTGTGTATTATGTATTGTGTGTCTCAAGATTGACAAGGGTAACTTCGGAAATCACTTCTACAACAAATGTCTCTTAAGATTTTATAAACCTCTTCTTTTTGTAAATTGTATTACGTATAATATTTTGGATATTTTGCTACATCGCTACAAAATTTAGTATAATATACTAAACATAATAATATCATATACTATATATATATTATACTAAATAGCACATATTATGTGCTGCATGAAGCAGAATTGCCGAATTGGGTGGGAAGTACAGCTTCCTCACATAGAAATACATGAACATACACATTTACTTGCTGTAAAATTGCTTAGATATGTACTCCTGCTCAAAATTGGAGATCCATACTTAATTTCTTTGTTTGTTCCTTATTTTTTCACTTATTAAGTTTTTATCTGTTTATCAAATTTGTATCTGTACGCAATGTTTGTAAACACAAAAGAGACAAGGAAGCAAAAAAGCATACCACGAAGAAGAAATATATTAAAGTACATTCTTGAAAAAAATACTGAATTAAAGTACATTTTAGAATTAAAAAAATATGTTTTAAAAAAAGAAAAAGAGAGGAACAAAGGGAGGAGAAAAAAGAAGGGGAAAAATTGAAAAAAGAACAAAGAACAGAAAATCTATTAATTCAGTATGAGTTAATGAGCGAATTTTCAAAGAAATCTTCAAAAGCTATGGTTAAGAAAATCGAAATATTAACTATATGTGAGAGTAGTCAGCCTTGTGGGTGTGACACATAGCACAAATCAAAATCTTGGTTTTTTTTTTTCAATTTCTTTATTGGCTTTGTACATGAAATACAGTCGGCCTAATGTGTTAAAATATAATAAGTAACTAATATTTGGTTATTAAATAATTATTAGTTATTAAAAAAAATTTAAAAAATTTTTAAATAATTTTTTAATTTTTAAAAAAATATTATTTTAATTTTTAAAAATCAAAATAATATTTTAATTTTTAAAAAATTAAAAAAAAATTGGTTATTAAATAATTAAATATAATAAGTAACTAATATTTGGTTATTAACTAATATTTGGTTAACTAAAATCTTGGTTATAAATTATTTTAACTCTACTCGTCACCCCGAACTAATACAGTAACCACACGTACTTATGTACCAACATACTGTAAGCTCAGGGTATATTTTGAAGATGCTAAGTCAATATCCATGTTCTTCTCACGGTCGTTAGCTGATTTATTGGACTAGTTTCTGTAAGATCACCGAAGTTATGGCCAGTCGGCTCGGGAGATTATCTGGATCGGTGACCGCTCGAGGGCGGTAGCGCAGGTCTTGATAATTTTTCGGGTTGGGGCTTTGGTGAACCCCTCTCCACTTAAGCGGGTGAGGCAATAAGTAACCAATAATTCATATATTTCCTTTGGGAGATAGCTGATGACGTCCTTCACGCCAGAAATAGCAGTTTGAATACAATAATTCAATCTGAGATGGTTTTGCTTCCGAGTCTACCAAGGTAGCGGAAGCTTCGTTTTCACTTTTCAAGGACGAAAAAAAAAAGTTCTCCAAAATCAAAATTTTCACTCGCGTTTTGCGTTTTAGACCTTTCTGAACAATTTTGGTTCCGTGTCTGTCTGTCTGTCTGTCTGTGTGTCTGTGTGTCTGTGTGTCTGTGTGTCTGTCCGTCTGTCATCAATTCCTTGTAACGCGCATAACTATACGAAGTTATTGTCCGATTTCGATGAAATTTTCAGGTATTGTGCGGGTTGGTGTGTAGACGGTCCCCTATAAAAATCATCATCCTCGGACTGACACAAGCGACTGCGCATGCGCAAACGTGAATTCGTTGTAACGGCCTTAACTTCTGCATTTTCCATCCGATTTCAATGAAATTCTCAGGGATGTTACAGATTAGTATTTAGATGGTCCCCTATGAAAATCACCACCTTCGGATTGATAGTAGCTACTGCGCATGCGCAAACGTGAAATTCCTCACGGAGGCTCGGGGGGCAGGTAGGTCGTATTGAAGGCTATGAAAGCACCTACCTGCAGGATCTGGTGAGGCGGGCTGCTGAAGGGCTGGATAACCTGGAAGATGAGGTTGCAGCCTATTTAGGGAGAATCTTCCCGCAGGTTGGGGATGCGACCGTGACGCGGCACCAGGGGGGACCTCCTCCCAGAGTGGTGTTGCGTGGAGGTCGCAGAGCAGCTAAACAAGCAAGACGGCGGGAGTACCACCGGGTTCAGAGTTTGTGGAGGAAGCATCCGGCGCGTGTGGCTGCGGAGGTACTGGAGGAGCCTGGGGAAAATCAAGTTCAACCCCCTCTCCAGGAGTTTGTGGATTTCTGGGAACCACTTTTGAGTGCTCCCAGTCACGACCCTGGGGAGCGTGTGGTTCCCCCAGTCTCCACCAGGGATTCCTTGTGCAGCATCTTGTGCTCGCCGGTGCTACTTGACGAGGCACACAAGTGCCGTGTCAAGAACTCCACTTCCGCTGGACCCGATGGTGTTTCTGCCCGACGCTGGAATAAAGCACCAAAGACGATTAAGCTGCTCATCCTCAACCTGCTCCTCCTTGCGGGAAGACCCCCGAAAGCGTTAACCCGTACCCGTACCGTGTTTATCCCCAAGAAAGGGGGAAGTGGGCCTGGAGGCTATCGACCGATCTCTGTGTCCTCGGTAGTCTTCCGCCACTTCCAAAAAGTACTGGCATCTCGCCTCCAGGTGGCTGGTGTCATTGGTGATGTCCAGAGAGCGTTTCGGCCAGCGGATGGCACAGCGGAGAACCTTACAGTTCTCCAATCTGTCATTTCGCTGGCCCGTATTAAACGCCGGCAACTCCACCTCGCCGCTCTGGACGTCGCTAAGGCCTTTGACACAGTCAGTCACCTTGCCCTGACCGATTGCCTTCGTGGTGTCGGGGCCCCATCTCGGTTAATCGAGTATGTGGCCTGTCTGTACCAGGAAGGCGTGACGGTCCTCGAGGCAGGAGGTGAGGTATCAGGGGATATACGGATCGGGCGTGGGGTACGCCAGGGGGATCCCCTATCACCACTCCTCTTCAACCTGGTTGTGGATACGGCCTTGGGTAAGCTGCCCACTGAAGTAGGGTTTGATCTCGCCCCTGGGGTGCGAGTAGGAGCATTGGCATTTGCCGATGATGTTATCCTACTCGCAGAAACCCGTGAGGGCTTGCAGATCGCCCTCAATGCATTTGCTAAGCAGCTAGCCAGGTGTGGACTTGTGGTTAACCCCGATAAGTGTGGGTCAGTCTCCTTGGTCCCGTCGGGTCGCCAACATAAGGTGAAAGTTGTGGATGGGGGTTTTGTCGTAGGACAATCCCCCATTCCATCTCAATCCGTGTTGGAGGTTTGGCGGTACCTTGGAGTCGACTTCATGGGGGTGGCCACTATTACTGCCAGCCGTGTGGACCTTGGTAGAGCGCTAGCTCGCGTTACCAAGGCTCCATTGAAGCCACAGCAGAAGCTGCGCCTCCTCCGCACGTACTTACTGCCGAAGCTAACCTATGGGTTAGTCTTTGGCAGGCTTACGGCGGGGAGGCTGCAACAATTGGATCGAGAAGTTCGCTCTGCTGTGCGCTCTTGGCTGAAGTTCCCACCTGGTGTCCCAAGTGCCTATATTCATGCACCGGTCAAATCCGGTGGGCTTGGCATTGTGTCTCTCTCAGCATGTATCCCTTCACTGCGCCGCCGGCGCCTGCTAGCCCTTCAAGGGTCGAGCTGGGAGGTCGCCCGTGCGGCTGCTGATCTTGATTTTGTCAGGCAGCAGTTAGCATGGTGCGACCGAGCAACACCATCTGCTCCAAAACCCAGTTCGTCTGCTGAGTTTGCTGCTGCGCTGCATGAATCGGTAGATGGTAAAGAACTCCGACAGTGCTCCGAAAGCCTTGTCTCATCCCAATGGGTAGATTGGGCTTCGGAGGGCATTGGGGCCCGTGACTACCGACACTTCCACGCCATCCGCGTGGCATCTTTGCCAACTGCGGTGCGGTGTTCGAGAGGTAGTCGCGGGACAACGCTACCCCTTTGCCGTGCCTGTCGGAGTGGAAATGAACACCTGTATCATGTGGTGCAGCAGTGTCCACGAACTCATGGGGGCCGCATCCTGTGTCATGATGCGGTCGCCAAGCAGATAGCAGGTGCTTTGTCATCTAGCGGCTGGGATGTTGAGAGAGAGAGATTGTATCACATGCCAAGTGACCAGGGTAAGAAGCCCGACATTGTTGCCGTCAAGCCCGACCAGTCTTGCATTATCCTGGATGTCCAAGTTGTCAATGGCAGCTTGGACATGGAGCAGACTTGGCGGGCCAAGATAAGGAAATATGACAAAAATGATTTACGGCAAGCAGTGTCGGAGCTAAAAGGAGTGGCACCCAACAACATCAGGGTGATGGCTGCAACCTTGTCATGGCGCGGTGTGTGGTGCGGGAAAAGTGCCACGGAGTTGCGCGAGTTGGGCATCTCAGTAGGCGTACTCCGTGGTATCACCACCCGTGTCCTGCTCGGCTCATATTTGAACTGGTGGTCGTTTTATAGAGGCACTTCCCTTCATCCTTCTCTCCCACCCCCACCTTCCTCATCTTCCCTTATCCCTAGGGCCGGCGTCGGGTGAGTCCTGGGCGTCCTCCCCATTATATTTGATTTATTTATTTATTTTCTTCAATGCCGTGCCCCCTCCGTCACCAAAGACAATTTGTCTTGAGGGGAGTTCGAAAAAAAAAAAAAAAAAATGGCCATAACTTCCACATTTTACACTCGATTTCGATGAAATTTTCAGGGATTATGTGGATTAGGTTGTAATTGGTTCCCTATGAAAATCATCATCCCCGGACTCATAGAAGCGACTGCGCATGCGCAAACGTGAATTCCTTGTAACGGCCATAACTTCTACATTTTCAATCCGATTTCAATGAAATTTTCAGGGATGTTACAGATTAGTATTTAGATGGTCCCCTATGAAAATCGCCACCTTCGGACTGATAGTAGCCACTGCGCATGTGCAAACGTGAATTTCCATGTAACGGCCATAACTTCTACATTTTCCATTCGATTTCAATGAAATTTTCAGGGATGTTACAGAGTAGTGTTTAGATGGTCCCCTATGAAAATCATAGAGAATTGTTTTTCATAGAGGGATTCATTCATAGAGGAACGGTCTCCTGTGAGAGTCTCAAATCGTAATATGACGAGGCTTCAATAGCGCAGAGGAAAGAGTCTTAATTTGTGCTCTAAGGATCGCGGGTTCGAATCCCAGTCGAGGCTAAGAATATTTTTGATCCAATCACATACATCTACTCACTTAATTTTTCATCCGAATTTGATGAAATTTTCTAGGATTGTCCAGATTAGCGTGTAGATGGTCCCCGATGAGGGTAGTGAAAGGTACTTAGAGATTGGTGTTTTGAGATTAACTACTATGCATCGGAGCATCTATACAATCGGGTTATGGATACGAGGAAGCTATGTGCCACACCCACTTGGCAGACGTTTTTACTATAGGTAGGTACTTTATTTCATGTCCTAGTCGTCTCCACGAACAATAAGTAAAGAGTATGCACTCGGCTATTTAATTTTTGACTACAACAAATATACGCAGAATTTAATATTTAATTTATTATAAATTATTACCAGTTATAATAATTTAATTTTTCGACAATTATGATTTTTTGAAATTGTACTTATTATAGAATATTTGTGCTAAATCCGAATGTACCTATATTACCATGATTATAACGGTAAAAAAAGTTAAAAAAACCTGGAAATCCATTTTATGGTTTATTTTTTTGAAATTTGGACCGCTTAGGGTTTGCCGAAATTCTTGGCTAACTAAGTTGTCATTTGTTTGTTATTTTATATCTAACAATTTCTATCCAATTTCGAATTTTAGATGCTACCTAGCTCAAGTTATCGTCTGGAATTACACATACTCGTAATATAAATATACAGGGTGTCCAAGTAACTACCTACGCTCCCCCCACTCATATTCTCTAATAGTGTAAGAAAAAAAACGTCTGCCAAGTTGGGTGGGCAGTATAGCTTCCTCACTCATTGTAACATGGACGTATAGAATCAGTTGGCGAAATTTTAATCAGTTAAATTTTAAATTTTTAAATCAGCTCACTCAGCTGATCAGTGACCACTCAGGCACCTTCAGTATTCTCCATTGACCCTGCCTCTCAAATTTCAGCTTCCTGAGTTCAACAGGAGAGAAAATGGCCTTGGAGCTCACTCAGCTGATCAGTGATCACTCAGGCGCCTTCAGCATTCTCCATTGACCCGCCCTCTCAAATTTCAGCTTCCTGCGTTCAACAGGAGAGAAAATGGCCTTGGAGCGCACTCAGCTGATCAGTGATCACTCAGGCGCCATCAGCATTCTCCATTGACCCGCCCTCTCAAATTTCAGGTTCCTGCGTTCAACAGGAGAGGAAATGGCCTTGGAGCTCACTCAGCTGATCAGTGACCACTCAGGCACCTTCAGCATTCTACATTGATCCTGCCTCAATTTCAGTTTCCTGGGGTTGAATAGTTGCGGAGTTTTGGTTGTAACAATAAATTTAAAGTTCGCGCATGCGCAGCGGCTATTGCTTGACCAATTTGATTGAAACTTATAGGGTGTCTCTTAGAAGTTAGTCCCTAACTAACCTTCAAATTTGAGCAAAATCGGTTCATTAGAAACCGAGAAACCGAAGTTCCAGGAAATTCACGTTTGCGCATGCGCACTCGCTCCTATTGGTCCGAAGGTGCTGAAATTTATAGGGGACCGTCTAGGACCTAACCCGCACAATCCCTGAAAATTTCATTAAAATCGGACCACAGGTTAGTATAGTTTTGCCCGAGACAAGGATTGACCACAGACAGACCGACAGACCGACAGACCGACAGACAGACAGACAGACAGACAGACAGACAGACACGGAACCAAAATTGTTCGGGAAGCTCTAAAACGCAAAAAGCAAGTGGAAATTTTGATTTTGGAGGACATTTTTTTTTTTCACTTCTTTCACGAATACAAAGCTTCCCTACCTTCGGTAGTGAGGAAGCAAAATCAAATTAACGTTATTCTTCATAATTTTTTGCGTAGAATTCAAAAATGACAAAATTGAGCAGTGCGCAATCGCGCAACTATGCGCAATCATGATCAACTTTGTTTTTTCAAATAAGAACCCCCATTTTTTATTGCAGATTCGGATTCTACGTCAAATTTTATGAACATTTTACTTCGACAACTTCTTTATTTGGACGCGCGCAGCCCGCTCAGCGAGCGCTCAAAGAAGCGCAACCCAGAGATTGCGCCAAAGTTGAGATGAAGGTAAACCTCAAGCGCGGCACATCACTTAGCACTGTTTTTCTACGCTGAATCGCGTGGTGATATCCCTTTCTTGATTTGATTTCATTTTACCGTATCTACAGCCGAAAAAGTCACTTTTTGATGAGGAAATCATTGATTTTCTGTGGAATCTTTCCCGAGTATTGTTTCCTTCTCGAATTATTACTCCTTTGTGCAGGTAGACAATACAGTTTACATTAAGAGTTATTATTTATTAAGAGTTTATTTAAGATTTATTAATTTATTAAGAGTTATTATTAAGAGTTTCTCGCTTAATTGTTTCAATCATTGTTCATCCAATCATGTTTTTAGAAGACTGAAAATTATTTTGCAACATTTTGTGATAATTATGTAGAAGCTTCCCGTTATTTTACAATTTTAAAAATTTAATTTTTTTTTACATTTTATTAGGATGATCCCCTTTGTAAGAAAATAGATGATTTCCTCCTCAAAAAGTGACTTTTTCGGCTGTAGATACGGTAAAATGAAATAAAATCAATAAAGGGATATCACCACACGATTCAGCGTAGAAAAACAGTGCTAAGTATTGTGCCGCACTTGAGGTTTACCTTCATGTCAACTTTGGCGCAATCTCTGGGTTGCGCATCTTTGAGCGCTCGCTGAGCGGGCTGCGCGCGTTCAAGTAAAAAAGTTGTCGAAGTAAAATGTTCATAAAATTTGACGTAGAATCCGAATCTGCAATAAAAAATGGGGGTTCTCATTTGAAAAAATAAAGTTGATCATGATTGCGCAAAAGTTGCGCGATTGCGCACTGCGCAATTTTGTCATTTTTTTATTCTACGCAAAAAATTATGAAGAATAGCGTTAATTTGATTTTTTTTCTTACACTATTAGAGAAAATAAGTGGGGGAGCGTAGTTACTTGGACACCCTGTATATTAAAGTACACTATTCTGCTAAGGAGTAATCCCAGATTTTCCTCAAGTTGAAGCGATATCGAATAATCAGATCGTGAGAAAATGATGTCTAATTATAATCACGATGCGTTTGCACACTCTGCTGTTTTTTCGATGTTGGTGAAGTATACAGGAATGTTTACGTTGCATACGTACATTAGGTACCACCCTTATTGAAACGTATGACGGGAAACAGAACGCAGCGAGCGGAACTACTACTTATACGTATCTACCAGCATGACGGTTGTTCCCGCACCGAAAAAGAACCATGTTTCAATAGCCCCTCCCTTTTGAATATTTCACGAAATAACAAAGCCACAACCCTACAGGGGACCCAGCAAAACTGAACACCATTCTCTTTCGAAACTTCATTATTTATGCACATTTGCATTATAACTCGACGTTCGCTGCTTCAAGGGGTGCATCATTGATTTTTTTCTATCAGCAAATGCAGCTTTTGCAGGGTTTATTGACACTCAACTCCCCGAAAACCTTTCGAATGAGACAAATTGAATCAGCCAACATGCCCGCACCCTCCGGAGTTTTGTGAGCAATCTTTGTTTGTCCCCACTTGCAAAAGTGGAAAACTGTGTACACCTATTTTTGTTTGTCAATCCAAAATGTCAATTGGACTTTCGTCAGTCGCGTTAAAAACCTTTCGAGTCCCATGCATTAGTGGGTATGATAGAAATCCGCTTGTAATGAAAAACAGAGGAAAGCTGCGGTGCCCCTGTTTTGAGTGTATGGAAGTTTCCTCTCAAAGTTCCCGGCAGTTGAAGCATCCAATTCTCTTTTCATGTGCTTTACGGTTGACATGTTTCCGAGGTTCGGTGTCACTCGCTCCCTCACTCTTTTGTTGCCATCAACAAGCCTCACGGATGTAACTGTGAACAGAGCTCATGAACTACCAAAATTATAATACTCGTATCTTCACAGGTGGTGATAACAATATTAATTGAACAAAAATAAAACGAATCAAATATATTGGGGAGGACGGATTTGTCTTCTCCAAATAAACTCCCTTCAAAGATGGAGGGAGCACGCCATAAAAAATAATAAGTGAATGAACAAATCAAAAATTAATAGGGAGGACGCTCAGGACTCACCCAACACCGGCCCCGGGGATGAGGGAAGATGAGGAAGGTGGGGGTGGGAGAGAGGGATGAAGGGAAGTGCCTCTATAAACATATTGTTTAGTAATGCATGCATTCCAGCGGACGTCCCATTGGATAAGTATTGGATCAGTTTAACCAGTTGTTATGCGATAAGACTGTTTCTCTCGATGTAATTTATCTATTACTTTAGGGAAGAAATAGTGACACCCCCCACCATTATAAACCATAACACTTCTAGCGGCATGATAGCCTCGAATCTGAAGAGCATTTTAAAATCCATGATCTACGACTCCCAACATGCGAATTCGAGTTCACCCTCCCCCCCCCCCCACCACCAATGGTGCCAGTCTGGCACCAAAGCGGAAATACGTCGTAACATTGAACTTTCATCTATTAGGTTTAGTAGGCAGTCCGTCGAATGTCACATCCGTATTCAAGGTGAAACACCAAAAAACCCAAGAAATACGAGGTTTATGGTGCCCTGGCACCATGGTGGCACCACTTTTATTTCCATGGCGGTACAGAAAGTAATTCATGCAAATCCTAAGGTATAATGAGAATTTTTCCTCAATTTCAAAGCTTGGATACAATTAGTAAGCAGTAAAGGAACCGAAATATTGAAAAATTGGATATTATGTGAATATTATCCCCCCACCCATCCCCTGCTCTTGCAAATTTTGGTACTCTGGTGAAATCATGTACTACTCGGAAGTTATTTTAGTCAAAAAAAAAAAAAAGAAACACAAATCGGTTGGAAATTGAGGCCTGGGCAGAGTTTATAAGATTATGCCCGCAAACGTACGTTTTTTAAGCATTAACCCCCCCTTTCCCCTCCTTAAAAGACAAAATTCGAAATTCCGGCGACGTAGTGCACAACTATATAGTTTTCCGCGTCGAAGAAAAAAAGAACCAGGAAAATCGGTTGAGAACTGAGGCCTGGGCAGAGTACACAAGATTTTGTTACACACACACACACATACACACACACACACACACACACACACACACACACACACACACAGACATACACCTATGGTTTTTTCGCGGATTTGGATTCAGAATGGTATAAAACGGATTACTGTGTGGTTATTTTTTTTCTGTTGAGTGTTGTCCTTCTTCACCCCAGATCGATTGCATAAGGACGCCCAAGTCTTACTGTGGGACGTCCTAAAAAGTCCACCAGTTCAAATATGAGCCGAACAGTACGCGTCTGGTGACACCACGGAGTACGCCTACTGAGATGCCCAACTCGCGCAACTCCATGGAATTTTTCCCCTACCACACTCCGCGCCATGAAAAGGTGCAGCCATCACTCTGATATTGTTGGGTGCCACTGATTTTAGCTCCAACACTGCCTGCCGTAAATCAGCTCTTTCAAAATTTCTTTCTTATTTTAGCCCGCCTGGTTTCCTCCATGTTCAAGCTGCCATTGACAACCTGGACATCCAGGATAATGCAAGACTTGTCAGGCTTCTCGGGAACGAGACTTGGACCCACCTCAACTGGTGTTTCATGGCTGGCTATTTTCTTGCATCTGGAAAGTAAGTGCTACAATACCAGTTCGTAGAACGAGACGCTAAAACAGTTATTATCATCATCGTCCATTATCAATATTGCCTTACATCTTGAAGATCCTTGAACTGGTTGTTCAGTCAGTTTCAGGATTAGTAGCGTAGGTAATCAGATTCTTTTGATTCCCAGTTGAACTTCAGAAGAAGGTGTAATGACTCATTTACTAGTATATGGTAGTTCTTCAACAAAGGACACAAGGGGAACCCCTGAGTGACTCTCTGTGCCAGGTAGGTAGAGTGGGGTACGGGGGTAAAACACGTCATCTGACATCACCCTCCTCCACTCTCCCTTTACCTTGTTAGGGTTACTACCCTAACAGTCCTGAGTCCTCCTTTTATACTTAAAAGGAGGACTCAGGACTTCACCTTCATGCGTTCGTCTACAACAATTTGACTTGATTATTTCTTGCCCTCCTTCATCACCTCTTGGAAGCCCAAGTTCCTGGGAGGTATCGGTAAGCTCATCGCGCCAGCCTCCGCTCTCATTTCACCTAGAAGTTGTCTTCCCCAACTACGCACTAGGTAAATGTACTGCCTTCCTCCGGTCGGCGAATATCGCGCCGAGGATCGTGGCTGAGCCAACTCTCTATGCACTCCTGCAAATGGTAGGCGGAAACACGCCGGGCAGACAGTGCTACTCCATCCTTCACCCTTGTTGAGTAGGGATCAATTAAAACCATCAAGTCATCGAGAAGGCCATTGCCTTACCTCGAGAATAGACTGACATAACAGGAGGCATAATACCACACAGTCTATAGCAGAATTGGACGCTGGGTGCCTTTGGGGTATCGATTGCCACGAAGTGGGAGGAGCATTGCTTTTCGACTTGTTGAAGGCGTTTGATCTTGTGAACTAATCCCTCCTACTGTTATAACTACTATTAGACTAACTCCATACAAACTGTTATAACTACTATTGGACTAACTCCATACAAATTACATAGTACTTTATTATCTGCACAGCTATATTAAAGTGTTTTCGACAAATATCTAACTTTATGCGATGGATTATTGTAGCGAGGTAGATGCAGAAATGGATTCCATTCATTTCACGAGACGTCGTCGTTATGAATAGAACTAATTAATAAAAACGCACATTACTTCATAGGAAAGTGGGTCCACGACGTGCATGATTTACTGTGAGTGGCGTTGAAAAATTTGTTGGAGTCTCCGCCTTTAGAAAGGGAAAAAGTGGAGTGAGACACCCTGGGACGGGGGCTTGGAAGTCGAGGCTAGTTTAGGATGATGGATGCCGCCTTCGCCTCTCCTCGGTTTACACCCTCATTTATCATAATATTTTGAAGTGTGTCCCTCATTACTCGGCTGGCGGTGGGGGCAGGGGGCACAGCCCCCTCCGCTCTTCTCAAACCATTTGTCAACGTCATTCTGAGCTTCTCTATCGATAATAAGCTGACGAAAATCCCCTTTTCGCCTCCAACACACGCGGGGATTTGACGGAGGGGCTTAATACGATTAAAAGTTAAAATTAACTATGATAGATTAAGTGTTGAGTCAAGTCTAAAGTCATTAGAAGGAATTGTTGCAAGGATAAATTCACAGTTTCTTACTCCTTAATCTTAGGAAATAGGTTTCCTATTTGGCGTACGCAACCGCAAATCTACCTAAAAACGCTGCAAATAATTACACAAAGGTTTATTATTTTTCTGTATAGATCACTCGTCTGCAAAGAACACGGCTTTGCCATTGTTACCACCAACCAACTTGAAGAGAAACATCGATTGCATTTCGGTCAGCTAACATTTGAACAGAGATTCGGCCTCTTTTGCGATTCACGCTCGTGTTTCTGATTTATCGTAAGTCCAACCCTTAAATTCTCATAGAGAACGGCCGGTTTGTCCTACAGGGCTCCGCGTAGTCTCAAAAAATTCTAAAAATTCTATACTATCTTAAATTGATGAAAAAACAATACCTTTATATCAAAATTTTTTTGATTTAGGGCGTTTTCAAAATTTTAAACTATATTTTCCAACCCTTAGAAGTGACCTACATCAACCAAGATCTTCCGGGCACACCTAGCCCCCAAATGGAGCCTACATACCAAATTTCATCAAAATCGGTCAATGCTAAGTTGAGAAAGTGCCGCGTACAGAGGACGGCAGACCGTCGGCCAAATTTTTATTCGATTTTTGGATTATACGTACCTTGAAAAGTAAACCAAGAAATTTTGAGGTGGGGGGGAAGGTTAACAAATTTTTTTCCTTGGTAGATTTCCAAGGTTCGTTATTGAAAATAATAAACCAAAACACCCAAACGGGTGCGACACATAGCTTCCTCGTATCCATAACCCCGTTGTATGGATGATCCGGTGCATTGTAGCTAATCTCAAAGCCTGAATCTCTAAGTACCTTGTACCACCCTCATAGGGGACCATCTTCACCCCAACCCGCACAATCCCTGAAAATCGCATCGAAATCGGACAATAACTTCTTATATTTTTCTATCAGACAGACACGGAACCACAATTGAAGAGTTTCTTTCAAACGGGTTCATATCCACTTTCACCTTTTTTCGTTTTTTTTTTTTTTTTTTTTTTTTCACGGATTCTGAATCATTGGAATAAGGCCTACCACCTCACGAGTTGAATTCCTTCCGTAACGGTTTCCATTCCGCTTTAAAAGCTTGCTAAAATCGAGTTTGTCGCCAAAACGGTTTATATCCATCCCGTTGTTTTCAATTGACACTTTTTTGTGTGTTTAAATTCGGTTTTCGGATTCTACATTCCGTGAAACGTAAACCATTAAATTTTGAGGGGGGTTAGAGTATTTTTTCTTGCTTGATTCCAAAGGTTAGTTATTGAAAATAATGGGTGAACCAATAAAAGAAAATGAAAATGAGATTTTTCTTCACACAACCGAAAATTCGCTTTTTTTTTCAAAGTGGCTCATATCCATCGTTTTTTTTTTAAAGGGCTTACATGGATCATGGATTGAGTGGTTGAGACGTTAAATGTTCTTATCTTCGAATTTCTTCCTTGAATTTTATCGTCATCTGTTCGTCAAATTAGGAATGGGAGAGGTACTTAACTTTTGAAGTTTTGATTATCCCCAGTGCATCTTTTCATCAGTACAATCGTAAAGCGTGTATTGTTCGGATATCACAAATTGACGATTCGGAACTAGTAAACAGAATCGTCAAAGACAGGATCCATAAGTTGGAAGATATAAATCAAGACCTCTTCTGTTCCCTTAATGAATAGAGCTAAAACCTGGCTCCCACTTCATCGACTCCCTCTTGGCTTCTGTTGTCCCCTCTCCCATATCTTATGCCCATTAGGAATTTGCATTTAGCTTTGAAGAACGTTCCTTTTCTATTCAACGCGGTCGTATTATCCCCACAAATCCGTGAATTGGTTTGCTCTCAAACACTGTCGTGGGATGAAGGCACAAAATCCCCGCAGCGCTCAAGGAGCTTTTAACCAACAGCATGATGGAACAAGGGTAAGAGGCAGAGGGTGAATCCACTTCAGCTGAGTTCTGTTGGATGAAGGTTCTGGGTGGAAACCTTTGTGGAATCCGATTGTATAAGGGACCCCATTCTAGTCGGAGCGGCACCTCGCTCAATGCTAATACCACCCTCAACCTCTTCCTCCATTGACAAAAACCCGACCGCATAAACAAACATCAAAAGCATCTCCTTTTCCGAACCAACAATTGCTTTCATTTACACACCAATGATCTCTCCAGTGACGTTTGTCATGATTAAAGGTCGCGGTCCCCATTCTTGACATAAATTGGGAGAGGTGGATTGAGGCGTGTTTTTCCATTTTCCTTTGAAACCTCTCGAAAACAATGAGCGTTATTTATTCCTATTCAGTGCGACATTATAAAAAAGTATCTCCGCCTTTGATATTAAAATTGAGGACTCAGTTGTTGAAGGGAGTTCCTCGCATAATATTCGATGACTTCTAACTTCAAAAAGCTTTCAACTTATGTGAACATTGCTCGATGTATAGTTGAAAAGTCTTGACTTTAAGAGATGATTGAGTCTCAGTGAATTCTGGATTCCCTTTCATCTTTTCCGTTTTGATCACTTTTTAGATTATGCTTCCTCACTAGTGTAAGGGAAAGATGCTTTGTAATCGTGCAGGAGATCTATAAAAATAGTGACTCCAAAATTGAGATTTTCATTCAAATTTTACTTTTTAGAGTTATTATGACAATTTCGCTCCTGTCTATCAATTCAAACCAATAGAACTTTTGTTTCAGACAAAACAGCGTTTAACCACTAGTTCAATGCCGAAGTTTACCCATGAGGCCTGTAGAAGCATCTGAGCATGAGGACTTCTCGAAACAAGAATATCTTTGTTCGTAGTTGGCCGAAAATCGCTCAAACTCGTAGAGTAATTTGGTAACGTTTTTTCTCATCAACGTCTCCGGTTTTATTTAACCGCGAGTTCAATACCATAGCTTACCTATGAGACCTGTAGAAGCATCCGAGCATGAGGTAGTTTGAACTTCTCAAAACAAGGATTTCTTTGTTCGTAGTTGGCCAAAATCGCTCAAACTCGTATGGTAATTTTGGTGGCGTTTTTGAACTCAACAAAACCTTCAATCAACTAGAAATTCGGTGTTTTTATTCAGTTAAAATGTGTTACTTCATGCTCACTACCACATTTAAGAATAATGCGTATTTTATGTACGAAAAACGAAGGTTTTCTTCAAAAAATCCACTTTCTAGCAGTCGAAACCATTCGGAAGTATCACTATTTGATTCAGCGTAGAAAATTACATAGGAAATGATACCAAAATCGTCAAGCCATCTTGAGGTCGAGGGGGACCAGAAACCGCTTAAAACACTGGATTTGCTTGTAAAACACACGTTTTCGGGCATTCAAACTTCATTTACTCTTCTAATTTGAATGTTAAAAAGAAAAATTGATAAACCGTTGGAAAGCTGAGATTCTGGGCAAGTTTTTTCCGTTGAGTGCCCGCCGATACGGCTGTTTATTACATAAGATAAGTCAGCCTGAAAAATGGTGATTTTCGAGAAAGTTTTAAATTTCTGACTTTGACCAATTTATTCACTCATACGAAAGGCTTAAAAAGCTTTTGTGTCCTAATGAACTGATAGGAAATTTAACGTTCTTTCCAACGGTATACTCATATTTGAGTTTATCCAGTAAATTGAGGGAGTTATGGCCGTTTTAATGGCTCAAGGTCGAAAACACGAACAAAATCTTAAAAGTGAAAAAAGTATAATTTTAAAGCGTTTAAAAAAAAATGTTAGGAGACAAAAAAGTTTGCAAATTAGTTGTAGACTCGATCCTTGAAGTTTGGTCCTCGAGTTAGGGTGACACCCTGTATATGATGATATCACTCCGCACGATAACCAGCAACAATTTTTTAGCTTTCGCCAAAATGTTCGCAACAACAAACAAAAGGACGAGTTGTTGTACCCAGTAGCCGTTTAGGTACTCTATGAGTTTGTGGAGACGAGTATAACATGAATATGGACTCCGGTGTTCACAGTATGTTGGTATGGTATAATGCAAATCGAAAAAAACAAAGAATAGTGTAAAAAAAACTTTCTGAAAGATATTGCAACACCATTGTTTCTTTTCTTCACCATACCTTCAACAACTGAAAGATTTTTTCGAAAATTCGCTCATTAATTCATGCTACATTAATGGATTTTTTAAAACATAAGCCGAAAGTCAAGAAACAATTAATTTTATTATTTGTATTTTATTATTTTCGCTACAAAACGGTTGAGGTTCAGATTTCTTCTGTGTGGTTTCAATCCAAGTTCCTATAAGAAGACACAAATTTCACTCAGAGTTGGTATCGAAATGTCCTATACAAATGTATGTATGTTTTTGTTGTATACAAATGTTACCGTAGCGAAATTTACAATGTGAAAAAAACTTCAAATAATCGCATTGTCAATTAATTACAATGTCCAACGCATCAAAATGCCCTGTCAAAGGTGTCAAAATGACCAATGTATAAACATTTATAATGTATCAAAATATGCAATGCATAAAAATCTCCAATATATCAAAATGTTGTATGTAGGCTCCGTTACCCTTCGGTTTGTCAGAAAAATAAAAAAAATAGAGTCACCAGTTTCATTTCTTCTAGGATAAGAAATAATTCCGGCTTACCGTGGGGGTACCGGGTATCCTATCAGTTTAGTGTATGGGAGGGGACTGAAAACCTAATTGGTGGTATTTGAGAATCGCGATGACTTATCGTTCACGTGATTCATATTCCATGACTCAGTTCAATACATCACAGGTTTACATCGTGTTTCATGAGACAATCCCTGTTAATAATGATCCTCTCCCTCGAAATTAATCTTCCCAGATAACCCAAGGGTACAATTTTAGAGGATTTTTATTACTTAGATAGCATCATCTTTAAGGATGAAGTATAAAAGGGGAGGTTTTAAGTCATAGTATTACTAAAGGTTGAATAATTACATCATTGCGGTGGAAGACACCACCCAGGGGAAAGGCGAAAGCCCATCGGAGATGATGAATGCCGGCGGGTCGAAAGTGGGGGTAATTGTGAGTTGAAGGGGGTGGTAATATTTCAACCCCCACCACTGGGCCCTCGGGCTACACACAATTACACTGAGTAGCTCGTTCATCACTCTCGGCGAGGGAACAGTTTGTGCATTATCATCGCATTCATGGGCTCGTAGTAGGTAGAATTTCACTGATACACTGGCACCATTAAAGGTGGAAAATGTGTTCGGTCCCTTTCGAATGGGAAATGTCCGTTTGAATGTTCTTCTTGAATTCATGTGTTGATGAGATCCATAGCAGTGAGAAAATGTGGTGTCATCAACTCATCAAACACAAGAACTAACTAGTCCTTCCCTGCCAACATGCATGTTTCGTATAAGGCAACTTTTCTACTCTAAAAAGCCTCCCGTTCGTCATTTCGACGTATAATGAACTTCAGTTGCACTGTCAGGCCGATAGGCAGCAGCTGAGCACTTAGAATTGGCTAGTCTGCTTCGTTGAGGGTCAGCAAAAGTGCTGGACGCCGCCTAATCTGCTACAAACAGGTGTTTTCTCCTATTTTCCAAGCTTACCACTTCACATCGACGACTAGGAGCCTGTACGTACGATAAGCAAGCGTCGTATCTCCGAGTATACACACCTATGCGACGTGCAGGTGGCTGGACACACATGATCTATGTACGTGGGAGGCTATAAGTAAGATGCTACGAGTGGGAGGCTATAAGTACCTACTTTATACATGCACATCGATGAGATGTGCTCGTGCTTTTTTGAACCCAACCTTCCAATAATGCTCCAAACTTTGAAGATAAATATTGGGAATATTAATGCTAAAATTTTAGGATTTTCCAACAATTTAAATCGAATCAACAAGTGAAAGATTTGGCGGTTTTCATTATCTCATTCCAATCATTTTGGCAAGAAAACATTGAATAATTTCAAAAGATTTTTTATTATACTCGTTTCGGGTGGTTTCAAAATCATTCCAGAAATAAAAAAAAAACAAAAAAGTTGAGGCGTCGTTGTTTAGCGGTGGACTTTGGACCTACTTTTGCGGAAGTCGTGGGTTCAAGGCTCATCGTCGGCAGCATTCGTTTTTCGGCGGCCGGGACTCATCGCCCTCCTTTTCAAAACCCCGGGCGGTGAGACAATGAGAAGCCACGAGTGAAATCATCGGAACAAATTCTGATCTTCCCATTGATATTAATTTATAGCGAGTGGCATCGAGGATTTGCGCCAAAGTGCTGGGAAATGTAGAATTGTAACTACACGCATTGCAAACTTACATCGATTTTTGGGTCAAAAACATTTCCAACACTTACCTTGTATATTTTGTATTATTGGGAAGTGTAGTTGCAAATTAATACAAAACAATGCGAGATCAAACGTTTTGAAGTTGAATTTTCGCAATTTGCATTTTTGAGGGTAATTGAGACGAACGGTATCAAGTTTAAGGCACCAGGATCTCAATATTTTCGTTGGTCTCACGACCAACACACTCAAAGATACTCATCCTCCACACTACGTTTACAGAATCTTCTTGAAGGAAATTTGTAACCTGGAACAGCGAGGTTATCGTCCTGATCTCTTGGTGAAAACACCAAAAGGAGCTTTCATTATTGATGTCTCAGTGGTCTCTGGCTCTGGCCAGAGGTCACCCGCAGACATCAATGCTTCCAAAATTCAAAAATATGAAGTTGACGCATTACTAGAGGCTGCAGCAGCACTTGCAAACATTCAGCGAAACCAACTAAAGGTGATTGGAACAACTAGCTATCACCTGGCGAGGGATATGGCATGGCAAGTCAGCCAAGGACTTTCGGGTTGGTTACCCACTGCTCATCTTAGAGTGGATGACCACACCAGTCTTAACAGGAGGATCATTTATCTGGCCTACATTCAGGGCTACGGCCACACGACGGCGTGCCACGGCCCCGTAGGACTTGAAGCTGAACTGGAACCCCATAGGGAGGAGAAGCTTCGGCTGATGGCATATCCAGAATAGGCGCAATCCTCCCTCCATCATTCCTGGGACAAGATGATTCAACCTAGTCTCTCACCCCAATGTCAAGGTCGGATCTCGGACCGTGATACCAAGCAGCCAGATGGAATGACTGCTGAGTGCTGAAAGTGCTGATACAATACTGTGATGTAAATTTTTAGGGACAATATCATCGATTGTAGTGGTGAAATATTTTTCCAACTCCAAATTGTTAAGTGAGATCTATTACAGAATCTTCTCGACGGAAATTTGTTCCTACTTCGTCTTGGAGCTACTCTGCTATGTCTATATCAAAGTCTAAGTAACT
Organism: Apolygus lucorum; assembly: GCA_009739505.2. NCBI lineage: Eukaryota > Metazoa > Arthropoda > Insecta > Hemiptera > Miridae > Apolygus > Apolygus lucorum. The sequence continues at coordinate 28,311,798 of CM019177.2, forward strand.
CACTTGTCATGGTTTAGTCCCAACCTGACTCAGTTTGATGTATTTCCTGTAACTCAAAAAAGGATCGTAGGGTCGCAAATGTCGCGATCCTTCCTGGTTTGATGACAGAGCCGTGATCTCTCTGTCACGACTTACCTCCTGTCGAGCTGATTTTTTTTTTTGTTTTTGTTTTATAGACCCAGATGTGGTCTCATCTGACATACAGGGAGGGCTAATTAGAGAGCTGGGCCCATTTGGGGTTCAGGGGTGAGGGCTCAATTGTCCCTTTGTCTGGTGTTTGTGTTGTGTGTGTTGTTGTTGTTGCCCTGAAACATTTCCTGCAACCCCTTCTCGAAAACTTTCGAGCTACCAGTCATTGTGTTGATGTCATCAGGGTAAATATATTATGCACGTTTTTTCGGAATTGCAGTTCAGCAGAGTCATGCCAATTACTAGTTATACTATCAAGAGGTATAATTAGATATATCTAATTAGATATATAGGTATATCTACAAAAATATTACTAAATATATCGCAGTATCGAATTGCAGTTCAGCAGAGTCATGCCAATTACTAGTTATACTATCAAGAGGTATAATTAGATATATCTAATTAGATATATATATCTACAAAAATATTACTAAATATATCATCGAGTGATATAACTAGGTATATAACTTTGTACTGGTGATGTTATTTCTCACCACAAACAGTGTGGAATGAGGATCCTGCTTCAATGTTCAGACTCCCCGTCAGCTCGTCGAACCACCCCTTGAAAACGACTTGATATCATCTAATGCACTTCCTCGAGATACCAGAAAAACCTGAGGCCTTGCACGTCGCTCCGTTAGCGACCCTTTTATACGACTGGGGTTGTCCAACCCACATAAAGGCTTCCCTTCTCAAATTATCCGTGAAAACGTTTCAACTCCGTTCGTTCCCTTAAAACCTTTAGCAATAACAGTAACATAAACATACGGGAGCTATTAACCCTCTGCGGCGTGGAGGGACGGGGCAAGTATTCCTGCCCTACGCCCTTGAATGTTCTCACTCAACGACCCCTAAATGTGTGCTGCTCCCTTCGGATATTTATGTCTTTATCGTGACAGGTTACCTACGTAACAATAGGAGTTTCCCTTCAGATTCCTGAAGGGGGTTGGAGATATCTGCGTATGAGGCTATCCAGTATATAAGGGAGATAGGTAAATACTTACGTTTGTCTTCATAAAGAAGTGTCGTGGAGATCTTGGCAAAGACTAGCGCTATACAATTTCAGAAGATATTTTCGAAGTTCCAACGACAACTGACAGCTATGCAGAAATGGTTTGTATAAGACATATCCTAGACAATTATGGTTGTTTAACGTTTGTTAGGAATCATCAAAGTAGTCTTAAATTATTATAGTATTCTAAGGGTTGCGGGGAAACTGAAAGCCACTTTACCTTAAGATCTTGACTCGACATCCAGTTCTAATAATTAGAACTGGAATAATTATTATTCCATCCACAAACCTACCTCCACTATCCCACATCCTGGTACATGTCCACCTGCCCCTGTGTAGGGAAAACTTTTTTTCTGTGGTCTAAACTTTTCAAATGTCTGTGTCCCAAACATGTTCCCAGTTGACCACTGTAAGTTGTTACAGTAAATTTGTTAGTCAAGTTTGCAAGTTTTCATTATATGACTAGATTCTTATTTAGATTTTGAGATTCATTGGATTTTTTTTTTTATAGATACTTTAGATTTCATTAGGATTAAGATACCGGTATAACCAGGATTTTAAACGCTCAAACAATGTTTTTTTTTTGGGGGGGGGGGGGGAATAATTTTTTCTTTTCGATTCCAAAGGTTCTCCATTAAAAATCATAAAAAAGCTGCAGATTGTTACACAAAGGTTCATTATTTTTTGTTTACATCACTCGCCAGCAAAAAACACGGTTTTGCAATAATTGTTAAGAGGCACCTACCAACCATATTTCTCTCATCCCTTTTCCATCACCTCATTGCCATTCGTTCGCCTAAACATTTTTTATTCGTTTCCTCAACTGGGAAAACGGGATTCAAACTTCCACAAGAAGATAACTGAAGTTCCTCCGCATCAAGTTGGATCAGCGAAGTGCCAATTGACCGACCGACAGGATTTCACCTTCATCTGGATAATTTTCTCCTGCCTAGAAAGCCTCCATCACCATCGGCCATTCGGAGCTTTCGTCATTTGGCGTTGATAAAAGAGAAACATCCTTCTCATAATATCTTCGTTCTTTGTTACCAGATCTCTTCGGATCACGTTGTATCTCGAGAAGACTTCTCCCAAGTTTCAGCTGCAGAAAACTATTCATATACCTGTTATATGGCTCTCTTAGTCAACCAATAGGAACAACCCTTATGTAAGGGAGGTTTTACCGAACCAATAGGAAAGAGGAAGGCCTTGGGGAAAACCCAGGGCCTCTCATTATATAGAAGGCCCTCGAGGCCCTTAGGGGAGAACTGTACCGAATTTCGTCGAATAAAGAACTTCACTCTACGCCTTGCGAGTGGTTCCTTCCTACCCTACAACAGTGGCGACTTGATTGGGATTCGAACTACGCACAATTCGCCGATTTACTTCAGCTGCGCAGTAAAACTTCAGTTCCTGTGCCAGTTTGCAGTGCACCCCGTCTCCGGTTCCGGCCAAGCAGAGAACCCTCATCGTGAGAGCCAGTCAAGCAGTGCTCCGCCCTCGCAGTCACTTTCGCCCGGGAGCCAGTGCAGTGGAGCCCATTTTCGACTGACTACGACTGCGAACTTCGTAATTTTACCCCTGATTAAGAACGCGGCTGTGGCCCTTCGTCCCGGCGTTCGCCTTGCTTGCAAGGTCTTCTGTGGGTATTCGTGGGAGTTTGTCGGCCCTTCTGCCCTCAAACTCCACTGCTCCTGATTTAGAACGTAGCTGTGGCCCTTCGTCCCGGCGTTCACCTTGGAAACAAGGGTTCTGTGAGCCAATTGGGTTGTGTTGGCCCTTCTGCCCGCACATTCCCGTTCCTTCTGTTTAGGGTGTGACTGTGGCCCTTCGTCCCGACACCCACCTCTTCGGAGGGTCAGAAAGGCTTTTGCTGTCTACCCTGAGTTTTACTCGGAAGTAGCGGCTTACTCCTTCTTGGTGGAACACTCTGTCAGAGGGTTGACACGCCGAAACTTCGCTGTACGCAGTGGGTATCGTCTGGTCGCCTCTACAAGTCTCCAGTCCTGAGAAGAACCTTTCTACGGCTACACGTTTGCGTCGCCTGGGTCGTCAAAAACTCTCGCCGACAGTGTTACGCCTAAAGAGGAGTAAGCTCTAATTCCGCTGTGAACCCCAAGGTAGAAACATGGACTCTTGGCCTGTCCCACGTTATACTGAAGGTGAAGACCTTTCCGATTTCACGGATAGGTTGGAACTGTATTTCGTGGACCAGGAAATTTCTACTGACAAGCAGAAAGTAGCGCGTCTGGCTTCAGCACTCGATGCTTCAACTTTCTCGAAGATGAAGGCTTTCTTACTCCCGAAGGCCGTGAAGGAGTGCACGTTCGAAGAATGCAGGAAGGCCCTGATGCAGTCCATCTCCCCGGTGATTTCGAAGCCGAGAGCCAGGTTGCAGTTCTCGTCTCTTCGGCGCAGCCCAGGTCAACCCCTCTCGGAATTCGTCGGTCAACTGAAGCGAGCCGCAGCTGCCTGCGATTTTGGAGCCTTCGCAGAAACGGCGTTGAAGGATCGATTGGTCCAAGGCGTTAACGACAACCAGCTTGCGAACGTCCTCCTTCCACTCGTCGAAACGAAGACCTTTGCTGAACTCACAGAAGCCGCCCTCTTAGCCGAGTCTCTTCGGGACACCGCAGCCCTGCTAGCGCCTCCTCTCGTCGCAGCGCCCATCATCAGGAATTCGAGCAACCGGGACCATCCTCGAGGCCGCCGTTCTCCGTCTCCTCGTCGTCAGGTACATTTTTCACGTAATACGAATTTTAATTCATCACGTAGAGTTTTCAATGAATCTAGAAATAAGGAATCTGATAAACGATGTAACGGCTGTGTAGTTTCCCACTCTATACAACATTGTCCAGCCAAGTCATGGTTTTGCAACGAATGTGGGGCTCAGGGACACACCAAGCGTTTTTGTAAATCTCGTAGGTCAACTAACACATCCGCAACTTCCCTTCACAACCCTAATTTGCCCATCACTGACCACAGCCTCTCCTACGGGGATAATAACGTATATTCTCACAATCCAACTACTAGCCACTCCGTTTACGATTTCGAGGACCCTGTCACTTTTTCTCAAAACCATTCTGTTTCGGCGATCGGCGTCAATCACCCTAAGTTGGTCTCCACCACACACGGTGATCGCATTTCTACGCCCCCCGTCTTTCTCACGTTAAAATTGGCCAACAGAGCAGATTTGAAATTCCTTGTTGACACAGGTAGCGCTGCAACTCTCATATCTCATGATATTTATTCAAGTTACCTGAAGCACATTCCGTTAAGAAAATCTCAAGTACATTTATCGGCCGCGAACTCTGACAAAATTCAGGTTGAAGGGTTATTGCAGGTTGAAATAGAAATGTCCCGTTCTTCCCCCGTTAGGTCGATTATCCATGTTGCAAAACATCTGTCGCCCCCAGCTATTTTAGGCCGAGACTTATTGCACAAATTATTCCCAAATTGGGAGTCCACCTTTTTAGAGCATACTGTCTCCACCATCTCAATTGATAGTATTAAAGTCCAGTTTCCCAACGCTTTTTCAATTACTAACAACAAGCCTATCCGAGATTTTTTGGTTCATATTCATTTACGACCCGATGCAAAGCCCATTTTCCAGCGACCGTACAACATTCCATTTGCCTTACGCCAGCCGGTACAAGCCGAACTTGAAAAGTTACAACAACAAGGAGTTTTGGTCCCCGCTTCAGCTAGTGATTGGGCCTCTCCGTTAGTAGTAGTCTCTAAGAAAAATGGTACACTCCTAGTATGTGTTGATCTTAAACGATCGGTTAACCCACAATTATTGAATGAATCATATCCCCTCCCGCGTTTAGACGAGTTTTTCCACAAATTCTCGCAGTGCAATATGTTTTGTAGGCTCGATTTGTCCAACGCATACTTACAGCTTGCAGTTCACGAATCTAGTCAAGAATTGCTGACTATTAACACATTTTTGGGACTCTTTCGTTATACGCGGCTTGTATTTGGTCTGGCCTCAAGTCCCCCTATTTTCCAGTCTGTGATGGACAGAGTTTTAATAAAAATTGACAACTGTGCCTCATATATAGACGACATTCTTCTGGGTGGTCGAAATCTGGAAGAATGTCAAAATACTTTGCACCAGGTGTTAGCAGCTCTTGATAAGCATAATATTAAGATTAATGTGGAAAAATCTGAGTTCTTTGTGCGTTCCCTCAATTTCCTTGGTTTTGTTTTGTCTAACCACGGCCGTCAACCATGCCCATCAAAAATCGCTAAACTGAAAGATATGCCAACACCCACGGACGTCACTAAGCTCCGTTCCTACCTCAGTATGTTAAATTTTTATCGTTCATTTTTGCAAACACCCTCCGATCTTCTAGAGCCCCTCCATATGTTACTAAGGAAAGATGTTAAGTGGGAGTGGGGTCCAACGCAGGAGACGGCCTTTCAAACGTCAAAAAACTTATTATCACAGAAATCTTTGTTAGTTTTGTTTAGTCCAGAGTACCCATTAGTCTTGACAGTAGACTCATCAAATTATGGGGTAGGAGCAGTTCTAAGCCATAGGATCGGCAACATTTCGGCACCCATTGCATTCGAATCGGCCACATTATCCCGTCCCCAAAGGAATTACTCCCAATTGCACAAAGAGGCCTATGCCATTACTTTCGGTTTGAAAAAATTCCATAAATTCTTATACGGGAGACCGTTTCAAATTGAAACGGACCATCAGCCCCTGGTTTCAATTTTTTCGGAAAAATCTAACATTCCTACAATAGCAGCCTCTCGTCTCGTTCGTTGGGCGGAAATTTTGGCCAGCTATTCATATTCTATTTCCCACAAAGGTTCGACTAAAATTCCTCTAGGCTCCCTTCCTTGGAAACTGTGGAACCTGCACCAATAGCTTTCATTCATTCCTCCTTTCCGCCCCTCTCTAGGAGAAAGTCGTTCATATCTCACAAATAAGGGTCCGCCATCCACCTAATAATGCAACTTACCCAGTCCCTGTGCATCCGCCCTCCTTCCCTTCCACGTCGCATGACCAATCTCAGCATCCCCCTATTGTTCCTCCATCCACTACGAGATCAGGAAAATTATTTAAACCATAGTCTACTTCTGTTTGGTGTTTTACACTATGTTTTCATGTGGGGAAAAAGTATGTAGTAGTTATAAAATAGTTAAAAATCAATAAAAATAGTTAAAAAAAAATAAATAAAATTAAAAAAAAAAATAAAAATAAAAAAAAAATAAAAAATAAAAATGAAAATACTAATAAAAAAAGTCTTGATATTGCATTGTAAATAGTACTTGTAAAATAAGTATAAGAGTTAGCTTTACCTTCCATGTTTACTTGCTACGGTTCATGTTTTACCATTTATGTTATTACCTTCCATGTTTACTTGCTAAGGTTCATGTTTTACCATGTATGTTATCAGTTATGTTATTAAATAGTTAAGTGTCTCATTGTATCGTGAGGGGAGAAAAGATGTTATATGGCTCTCTTAGTCAACCAATAGGAACAACCCTTATGTAAGGGAGGTTTTACCGAACCAATAGGAAAGAGGAAGGCCTTGGGGAAAACCCAGGGCCTCTCATTATATAGAAGGCCCTCGAGGCCCTTAGGGGAGAACTGTACCGAATTTCGTCGAATAAAGAACTTCACTCTACGCCTTGAGAGTGGTTCCTTCCTACCCTACAACAATACCATACTGGTAAGCTGGATAGGTTAATAGGTACCCCTTCTAGCAACCTCCTTCAATACCTCATTTCATAGCCATTTCTTATAAAATTCACACATTCCAATCTCAATCCCCAACCATCAGTTTCGTTGGTCAGTTTCAGATATCGGACTAACAACATTTTCGAGCATCGTTCCATCTCGGAATTCAAGTTGTCTTTGGAGTTTCCTGACGACACCATCCCCTCTTCTTGCCTGCATTTTGCCACTTGGAGGAAATTTATTAAATCTAGATTATAAGTTAGCTATAAAAAAATTAGTTTTCATTCCACGGCCGTAGGAAGAGTTCTATTAATTTAGTGCCGCTTGTGGTTATACTTCATTTCAAGACTGAGAAATTTTCCTAATTTCTGGAAGGAAGTAAATATATTAATTTAAAAAAAAATCAGAGTTCGTTTTATAATTTTTCTTCCTTCTAGCCTGGGTTCATTCCCATACAGTTGTTCATGTCACAAACCATCGGAGTCTGCTCCTCTTGACAAATGTTACCACGTCCGGTTCATTATATAGCTCTCTCAGCTCTTCATTTGTTCATATTCTCCAGGCTTGGTTCTCAGCGTCAAGCACTGGACGGTAAATTCTTCTGAGGAACTTCTTCTCCCATATACGGGGCCTCTGTTCCCATTCTTGCGGGAGTACCCACGTCTCAGACCCATAGGTGACAACTGGGCGAATAGTGGTCTTATATAACATCACTTTTGCTTTTCGAAGAGAGCACTGAAGCTGAGGACTTTGTGGAGGGACCAATAGCACCGATTACCAGCTACGATGGGTACTTGAACTCCTTGCAGATCGGAAAATGGTGACCAGCCATCTGAATTGTTCCAGGGCATTGTTGGGTCATTCGGTTGAAGATAGTGCCCCAAGGATTCGTCCGAATAGCTCTCACCGGTCCCTCTAAGCAGAAGTTTAGCTTCTGCTTCAGCCCTGGCGCCTTCAGGTCCTCTGTCTCAGTCCATTGCTCACATCAAAACTCTCTGTCAGATCCCCTTGAACTCTAACAAGGCACTTGAAGTTATGTAGGGTCGCTCTGACGAGTCTTACTAGCTTTTTTGGGACACCAAAGAACAGAAGGTCTTTCAGAAGAGCAGTTCAACTCACATTATCATTTTATTTATAATTCGATAATCTCAAGTGTACCATTTATTGAGTCATCGCACAGGTTACTCAGGGTTACCTCATAACCCAGGAGAATCCACAAAAGTCGTTCAAATTATCCCTCGGTTTTCTGGAAAACCCACGTTCCCTACCCTCACCGCCACTGCCAGACATTTAAGTATTATTTATCGCTTCACGGACAATACGGGAAGGTTCTCCTATTGTAGTAAAAACGCTTTTGTTAAGGGATGAGATTTTAGGGTGAACAATGCCCTTCCCAGGTTTAATTGCCCCGTAGATTACTCACCACCCCCCCTGACGACCTCATATGAATCTAAGAGCCTACGGGCCATGGATGCCCCTTGCTACCTGACTCCCGCGGCCGTGGGGATTAATGCGTGAGGAAACCCCTTCTTCCTCCCACCCCAACCCTTTTAATATATTGCACCCCTCGCCAACCTTGTACCTTAAACGCCAGGCCTCCGCTGTACCAGATATAAACTTGTTCTAACGAGATTGGGCCGTTTATTCTTCATTTAGAGGCACCTTCATTCCCTGGAAGGCTTAAATGACTCAGAATAAATTAGTCATTACCGGGCTTTATTCCCGTGGTAAATCGTACCTTAAATTATTTTAATCAATCCCTCATGATATTTCCCTACTACATAAATGTTCCCAAGCGAACAACACGTTTATTAAATAATGCACAGTTTCACTGGTCTAAATAAAAAAACTTTATAACCCTAACACTTCTGTCTTCTAAACTGGCCAGCTGCAACATTTTGCTTCGACGACTTACTCATCCTTTTTCACCTGAGGTATTGCTCATGGTATACCATGCTTGTTTTGCCAAGCCTCTTCAACATCAGGATCGAAAAAAAGGTAAATGAACCGCTTTTTGAGATGGTAGATTGCCTATCAATTGCCTCATCATCGTAGCGAAATTTTCATTTTGTGATTGAAAAAGCAAACGAAGTGATTCAGTAAAAGAAGGATCAATCGAATTGCTGACGAAATCACCTGGATTACTGGTGGAATCGTCGTCTCCGCCGAATTCTCGCGGAATGGTTCCCGATGGGCTTCTTCCAGGATCCATCGTACGTACTGTGGGCTGAAACAAATGAGTTCGTACCGACCAAAGACTGCGGCTTGGAAATGGGGTGAACTGGAATTGAACTACTTTTTAGCGGAGCTTTCGGTGAATTTATTACCTTCTTCAGGGCTCGAAGGACGTGTTACTCAGTGAGCATACCAAGCGTCAATTATGCTCACTGAGTAACACGTCCTTCGAGCCCAGAAGAAGGTAATAAATTTACCAATAGCTCGGCAAAGATGGAGCTTGATTCTAGTTGACCCCATTCCCTATCAAGAAGTCACAATATACTCATTGAATCTCGTATACCAAGATAGTGGCAAGCCTTCTTTCCATTTGCTAGGCCTGGTGGGCTCTCAGAGCTGAAATTGCACAGAAAGCCTCTCTGAGACTTCACAGTTCGGATGGCAATCTATACTCCACCGGGAGGAGTCCCTGATCCCCCATCTGAGGAGTCCTCCCTGATCTCCTGGGTGAGCTGAATTGGCTCCTGGTGTGCCAACGAAGCTGAAATTTCACAGGTCTCTCTGAGACAGCACAGTTTGGATGGTAATTTATACTCCTGCCTGATCTGCTAGGTGAGCTAAATTGGCTTCTGGTGTGTCAATGAAGCTGAAATTTCACAGATAGTCTCTCTGAGAAAGCGCAGTTTGGATGGTAATTTATACTCCTGCCTGATCTGCTAGGTGAGCTAAATTGGCTTCTGGTGTGCCAACGAAGCTGAAATTTCACAGGTAGTCTCTCTGAGACAGCGCATTTTGGATGGTAATTTATACTCCTGCCTGATCTGCTAGGTGAGCTAAATTGGCTTCTGGTGTGTCAATGAAGCTGAAATTTCACAGGTAGTCTCTCTGAGACAGCACAGTTTGGATGGTAATTTATACTCCTCCCTGATCTCCTGGGTGAGCTGAATTGGCTCCTGGTGTGCCAACGAAGCTGAAATTTCACAGGTCTCTCTGAGACAGCACAGTTTGGATGGTAATTTATACTCCTGCCTGATCTGCTAGGTGAGCTAAATTGGCTTCTGGTGTGTCTATGAAGCTGAAATTTCACAGGTAGTCTCTCTGAGACAGCACAGTTTGGATGGTAATTTATACTCCTGCCTGATCTGCTAGGTGAGCTAAATTGTCTTCTGGTGTGTCAATGAAGCTGAAATTTCACAGGTAGTCTCTCTGAGACAGCGCAGTTTGGATGGTAATTTATACTCCTGCCTGATCTGCTAGGTGAGCTAAATTGGCTTCTGGTGTGTCAATGAAGCTGAAATTTCACAGGTAGTCTCTCTGGGACAGCGCAGTTTGGATGGTAATTTATACTCCTGCCTGATCTGCTAGGTGAGCTAAATTGGCTTCTGGTGTGTCAATGAAGCTGAAATTTCACAGGTAGTCTCTCTGAGACAGCGCAGTTTGGATGGTAATTTATACTCCTGCCTGATCTGCTAGGTGAGCTAAATTGGCTTCTGGTGTGTCAATGATGCTGAAATTTCACAGGTAGTCTCTCTGAGACAGCGCAGTTTGGATGGTAATTTATACTCCTGCCTGATCTGCTAAGTGAGCTAAATTGGCTCCTGGTGTGCCAACGAAGCTGAAATTTCACAGGTAGTCTCTCTGAGACAGCACAGTTTGGATGGTAATTTATACTCCTGCCTGATCTGCTAGGTGAGCTAAATTGGCTTCTGGTTGTCAATGAAGCTGAAATTGCTCAGGTAGTTTCTCTGAGACAGCACAGTTTGGATGGTAATTTATACTCCTTCCTGATCTGCTAGGTGAGCTAAATTGGCTCTTCTGATGGATTAATGGCTGGAAAAGAGGAGTAAGTTCCACAAATTTCACTTTTATTCGTCAGGCCTTAAGAAAACCCACCTCGGGGGCGCAGAGGGCGGAGTATTGTTTTGATCTGATCAGAATGTTTACAATGTATAATTATACAGCAGTTGATAAAATTAAATACCTGCAAACCTGTAATGTCTGGCGTTTTCCAAACCGAAACAGAGGCGATCTTCCTAAAGACGACCTCCTCGTTGGAATTAATTGATTGTTCGTCGGCGTTAGTTTGAGCCTGTGATCCTTTGTGAAACGGGGAGAGCGTGGTAGAGGACAGGCGGATGATAGGGACTTTATCGTGGCTTAATGCCGGCTAACACAGGGCCTCGGTTCGGGAGTAGGGAGGCCGCTACACTGGGTTTTGTGGGCAGAAGGGTGAAACCCTGTGCCGACGAAGGGCTGGAATGAGGAAGGTTCACGAAGGTTAATACCCATTAAACTTGGCCTCGGATTAGTGGGCAAAGCGATGACAGGGAGAATATTGAATTAGGAACCACGTCCCGGGATTAACCCGTCCTCTCTCTCCAGTTTTCACTCTCTCTGTTCCTTTGGCCGAACACACCCCCGCCTCCTCCACCCCCATCAGACCCCATGTAGCTCTCCTATGTCGGGTTCTTGCAATTACCACCACCCCTCCCACCATCTGCCGCACTTAATACCGCCGACACAACTCCCGGTCTCTAATTGGACCTTAGTATCCTCTGGTTCGGTTCTTTTATTGTAGCTTTTATGGCGCAGTTAGGAGGAAGGTCGGAGCGGGTTTCCAGTGAAATATCGGTATACTCTTCTCCACGTTCCCTTATTAAGAGATAGGACTGCTTTATACTGTGGGGGTTTCTCCTAAATGTTTCATTAAGAAGGGGGTTAAACTAGAAACGAGTAACAACACATGTCTGTAGCCTCGCACTGACAGTGTAACCTACCCGAATGAACTATATTATTACCACTCATATCCTCCGTAAGCCTCTCGTGTTAGGAAATACCTGACTCGTTCTGAAGTCTGAGGGGCGATTCTTCTACAAGGTGTCCGAGATACGGCCGAACTTCAGGAGTCAATTCTACATGTAATTTGCAACAACAAACGCTGCAAATCATTGCCCGAAGTTTTATTATTTTCTGTATAGATCACCCTTCTGTATAGATCCCTCCCTACCAACCGTAGGTATCTACTACCTACTAGGGTATTTTTGATCATTTCAACCCCAACCACCAACGAAATGTAAATGGAGGGTTGAAATTTTCAAAAATGCCCTAGTAGGTAGTAGGTACCTACGGTTGGTAGGGAGGGATCTATACAGAAGGGTGATCTATACAGAAAATAATAAACCTTTAGACAATGATTTGCAGCGTATTTTTTTTTTTTTACCTACCAATTTTTTTTTACCTACCAACTTTCTTTTACCTACCAACCATTGGTGGGTACTATCTACAACCAACATTTTGATCGGAGTTCGAGGGCCGATTCAACTACTGAACCGAGAAAATGGATTTCACCAGAGGCGATCAATGCCTTCCTCGGTTCATCCGGCGTTTGGCGCTGATCGCTCAATTTTAGCTGGTTAATCGGTTTGATCTTCGTTTAAAGCGACGGACGTGGACGCCATTGTTATTTTCCCATTCCGTCGAGCTGTAATTTTTTCGTCGGTGTTTTGCTTGAGTTTTTATCATGTCACGAGCTTTGGTGCGCACCTTCTCGAAGGTATCATACGGGAGTCAGAAAATACAACGAAATTGTGAACCATTTCATTATTCGTGGTCCCAAAGTTTGGGACCAAACAAATCCATCGCAGGACGTCGCTATTTCAGCCTACAAGTTTCGTTACCATCTCAGATATTTCCGTTTCCCAGTTGCTGTGTGCATTTTACGTACCTGAAGGAGCATTCAAAGGTAATTTTACTAAAAGCCTTGGTGAATGATTCCTATTAAATTTAGAGGACTATAAAATTTGTGTAATTAAAGAAAAAACGAAATTTGAAACCAAATGAATAACTATATTTTTGACAGTAGAAATGAAAGAAGACTCTTTTGCGATTCACACTCGATTTCTGATTTATCTTACGTCCAAACTTTAAATTCTCGTAGTGAGCGAACGGTTTGTCCTAGAGGACTCCGGTTTGCCTCAAAAAATTCTATAGAATCTTAAATTGAAGGAAAAACAATACCTTTATAAAGGTATAAATATCAAAATTTTTTGAGTTAGGGCGTTTTCAAAATTTCAAAATTTATTTTGGAACCCTTAAAAGTGACCTACATCAACCAAAATCTTCGGGGCACAACTAGACCCCAAATGGAGCCTACATACCAAATTAAACAAAATCGGTCAATGCTGAGTGGCAAAAGTGCCGCGTACGGCGGACAGCGGACGGAAGGCCAAATTTTGGTTTTTTATTTTCAATAATGAACCTTTGGAATCGACCAAGAAAAAAAAATTTCGAACACCCCCCTCAAAATTTGATGGTTTACGTTTCAAGGTACGTAGAATTCAAAAATCGAATAAAAATTTGGCCGTCCGTCCGTCGTCCGCCGTACGCGGCACTTTTGCCACTTAGCATTGACCGATTTTGATGAAATTTGGTATGTAGGCTCCATTTGGGGTCTAGTTGTGCCCCGAAGATTTTGGTTGATGTAGGTCACTTCTAAGGGTTCCAAAATGAATTTTAAAATTTTGAAAACGCCCTAACTCAAAAAATTTTGATATAAAGGTATTGTTTTTCCTTCAATGTAGGATTCCGTAGAATTTTTAAAATTTTTTGAGACCACGCGGAGCTCTGTAGGACAAACCGTTCGCTCGCTACGAGAATTTAAGGATTTTACGTACGATAAATCAGAAACACGATTGTGAATCGCAAAAGAGGCCTAATCTTCGTTAAAATTTTAGCTGACCGAAATACGATCGATGTTTTTCTTCAAGTTGGACGATTGGTGGCTTTGCAGACGAGTGATCTGTGTAAAAATAATAAACCACTGTGTAATAATTCGCAGCATTTTTATTCGATTTTTGGATTCTACGTACCTTGAAACGTAAACCATCAAATTTTGAGGGGGTGTTAAAAAAAAATGTTTCTTGGTCGATTCCAAAGGTTCATTATTGAAAATAATAAACCAAAACTGTCCTGTCGCTTTAAATGGTGGTAAGTAACTGAAGGTAAAGTTACAATGCTTAAATCAAATTACCAAGCGCTTTGCTAAAAATTGTGTGAAATACTCGCCGTTTGTTTACCAGTTCATTGAGATCTGAACCTCTATTTTGAACCCTCTCACAGTTCCCAAGAATATGAACGAATTTAACGCCCCACAAAATATATTTATTCTCCGTCCCAACAGCCACTCTCGGGAGAAATTTTCAAAGAGAGCCGCTAAAGGAGGTTCTCTCAGCAGTTTGTGCTCCTTACTCAGCAATAAAACGGCGGTTTTAATATCTGTTCCCCTCAAAAGATTCTAACCCACCCCGAAACCTCCAGCCTGTCGGTCCTGCACTTCCAGTGGGGTTTATAGCAGTAAATCTGGGACCATTGTCGTTACATTCACCGCTCCCCATCTTTTTCCCCTCGAGATTAACCGGAACACAATACCAGAACCTGGTCGTAAATGACCGACTCGCTTCTCCGGTATTTTTTATAGTCTCAGATAAGAATGAGTTTTAAGCGAGAAGCAACCTTAAAACCGTCGTTTCTTGTCACTTTTTCAACCCCTTTTGGCCTGATATTCACCCTATTTTTCTTCAGCCGGTGGATGGATTTTCTAATCTCGATGTCTCTCAGCAGTAAAAGTTTCTGACAATAAAGAAAACGTGTTCATAATCAGAAGATACTGGTGGAGCTGCTTCTTAAATGGGTGTTTAACAACATTAATGACTCATTTTAAAACAGCGTGACATCTTATAGGGGTGAAAAAGTAAGATAATTTCGGTTCATTATTTTTATTAATGAACCTTTGGAAACGAGGTAGACATTTCCCCCCAAAATTTGATGGTTTACTATTCAAGGTACAAACGTGGAATCCACTAATCGAATGAAAAATTCCCCGTTACACTTGTTACCATGGACAGATTTTGACAAAACTTAGTGTATGGGCTCCATTTGGGGTCTGCTCGTAGTTGTGACGCGAAGCTTTTGGTTATTGTCAGTCACCCTCGAGGGCTGAAAAATAAGGGTTGAAATAATCAAAACGCCTTTGATCAAAACCTCGTGATATAGAGATATTGTTGTCCATCATTTTCAAATAGTATTGAAGTTTTACAATCAAGTGAGACCACCCAGAGCTCTGTAGGACCAACCGTTCACTCCCGATAAGGATTTGAAGTTGGGACGAATTATAAAGAAGGAACAAAGTTGTGATTTGCTTTTTTTAATTTAGGCGCATGGAGATTGTGAATAGCATGAATGTTCACGGACGTATACTGGCCAAATCCCCGATCAAAATGCAGCTGAAAAAATGCGATTTTGGTTTATTAAGGTTTTGGTAGATGTAGGTCACTTGTAAGGGTTCGAATTTTCAAAACGCCCTAGCTCCAATGTTTTTAAATTAAGGTATTGTTTGTTCTTCAATTTAAAACACTGGTGAATTTTTAGAATCGAATGAGACCATCCACAGCTCTGTAGAACCAACCGTTCGCTCCCCATGATAAATTAAGGGTTATTCTTACGATAAATCAGAAACACGAGTGTGAATCGCAAAAGAGGCCTAATCTCCCTTGAAATGTTATCTGACCAAAATGCGATCGTTGTTCGTTTTTTTGAGTTATACTGAGTTTGCGTCCTTAGCAACCAGTATTAAAATTTCCTAATGATCAGGAACTCCCCATTTCTTCGCAGTGAAGCGTTCATTTCTTCTAAATAAACTTGACTTTGAAGATGAAATATGGTTGGTAGGTAAAGACAATGGCAAAGCTGTGATCTTTGCAGGCGAATGATCAGTACTGAAGAATAATAAACCTTTGTGTAATAATTTGCAGCGTTTTTCTTTCCCTGTTTAAAGTTTCATCTCACTTAGTTGTGCTCCTCCAATCATGAACCAAATGTTCACCAAAGATCATCTCTGATGGGCCCCCTACATTATACTACTTAAGTGTCTACAACTATAATTGTGGTGCCTAATTGAGGTTCAAACGTAAATTTGATTTCACATTTTTCATTTTATTTAAGAACATGAATTTTGTGGGGTTATGGGTTATTTTTTGTGGGTATTTTGGCGTGTTCCTTCATTGTTTCCATGATTAAAAACGCTGCAAATCATTGCTCAAAGGTTTATTATTTTCTGTACAGATCACCCTTCTGTATAGATCACTGGTTCTCCATCAATAGCACCTACCACCACCTTCTCCCTTGACCTTCCCTCTAAAATTTCAGCTTCCTGCGTTCAACAGGAGAGAAAATGGCCTTGGAGCTCACTCAGCTGATCAGTGACCACTCATGCGCCTCCAGCATTCTCCATTGACCCGCCCTCTCAAATTTCAGGTTCCTGCGTTCAACAGGAGAGGAAATGGCCTTGGAGCTCACTCAGCTGATCAGTGACCACTCAGGCGCCTTCAGCATTCTCCTTTGACCCTGCCTCTCAAATTTCAGGTTCCTGCGTTCAACAGGAGAGGAAATGGCCTTGGAGCTCACTCAGCTGATCAGTGACCACTCAGGCGCCTTCAGCATTCTCCCTTGACCTTCCCTCTCAAATTTCAGCTTCCTGCGTTCAACAGGAGAGGAAATGGCCTTGGAGCTCACTCAGCTGATCAGTGACCACTCAGGCACCTTCAGCATTCTCCATTGACCCGCCCTCTAAAATTTCAGCTTCCTGCGTTCAACAGGAGAGGAAATGGCCTTGGAGCTCACTCAGCTGATCAGTGACCACTCAGGCGCCTTCAGCATTCTCTATTGACCAGCCCTCTCAAATTTCAGGGTTCCTGCGTTCAACAGGAGAGAAAATGGCCTTGGAGCTCACTCAGCTGATCAGTGACCACTCAGGCGCCATCAGCATTCTCCTTTGACCCGCCCTCTCAAAATTCAGGTTCCTGCGTTCAACAGGAGAGAAAATGGCCTTGCAACTCACTCAGCTGATCAGTGACCACTCAGGCGCCTTCAGCATTCTCAATTGACCCGCCCTCTCAAATTTCAGGTTCCTGCGTTGAACAGGAGAGGAAATGGCCTTGGAGCTCACTCAGCTGATCAGTGACCACTCAGGCGCCTTCAGTATTCTCCATTGACTTTTGATTATGGAAATTTGATTACTGGTTGGTTACGCAGAAGGCAAAACTGTATACAAATCGAAGAAATGAACAGCGATCGCATTTTAATCAGAAAAAATTTCAACGGAGATTAGACCTCTTTTGCGATTCACACTCATGATTCTGTTTTATCGAAGGAAAAGCTTCAAGTACTCGTAGGGACCGAACGGTTTGCCCTACAGAGCTCCGGGTGGTCTCAAAAATTTTTAAAAATTCAGTACTATTTAAAATTAGTGAAAAAACGATACCTTTATTTCGAGAGTTTTCGAGCTAGGGCACTCTTGAAAATTTCAACCCTTAATTTTCACCCCTTAGAAGTGACCTACATCAACCAAAAGCTTCGGCGCACAACTAGACCCCAAATGGAGCCCATATACCAAATTTCATCGAAATCGGTCCATGGTAACTAAGAAAAGTGCCGCGTACGGCGTACGGCGTACGGCGTACGGCGTACGGCGTACGGCGGACGGACGGAAATTTTTTTATTCGATTTTCGTATTCTACGTACCTTGAAACGTAAAACATCAAATTTTGAGGGGGGGTTAAAATTTTTTTTTTCTTGCTCGATTCCAAAGGCTTATTATTGAAAATAATAAACCAAAATTATTCAAACAAAGAGGTTTTGAAAATTTCATCCCGAAAGTCTACTTCTTAGAAATTTTAGACAGCAACGCCAACAACGGTGCACCACCCGACACCTGATACACCTGTATTTGTACACCAGTCATTTAGTCCTTGCCAATTCACTCTACGATGGCTGAATTTTGATTGTACCGTATCCTGCCGATCTATACTGACAATCAACTTATTCATAATAATTGTTCTTACTTATCTGTCAACACAGATTATATAAATAATTCACGCTGAACACAATCACGACTCCACGTTTTTAGGACGTCCCACAGTAAGACCTGGGCGTCCTTATGCTAATGATCTGGGGTAAAGTTGGACAACAGTCAACAGAAAAAAAACGCTGCAAATCATTGCTCAAAGGTTTATTATTTTGTGTATAGATCATCCTTCTGTATAGATCACTGGTTCTCCATCAATAGCACCTACCACCATCTGTATTCTCCCTTGACCTTCCCTCTCAAATTTCAGCTCCTGCGTTCAATAGGATTGAAAATGGCTTCGGAGCTCACTCAGCTGATCAGTGATCTGAAGAGTGAAGAAGATCTCCTCGAATGCTGGAGACGCCTGGAAGAGCACTTCCATTCAATAGGATTGAAAATGGCTTTGGAGCTCACTCAGCTGATCAGTGATGTGAGGAGTGAAGAAGATATCCTCGAATGCTGGAGACGCCTGGAAGAGCACCTCCATTCAATAGGATTGAAAATGGCTTCGGAGCTCACTCAGCTGATCAGTGATCTGATCAGTGAGCAATGATTTGCAGCGTTTTTTACCTACAAACATTGTTTTACCTACCAACTTTTTTTTACCTACCAACTATTGGTAGGTACTACCTACCACACTATAATGGCTTCACACCTTCACAATCAAGTTTATTAGAAAGAACTAAACGCTTCACACTCGATTCGAAAAATAGAAAGCTTGAAATGGAAATTTGATTACTGGTTACGCAGAAGGCAAAACTGTATACAAATCGAAGAAATGAACAGCGATCGCATTTTAGTCCGATAAAATTTGAATGGAGATTAGACCTCTTTTGCGATTCACACTCATGATTCTGTTTTATCGAAGGAAAACCTTCAAATACTCGTAGGGACCGAACGGTTTGTCCTACAGAGCTCCGGGTGGTCTCAAAATTTTTTAAAAATTCTGTACTATTTAAAATTGGTGAAAAAACGATACCTTTATTTCGAGAGTTTTCGAGCTAGGGCACTCTTGAAAATTTCAACCCTTAATTTTCACCCCTTAGAAGTGACCTACATCAACCAAAAGCTTCGCGGCACAACTAGACCCCAAATGGAGCCCATATACCAAATTTGAACCAAATCGGTCCAGTGTTGCTAAGAAAAGTGCCGCGTACGGCGGACGGCGGACGGCGTACGGCGTACGGCGGACGGACGGAAATTTTTTTATTCAATTTTCGAATTCTACGTACCTTGAAACGTAAAACATCAAATTTTGAGGGGGGGTTAAAAAAATTTTTTTCTTGCTCGATTCCAAAGGCTTATTATTGAAAATAATAAACCAAAAACCCCACAGTAATCCGTTTTATACCATTCTGAATCCAAATCCGCGAAAAAACCATAGATGTATGTCTGTGTGTGTGACAAAATCTTGTGTCGTCTGCACAGGCCTTAGTGCTCAACCGATTTTCCTGGTTCTTTTGGTTTATTATTTTCAATAATGAACCTTTGGAATCGACCAAGAAAAAAAAAATTTTAACACCCCCTCAAAATTAGATGGTTTACGTTTCAAGGTACGTAGAATCCAAAAATCGAATAAAAATTTTGCCGTCCGTCCGCCGTCCGCCGTACGCCGTACGCCGTACGCGGCACTTTTGCCACTTAGCATTGACCGATTTTGATGAAATTTGGTATGTAGGCTCCATTTGGGGTCTAGTTGTGCCCCGAAGCTTTTGGTTGATGTAGGTCACTTCTAAGGGTTCCAAAATCAATTTTGAAATTTTTAAAACGCCCTAACTCAAAAAATTTTGATATAAAGGTATTGTTTTTCCTTCAATTTAAGATTCTATAGAATTTTTAGAATTTTTTGAGACCACGCGGAGCTCTGTAGAACAAACCGTTCGCTCCCTACGAAAATGTAAGGGTTTATATTGAAATATATATATATATATAAATCAAAACACGAGTGTGAATCGCAAAAGAGGCCTAATCTCCGTTCAAATTAGAGCTGACCGAAATGCAATCGATGGTTGGTGATTTTGATTTGATTTTTTTTTCCCCCTTCATATTGGGTGGTTGGTGAGTTTGTAGACGAGTGATCTATATAGAAAAATAATAAACCACTGTGTAATAATTTGCAGCGTTTTTTGTTTGACGCGGAAAATTATCTAGCTGTGCACTACGGCGCCAGAATTTTGAATTTTGCCCTAATGGCGGGAAGGGGGGTTAATGCTCAAAAAACGAGCGTTTGCGGGAATAATCTTGTAAACTCTGCCCAGGCCTCAATTTCCAACCGATTTGCGTGTTCCTTTTTTGTTTGACTCAAATAACTTTCGAATTGTACCTGAGTTCACCGGAGTACCAAAATTCACATGGGGAGGGGGTGAGTGGGGGATAATATTCATAAAATGTCCGATTTTTCAATATTTCGGTTCCTTTACTGCTTACTAATTGTACCCATGCTATGAAATTGAGGAAAAGTTCTCATCAAATCTCCGGATTTTTATGAATTATTCTCTGTACCACCATGGAACTAATAGTTGTGCCACTATGGCGCCAGGACACCATGAACTGCATATTTCGTGTTTTTTTTTACCTCGACGGACTGCCTACTAAAACTAATAGATGAAAGTTCAATGTGACGACGTATTTCCGCGTTGGTGTCAGACTGGCACCATTGCGGCGGTGGAGGGGGGGGGGGGTGAACTCGAATTCGCATGTTGGGTGTCGCAGATCATGGATTTTAAAATGCTCTTCAGATTCGAGGTTCCCATGCCGCTAGAAATTTCATGGTGGATAAGGGTGAAGAGGGTGGGGGGCACTATTTCTTGCCTAAAGTAATAAATAAATTACATCGAGTAAGACAGTTTTATCGCTCACCAACTGAGACTGATCTAATGCTTATCCTGGAATGCATGCATTACTTAACAATATGTTTATATCTTCTATCAACTGGATAAACAATTCCAGGTACTTATTCATTATCATCATCTCACACATTTTTTATTACATTTTTATTGATGTCATGCACCCCAGCTTACGATGGGGATTGAGATATGTTATTTGGAGTAATTGTACACAATATTAATAATCAGTCGTATGGGTAAATTAAAAATATATTAAATAATTTGGTATCGCA
Organism: Apolygus lucorum; assembly: GCA_009739505.2. Classification (NCBI taxonomy): domain Eukaryota; kingdom Metazoa; phylum Arthropoda; class Insecta; order Hemiptera; family Miridae; genus Apolygus; species Apolygus lucorum. The sequence goes on from CM019177.2 coordinate 28,332,889, forward strand.
TTCATGAATAAATTATCATTGTTTCAAGCACTAACAGTTAGGAATATATCACAGCGCGTATACACGAAATAATTGTGATCTGGACGCCTAGAGATGATTCCAAGTAGTCGCACACGGGGCGGAGGGAATCACATTTGATACGTGAGGAGATCAAAATTTGATTTTGATTTGATTATATTATATTTAATATAAACGAGAATTATGTTCTATAGGGAACTCGGGTGGTGGGTAGTTGCAGTAGTTCTGCAAGCCAGCCTATCTCTATGGATTCTTATGATGTGCTCAATGAAACAGAGTAGTTTTTGACATCCTTCAAAGAGAGATTTGGAAAGCAGCATTCAGCGGGAAGAGGTGAGAAACTCGAGTCTTCTCTAATGAGTTGAGTCTTGGGTGACTCAATTTTCCCACTTCTTCTCGCCCTCTGCAGAACTCGGGGACTCTCTAGCCCAAAATTTAACTCATCCCCACGAGAGGTTTGAGTCCTCACATCAACGTGATTCTCAGTCTTTTTGGTTGAAAACACTCAAAGAACCCGTCAAAATAGACTAGATGTGCTTCGAGTCAAATCCAGGAGATCGCCATAACTGCAACTACCGGCCCACTACTGTCACCTGTTCGTAATTGATGTCGCCAAGACTATCTCACTTCTTACTACTACCCTATACACGTGAAGCAAAGGCAGTGCCAGCAGAAAGACGCCTGACACTTCCAGCACACCATATGGTTACATCCGCTGATTTTCTGGAAACAAAATAATCAAAAATCAATTAAAGGAATATTTTAGAATTACTTATATACCTCAAAATACATACAATTGGTAACCGTTGAAGTCTTGAAAAACGTATTAACCTCATTACTAGAGCCTGGAATTATCATATTTTGAATATTTCGGTTTTCGAGTGTGAAACCTCGTATTTAGACGTTTTGAAGGTTTTTCAATGCATCAGAGCCTTTTAAATTGAAGTTCAAATGTCATATTTTTGCATATTTTGGTTACTGGTGCATATTTTCTCATATTTAGCATGTTGCTGCATATTTCGCAAGTTTTACATTTTCTTCTTATGTTTTCAAGAAACGAGTTTAGAAAAAACTCCCAAAATAGTTTTTGTTCAAGGGTTATCGACCTGACCTCAATTTTTGGTGCCATTGTTAAGGGTTGCTCACTACTTACGGAAGTGACGGAGATTATTAATTCCCTCATGGGTGCATTGCCTGGTTACTCTGGGACTAAGGCCACTGTCACCACCTACCAACCATTGGTACTATCTACTTCATATCTACTTCACACTCAGTTCGAAGAAACGGGGAGTTGTGGGTGCCTTTATGAGGAAAACCGATTACTGAGTGCTAAGGACGCAAAACTGAGAACAACTCGAAGAAACGATCTGCGATCGCATTTTGGTCAGTTAAAAGTTGAACGGAGATTAGGCCTCTTTTGCGATTCACAATCGTGTTAATGACAAGTTCTCATAGAGACCCATCGGTTGGTCCTACAGAGCTCTGAGTTATTGTTAGTCCTCAAGAGAAATCCAGGGTGGCAAGCAGTAGGAAATTTTAAATGAACTATTGATGATTTATACACCTACAGAACATTGTTCATGTTCAGAACAATGTTTACCTATTGCTTCCTGTGAAGTAGAGAGGTGGTTCTCCACTTAGAATAATGGGGTGTTTCGGTTGGTCGGAAATTCAGGTTTTGACCTCAAATTTGGATTCAGCACCATTGAAAACCTGTATACTCCAACTTTTTCCCCACTGATACTATAACATGTGGCAGTAAGATTAAATGAAGAGATCACACGTTTGAAGGAAGGCGAGCCTCCATGAACGCACACACACTACGCCGCGGGCATGTGTGCGCAGTATTTTGTAGTATCCACCACGAGAATAGTGGAATGTCTCGTTTCAAGGTCAGCAACTTAATACGTCACATCATTCAAATCTTCCCTAATTTCTTCTAAACATTTTCTCGACGAACAGACCTGATTACCGTTATTCCTCTTTTAAAAAAAAATTTTTTTTTAATTAACTGAAATACCCCATTGTTCTTTTTTTTTTGTACGAGCGCATACTTTGCATTTATTGCCAATCGTAAAATCATATTTTAGAGTAAAAGTGCATATTTTCCGAGCTTTACTTAGCAGTTCCATTTTGAAAAATTCGATTTATCGGGTAGTGCGCATTAAACAGCCCATGTCTCACTAGAAGGTACCTTAATATTCAAAAAAGACTTATCTGAATTTGACGCGAAACTAATGGACTCACAGTTCAGACTTTTTATCTTAAACTTAGGTGCCCAATAAGGAAGTTACAAGCAGCATAGTTATTTACCTGAATGGGAGCGTTGCACTTCGGACAGTTTTTGGCATTACGGTCCAGCCAATCCATGGACAGCACGGTATTCACATTATACTTGACGAGCTTTTGTATCTCTTGATAGCCAAACAACTTCTTCAATCGAGATCTGACGGTATCGTCTCCATTTTGGTATTGATCGACAATTCTTCTCAACTCGCCAGCCGTATCTTTCCGCAGTCTTTTAATCAAAGCCAAGCCGTACCTCAACTCTAACCGAGTTTTAACTTCATCGTTGCCTTCGTCGTATTCGAGGATGATTTGTTCGATTCTCGATGGAACCTGTTCTTGGATTTTTCTCGTAATGCCATATTGATTTTCCAAACTTTCTCTGACCTTTTCGTCACCTTGTTGATATTGCCTTATAATTTTGTTTATCTCCTCTGAAACATGAATAAGTGATCAGTTGGTGGACATTTTAAGAGTGATCTATATAAGGCCAATACCATAATATTATCCAGATCTTATGTATTGTTATCGATAATTCATCAGAAAAAACTCCGCAAAAACACAACGGTTAATGTTTTTTGTATAGATCGGCAAAGAACCATTAATAGCACCCACCAATAGCGCTAGGTCAATTTTATAAGTTTATTATGACAGAAAGTGCCTACCAGCAGATCATCGTTATCCAAGAATTATGGGTGGGTCCATAACGAAATTTAGTTCTTAGTTGCTAAGAAGCACTATAGTAAAATGAAACTTCATTCGAATAAAGTAAAAAAAAAAATCGCATTTTATCAGCCGAAAATTTTTTTTGAAATGATTCCATAAAGGCAAACTGTGGGAAAACGCAAACTCACTCGTCGTCTCATTCGATTCAAAATATTAGAAAATACAGTTTTGAATAGATGAAAAAACAATACCAAAAGTTTTCGAGATGGAACGTTTCGAAAATTTCAACTCCTATTCTTCACCCTTTAGAGCTTTTAGACACAACTAGACCCCAAATAATTCATTATTGAAAATAATTAACCGAAGTGGCAACGTTAAAATTTAATTATTGTCAAAATAATCGTACCTGGAGATAACGGACAGTAATCCACTCCATGATAAGATTTTCTGCACAAAACACAAAAATTGTAATTGCAAGCTAAGCAAGCCGCCATCTTATCATCTCCATCTTTTAACACTGGACTTCCACAAGCAAGTCGAGGGCAATAAGTTATGTCAGACATTTTATCAAGTGTTGCACGCAACAGCATATCATCGTATTTGTTTGAAAGTTGTTCTCCTAGAATTTCCTTCACCTGTGAACGAGAAAAAATGTCAAAATAATCACCTAAAGATCGAGAGTCAACACGCTAATAGACTCAGAGTTACATTCTGAATTTTGAATTTTACGATTTTATTTTCAAGTAAAATTATTGGGTAGGATTCCAGTCCTGACTAGGACAATCGATGCACAAATATGTTTATACTCGTATTTCCTCTGTTTCTACGTTCACCTTGATAATTTGTATTTTGATGCATAATAAATATACCTGAAGAGGACTAGCTTCCGACGGGCACTTTTCGTGAGGGCATGGAATTGAGGAAACATCGATGATCCTCACTCTGAAGTACTGATCCATACAGCTTTTACAGTAAACGTGTCTGCAAGGATTGAACTGCAGACAATTCGTTCCATGAAATTCCTGGATGAAAGAAGATCACAAAAATTAATTTAATCCCCAAAAATGCCTCATTAATTTTTTGTGTACTGCACCAGTTCAGTTCTAACCTAATTTTTCTAAAAATATCTAGTATGAGGTCTGCGGGTGGCTATTTCCAGTTTTTCAATTAAAAGGACACTGTTTTAGATTTCAGCAAATATGAAACATGCGGAATATCTGATAATAAATTGAAGATGGTATATTAAAATTTCAAGAAAAAGATAGAAAAATGTGCTTTTTCAATTTTGGTTTAAATTACCAACTTAATCATACATAGTACTTAGAATATTTGGAATCTGCACATAATTTCTAGTACGGTATCAATTATTCAAAATCCAACTTTGTATAAAAATTAATGAAATTCTGTATTTCGGAGATCAGCGAAGAGCATATTTGTCGTACCTTCTTGAAAACCTTAAGATTTAATAAAAACCGGGTAAGTATTTTATGGGTTCGTAAAGACGTTTAGAACAAGAATATGGACCACTCAAATTTTCAAAACATACCCGCTTGCATAAGATATGGTGGTTTGGTATACTGAAAATCGAAGAAATCGACCATTTGAGTGTGAGTTCACTGTGAATCCAGGGAGACAAATGTTATACTTTTAAAGGTTTTTAAAATCAAAACATTGAAACTGAAGGTTTTCTTATTTGACTCATGCTGGACGACGCTACCAAGGTAGCGGATGCTTTGTTTTCACTTTTAAAGGTTGAAAAGAAGAGTTCTTTACCTTCCTGAACAATTTTAGTTTCATGTTTGTGTGTCAGTGTGTCTGTGAGTCCGTCATGAGAGTAAAAAAAAGTAAGTAAAGTAAACAACCATTTCAGGTTGGATTTTCGTCCGACTGCCATTCCTGGCGTTGCGGACGTCATGAGCTGTCCTCCTAAGGGAAGATCAGAATTTGTTCTGATGATTTCGCTCTGGGCTTCCCATTGGCCTTACCGCCCTGGGTTGGGACGAGGGGAACTGCGACCGACTTGCCCGAAAATATGCTCCCGAGGCGAGCCTCGAACTCACGGCCCCTGCAACCGGTCCGAGTCTCGTCTCTAGAGACACATGCCGTAGCTCGCTCGGTCATAGCTTACCCTAGAGTTATACAAGTAACTACAGCTATGAATACAGTGAGTCCGTCATGAAATCCTTGTAAAGGGCATATCTGTACAAAGTTGTATTCCGATTTCGATGAAATTTTCAGGGATTGTGCGTGTTGGCGTGTAGACGGTCCATAACTTTTACATTTTCCAACCGATTTCAATGAAATTTTCTGGAATTTTGCGGATTGGGATGTATAATATACAGTATAATATACTATCCGTCCGAGAGCAATGATTTTCATAGAGAATCATATTATTATTCTCTATGAAAATCATTGCTTTCGGACTGATAGTAGCCACTGTGCATGTGCAACCGTGAATTTCCTTGTAACAGCTAAAAATTCTAGATTTTCCATCCGATTTCGGAGAAATATTCAGAGAGAGGCCCGGGTTGACGTGTAGATGGTCCCCTAATACGGTAGTGCAATTGATGTTTTGAGATAAACTATTGTGCACTGGATCATCAATACAATCCAGTTATGGATACGAGGAAGCTATGTGCCACACCCACTTGGCAGAATTTTTTTAGCATCAAATGGTGGAGTCCGCCGTTTTATAGTAACAAAGACCTTGCTAACTTCATTTTCATGTTTGCTTCATCATACACCTTACAAATTTACTTGTCAAACCCTAAGCCAGAGACTCAGGAATGACTACAATTGCCCATCCGCAAGTGCTATTTATGAGCCATTCAACTGCTAATCCTAGTAGGCGACTGAGGAAGCCTCTTACCTGGAAACATATCGGACACACGTAAATATTCCTCAGGAACAATGTTTTGGATCGTGACTCGTTGAATGACTCCAAAAACTGCGGCAAAGGAAGACTAATTGCAGTTTCCACTATCCTGGAATCTAGTTTTGTTGTTTCGCACATGAATTCTGAGGACTCCATTTGTTCATGTAAACGAGTTATGTCCAGTCGGTCCGTTGCTCCGATCAAATCCAAGGTTTCCTCTTTCAGGATGTTTATCCATAAATACAGGATCACCGTGTACTCGTGTTCTTTCCAAACCATTTCTAGTCGTTCACAAAGTTTTTCTAGCTGAAACAAATACGGTGAATCGTGAAGAAACTGGTTTCTTTATTATTATTGTACAATTTGGGATTAAGTTTGGGTATTCCAATTCAGCTATTGGAAGAAGTGATAAGCATTCTCTATAATTATTATCAGTGCGAAAACAAAAAGACATAAACTCTCAATAATTGATAATACAATAATATAATACTCGTCATAAGTAAGTTATAATTATTATAACTTACTTATTACGAGTATTATATTACTATCGTATTAGTGGAAGCCTGTTGGTACCTACGGTTGTTGCTTCCGAGTCTACAAAAGTTGCGGAAGTACTGTTTTCGCTTTTGAAGATTGAAAAAAAAAAAAAAAAATGTTCTTCAAAATCAATATTCCCACTCATGTTTTAAGGTTTAGCCCTCTCTGAACAATTCTGGTTCCTTGTCTAGCTGTGTATGTGTGTGTATATTATAGAATTGTAGTATATGAATCCGTGGGTCTGTGACTTAGTGTGCCTGCATGTCATGAAAACCTTGTAACGGGTAAAACTAGGCAAAATTATTATTCAATTTCGATTAAATCTACGGGGGTCTGGTCCCCCATGAAACTCATGTCTTCACGATGGATGCGTCCGTGCTGGCCTTTCCGTATGAGCAGAAAGTAAAATCCTTTCATGAGAGGTAACTTCTACATTTTCCTTTTGATTTCCAAGAATGTTCAGGAATTGAATAGATTGGGGTGTAAATGGTCCCCTACGAAAATCATCGCCCTCGAACTTATATTTACTACTTATGGTGGTAGTAACCACTGCGCATGCGATAATGTGAGTTCCTTGTCACAGCCGTAACTTCTACGTTTTCCCCCCGAATTTCATGGAATTTTCAGAGATTGTGCGGGTTGACGAGTAGACGGTTCTCTATAATTAGGGTAGAGCAAGATAATCAGAGATTGATGTTTTGAGATTAGCTACAATGCATGGACCATCTATAGTATACAATCAAATTATGGAACCCGAGTAAGCTTTATGCTTTTAATTTCTTCGTTAAGTACCTTCTCTGTAACAGTAGCTTGTCTTGTAGAATATATAGAATGTATTGTATCTTGTCTCCAGGCAACAATGCATATTATACCAAATTTGAAAGAGTGCTTTGTAAAAAATTTGATGACTAATTTTTGACATGTTATGTATTTACTTTGGCACATAAAAGAAGAAAACGTCGGACTATTTTACTAAAACAACTCATTATAAATGTAGCTAACTACTAACTATTGAAAAAAGTTTATAATTCACATTATTTTTGATGCCGTACCTCAGAGGCCGCCATCCATACACAGTACAGCGAGAATTCCGGTCTGTTCCGTGAAGGGTAGTCTTTTGGAAATTTGAATGAGAGAACAATCGGAGGCAGATTTTCGATTGGTATTACGATCGTCTTCGAAGTTCCATCTGAAAACGAACCAAAATAAACGTAGTCAATGGGGGATTTCTCAATCGACAACTTGTGGGCTCGTATGAGGAACTCTCCATCAAGTCTTAGAATATTGAAATGGATGCACTCCTGTCTCGTTGCAGCATAGCCAATTGTCCTGAACATTTCTTTGCAAGCAGAACAACTTCTCCAGGAAGTGCCTCAGAACATTTTGGCTGGTTTAGCAAGATTCCAAAACTTGAGCGCCTTAGCACGCTGTCGCAAGAGTACAGCCGCCCGGAAAACGTGAAGGAACATATAATAATAATCGCTTAATGTAATATCGCGTCATTTTTTTTCGTTAGAAAAACACTAAAAATGGATTGTAAAGAAAAGTCGGTAGGTACTCAATGAACTGAAGTATGTACGAAAAATTAACAAGATGACAGTTTGTCAGTAAACCTTACTGTGTGCTGATGTGAATGTGATGTGAAATGGAGATGGCTGAGAAATAAAAGCAGAAAACTTTCCAATTTTCAGTCCATCATCCCCCACTTCGCAAGTAAACTCTTCGTCGTTGTATATGCTGTGAAGAGCGAGGATTTCGTCGGATTGATCGACTTCGTCAGACATTTCTGTTGTGGTAACCTCAAAGATCGTGCGAGAAGATTCTGGAACAGAGACGAATATGAATTATAGTAAAAGCCACAAGGAATAATAAAAATATAGAATACACTTCATAAAGGGGAAACAACACAATATTGACTCAATTTCAACAATTACCTCAAAGTACTGTATTGGCCAAATTTGATAATAGGTCATGACTTCAGATTAGGTGTGCAATACTTGACGTAGTACGAAGGACTCAAAACTAGAGGTTTTTGATAAATGTTCTTTGTTTTGCGCCACCATAGTGACACTTGGGACTTGCTGGCATCACGGTGAAGATAGGTTCATGACAGTTCCATCACTAAGTGGCATTCCATGATCAGTATTATACTCATCACAAATATTAGAAAGGAACCCCGGTGCAGTCTGGGACCGCGACGTCAAGTCAATAGTGTCGTTGGTGTAAGTAATTACATTTTGAGGTCAGTAGAAGATCACTGAAGGAGAAAGATCCAAAATGAATCACTGACTTGCTTAGACGCTGCTTGTGAGGCCCTTTCACCACTATCAGGTACCAAGGCATCACCGCCCTTTGACATCGGGGTGATATTCTTAAAAATCCACAAAAATATAGGAGAAAAAACCCAGTGAAGCCAGAAAGTGACCAGTGAACCAGTACCTAACTGTTTTTATTTTATTTTGTTATGTATTGGAAAATCCATAAATCTGTGTAATATAATTACATTATTCGAATTTCCAGTCTTTGGTTCCCTTGGTAGGTCATGCAATAAATATTAAATATTAGCTTTTTTCTGGTAATAAATCTCAAAATAAGCAAATTTGGAAATTACCAACAGTAACGTAGTCCACAACAAAATACGTAGGGTAACCTCACCAATTTGTGAACACCCCCCAGTTCGTGAACACTTTGGGAGAAAATAATCTAGATTAAGACTTCTGGCGCGATCTGTTGCTTTTTCTGATTTTAATTGGTTATTAAAAGTTCCCATAGAGCGCACTGTGAAGTTTCGTTGAGTTAGTTCAGATACAGACGAGGTTATCTTGCATTCAGTTCCAAGAGTGCCTCTACAGGTACTGCCCCATCAAAGTAAGCCCTAATTTCTGATTCAGTTGTACTTGCATTTTAATGGTTTCTTCAGTTTTTTTCATGTACTTTTTGTGTGTATAATATTCGTTATAACTTCTTACATAAGAAAAACACCAAAGATTTAGTTGATGTTGCGATTTTGTTCAATTTGCTAAGTGTTTTCAAACTGGTATCAAAAAGTCAATGTTTTCCAATTCGTGAACGGCCGTTCACAAACTGGTAAACATGCGCTTGGTTCATTTACTGAATGTTGAGGTTATTTTCAATCCAAAAATTTCCTCAAGGTCGTTGCGTATCTTGGCAGACACTAAAAAAGTAAGTTTACCAGTTTGTGAACAGCTTCTTTTGAGATGACTCATGGTCGTTCACGAATTGGTTCCTGCTTTCCAATTAGTGAACACTTTCTGGCACAGGCTTATTCGACTATTCCTAGCTTTATCTTTAGGTATACATAGAAAAAAAAAACTAGGGAAGAAAAAATAACTCTAGAAGGTTGGATAGTAGATAAAGCTAAGCTAAGCTAAGGTAAGGTACAGCAAAAAAACTACAAATTTAATGCCTAGCTCATCCAAGACTGCTGGTACGAAAAGAAGGAAAAAACCTGATGAAAAGCACACTTCAGTTCATTGGTGCATTACGTTACCTGAATAGAGAGAAATACAAGAAATTAATAAGAAAAGGCTAGAGAAGAAATTGTTAAAGCAAAAATAGAAGAGAAGAAAATGAGGGAGGGAAAGGATTTGACAACCAGGAAGGAACAACTACGAAAAAAGACGAGAGAATCAAGAGAAGAGAAGAAAATGTTGTAGAAAAACATTGTTTAGGAATGTATGCATTCAGAGGACATCCCAATGGATAAGGATTAGTTCAATTTGAACCAGTTCGTACGCGATAAAACATGCATTCTTATTTACCTTCCTTCTGCACAAAAAGGTTTCATTCAATGTAATTTAGTCAGTATTTTGATTTAGAAATAGTGGACTACCATGGTGGCACCACAGATTTGTTCTATGGTAGCACAAAAAATAATTCATGAAAATCCAAAGGTGTATTGAGAGTTTTTCCCTAATTTCCAATAAACGACATCATTGGATACAATTAGTAAGCTCTAAAGTAACTGAAATATTGAATGACAAATCGTATATTTTGTGAATATTATTTCCCAACTTTCCCCTTTTCCATGCTAATTTCTATACTCTGGTGAAATATTGTGGAAGTCGAAAGTTATCGGAGTCGAATAAAAAAGAATCTCAAAAATCGGTTGGCGAATAAGGCCTGGGCAGAGTACACATGATTTAGTCACACACATACAGACATACAACTATGGGGGTTTCTCGCGGATTTGGATTCATAATGTTCTAAAACGAATGTTTATGTTGTTATGTTTCCCTCCGTTGAGTGTTGTCCTGCTTCACCCCAGATTAATTGCATAAGGATGCCCATGTCCTACTGTTGGACGTCTTAAGGTGCCCGTCCACTAGGTCGACAGCGCGGCGCGGCTCGGCGCGACGCGGCGCGACGCGAAAAAAAATTTCTAGAAATTTAATGAGAAATGAATGGCAGCCCGTCCACTAGGTCGACAGCGCGGCGCGGCGCGGCGCGGGTCGAAACTTTTTCGCAATCTGTCGCTCTCCAGACTTCTGGAGCGCGGCGTCGCGCCGCGTCGCGCCGCGCCGCGCCGCGCTGTCGACCTAGTGGACGGAGGGCGAAGCGAAAAATTGTCGACCTCGGTCAATTTCGTCAGTGTTCGGCTATCGTATACGAGGCTTAATCATGTGTGAAGCTCGAAAAACTTCCCCCTCGACATTCTAAAATAATTTATAAACTTTTGCTCGTCTCTTAGCAAATCTTGGAACAGGTGATTGTGCTCCCCCAGGTCCATCCTCTTTATTGGATGGACCTAAACTCTTCTCCTTTTCCCACCGATTTGGTCCTCTTCTTCTGCTTCCAAAGCTGCAACTAAAATGAACATTTCTTCTTCGTCGTCCGATGAAGACATAATATCTATGCCCCACATTTTCCTGAGAAGGCACCTTCTCAGGCGTGGCGAAACGGCGGGTCGAAAAATTTTATCCGCTCCAGTGGACGGAGCCTAGGAATTTCGCGTCGCGCCGCGTCGCGCCGCGCCGCGCCGCGCTGTCGACCTAGTGGACGGCCAGCTTTAAAAACTCAAAAAGCAACTCAAATTGCTAAACCCATACCCAAAGTTGATAAACTAATAGAAGTACCTTGGTATTTTCAGGAAACAAATTTATACTATCAAAATTTTAGTTTCGTGTTGCCGTTCAAAGGCATTTATCAATTTATTAAGCCTACTAGGTTCACAAATTTTAAAATAAAAATGTTGGACTTTTCATGGTTCAGAGTTATATTAATTTGTCTTATTGAGTCTTTAGTGAATTACCATTAATTATTATAGTGAAATAATCATTAATTATTTATTAAAATGTATCAATGGGTGTTTATTAACTTTTAAGGAACCTACTACCTTTGTATCTCACGTAGCTCAGGAAGCGTTCACAAATTGGTCACAGTTAGGGCAGTGCTTGTTCACTAATTGGAATATAGGCACTTTTCACTTAAAACGTTCCTAATTGAACACCAACCTTCTTTTACATGATTAACTTCTTAATCAAAGTTGTTCTGCGTTAAATTCTGTACAAGAATTAAAAAACGGATCACGAAAATATAAATGAGGAACCATGATATGAAACTTCAAAGTCAACTTTCAGTGGGCAACGAGCTTAAGTGTTCACTAATTGGTGAGGTCACCCTAATTGAGTCGAAAAAAAAAAGAAAAAAAAATCGCCATCGAAATCGGTTCAGCCAACAATTGCGCGCACAACGTTCTAAAATAGTTTATTCCTTTCCGGCGAGCATAATTCACAAACGTATCAAATTTTGTTGTGTTCTGCCACGACAAAGGCAGTCCTTGGTGTCGTTATGAAAAATAAAATGAAAATAAAACCAGTGAAGGGCCTACCTGCTATTATTTGAGCACTGGGAATCAACACCCGAATAAAGCGGTGTGACTCACGGCCACCCTCTTATCTCTAATCAATAATTGAGGTCATCGATTGAGCCGTAAGTCTACACGTCGAATGGTGAAATTGATTATATTTTTCAGTCTACGTTTTGTTTCTGATACTAACTATTATATTGCTTATATTATATTATATATTATTATTATATTACTTATATTATTCCTAATTATATTTACTAATATTATTATATTACTTGTATTAGTATTACTTCCATCAGAATTCAAAGATTGTTATTTAAAAAAGTGTCTTTTTATTGAACTACTTTTAACGAGATCATTTTGAATTCTAATTCTAGTAAAAAAAAAATTGTAGGTACCTACTAGGTAGGTAGGTATTTACTTAGTTGTTAATGATTTGAAATAGGTTCTGTTTGGTGCATCAGCTGTTGTAAGTTGTGAAGTATGCAGCTGCGAATTTGTCCAATTGAGTTCTCAATTATGCAGTTTTTGAGATGAATTCGAATATATATTATCCTTACAATACATAACATTTTTACCTTAATTTGTCCTTCCACCGGGGGTCATGAAATGCGATACCAATAAACATCAAAGTATACCGGTAAACAACTGTAGTTACGATTATCAATACTCTTCGGTTATTTCTCTAACACAATGATACTCAAGTGTCATATCCATGAACACATCCATGTCACGAGGTATCTTCTGGTAGAGTAGATGATGGAAATGATGGGTTTATGGCCCACGTCAAGGTCCATTTCGCAAGATAAATACACAACAAACTCCGAAACCATAGGAACCAGTAAACAAAAATAAAATAGTCGAAGTAATAATCATTTATTAGGTATCTGTCGATAAATCGAAATTATCTTCCTACCCTGCAGGAAGTTATCTCGTGACATGAGTATGGCTATAATATTATCAATCGAAGAGTGTTGCTAAACAACTACCGATGTTTACCGGTATACAATTGGCCGTTGTTGCTTTTTGGTATCGCGTTACATTTTTTCCGTGTAACAAAATTTTGCATGATCCTCAGCGGTTAGACATAAGTGTCCATCTCAAAAATTCCTAGTGAAGCCAAATGTGGTTTTTTTCAAAAAATTTTCAAGTAAGGGAAGTTTTGTTTTTAACTGGTGGGTAGTGTTGTGGAAAACAAAAACATCAATAAGTTGGGCTGTTTAGGTTGTAAGTTACTACAATAAATTTAACCCTCCAGTGGTAGACCTAATCTCATCTCGCAAAAGGTAGACCCAGGAGCGCGGCGCTCTTTCGGTACTTCCTCCCGAAAAAATCAATATTTATCATATTTTTTAATTGTTTTTGGTCAGAGTGAGATACTAAACTCATCTCCTGGTGTATCTAAAAATGTTCAATGAAAAACATATTGGTAAAAAAGTTTTTTTTATTGAACTCAGAAATACGTATTGGTAAAAATAGGTTTTGCTCAACTCTGAAATACAAATAACTGAGCAACCTAAATTTAACTAATCAAAGCCGTTTCAGTCAGATGTACGTTCTGCCATATCGTCAGAATCTTCCTCAGACCACTGAAGCCATTTCTTGGGATCAGAAGAGCGCTCAGACTTGAGAGCGATCTGACACATTCACGTTTTAGTGCAAGAAACCGATTCTCACTAACCCTGAGCGGTTTTGGGGACAGAGAGGAGGGTACGGTCCTGCATAGAGGTGGTTTCTAGGAGGGAACTGTGAATCACAGCCCTCAGGATAGCTACTGTGAACCACAGTATTCGAAAAATGGGCTGAAGGAGCGCCGCGCTCCGGGGTCTACCAGTGAAGGGTGGCAATTACAAAAAAACACTAATGAAGTAGATATAGAGTGGTCACAATTACCTACCTGAAGGTTAAACAAATTATCTGTCCTTCCACAGTAAATTCAATTGGCAGTTGACAGAGTTCAAGAAGCGCAACTTACATGCGAGTATTTGATTGTGATTCTATAGTTGCGGAGAGTGCAAACCAGATTCCAAGTGGTTCCGACATTCACATCATCATACGGTTAAGAATAAAAATGTCCCATCAAGATAAATTATTTTAAAGTGACAAACCTTCGGAAATAATGTTGCCAAAAGGGTAGATCCTAGGTCGAACGCCGGTGTAGCTTCGCACGGTTCTGAGGCTCTTCTGCGTTTCACAATGTGCCGCTGAGTCTCCCACTCCGGCGTTTGCACCACCGGGCGCAATCACGAAGGAGTTCAGCGACTCGCAGGTTTCTCCTTGGGATTCTCATGCATTTCAGGAGTTCCCTGAAATCCAAGGAGGAAAACTCGTGCAAAAAGGTCGAACACGGGTGCACATTGCTTCCCAATTATCTAATCAATATAGGTGGACGGAGCAATAGATGAATGACGGAATGGATGATCGAATGCCAATTTTGGTTTATTTTTGTCAAAAAGGTATCTTTGGAAACGAACAAGAAAACGTCTGCTAGGTGGGTGTGGCACATAGCTTCCTCGTAACCATAACCCGATTGTATAGATGATCCGATGCATAGTATTTGATCTCAAAACATGAATCTCTAAATACCTTGCCCCTCTACATGTCAACCGGCACAAAGTCCGAATATTGTCGGACAATGTAGAAGTTATGGCTGTAACAAGGAAATATCTTGTTGGAGGTCGAAACGACTCTGGGTCTTCTTTGTGAATAAAAAGGGGGAAACGTTGATTTTTGGTGTTTAATTTTCATTTCTAGCTACAGTTTCGCTGGGGCAACTTGCCAGCATCTTCAGGCTAAAACATATTTAGAACAGCAGATCTCATCTAATAGAGTCATCTAATACTATGGTCACTTTATACTAGACATATATGTTATAATATAACATATATGTCTGTATAATAACTACTATTTAATAACTACTAATGTATTGTATAATAACTACTATAGGGAAATATTATTTCCCTATAGTAGTTATTATACAATACATTAGTTGTTATACAATAGACGTGCAATTGCAAAGTTGTTATGCAATAACGTGTTTCGGTTTGGAGCTGGAGCTTTTTCCAGGGTTTTTCGGGGGAAAAAAATTAATTCCCTGAGTATTGCCGGTTTTGTAGGTCGCTGGACATCCTGTTTTACGATTCATCATTCATTCATTCCTGTTTATGATTTGTTGTAATTCTACCCTTCCTCTCCAGTTCTCATGGAGAGCGAACGTTTATGTTCTCTTCCGTCAAAAATTTATTTGCGGCAAAAAAAAGTTAGTAGGTCCCACCGAGATTTGAACTCGGATCGCTGGATTCAGAGTCCAGAGTGCTAACCGTTACACCATGGAACCCCCTTGCGGAGCCTCATTCAGCATGCAGTAGACATGGACCACAGATGTTAGTATAGTGGTTGATGCATAATATTCCGCTCATGGAAGAAAAGACTACAGAGAAAACATTCAACGGATGTATTCGGATCACCTACCTACATAGTTTCGTCCTCGCTCACATTTAACTAACCCAACTCAGAGGAGAGCAGAAGTTGAGTGAAGCTCGGGTCGCTGTTGTGGGCGGAGTCGGACGGTTCAGTCAAATGGAAGATCCGCGGAGCTCCAAGCAGTTCTTGCTCTCCTAATACTTTTCCCCCAACTGAGTAACGGCTCTCGTGGCAGAAGAACACGACACGTGTTCAACCAACGATTCGTTCCCACACGTTTGGTATCGGCTCCATTTGGGATCTAGTAGTGCAGCGCAGCTTTTGGTTATTGACAGTCACTTACCTTTAAGAGGTAAAAATTGAAATATTATATAATAAAATTATAATAATATTTATACAATAAAAAATTTAGGAATATTATTATTTTTCATCACCTAGAAGCTCTGTGGACCAACCGTCCGCCTTATGAGGACGTTTAATTACTCCATTAAGGAATCTTCATGATATGACGTTTTGTATTAAATTAATGCATTCATTTAAAATCCCATAGTATTGGTTCCGCTAGTTATAAGAATACAATTATTATCTACGTACCGTATTGGAGAATCCGTCGTAACCAGCAAGTCGAGTACAGGAGGCAATCGAGTACAATTATTATACGGTATAGCGTATATACATAGATATATCTACGTATACGTAGATAATAATCGTATTCATGACGTTTTTTCATAAATTCAAGATATTGTTCAATTCCTAGAAACGAATGATACTATTGTAATGTAACGAATTGGCACTTCAAGACTGTTAATGAATATTTGGTGAATTATATTGCTTCCGAGTCTACCAAGGTAGCGGGAGCTTTGTTTTCACTTTTCAAGGACGAAAAAAAAAAGTTCTCCAAAATCAAAATTTTTACTCGCGTTTTGCGTTTTAGACCTTTCTGAACAATTTTGGTTCCGTGTCTGTGTGTCCGTGTGTCTGTGTGTCTGTCATGAATTCCTTGTAACGCGCATAACTATACAAAGTTATTGTCCGATTTCGATGAAATTTTCAGGGATTGTGCGGGTTGGTGTGTAGACGGTCCCCTATGAAAATAATCATCCTCGGACTGATAGAAGCGACTGCGCATGCGCAAACGTGAATTGCTTGTAACGGCCATAACTTCTACATTTTTCATCCGATTTCGATGAAATATTCAGGGATTGTGCGGGTTGGTGTGTAGACGGTCCCCTATGAAAATCATCATCCTCGGACTGATAGAAGCGACTGCGCATGCGCAAAAGTGAATTTCCTTGTAACAGCCGTAACTTCCACATTTTCCATCCGATTTCAATGAAATTTTCAGGGATGTTACAAATTAGAGTTTAGATGGTCCCCTATGAAAATTATCACCCCCGGATTGATAGTAGCCGATGCGCATGCGCGAACGTGAATTGCTTGTAACAGCCATTACTTCCACATTTTCTACCCGATTTCGATGACATTTTCAGGGATTACGCGGATTAGGTTGTAGATGGTCCCCAATGAAAATCAAGGCCTTAAAATTTACAGTAGCCTCTGCGCATGCGCAAACGTAAAATCCTTGTAACAGCCGTAATAGTGGCGTGTGAGGTGAGGATCTCATACCCCTTTCAACCATCCCCTTGATAGGTCAGTCAGCAATGCTCTGGATTCCCACTCAAGAGTCCCAGGTTCGAATCCTATTCAAGCTTAAAATTTTTTGATCCAATCACTACCGTACTTACATTTTTCGTGCGAATTTGATGAAATTTTCGAGGATTGTCCAGATTAGCGTGTAGATGGTCCCCTATGAGGGTAGTGGGAGGTACTTAGAGATTGGTGTTTTCAGATTAACTACTATGCATCGGATCATCTATATAATCGGGTTATGGATACGAGGAAGCTATGTGCCACACCCACTTGTTTTTGTATACAACTTGTTGATATTACAACACATCACAAGCAAGCAAGTTTTAAAGTCAAGTCAACTTTTCCTATACAACACCTGTTGAATAAAATTACCAACGGGTGTTGAATAGATAATGATATTATTGTTCATCGAGTGAATCAACCTATTTCACTCCCCCTCACGAGATGGTCTGCTGGATTCTTTTCCAATCCCAGTTGACGTTTTCTTCCTGATCTTGGTCTTGAGTATTCTTCCTGATCTTGTTATAATTCCATCATGTTGAGATTCGGCTTGTTTTGGAGCTTCTATCTCTATAATTTCTGTTGAATCATTTTGGTTTTGTCTTGTTTCGTTTTCATCATTTTCTTGCGATTCTATTTGGTTTTCTTCAGCTCGGTCTTGTTCTGTTTCATTTTCTTGTAAATCTATTTCATTGTGTTCACTGTTCGGAGTTGCTGCTGGTGCGATGACCTGTCGTCTGCTTTGGTTCCTGTTAACTGCTGGTAACTGGAATTTGTAGAACATTGGCTTCGCACGTTCCTCTAGTGATAGTTTCAACTCTTCGTCCGAGTTGAAGAGTTCGGAATATAGGTCCAATACTTTGACATCCCTGGAAGTCACAATTTTGTTTAGATGGGGTGCCCAGATTCTATAAGCTTTTGAGATTTCTGAGTATCCCATGAATATCCCTTCTTTTGCACGAGGGTCAAATTTTCCTCTATTCTTGCGTTTGTCCAAGAAGAATGTTTTTGCTCCAAATAAATGCAAGTGTCTGACCGATGGGGTTTGCCCAACCCACTTTTGAAATGGTGTTAAACCATCAAGTGAACTTGATGGACATCGATTCAGGATATAATTTGCCGTGTTTATAGCTTCTGCCCAGAATTTTTCTGGCAATTTTGCTTCGATTAATAAACATCTAGCTTTGTCCATAAGGGATCGATTTTTTCGTTCGGCAAGCCCATTTTGCTGAGGAGTATGAGGTGCTGACAATCGTCTTTGGATAAAGCTAGATGTTTAATAATCGAAGCAAAATTGCCAGAAAAATTCTGGGCAGAAGCTATAAACACGGCAAATTATCGAGTGAATCAACCTATTTCAGATACCACCCAGACGACCAAAACTTGTTTAATACGCGTTTATTGTGAAATTTATCAGACCCCTTGAGTTTTAGATGATTTAACTGAAGACCAGTCCCGGAGGACCGAAACTCCCTTCCACCACCTACCACTAGTCCTAAGAAGGAAGCTGATCAAATGCGATCTTTTTGTCGTTTCTTCGAATAAAATTTCATGTCACTTACTTGTGCTTCCTACCAAGAATCAAATTTCTTATTGCAGGCACCCACTACCTACCTACTACTTTGGGATAATGATGTTTTGCTGGTAGGAACTTTCTGTCTAAACAAACTTGGTTGCGCATAATATCCTTTTTTCAGTTGTACCAAATTAATAAGGAAATTGACAAAAGTTCAAATTCAGACTAAAAAAGCATGTTTGACGTGACTTAGCAAATTTTATTAAAATTTATGAAACGAAATTAAAGGGAAATTTAACACTATGTATTTCCAACAGTGTCCTCAATCATCATCATCTTTTAAATTAAGGGAGTTATGACCATTTCAGTGACTTAAGATCATGCACACGAAATAAATCTTTAAGTGTAAAAAACGTCGGATTTGTCGAGGGGTAGAAAAAAGTTGTAAAACAAAAGTTGCTGCAAATTAGTTGCAGATTCGATCCCTGAAGTTTCGTCGTTCTTGAAAAAATAATTCAGTCCTCAAATTAGGTGCATAGTCACGCGAAATTGCGTTAAATAGATCGACTTTATTGGAGTGTAATGGCTCGGTGCTAAAATTTCCCTTCAAAACTATTGTCATTGAGCACAGTTGCGCACAGCACAAAAAGTGTTCAGAGAATGCTCCCTTAGAGTAAGCTTGATGTAGGCATCGGTTGAGCCGTTGAGCACTGATTGGCTCCCAAACAGACACAGGCTAACATACCTACCACTAACATACTTACATCTCTTTCAAAAGTAAGCTGAATTCACACGTACGGCATTTGTTAGGTACTTGACTATTTAATAACTTCTGCTCTGTGTGTTGAGTATAGGTAGATTCCTATTACCTTGGTACCACTGAGCATGGTACCATGGCTGTGCTATGCTGGGTACCTACTCTAAATTTCACCGTATTATTTACTCATAACTACAAAATGGTGGGCGAAAGTATAGAATGCCTGCTTAATAATAGAAAATATCGATAGTAATCCAGAACCCGAATGTGGAGATTGTGCTGAAATGTACCTCAGGAAGGAGTAAACGTTGGTTCGGAAAGCTGTCGGTCGAGGTAATAGGCACCTCAGAAGGAGAAAACTCCATTGCTATGAGCACCACTCGTCTGTCAGATCCAGGAACTTCTTTTCAATTCCTTTTCCTCCACCCCAAGGTTTTTTTTTTTTTCGTTTCGAAGGAACCCGCCACTTCCCTATGGCATCTCTTCTTCGTGGAGAGCCTCCACGGTTTTTTTTTCTTTTCATTTTTCTTCGAACATACCTACCGTTCCTCTGTCACCCAACTACCCCTGACGTCTCCATGTCGCTAAACCTATCATGCCACCTCAAGGAAACCGCTGTCGAAAGAAACTCTAAACTATAAAAGCTCGGACGGCAAGAGCCATCACCCTTTTCCCAAAGTGGTGATATCGGTTACAGTGGGCCTAAAAGAACTCTTTTATATTCGCCGTTTCCTTCAGTTATGGAAATTACGTAGCTCTCCGTAAGACGGAGGCGGTATAAGGGTGCTCTAGCCAATTTACGTTATAGGCGCTATTAGAGGTGTGAGGGTATGAAAAAAATACGTTGAAGCCGAACAGATAGGAAGTGACGTCTGCCTTTTCTTCCTTAGTCAAAAATGGCGTTCCCCTACTACTCTCCCACCACTTTAAGACAAAACGGAAATTGAACATGAATTTGAAGATTATGTTACCTCTTGAACGTTCTTAGAATCCCCTTATTCCTTTCCGGTTCGCACTTCGCTCGCGTCAATGTCAAAGACGCCCAGGTAAGTGGATAGCAGTGGCTGAGGGAGGTGTTCAGTAAATGTCACTCAATAAAACGATGAAAGGAATATCGAACTTGACTTATGGCTGGAAGAAGAACAAGGTCCTAAGTGAAGTGGTATCTATGAATATCACTAGAATGATAATAATTGTATTGATGCATAAAACAAGGTGTGACATCAAAACCCTGAGTACACATTGGGGTGTGCGTGTGGGTCGGAATAACTGTTTATTGCTATTTTTAATCTAAACTAGACCTCATTCTGAGAATTTTGACACCAACCGCGACCTTCTAGCGTGAGAAGACCTTTTTCTATGATTTTTCAGTTTCGAATTTTTATGACGTCACAGTGGGCTGGGGGTCCCGCCTAGGCGGGAGCGGCACGTGACGTCATAAACATTCGAAACTTTGAAAAATCATAGAAAAATATCTACTCCTCCAAAAACAGAACGGCTGGTGTCAAAATTCTCAAGATGAGGTCTACTTTCGATTAAAAATTTTAAAAAACAAAAAAAAAATCAAGCGCACCCCATTTTAGGCCTAATAGTCATAACAGGAAGATAATAATACCTATTTAATGAGTTATAATCTTAATCAAGGAATACTGGACTTTTTTTCATATGAAAAGTACTTAATTAAGTAGGTACTTACCTAATTTTCCATTCAGTAGGGAAATAGGAGCTGGTGATGGGATAATGGGGTATTTCGGTCAATTTTTTTTTATTTTTTATTTCAAAAGCGTATGGCTCAGGAATAACGGTTATCGGGTCTGTTCGTCGAGAAAATGTTTTTAAAAAATTAGAGAAGCTAAGGAAAGTTGAAGATTTGAATGTGTAGAAGATGTGTAGGAAAAACTCCCCCCACCCCATCTACCCTACAATAAAAGGACTTTGGTTAATTTTTTCAGGATATTCTGTGAACCTAATTTTTTTTTTTTTTTGAAAATTTCTACTTCAAATTTTACGTTTTTCAGAGAATGACTTATTAAAACATTGCTAGCCTCCCGTTGTTGATGAATTTCAGCCCGTATTGCTACTTTGCATTTCAGCTGACAATGGCAAAGCTGTGTTCTTTACGGGCGAGTGATCGATACAGAAAAATAATAAACCTTTGTGTAATAATTAATAATAATAACATTTAATAAATAATAACATACAAATAATAATAACATGTTAATTAAAATAATAACATGTACTCGTACATTATAAGACCCACTATCATTTCCTGTGGTCTGATGAAGTAGGTAATAATAGTAAGTAATAATAATCCTGTGAAAGAGTCAGAGATGATTGTTCTGGATATTTTAATTGTACACTTAGCTCACCTAGCTGATCTGCCTTCATTCCAATCAATATCAGTTATTTTTTTAAAAAGTGGGTAGGTGCCTCTTTACCCATATCCGATTCTCAAGAGTAAGGAAGAAATTGAAGAATTCGTGTTCTATTTGATTAAAAAAAGTTATTTTTTGTCTAAATCTAACCTAATCTTCTCAACTAATGGTTCTACAGCAAATATATTTTTAAAAATTGAAGCGCATAAAGAATTTCCTAGGAAAACGTAACTTTCCAAAATTCAACAACAATGGGGGGTGCGCCTTGATTTTTTTTAGATTTTTATTCGAAAGTAGACTACATCCTGAGATTTTTGGCACCAACCGCGACCTTCTGTCTCTATGATTTTTCAAAGTTTCGACCGTTTATGACGTCACGCGCCCCTCTCGCCTGGGAGGGACCCCCCAGCCCACTATGACGTCATAAACGGTCGAAACTTTGAAAATTCATAGGAAAAGATGTACACACGCTATAAGGTCGCGGTTGGTCCCAAAATTCTCAGAATGAGGTCTACCTTAGATTAAAAATAACAATAAAGAGTTTTTCCTACCCAGGCGCACACCCTATTCTCAACTCCGAAAATTTTCAAATTTTAGGAAATTTGTCTTAGATTATTTTTTGTCTAAATCTAACCTTATCTTCTCAACTAATGGTTCTACAGCAAATATATTTTTAAAAATTGAAGCGCATAAAGAATTTCCTAGGAAAACGTAACTTTCCAAAAGTCAACAACAATAATTGTTGAAATTTGAATTATTCTCTATTTGAATTATTCTATTGATTATTTTGAGAATTATTCTCAACTCCGAAAATTTTCAAATTTTAGGAAATTTGTCTTAGAGCAAACAGATTTTTTCTCCCCTCTCTAAACTGTGTGGATTTTACAAAAAGTTCCTTTGAGCTTTCCTTAAGCTTTCCAACAGTGTAATATGAAAATTTTTCAATCGAATTTATGGGAAAAATTTTTGTTTTGCGGAAAAATGTCAACGTTTTGAGGGGGAGCTGTCTACTGCGCTCCTTCCCCCCTTCGTCTAAGCCCGATGTCTAAATAAAATTGATAAGTATGCATACTAAGTACAATCAAAGATAAAACCCAAGTGGAAAGAGGCAAAAAAAGTCTGCAGGTTCCACCGAGATTTGAACTCGGATCGCTGGATTCAAAGTCCAGAGTGCTAACCATTACACCATGGAACCCCTTGAAGAGGCGGGAAAGTTGAACGCTACTCGACCCTATCAGATGTTTCGATTGGAACAAGTTGAGTAACTAAACGAACCAATTAGCAAATCGTTACCAATTTGTTTAATATTTTCTAATATACACAATGTACAGACGTAGATGGTTCATCGTGGGCATTTATTACAACACTACAACCTAGGTAGGTACCTACTTAGGTACCGTAAAGGAGTCAGTGACGAAAAACACTACAAATTATTACACAACGGTTTATTATTTTACTGTGTACTTCACAAACTTTACTGTACCCACTTGCAATAACATCGGTATTTGAGAGTGGTGGGTGCCTCCAATGCGGAATTTGAGATTCTTGGTTGCTAAGTACCCACTGAGAATACCACAGAGTAGACACAAAACTCATTCCAATGATCGCATTTGATCAGCTGAAATTTGAACGAATGTTAGGTACCGTAGATGTACCCAACTTCGGCCATGTCCCCTAACTTCGGCCATTTCAAATATTGGCGGTACTGATGAAGCTGTGCTCTTCAGGGGTCATTAAAAACTTTCAGGTTTTTCTCAGTTTCAACAGGTGTCTTTGGGGCCTAATGTTGATATCTCTCGTGCCTGTTACTCTTATCACTTTCCCATGAAAAAAATCAAAATGTAAACAAGCAGTTTAGACATTTTTCAGCTTGTGTGCTTTATAACTATTGTAGTTTTTGATGTGATGTGATCTTAGAACTTGCTCTTACCGTTTCGTGTTCGTAGTTTAGTGTTCTTGAAGGTGAGTGATAAGTCATTTTTTTACTTCGTGTTTTGAGGGAGTTCTGGGGAGTTTTTTCCGATAACTGAGTCAGTGTACCTAACTTCGGCCGTCTCGAAGATAGACAATTAGTGGACGTGAGTACCAAAACTATAATCCGATATATATGGAAAACGCACTGAAAGAGGTTAGGGCTAGGAAATTGTCAATTCGGAAGGCATCTTAAAAATATGCAGTACCTAGATCAACTTTGCAGGGTAAGATAAATAAGAAGAATCCTCTCAAGGTGGGTCACCCCAATGCATTTCAATTTTCACTCTAATGATATTATTATAATGATTAGTCATGAGTTTAGTATAGTCCTTTGAGAATATTACACAGATTTTTCAAAAGAAGTCAGATAAGTTAATATTACCAATGAATGTTTTAAATGTTGTACAAATAATTTTGGCTGTTTTATGACTAGTGTGACGATCTCGTATTTTTGACATTATTAGCACTGATAATGATGATAATTTTGAAATGTCGACCTGAAAATTACCATGATTTGAAGTTTTAAAATTCAAATAATCAGTTCACGTTTGAAAAGCTTTATAGATATCTTATACTGCATTTCGCCTTTGTTTGGATGTTTTCCATGATATTCCTAAGGTGTTATTGTATTATAGGTGTTCCAAAAAAGTCTTTGTATGGTTTTTATAATTTTTAAATTCAAAAAAGCTTTTTTAAAAAATTATTCGGCGGCCGAAGTTACAATATACTTACTACTTCTTCGTTTTTAATGCATTTTTCATAGGTGGCCGAAGTTGGAGCACAACGGTACCTAACTTCGGCCACACTTCAAGTTTTTAAAAAAAGGCCAAGGTTGTGATGATAAAAAAAATTTATAGTGACATCCTATAGAGCAGATCTGCTGCCATCTAAATTATTTTTTTCAGATTTTTACTCATATATTTGACTTTGAATAAACTCAAAAAACCTCCGAAAGTGGCCGAAGTTGGGTACTTCTACGGTACGTTTATTATATTGCTTAAGTCCGTTCCAGTGAGTCTATTTTCACCTTTATATCGAGTGTTTTCAAGCTAGGGAATTTTGAAAATGTCAACCCCGATTGTTTACCCCTTAGAAGTGACTGACACTAACCAAGAGCTTTGTTTAGATCCCGAATGGAACCCTTAAATACTTAATTTCATCAAAATCGATCCATAGTAACTAGGGAAAGTGATCGAATATTTTTGATTCGATTTTTGGTCCTCTGAAACATGAAACATCAAATTTTATAGGGGGTTAAAAAAGCGTTTTCTTGCTCGATTCCAAAGGTTATTATTCAATATAACAAAGCATGATTGTGCCACTAAAACGCCAACTAAAAACTTAGAACTTTGAGCACAGGACATGCCCTAAGTTGTAAACTTGGGACCTCAATTAATCAGCATAAATAATGTAATAACATTAACATCAAAATACTCACGAAATACCAACTGATTTGCTGGATTAGACATACTTAGATCTACTAAATATATAATGTCCTATTTCGTGAATATTCTAGAGAATACACCTTGGCTTATGCGGAACACAGAAGTAGGTAGGTAGGGGAAGGTCCCCTAGGTTGGTCACCTTTTTCTTTTGACCCTCAAAACACCTTGAAAACTGTAATTTTAAATGTCAGAACAAATTTATTTTGAAAGATTAACCATTAACCTTTCTAATAAAATTTTCATTTTCGCTGTAACACTCACCAATAATTTTTGGGAATTTGTTTTTTTTAATTTGATATTTTGACCAACCCTTGTCGCAATCCCTCCCTTCGTCGTGTAGGCGACAAACGTTGGTCATGGCTCCACGGCTCCCTGACCAAGGCTTGTCGCTCTGGTTTCCCAGGAGGAAATCAAATAATTCAAAGTACATTTTATTAAAATGTTTGTTTATTAACTTTTTAGCCACAACATTTTCATTAAAGATTCTTTGATAAACTTGAAAAAAAGTCATGCTTGATACCTAGTAAATTAAACAATAAGAAGTAAATATCACTAGCTTTGAGATGCAGGTAGTATTCTAAATTTACGATAGGTCTTTTTATTCTTATTTTTTAAATCACAGATAGTAGATACATTTATTGAAACTGTTTTATTAACTTTTCAACCGGAATATTTCCAATAAACACTCATTATTAAACTTAAGAAAAGTCATACTTGATGGTAAATTCAACAATAAGAAGTAATATCACTTTCTTTGAGATGAAGTTAGTATTCTAAATTTACGATAGGCCCTTTTTTTCTTATTTTAAATCACAGAAGTTATTTCCTACTCTTCCTACAAGCGTTAGGTGGGTATAAACAGTCTCATTGGTTATAGTAGGTAGGTTGTCTATCACATTTTTCATAAGACCCGTAAAGAAAGTAACATTGAAGAATGAAGGTTTCACATCTTATTAGGTCTAAATTCAGAATCTCCCTTTTTTGGTGTATTATTTTGAAGAAAAAAAAGTTTGACCACCCTCAAAATTCTATGGTTTACGTTTGAGGTGGGTACGGGTAGATTTTGAAAATCGAATATTAAAAAAAAACCGTCCGTGGAACTTTCCTCAATTTTTCGAGTGGATGTAGCAGGGCTTAGAAAGTTGTTACCAGCGCCACTAGAGAGCTCATTAATGCCCAAAACCTAGTTCATCACATTTTTGGGAGCCAGTCACAAAATTAGGGGGATTTAAGGGTTTTTTCAAAAGCAGGGAAAGTGCAACATCACATGACCAACCCTTGTCACCCAAACCCACACCACAAAATGCTGTCCAACCCCTGTCGCCAAAAACTGACCGACCCTTGTCGCCTGTCAAGACTTTCGAAATACTGCGATTCCAGTCGTAATTTAACACAAAAAGAAATTCTAACTAGTGAATAACTTCGAGGACATCTTAGACTAGAACAGTGTATGAAAATATTTACATAAAGACACTTACCGTGACTGTGAACACGCAGGCAGTGAGAAAACGAACTTTTTACTTTGGGGGTCACATGTGTTTTATCACTTGATAACTTGATAACAAATGTAGCCAACCCAAAAAAAACTTTTGACGCAGTGTTGCCTTAAATAGACCTAGCCTGTGGTAGACAAAACAAAATTCCCTCGTGATTCTCCCTTGGAGAAATAACAGACTGACCAACCCTTGACGCTGACCAAACCTGGGGACCTTCCCCTACCTATTTAGTTTTCTTCTTCCAAAAATCCCTTGATTATGTACCTACTTCCTACTGCATTATTGATGATATATAAATTAGGTATTTATCATCAGAACTTGGATTCAAAAGAGCGATTCACAGTCGGGTTTCTTACCCATTTACGTTGCAAGTGAATGTTTGAATACAGTTCAAACGTTTACCTACAAAAAATAGGGAGATACCTCTACTTCAGAAGTTTTATAGTCCTACTAGATATCTAGTTGAGTAGCGAAAATGTGATTCGCTGTCATGTTTCTAACCACTCAACAACAAGTGATCAGAACTTGATCGAGAATCCCTACTTAATTTGTTGTAAACCTACCCAAGCTCATCTTCTGGATAAAAGCAAATTCATTTATGACTAGGACTTGACTGAATGGTTGTTTGCTTGACTACCTGTTGTTCGAAAATAATCACTAAGGTTTGAAGGACGAAGAGAATCATTAAGAACAGTCATTTTCATCCACTCACTTAAATAACGACGTGCAACCGATACTCGTCCATCAGAACGCGAATGTGATCAATTAAATATTCGCACTAAATAAAAGTTTCCAACTTCGCGTGTCAGTTACTTCAACCTAACCGAGTAAACAAACCTAACACTTGCAATCTTGGAATAATCGAATAAGTATAATATACTAATTATTCGATTATTCCAAGATACTCATATTATATCATACTTCTATTCAGTGCGAATATTTAATTGATTACATTCGTAAGTAAGTCTTAATAAGTAAGTCATTTAATAAGTAAGTCTTACTCATTCCATGACTCTCAGTAAAATAACTGTCTGGTAGCGTTTTTTTGATACTTGCAATATAGTATCGATACTTTCTTTTGATGCTTCCGATTGATGTTCAACTGATGCCAGAAAATAGTATGAGATATCGAAACAATAGCAATATTTCCATGAAAATGTCTTGTTAAATTGAATACTTCAATAATAACACCTCGTTAAATTGGCAACATCTAGAGGCATCTGACTGACCGACAGCAAACTAGAAATTCACTTAAAATCTTGAGAGTCATAAGGATCGATTATCTAATATTCAATTACTGTTTTGAATACTTTCAGCCATACCTGTTTTTCTTAATTCTTCGCCTTTAACAGAGTATTTTTATGTTGCCGTCTGCATACCTTCAAAAAACGCTGCAAATTATTACACAATGGTTTATTATTTTTCTATAGATCACTCGTCTGCAAAGCCACCAACCATCCAACGTGAAGAAAAACATCGATCGTATTTCGGTCAGCTATAATTTGAACGGAGATAAGGCCTCTTTTGCGGTTCATACTCGTGTTTCTGATTTATCGTACGTCCAAACCTTAAATTATCGTAGTGAGCGAACGGTTTGTCCTACAGAGCTCCGGGTGGTCTCAAAAGATTCTATAGAATCTTAAATTGAAGGATAAACAATACCTTTATTTCGAAATTTTTTGAGTCAGGGCGTTTTCAAAATTTCAAAATTTATTTTTGAACCCTTAGAAGTGACCTACATCAACCAAAATCTTCGGGGCACAACTAGACCCCAAATGGAGCCAAAATCGGTCAATGCTAAGTGGCAAAAGTGCCGCGTACGGCGGAAGTCGGACGGACAGCCAAATTTTTATTCGAATTTTGGATTCTACGTACCTTGAAACGTAAATCATCAAATTTTGAGAGGGTGTTAAAAAATTGTTCCTTGGTCGATTCCAAAGGTTCATTATTGAAAATAGTAAACCAAAATCAAACACATATTAGGTAGGTACCTTTCTGTACACAGACATTTGGTACAAAGGTAATCCCTATAGAGGACACCAGTATTATTAATCTGAGTATTTCATTGATATTCAACTTTTTTATGTGTAAAATATCCATGCACTTGCATGGAGAAGAGTGAGAAACAACTAGTAATTTTTATTTTTACTCACAAACCCAGATGACGTTATAATTGATTGAAAAGAGTACAAACTCGTAGTCACTCGGGTTATGATAGCAGTTTGTATCGAAGTTTGAGGGGACAGAAACTTTTAAGAAGTTCACATTATCCACTTTCCACTTTTTGCTCTGTTTACTTCAGGGACCGGGGTAGGTCGCCTCGGCAAGTTCGTAATTTAAGAGATAACCCATAACGGCGATTCAACTTTAATTTTTTACAACTGCCTTGGGAACAGGTGAAAGGCCACGTAAGGGCAGGGGTTGGCTGTGAGGGTTAGAGAGTTTTTGAGGGTTTAAGTGAAGTGAAGGTCCCATCCACTCACTTCATCCAGAAGGTATACGGCAGATGGGCTGTTATCGCCCTCACGCTGAAAACCTTCCTTGTGTTATGTGTCTCCAAGGAGGCAACTACCTATCTGAGGGGAGTGGCTTTTTAGTTTTCCCACCTCAGGGTTTAGAGAACAATTTCCCAGCATCCGAGATAGTACTTTTTCTTTTCTCACACTATCCATAGGTAGAACATAAAAAAAGCACGAAACAAGGTTCTGAGAAAATGTGCTAGGTACTATGTAGCTCTGTGATATCCATACGCTCCCAAAATCCACCGTCAAAGGATAAACATGATTACCCAATTTAATGTTGAATATGATGTGGACTTTAGGGATAAAATGTGAATTGTAAAGGCTATTTTATTAATTTTTCTACCAACATGGTTCATCCCTAGTCAATGGATGAGAAAACGCTTAGGATAAGAAAATAGAGGGTTCACTCACCCTGAACCCATGACATAGCCGTGAGTGAAATTCTAGGTGGCCTCTGCTCATGGTTCATCAATGCCAGTAATAAGGTAAGTACCTATGTGAATGAAGAAGTAATACAGGTAGAACATTACATACTACGACAGTCAATAAAACGTTACTAGCTGAAACGTGACTGAATCGAATGAGACTAACCAGAGTTCTGTAGGACCAACCGTTCGCTCCCTATGAGAATTTTGGGTTGGTTTTGGGAGAAACAATCGCAAAAGAGATCTACTCTTTTGCTATTGTTTCCCCAAAACTAACCCAAAATTCTCATAGGGTGCGAACGGTTGGTCCTACAGAACTCTGGTTAGTCTCATTCGATTCTAATTATTCAGTTATATTTTAAATTGAAGAAAAAACAATACCTTAATAGCCCTTATTTTTCAACCCTTAGAAGTGACCTACATCAACCAAAAGCTTCGGGGCACAA
Organism: Apolygus lucorum; assembly: GCA_009739505.2. Classification (NCBI taxonomy): domain Eukaryota; kingdom Metazoa; phylum Arthropoda; class Insecta; order Hemiptera; family Miridae; genus Apolygus; species Apolygus lucorum. The sequence goes on from CM019177.2 coordinate 28,363,130, forward strand.
CTAGGTAGACCCCAAATGGAGCCGGTATACCAAATTTCATCAAAATCGGTCCATGAAAATGGAAGAGCCGCGTACGGCCAAGTTTTTTCTGTGATTTTTGGATTCTACGGACCTTGAAACGTAAACTAACAGATTTTGAAGGGGGGTTAAAATTTGTTTTTTGGTTGATTCCAAAGGTACCTACATTATTGAAAATAATAAACTAAAAACACCTCCAAAGTTGATGATGACGTTTTTGGGTGAATAGTGTACTTACTACTGAATCCAATAAGCCTCTTTCTCTGATTCATTCCTAGATATGATTAAAAAAAAATAGTTGTGCTTTATCATTAAGAATATTACCAGTTAAATTAATTTATTATGTTTTACATTATAACATCATTACATGAAACATGATTTTGACATTCGTTAACCGTGATTGGACCATAGTGTCACTTGTGTCCTCAAAAACATTTAAGAAATTCTACATTTGTCCCAAGGTGTTACCAGATTAACTACATTTAAATTGCAATTTAAGAATGAATAGACAAAGGTGACTTTTTCGAATTTTCTTTTGTAAATAATTAAAAGTAAAAAATTATGTTATGACCAAAATTTTGGAATTTTTCCATCGATTTCTTCGGGAATTTTTGTCATAACTCTATTTTGAGACTTCCTTTAGCCCACAAAAATTCTGCTGTCCATCAAATTTGAAATTGCAACTTAATTTAGGTTACTCCCGTGACACCTACAGCGGTAGAGTTCTTGAAATGTTTTCGGTGTGACTAATGATACCATGGTCCAATTAAGGTTAATCGTTTCCTGAATTGCCTATTGATTTTTTTTTTCCTTCTACTATTCCAATCGATGGAAGACGAAAGTATGAAAGTCAATCATTAACTGGATGCAATTTTTTTTCTGGCGTTTTAGATTTATTGGCCCAAAATTGACCTTCCTTCTTCCTTGCTTACCATCACAGTGGTAGGTCGAATCCTTGCTAAATACTGTTAATGTTGTTAATAATAACTGTTGGTACCATGGAAAGGTGGTTCCATGGTGCAGCGTAATTGATATATATCTACGTTTTGCTTTATACCTACTACGAAACTTTTCATTTTATCCCGACAGGGGCCCTTCAACATTTGCCATCGAACGGCTGTCAACTAGAAGGGGTGAGAGGATGTGCCTTTTGAAAGCATATCAATTCAGTTGACAACGTATAAAAAGAGTACGTAGGATGCACAAAGGTGTAATGAACGCCGGACGGAACCCCTTTGACAAGTCGCCAATCAGCGTAGACGGTTTGCTCAGAACAGAGGGATATATTAAAAGTGCTCTGGGCTAGCAACTACGGAGAGGAGAGGGCTGAATTAACCAAAAGTGCCTATCGGAGGGTCCTATGATAACGAATAGGGCGGAGAGGCTTTCAAGTGACAGGCGATAGTGATTTACATGGGGGGATCACACGGTGCAGATATGTCACGGATGGTTTGTCTTCTCCAGCACGTATCCGCAATCCGATTGCTTTGATGAATTATTCCATGACGAAATAATTTGAACGCCGGCTCAGCTCCAATAATAAACTAACATGACAACACATTCGAAAGGATATCAACCGAATAGTATTTAATCTAATAGGTAGAATCCAGAAGTATTGTTTATTCGAACAAGTATTGCTCATTGGGACACCCTGTATAGATACTTTTTGAAGAGAAACAATGTAGGTATTGTGCATAAGGGGATATCTGGTGCGAAATACAATATCTAAATACTGATAACCATCATGCTGATTCCTCTACTTTTCATTGCAATAAAAACAAAGGAGCTAAAATACAATTCAAACAACACATTTTTCATCAAAAAATTATTCATTATTCAAAACAACATGGCCACTAACATAAAAATGAACCTTTGCTTCCGAAACAAGCTGCAAATTATTACACAATGGTTTATTTTTTTAAAAAATATAGATCACTCGTCTGCGAAGCCACCAACCATCCAACATGAGGAAAAACATCGATAGCATTTCGGTCAGCTATAATTTGAACGGGGATTAGGCCTCTTTTGCGATTCACACACGTATTTCTGATTTATCGTACGTCCAGCCCTTAAATTCTCGTAGGGTGCGAACGGTTTGTCCTGCAGAACTCCGCGGTCTCAAAAAATTCCAAAAATTCTATACTATCTTAAATTGACCTTAATTCCAAAATGAGCAATTTCACCATGTCGGAATTTCCTATTTTTGACCCCAAAATCGGATTCAGCACCTCAAAAAACCTCCTAAGGCAAACTTTCAGCCCGAACTTCCTAATTTACGAATAAACAAAACAGTGTAGAAAATACGAATGTTTAAAAAAACTGGGAAAATGACGTCATCCTGGAATAGTTCATTTATGGCCGCTTGAAGCGCTGAGATCGAGAAATCTATAGTCCCCAGGAGCAAAATTTCACGAAACAGTAAAGTTCGAAATTGAAAAACTGAAGAAAAAAATAGAAAAAGCAAGATGGGGAAAATTAGGTTTCCCCTGTTTTTGTTTGATAACTTTTCTCTTAGAAAACACGATTTCGTCGTCCCATGGGCAACACTGGGAGGAGACGGCGATCCGAACACCCCAATCAGCGAGCGTCCCCGCTTCACGTCCGTTTTCCCGGTTAGTTTTGAAATAAAAAATTTTGATTGTCTCCCAAAAATAACAGGAGACTTATTTTCCGAAATCAGCCAGATTTTCATATATCCCACACCATTAACTATTCAGAAAAAATGCAAACAGAATTCGGTGAAATTCCTCATTGTTTGAGTTAGGGCGTTTTCAAAATTCATTTTTCAACCCTTAGAAGTGACCTACATCAACATAATTGTTTGGGGCACAACTAGACCCCAAATGGAGCCTACATACCAAATTTCATCAAAATCGGTCAACGCTAAGTGGGGAAAGTGCCGCGTACGGCGTACGGCGGATGGACTGCCAAATTTTTATTCGATTTTTGGATTCTACGTACCTTGAAACGTAAACCAACAAATTTTGAGGGGGAATTAAAAAATTTTTTTCTCGGTCGATTCCAAAGGTTCTTTATTGAAAATAATAAACCAAAACGCAGTTGGCTTCAAAAGGCCACTTGGAAAATCATTGTTTTTGTTCAACTGTTTCTTCAACAATTCAGGAGACCCGATTCAACAATCGGGTCTCCTCCATGGCGGACGGACGGCCAAATTTGTATTTGATTTTTAAATTGAGTTTTGATTATTGAAAATAATAAACCAAAAGGATTATTAGTTTTTTTTGAGTGAAAGAAGAACAGAGAAAGAGGATAGAGAGGCAATATAGCCAAATTATTCGCAATATTATAGAAATAATTATAATTTACCAGATAGGTATCTACTAATTTTTGAATGATATAGATTTCAGTTATACAGCATTAACGAAATTTTAATCAACTTATATTTCTACGATGTCGATGAAAGTATTCCGTCAGAAGTCACACGGCTGTTTCCTGACTGCCTGGCTCAACACTATCTTGCTCCTGTTAGCCTCACGCAACTTTAATGTCACAGAGACCCTCAGTATTCAGGACTGCTGAGCCCAAATGACAAATTCAGCTCCCTTCTGATTAGCTGGGTTACGGAGAAATTTCATCAACATCGGACAAACAACAGCATAATGCGCTCGCTTGATTGTGAGTTGACTAAATCGAGTAAATTTTCCTCGATTTGATAGCTCGATTTTGCTCAAATTTGGAGAAAAGTTTGGGGCTCTTGAAGGATGCACGTAGGTTTCATGATGATACGATTAGTATGGGCCGCGGTATATGAGCGAAACTAAAAAAATAACCGAGTTATCGTGAAAATCTTTGGTATTTTCATAATGTGGTATTTATCAGTGGTTCTACTAATTTAAAATCCATTTCACTCAAATCGATTCTACAAGTCCAGGTTCTTTCAGGTGGCTTTCAGGTGGAAGCCATACTCTGCCCATAGATTATTTTGGGTCAACTGACGAAAATAGGGCTGATATCCGTCCAAATTTTTGCTGGTCAATTGTGATCATTATTCGGTTTGTTGAATGAAGTTTCGTGTAGTACTCAGTATTGCATCATTTGCAAGCAAGAACAAAATTTCATACTGAAGGCACCCACAACTCTCTGATAGCGATGTGATTATTGCTAGTAGGTAGAATCTATATAATTACCGAATTTTATGCAAACGGGGGATCTAAATACAGTAAAATAATGAATCTTTGAGTAAAAAATTTGAAGCATTTTTGGATTCCACTTAAACCATGAAAATAAATGTTGAGGGGGGTTAAAAATGCCTTCTTGATCGATTCCAAAGATTCATCGTTGAAAATAATGAAGCAAAAATAGCATGTTTAGGTTTGTCCTACTATGCGGCGCGGTTAGATCACCCGCCTGGCATCGGAGTGCTGCTTTTTAGTAGCTTCGGACGCCTGACTAGTGAAGGAGCATTTGTCTTGGCGGTTATCCAACTCGCGACGTGTCTGTTTTCCCAAAATAATCGCACGGAACTATCCTGTCCCAGATATTCATGACCACCTAGCAAAATGTGAGGTCTCACCGAGACTCGAACTCGGATCGCTGGATTCAAAGTCCAGAGTGCTAACCATTACACCATGAAACCTGCTGGCAGATTGAATTTTTGTGATCACCGTCGCCCAATTAATTGATTGGGCGACGCTGAAAATAATACAGTAATTTAAATTTGGAATCGTTCAAATTGATTCAGCAATAAAAATTCAAAAAAAAAATTAATTCATTAAATATGTACCTAACTATTACATTAAAATATGGATGGAAAAAGAGGCGGTGTTAAAAATATTACATGTTTACGCATGCTCAGAAGCTGCTATAAATTCAAGGGACCATCTTCATACAAATACCTTCATATAATCCCCGAAAATGTTATCAAAATGGACAGTAATAGAAAATAGGTTTGCCCGTTACATGGATGAGCGTACACACAGACCATCTGACAAGCAGACAGACAGACACAGAACTAAAATTGTTCAGGAGCGTTTAAAAGCGTAACGGGAGTGGACATTGTGATTTTAAAGGAGTTTATTGATTTTTTTATGAACCTTTGGAATCGACCAAGAAAAAAAATTAACCCCCCCCCCCCTCAAAACGTTGGTTTACGTTTCAAAGTAGGTAGCAGAATCCAAAAATCGAATAAAATGCTGCAAATTATTACACAAAGGTTTATTATCACTCGTCTAGATCACGCCGTTCAAATTGTATCTGACCAAATGCGATCGCTTTAGGTACGTGGTAGGTGGATAGTATCTATGGCTGATGGGTGGTGACAATGGCAAAGCCGAGTTCTTTGCAGACGGGTGATCTATATAGAAAAATAATAAACTATTGTGTAATAATTTGCAGCGTTTTTTGTCTTTGAACAGTTGAAACGAACTTTGGTGGATTTGGAAGTAAAATAAACATAATATAATATTGATGGGAGCCATGTCTCACCAGTAGAGTCGTGGAACCAAAAATTTTCGTTTACCAATAATAGTATTACTATCAATATTTGGTTGTTCTTATCCATCGATTTAAAAAAGTATTTATTATAGAATATCTTCTTCTTATGAAATACCTATTATTGAGGGTTATCACAATGCTGTATAGAGCAACTATTTTCATTGTACTGTAGAGGAGAATATTGGGTGTTTATTACACAAAATCTATTTCTCTACTTCCACTCGATGCACTCTCCATCCAAATAAGTGTTGGAAAACAGGTTAGGTAAAATGGTAGCACAACTGGATGAAATCTAATCTGACAGGTGGATTTGTTCATTCAATTTCCATCCGACTTCTAATCAAATCACTCGGAATTCAATATCCAGCTACTCCAAATGATCTGGAAACGTTCAAATTTTCAGGAATGAATTAATTGATCAAAAACCTTTCCAAATCCAACATCCCTCGCGACAGCTTCGCTCTCGTTGATTAATAAGTGCAAAATGAATCCTTTGAAAGGTTATACATCATTTTCGAACGGGGCTCAGTCCTGCATCAGGTTACTCATCGGGATTTAGTCAGGAAACCCCACACAATAAACTTGGTAGGGAGAGGGGGGCCGTGCCCCCTCTACCATCACCCTGCACCACCAGACCCCTCGTGCATCGCTACACGACGGAAAATTAATGAGTGCCTCGGAATGAAAAGGGAGTGAAACCGACGAAAGTTCTTCATTAGGTCCCCTCTCCTCTGATTCATTAACGAATTAAAAGGGAGGTTGTTGGGACCTAAAGTGGCGCGGGGTGAAGCGAAACCCGTCTTGGGAATTTGATTAAAATTGAGAAATATTAGAGAAGGATGACGATCATCTAAATCACTAGTCGTTCGTTGCAACGGAATATATTAGTTGGTTCTTATCGGAATTCTTTTATTTAAAGGTTGATTTGATAAATTTATTATATGGGTAAGAACCTATTCTGATACCGATTTCAGCGACAGTATGAAGATGATAGTTGCGAATTGCTTCCGAGCCTACCAAGGTAGCGGGAGCTTTGTTTTACTTTTCAAGGTTGAAAAAAAGTTCTACAACATTTAAATTTCCACTCGCGTTTTACGTTTCAGACCTTCCTGAAACAAGCAATTGTTAAAAAATTATCAAATTTAAAATTACCAAGTACTTACCTACCTAAAATAAAAACTAGGTACCTAAAACAAAAATTTGTAATTTAATTTAGTAATTTTTTTTTAAATTTATTTATTTAAGTTTTTTGTTGTTGAATCAGTGTCATTATTGCAGTCAAACGAAGTTTTTAGAACAAATTATTAGTACCTGGGAACTTGGCAGCTGCCGTACAGGCTTGTTCAGAAGGGGTGGGGAGGGGGGGCTTGGGACCTGGCCTTCCTGGGCAAACCCGCATTTAAAAGTAGTACCTACCTAGTCTTTACACCTATGACGTCACACTTGGTTTAACGTGCTTTTTCTACCCCTTTCACCCACTTCTGGCAATTACCTACTCATCATGCAACATTCTGGACATCACTCTGGTGAAATTACGAGTACAATTTGGAAGATGCTTACGAAGAAGGTCCTGCAATCAATTTTTTTTTAGTTTTTGCCAAAATGTTCGTAACAACAAACAATAGGTCAAGTTCGTTAAAGAGCAATTTTGGACAATCCAAAGAGGTCCAAAATTCAAAAAAAGTCCATAAAATGGGGGTTTTTCGTTTTTTTGTGGTTATCACCTTCAAAATCATGGTAATATATGGTATATTCGGATTCAGCACAAAATTTCCGATACAAATGCGTTTTTCAAAAATGAAAATTGTCTCCTAGTGTCTCCTAATGGACTCCTAACATCTTCAAAGCATACCCGGTGCAAACAGTATGTTGGTATGCTATACTAAAAATCGAAAAACCAAGAATCTTGGAAAAAACACAAACGGTGGATACAGCTTTCGTACAAGTACGCAACCACGAGAGACATTTTATGTCTTTGCGCCCCCTTTCCCCTTCATATAAAACCTCGTATTGTACTTTTGTTTGTGGAAATTTGATTGTGCTCGTTGATGGTTGCGATGTAATGTACGTAAACAATCATTTAAACAATCACGCTCATGCAGCTTACTCTCAAATGTCAGCTTCCTGCGTTCAACAGGAGAGGAAATGGCCTTGGAGCTCACTCAGCTGATCAGTGACCACTCAGGCGCCTTCAGCATTCTCCATTGACCCTGCCTCTCAAATGTCAGCTCCCTGCGTTCAACAGGAGAGGAAATGGCCTTGGAACTCACTCAGCTGATCAGTGACCACTCAGGCGCCTTCAGCATTCTCCATTGACCCTGCCTCTCAAATGTCAGCTTCCTGCGTTCAACAGGAGAGGAAATGGCCTTGGAGCTCACTCAGCTGATCAGTGACCACTCAGGCGCCTTCAGCATTCTCCATTGACCCTGCCTCTCAAATGTCAGCTCCCTGCGTTCAACAGGAGAGGAAATGGCCTTGGAGCTCACTCAGCTGATCAGTGACCACTCAGGCGCCTTCTGCATTCTCCATTGACCCTGCCTCTCAAATGTCCGCTTCCTGCGTTCAACAGGAGAGGAAATGGCCTTGGAGCTCACTCAGCTGATCAGTGACCACTCAGGCGCCTTCAGCATTCTCCATTGACCCTGCCTCCGTAACGCTTTAAAGGGATCTGTTGGATGAAGATACCTATTTTCCTCTCACGATCATGTTGACATCGCATTTGTTGCTCACATCATACTAAGTATACAAGTCTTGTATGTTAGTGCGCATAATTCATGCGCATAATTCAGCTTTCCGTACAGGTGCATTCATATTAGGGACCGTGTACCATGATTAATAAATTGAGAGCTTTCCAATGAGTGGTGAACGATTTTTGTGGGGTGGAAAATGAGGAAGTTAGTTTTCCCTAGGAACGATTGGTTGTACGTGAAAATCATCAGAAAATTTCCGCGTGACGCTCCCTTCGTGACACTGCCCCGTTACAATGCCCCTTTACAATGCCCGCGTGACAATTTTTCATTTATGTGCCATAGTAGACATAAAATGTCAAAAGTTTGGTTCCGTGTCTGTCTGTCTGTAGGTCTGTCATGAAATCCTTGCCACAACTACAAGTTCTACAGTTCTCATCCAATTTCTCCATCCAATCACACCAAGACTGATAGTACCTGCTGCAAATGCGCAAACGTGAATTCCTTGTAACAGCCATACCTTTCACATTTTCCATCCAGTTTGGATGATATTTTCATGGATTACTTATGCGAATCGGGTTGTAAATGGTCCCCTATGAAAATCGCTACCCCCAGACTGATAGTAGCCGCGGCGCACGGGCAAAAGTGAAATCCTTGTCACTGTCATTACGTCTACATTTTTCATCTAATTTCGATGAAATTTTCAGGAGTTGTACGAGTTAGTGTGTTGATGGTACTCTATGAAAATCATGGGCCCAATTGAATGTATTTTGTGCGTATTTTGTGCGCAACGTGAAATCCTTTTAACAGCCATACCTTCTGCATTTTCCAAAAATATTGCCCTAAGAGGGTAGTGCATGGACTTAGAGATTGATGTTTTGAGATTGATTAGCTTCGGATGTTCTTAACAATCGAGAAGCTATGTTCCTCACCCATTTGGCAGACTTTTTTTACAACAAAATTATATGATAATTGCATTTTGTAAAAGATACGAAAACATCAGTGTTGATTGATAAGATTGAGTTTCAATCCTCTTCGCTATCCGACCCATCGGAGAGCTCGTCGAACTCCGACGCTTCCCCTGAGGTTGGTAGGGTTTCATAGAAGTTATGGCAATCGGTGTCAATCAGTAACAAATAAATTTAATTTATTCAAACCTCCCAAAGCTAACACTAATAATATTTACATATTACGTTCTGCCTCCTCTGATTGGCCTATAACTTCTAAATAACTGGCGTTGGCGAATTGTCACATGTCGACATATCACAATTTGCCATCTTCAAGTTGCGGGGAAATTTTAAAATTGGGCGATGGCAATAAGAGACTATGGACATATCACACTTGGCCATCTTCTGATTTGGTCATTCTTGCTATATCACATTTGGCCAATTCATTTTTAATACCACTTAAGGAGGTTTAGGCACCTAATCGAAGTAGATATTTGTTGAATATACCAGAGGAAGCAAAAATACCGATTTTGGAAGATTTTGCCATCTTAGCACAGAACTACCTACTATGACTATCAAATTTATGTGGAAGAAATGAATGCTTCTCACTCAATTCAAAGAAATGAAGAATTGTTGGTGCCTTGATTAGGAAATTTTATTACTGGTTGCTAAGGGCGCAAAACTGAATACAACTTGAAGAAACAAAACAACGATCACATTTTGGTCAGCTAATAATTTGAACGGAGATTCACTGGTTCACTCTGGTGATTCACACTCGAGTTTCTGATTGATCATGAGGAGTCCAACCGTTCTCATGGGGAGCGAACGGTTGGTCCTACAGAGCTCTGGGTGGTCTCATTCGATTCTAAAAATTCAATACTATTCTAAATTGATGAAAAAACAATACTTATATATTGAAAGTGTTCCAGCAAGGGCATTTTAAAAATGCAGCCCTTATTTTTCACCCCTCAGGATTGAGTCACATCAATCAAAAGCTTCGCGGCACAATGACCCCAAATGGTACCATAATTCCAAATTTAATCTAAATAGGTCCATGGTAGGTAACTAAGGAAAATGCCGCGTACGGCCCACGGCGGACCAACGGAGAAATCGGATTTTACGTACCTTGAAACGTAAATCAACAAATTTTGAGGTGGGGGGGGGGGGTGTTAAAATTTTTTCAAAGGTTCGTTAGTTTTATTAATTTTTTTCAATATTATTTATTGCACCAAGTAAGTATAACTTATTAACAATATTATTTTGAGAATATGGAAAAATATTCAAACTAAGATACATCACTGAGTTTTGTTGATGATGGTGGATGTTTCACTTCACTGCTTCACAAGTAAGCTAGGTCAAGTGGTTTGGTACTCTTCACTCTTCTGATGATATCACTTGTACCAAGGAGTTGGTCAGCTTCCTCTTTGATGTGACATCTTATTCGCTGTAGGTGTCTCACAGCTTGTCGTTTATTGTTTCGATCCGAATCTCATGATAGAGACGTTCTTTTCGAAAGTACCATGGTGCATTGACAACCATTCTTAGCACATTGTTCTGGAATCTTTGGATGATGTCTCGATTTGAATGAGCCGTGTAGCCCCAAAGCTGAGCTCCATAAGTCCAGACTGTTTAAGGACTTGGTTGTACAATGTAAGCTTGTTCTGGATTGACAACTTCGACCGTCTCCCCATTAGCCAGTGCATTTTTCTGAATTTTAGAAGGAGTAAGTTCTTCCTTCTTTTTTTTGACTTGGGCTATTCATCTAACTTTGGCGTCTGGTAACATGCCTAGGTATTTGGGTTCATTAGCTCTCGGAATAACCTTTTCCATGAAATTTACCGGAATATACTCGAATCGATGGTTGTCGATTTCACTCGATTATAGTGAAATCGACATGCACCGACTTAGTTTCACTATTTTGTTTCTCCATTTTGCCGTCCACTTCTTTTCTTGGTCGATTCCAAAGGTTCGTTATTGAACATATTAAAACAAAATCTTTGAAATATAGTATTTATGTTACCAATACATGAAGGTTAGACTAGTTGGAATCTAGTCTGCACATAACTATGAGGGTAATGTAGCTGCGCTGTGAATGTGAGGTCGTATAGGAACTAGTTAGAAGTAGGCGAGACTGGATATTAATTAGGTTGGTCGGGACTGAGAAGGTGGAAGGAAGAGGTAATAGGGGCGTGTAGATAGAGGAGAAGGTAATAGGGGTAGTTGAAGGAGATAGAAAATGGGAAGGGAAGGAAAACCCGGGGATATAAACGGGCGAGAGGCAAGGAACATAACAGTGCAGCAACCCCTACCCCACAGCTTCGCGAAAACCGGAGCTAATATGGGAGCTGAGGACAGCTCTTATCTCTGGGGGCTGAAACCCCGAGTGTTTCCTCTTCAACATCCTGTTCCAGTTAGTTGTTGAGGATTAGTGTTCCTCTCTCGAGTACCCCGGTTTCCCTCTCTTCCTACGTGGGAGGGGCAATTTCCTGAAGACATCTGGAATTCTCGTTGCGGACTGTAACGCGAATGCTGGAACCGTCTTGATGGTATCGCGACGGATTAAATCCGTGTCGAGACAATGAAAGAAACCGTCATGTTATGGGTGGAGAAAATCTCTTCTTTACAGGAGATAGGGAGTTGGATTGCTGACATTCATTCTAATTGTCTTCGCCAGAACAACTGCTGATATAATATAATCATTGTCTATGATCAGTGTGGTTTATCTGAGTACATTGTGTTGGAAAACAGCTTAGTGACGGATAAGGTGATCTGAAACATTGAATATACGACGAGCTGGTTTCCTTTTTAGGGGTCCGGGGTGGCCCAGGTGGTTGTTATCTTGGCTATTCCTGGGAGTGTTCATTAGGTCGGTGACATCGATCAGGAATCTTTGCCACAGCAGCCCCTTCCTATCTAAGGGGGTGCGGCAATCAGCAGTGGATGCTGGAAACCCGATATGAAAGGTTTACAGTAAACGACTGGGAGCATCCGAAACAGATCTCATCACCTTCTTACATGTCAATAATCTCGGCAATTTCTCCAGCAGATGTATCGACGACGGACAAAGGCATTTGAAAAGTTGCCACACCCTATATCTTTACCACAGTTGTTGAGTGAGTTCTGATCTTGAGCACCCTTTATCGGCTTCGGATCAACCCTTTTCATAGCCTTCTTCAGAAATTCTTCACCCATATTGATCCGATTTTGAGACAACGATCGATAGAAAAAGAGAAGAAGGGTTTTCAACCTAACATGTCCACTGTTTCCCCCATTTACCTATGGAATGCGAAGTGCTTTTGATGAACCTCTACAGTCTCAAGGAATCCCTGTAAAAATCTCTCAGCTAGGTACCTCCTTTTACTTCATTGTCACTTCCATCGTACAACAAATTTTTGTACAGTCTTTACCTTCAAAGGGTGAAGCTTGGAGCTTGTGTTATCCAGACGCAGTGAAACTGCAACGGGAGGGGGTTGTAAGATAAATGTGGACCTTGGGCTACCTGAAAGGAGCATCCTTGTTTCCATCAATGTTCAGGCCTGAATGATGCATCTCAAGAAAAAACTCACTTTCTCTCACATACTCTTGAACTACCTGTTCGCTCAGCTTGATTGTACCTACTCGGTCAGTCTTTTGTCTATACTTACCTTCTTGGAATTTCATCCCCTGTAGCGTGCTCTGGCCGACTGCATTTCAAATCGTCTACTGCATCGGCTCCCATGGACCAAACACTAATTGCCAAAGACATTAGGCAGAGTGATGGCTGAATCTTGAACAATCAATGTCTTGAAATCAATGTTTGTGTGGATATTGCATACCTAGTAATTCAAGGATTGCCATGTGTCTATAGTCTCCAACGTAACAAACCCCTCCCTCTGAAAAAGTTGCAGGTCGCTAGATGTCATTCAATTTCTCTTCGAAGAAATCGATGGTTCCCCCCTTTTCCCACAAACGTCGTAGCTTTACGACTCTTCGAGCAAAGCTCCCTTTCCTCGACGTCTTTGAGCAAGAAGAAAAGCCGCGTGAAATAACGAGGACAGCTCAAATAAAACTCAACTTGTCTTTTCTCAGAGTCTCGCTCAGACTCCTGGGGAGGGTCAACATTGTTAGCTGTCCCCCTTGTTACCTTCTTGTTAAGTCGAAACAGCTTTGTTTATTTTAACACGGATTGAAACTGTTCTCCATCTTGTTAGGGTGATTGAACTGAGCTTAAACCTCTGGGGAAGGAACTACCTTGCACCCCTTCGAGAACCAGAATTCTCACCCCCTCGAAGATTAAGAGAGGAAGGGGAGAGTTCATCAAGTTTTTCCTAATTTTACCGTCGCCTCGCGTTGTGTTTGAGAATATTACATTATTTGCAAATACAGAAAACTAGTTGATTTGATGAAGTATTGTTTGACTATAATATTGTTTAGCTATAACGATCTGACGCAATACCACCGCGAATTTCATTGAATTCTGTCAACATTGATAAGGTCCACAGGTATATTATCGGTAATAATATGTTTCCCAGACTCCTAATATGATACTTCAACTTAACCTCCTATTTTCTATTTTCTATCGTCTCATCTATTTGCGCTTGAACTAACAATTCGATTACTAACTGAAACTATTCTTAAACAAAATTTCAAAATGAGCTTTCTCATTTTCAAGAAAAAGTGACTTAGTCGGGTTATCCCTTAACGTGTTAGTATCCCTGTGAATTAGCCGAAGAGGAATTGAAAAAAATGAATTCAAGTACCAAGATTATGGTTGTTCAGACTCTATGGTATGAATGCTCAAAATTAGATCCACTATATAAAGATTATTAGTTCCATGGTAGAAACACACATATTTCCTACACCAAGGAAATACATAAGAGAAAAGAACACAACGAAGAAGAAAGAGTAAAGTATTCCTTCACAAAAAGAGCAGGTGATAGTTCTTACTTGAAAAAAGAATAATGCTGGCTAATTTGCAGGAAAGGGAAAGCAGTAAATTTTTGGAGCTCTGAAGTGAAGTTGCGCACGAAACACCAACTCACACTCCTTCAAAGCCAGTTCACTAGGCCAGATAGAACCTGGCAATTAACATTACCACTGTTTGGAATGGTGATTCTGACTAATGTTGTTCTCGCGGTCACGCGAGCCTTTCTCCGATAGGTTTAGAAGTCCAACGAGCTCCTTCCTGGTTAATGAAGAGTTCATTCTGAAAATTCAGTTTTTTGAGGGAATAGCCCCATTCAGTGGGAAAAATTGAATAGCCCAACTGTTCAACTTTTACCTACAGAAACCTAAACAGGTAGGTGCAATATTATTTCAAGCATTGGGCAACTGATTTATTTAGAATTTGTGCAGATGGCAACCAACGTAGCACCAAAATTATAATTTCTCCAGTAGAGAATAATATTTATTCAAGTAGGTAGAAGCATTTTCCTTTCAATTTTATAATAGTGAATCATCAAGCGGTGGCTGCGGTTTCTTAGTGGAATCTTTTTGCGGAAAAATCTTGCCTTGCAGTCTGTGGGTCATTTTGGAGGTAAAGTTGGAGATTGGCCGGTCTGAAGCAATCTATGGACCGTCAGAAATAAGTAGCCATTGTGTCCGAACAAGCATCAGAAAAAAGAGAGAAATTAGCTACCTACCCTGATTTTTTTACAATCCTTTCCAGGTGTTTGCAAGACTCCGTCCTGAATATTCCAAGACATTATTCCCTAAATTTTTGAATCCTTTGCTTTAGCTTCATTTTCTAACCTGAAATGTCCAGCGTCATCAGGGCCCCATTAAAGCCTCCTCCACTCTCCTCACCGCTGCTATAACATTTCCTATACCTACCACTAGAGCTCTAAAACTGGAAAGCGTAAAAGTCGTGATCCAACACATGAACATAGGAGTAAGTGCACCTCCCTTATTCAACCCCTTTCCTTGGAAATTTCATTACTCCGATGAAGTAGCCCGCAATAAAAAAAAAAGATGTCCAACAAAACAAACGACCCCAAATCCGTTGTGAACTGATGACATGGCTGCAATGAAGAGCTATCGACGAAAAAGTTTAGTAGGTCCCACCGAGATTTGAACTCGGATCGCTGGATTCAGAGTCCAGAGTGCTAACCATTACACCATGGAACCCCCGTGAGACGCAGGGAACAGCAAACCCTCCCCGGAGTTTTGCCCTAATTTATCCGGTAATCGATGCAAGGGATGTTCATTGTAGCTGGGATTAAAATGTCAAACAGGTAGATATCTGCGTCGAATAAAAATTGATCCACGGTGGTTGACAAATAAGGTCTAAGCAGAGCCCACAACAATTTTGGAGGATTTTTGAGCACATACAAACTCTGGCTTAAAAATAAATGAAAACAGGATTAACTATTTAGAGCAATAAATCGAGAAAAAATCTGCTTAGGTCCCACCGAGATTTGAACTCGGATCGCTGGATTCAGAGTCCAGAGTGCTAACCATTACACCATGGAACCCCCATGGCGGGTAATAAACAGCTAACTCCCCCGGAGTTTTGCCCTGGTTAATCCAGTTCTTCGCATTAATCGATGCGAAGAATATGGGAAGTTTATGGTAGCTAGGAAACAAGTAAATATAGAGAAAAGGAGTAACTTATGGGTCATGAAGTTAAAATAAAATTTTATTATTCCGAGAAACAGGTTATTTTTCCGTCACCATAGCTATATTAAAGTTGAACAATTGGGGTTTATTTGTTACATCTAACAGAAATACGGTGTAGGTGGACAGACGGATTTTTTTCACATTTGATTTTCGAATTCTACACACTTTGAAACGTAGAATTTGAAGTTGAATTCTAACACAATTTGAAACGTACCTACTAAACCATCAAATTTTGAGGGGGTTACCTTTTTTTCTTGCTCGATTCCAATGGTTTATTATTGAAAATAATAAAACAAAATCATGAGAAATTACGATTTGTTTTTTTGTGCTTTATTATGTATATTTTATACCTAAGAAACTTTGGAATCGACCAAGAAAAAATTTTTAACCCCCTCCCACCACTTCAAAAGTTGATGGTTTACGTTTCAAAGTAGGTATAATCCGAAAATCGAACTAAAATTTTTACGGCACATTCCTTGGTTCTCATGGACCGATTTTGATGAAATTTGGTAGATGGGCTCCATTTGGGGTCTAGTTGTGCCCTGAATCTTTTGGTTGATGCCAGTCACTCCTAAGGGTTGAAAAATAAGGGCTGAATCAATCTAAAATAGTATTGAGTTTTTAGAATCAAATGAGACTATTGCAAAAGAGACCTATATCCGTTCAAATTTTAGTTTACCAAAATGCGAGTGTTACCAACCCGATCGTGTCAAAAACCCGAAGGTCGGAGTCCTAAAAACGCGTAAAAAACAGTAGATTTATATCTCAAATCCCGTATGAATCTACACACACACACTATAAAAACGTCTATAAAAACGTCTGCCAAGTTGGGTGGGCAGTATAGCTTCCTCACTCATTGTAACATGGACGTATAGAATCAGTTGGCGAAAAAATTATGATTCTTTATTTAGCGGTCCACCGTCTAGGACCTAACCCACACAATCCCTGAAAATTTCATCGAAATTGGTTGAATAGTTGCGGAGTTTTGGTTGTAGTTGGTCCCTAACTAACCTCCAAATTTGAGCAAAATCGGTTCATTAGAAACCGAGGTTCCAGGAAATTCACGTTTGCGCATGTGCACTCGCTCCTATTGGTCCGAAGGTGCTGAAATTTATAGGGGACCGTCTAGTACCTAACCCGCACAATCCCTGAAAATTTCATCAAAATCTGACCACAGGTTAGTATTGTTTTGCCCGGGACAAGGATTGACCACAGACAGACCGACAGACCGACAGACAAACGGACAGACAGACAGACACGGAACCAAAATTGTTCGGGAAGCTCTAAAACGCAAAAAGCAAGTGGAAATTTTGATTTTGGAGGACATTTTTGCTTCCGAGTCTACCAAGGTAGCGGAAGCTTTGTTTTCACTTTTCAAGGACGAAAAAAAAAAGTTCTCCAAAATCAAAATTTCCACTCGCGTTTTGCGTTTTAGACCTTTCTGAACAATTTTGGTTCCGTGTCTGTCTGTCTGTGTGTCTGTCTGTCTGTGTGTCTGTGTGTCTGTGTGTCTGTCATGAATTCCTTGTAACGCGCATAACTATACGAAGTTATTGTCCGATTTCCATGAAATTTTCAGGGATTGTGCGGGTTGGTGTGTAGACGGTCCCCTATGAAAATCATCATCCCCGGACTGATAGAAGCGACTGCGCATGCGCAAACGTGAATTCCTTGTAACGGCCATAACTTCTACATTTTCCATCCGATTTCAATGAAATTTTCAGGGATGTTACAGACTAGTATTTGAATGGTTCCCTATGAAAATCATCACCTTCGGACTGATAGTAGCCACTGCGCATGCGCAAACGTGAATTTCCTTGTAACGGTCATAACTTCTACATTTTCCATCCGATTTCAATGAAATTTTCAGGGATGTTACAGACTAGTATTTGAATGGTCTCCTATGAAAATCATCATCCTCGGACTGATAGAAGCGACTGCGCATGCGCAAACGTGAATTACTTGTAGCAGCCGTAACTTCAACTGTCCCCCAGGGGTCGCGGGTTCGAATCCCAGCCGAGGCTAAGTATTTTTTTGATCCAATCACATACATCTACTCACTTAATTTTTCATCCGAATTTGATGAAATTTTCTAGGATTGTCCAGATTAGCGTGTAGATGGTCCCCTATGAGGGTAGTGGAAGGTACTTAGAGATTGGTGTTTTGAGATCAACTACTATGCATCGGATCATCTATATAATCGGGTTATGGATACGAGGAAGCTATGTGCCACACCCACTTGGCAGACGTTTTTTTTTTTCACTTCTTTCACGAATACAAAGCTTCCCTACCTTCGGTAGTGAGGAAGCAAAATTAGACACCTTCTGGGATCATTGAATTAAATTGAGAAGTGCCTTTCCAAATATTTAATTGAGGTAACAACCATTGCACCTAGAACCAGGTAAGTACCTACACCTACCTAGGTAAGTACATATATACTAACCCAGTCTCAAACAACAACATAGGAGTACCTATCGTAAATAATGAAGAGGTTTGAGTGGGCATCACAGAAAATAATGGTACCAATCCTTTTTCCTTATTGCATTTTGGAAAAACGCGACTAGTAAATAGAATCAAATCACAGAGTTTAAAACAAAACATTGACTTTTTCAAAATGGTTTTACTTGGAAAATCAACGTTTCCTGAGTATATTATTTGGTTCGGTGAAAGATAGGAAAGCAGACAATTTTTGAAGAACATAAATTAGTTATAAATCGGCTTTCAGCCTTTATTTGCAAAAAACCCCCCACAACTCTTTATTTCTTCGAATAGAGTGTGATGCTTTTATTTCTTCCAAATAAACTTGATTGTGAAGTAAGTAGGTAGTGAAAATGGCAAAGCCGTGATCTTTGCAGTCGAATGGTCTATATAGAAATAGTAAACCTTTGTGTAATAATTTGCTGCGTTTTCACTCACAACCTTTACGAGTAAAGATAGGGAATAATCTGAAAGTGGATCATCACATGTACGTAATCAATTTGTACAAATAGTTGAGGAAAAAACATAAATACTTTTTGGTTTATTATTTTCAATAATAAGCCTTTGGAATCGAGCAAGAAAAAAAATTTTAACCCCCCTCAAAATTTGATGTTTTACGTTTCAAGGTACGTAGAATACGAAAATCGAATAAAAAAATTTCCGTCCGTCCGCTGTACGCCGTATGCCGTACGCGGCACTTTTCTTAGCAACACTGGACCGATTTGGTTCAAATTTGGTATATGGGCTCCATTTGGGGTCTAGCTGTGCCGCGAAGCTTTTGGTTGATGTCAGTCACTTCTAAGGGGTGAAAGTTAAGGGTTGAAATTTTCAAGAGTGCCCTAGCTCGAAAACTCTCGAAATAAAGGTATTGTTTTTTCACCAATTTTAAATAGTATTGAATTTTAAAAAATTTTTGAGACCACCCGGAGCTCTGTAGGACAAACCGTTCGGTCCCTATGAGTACTTGAAGGTTTTCCTTCGATAAAACAGAATCATGAGTGTGAATCGCAAAAGAGGTCTAATCGCCGTTCAAATTTTATCTGACTAAATCTTCGATTTGTATACAGTTTTGCCTTATGCGTAACCAGTAATCAAATTTCCATATGAAGCTTTCTATTTTTCGAATCGAGTGTGAAGCGTTTAGTTCTTTCTAATAAACTTGATTGTGAAGGTATGAAGCAGTATGGTGTGGTAGGTAGTACCTAACAATAGTTGGTAGGTAAAAAACGCTGCAAATCATTGCTCAAAGGTTTATTATTTTCTGTATAGATCACCCTTCTGTATAGATCACTGGTTCTCCATCAATAGCACCTACCAGCATCTGTATTCTCCCTTGACCTTCCCTCTCAAATTTCAGCTTCCTGCGTACAATAGGATTGGAAATGGCTTCGGAGCTCACTCAGCTGATCAGTGCTCTTCCAGGCGTCTCCAGCATTCGAGAAGATCTTCTTCACTCTTCAGATCACTGATCAGCTGAGTGAGCTCCGAAGCCATGTTCAATCCTATTGAATGGAAGTGCTCTTCCAGGCGTCTCCAGCATTCGAGGAGATCTTCTTCACTCTTCAGATCACTGATCAGCTGAGTGAGCTCCGAAGTCATTTTCAATCCTATTGAACGCAGGAAGCTGAAATTTGAGAGGGAAGGTCAAGGGAGAATACAGATGCTGGTAGGTGCTATTGATGGAGAACCAGTGATCTATACAGAAAATAATAAACCTTTGAGCAATGATTTGCAGCGTTTTTTGTAATAGGAACCCATATGAGAATCATCAAGCTTTCTTAGCAACCCCACTATACGGCGCACTTGGGAGAGCTCACTCATGTCTCTGTCATGAGCAACGCTCTAAAATAAATAATTAAGGGACGTAGAAAAAATATTACCGCAATAAATCCTTGCGACTAATAATTTTCGAGATGTACGTCACGCATATTCAAGAGTGAAACACTGCGACGGGTACACGCAGAGAGGTTTCAGGCGTCACGCATCCCATGATGAATTACCGTTCCAACTGCCGTAGAAAAACTTGTGTAGTGGACTTAATTAGGTCAGTACTTCTGTTTGCTCGTGGGCGTCACCCTCTGGTTTGTACGAAAGGGAAACGGTTTTTTCATTAGTTTACCATGACGTAATCTCCCGTAAGGACTTAATTTCCTGCCATTGGTTATTTTAGATAAACTCCACGAGTTACAGGCTACCATTGCCAACAAAGTAGTGTTGGGTAGGAACTAGTAGGCAAAACAAATCTATATTAGACAAGATATTTTGGTTTGTAGACTATCTACTTCCTAATTATTGTAGGGAATTGTTTTTAATTTTCAAGGAGTAATTAGGGGCGTGTAAAGAGCTGGAACGCTTTGGGATTTTTCTCTCGACTTGCTTTTATTATTTATCTTTATAGAACATTTTGATCTGATAGCAAATAAAACCCTTTATATCCCCAAAATAACTCCTTATCGTATTTGTACCTCCAAAACCTTAAAAACATGGATTTATGACAATTTTGGTTTATTGTTTTAGCGAATTTAGCTCATCCAGCTGATCAGGGAGGAGTGTGGTTTGTCATTCGAATTTTGCAGTCTCAGATGGGCAACTTGTGGAATTTCGTCACAGTACACTTATGTAGGTACCGTTTTCGAACAGCATTTCATGCTGAAACAATCCTTCCGTCCTCTTATTCCATTCTCCGGTATTTCCTCATCCTCCAGTTGGTTGTCAGGATCATTAATCACTCGCGTATAAAGAAACAACTGTATTTTATGATATCTTGGCATAAAACGGATTATAAATCCATCATATAGCTCTAGATAATACAAACCGCCGAAACTCCCCTTTCGGTCAGTTCACTGGCTCGCTCTAAGCCCGACTGGCGACTGAAGAAATAACAAGAGAGATCCTTCCCCTTTCTTTCAGGGTGCAACGCTTGGAGATCCAATCTGAATAGCCCTGTACTATCACTTGCTGGTATCTGGTATTACTGAGGTAGAACCGTCTACATTTAATTTTCCATACTTCCAACGGCGCTGAATTGAAAGGGTGGTCATCAATCGATCTCACAGCAATCTGTGTTGCTTTACCTCTTAACCAATTATACATAAGAATAGGATACTTAAAAAAAAACCTCCGCTTGCCCTCCAACAGCAAAGATAACTAAGAACCGAGCTTTTGGTACTATTAACCAAGTGTGGTAAACAATGAATCTATCCTGCTCAACAGGAAATGAATGCCTATCTGTTGGATTCAGATTGAATTTGTATTCAGTTCAACAATAAGTTTTTCATTTTTGGTTTTGTTAAAGGCAAAATGCTACAAGTTTAGTTCTGAAATCTTGAATGGAAATCCGTTTGCAGAGTTTAAAAAATCCCGTTTCATTCGCGAATAAGGAGTAAACGAAATTGGGCCTTGTTGGTTGGCTGTAGCCCAGAAACTCAATAAAACAGAATGATATTTAGCCTTTTTGTTGTTTCACCGTCAACATAAATAACTTTCGAAAGGAAATTAGTTACCCCTAATACGATTACGAACATAGATAAGGCATTAGTATATGACTGAGTATACAACTCTACATCGTAATGGAACCCTTCACGTGGTTTCTAAGTTCTGATAAATTGAATTGGATGATCTCTAATCCTCATTAGAGAATGGTTGGAAATGGAGACGAGTTATTCGGAGTACATCATCTGATTTATACTTGACGGAATCACGGTGTACTTATCTAACTATAGGAAAAGAGAACATCGCCTAGGGATTGTATCTGAGTAATCTGTTCAACCCGTGAGGCTGATGGTGAAATGTCATCCATGGTTTATTAAGGTGGTGGAACTCATACATAAAATGCAAGTATTCGAAATTCCGGGAATGAGGGAGTTCAACTTCGATGTTGAAATCAAAGTGTTGCCTTCTCTACTTTGCTGACGTCTGTGGAGTGCTTTTAAAACGTCAATTAGCCTGGAAAGTATCACTCCATCAGCCACTCGTATCAGTTTTGATGTCAATTATCATAGGGTGGCATCGTGATGGATGTTTACCGTGTGAGCTATCAGTTTCCTGCTGAGCTCTTTCCGTAAAAGCGAGAGGAAAGGCCTTACTTATAACAAAATTTCATTTGACCCGTGCCCCGCGAGGCCAAACCGATTGACTCATTGATTGATACTGTCAGTCGCCCGAGAGACTCACCCTCAATGGAACCATTTTATTCTACAATGGAAAAGATTTTTTGTTTTCTACTGTTGTTCTACTGTTCGCTCGATTGTCGAAATATTAATTTTGTGGCTTGAAGTTCAAATCTAACTACGAAAATATGAAAATTTATTATTAGATGGTGTCAGTTTTGTTTGTTCTATTTTTGCTTCCGAGTCTACCAAGGTAGCGGAAGCTTTGTTTTCACTTTTCAAGGATGAAAAAAAAAAGTTCTCCAAAATCAAAATTTTCACTCGCGTTTTGCGTTTTAGACCTTTCTGAACAATTTTGGTTCCGTGTCTGTGTGTCCGTGTGTCTGTGTGTCCGTGTGTCTGTGTGTCTGTCATGAATTCCTTGTAACGCGCATAACTATACGAAGTTATTGTCCGATTTCGATGAAATTTTCAGGGATTGTGCGGGTTGGTGTGTAGACGGTCCCCTATGAAAATCATCATCCCCGGACTGATAGAAGCGACTGCGCATGCGCAAACGTGAATTCCTTGTAACGGCCATAACTTCTACATTTTCCATCCGATTTCAATGAAATTTTCAGGGATGTTACAGATTAGTATTTAGATGGTCCCCTATGAAAATCATCACCTTCGGACTGATAGTAGCCACTGCGCATGCGCAAACGTGAATTTCCTTGTAACGGCCATAACTTCTACATTTTCCATCCGATTTCAATGAAATTTTCGGGGATTATGCGGATTAGATTGTAAATGGTCCCCTATGATAATCATCACCCCCAGACTGATAGTAGCCGATGCACATGTGCGAACGTAAAATCCTTGTAACAGCCGTGCGTACGTCAGAATCTCAAATCCTACATTGTCTTCTGTCAGGCCCCCGTAGCACATTCGCAGCGAGCTAAACTACAAACCAACAGGTATCGGGTTCGATTCCCAGCCATACCGAGAAATTTTTCGATTTTTTGAGTAGTGACTCACTTACATTTTTCATCCGAATTTGATGAAATTTTCTAGGATTATCCAGATTAGCGTGTAGATGGTCCCCTATGAGGGTACTGAAAGGTACTTAGAGATTGGTGTTTTGAGATTAACTACTATGCATCGGATCATCTATGTAATCGGGTTATGGATACGAGGAAGCTATGTGCCACACCCACTTGGCAGACGTTTTTGTATCTTAAACTATTAAAATTAATGTGTTTATCTATCAAAACAAAAAGAAACTCTAATAAACTTGAAAGTAAAATGGTGACCACGAGTGCAACGCGGACTGGCCAACGTACATACCTTCCTAAATTCTATTCATTGCCAAATTTTTTCATATTTTACATGGAAGGAAACTTTTCCTGAAGAATGGATTTACCTCGCTGTACCAGATGAATCCACGGTGAAAAATTCATTATGTACTTGGGGACATGATACTTCATCTCAATTGGATTCTGCCTGACCACAGCTCATTTGCAGGTCCTAAGGTGCCGTAAGCGAGAGATTGCCCAAATGGCACATACCAATTATGATTATCATCCAAGTCCCATTGTACCGTGATCGTCGCATCTGGTATTTTTCCGTCCTTTCTCATCAAACCCGGTGGCTCCAAATCCAAACGCACTGAGATATATTATCTGCTGAATTGAAGGCATTCTATTGTATTGTAAGTATGATGGAAACCTGCCTGCACTCTTCTGAGGGAGTTCCCCTATCTGCCAAATGGGTCAATAGAGACAAAACTGTGGCCAACAAGGGTTAACTCATGTAAGTTCTGTATTCGTTTTGCATCAATGGGAATAGTGTGACCCTACAGTTGAAATAAATCATGGTATCTCATTACATCATGAAGTATATACTATTCATGTACACACCGCTCGAGTCCGATGACAAATAATCCACTGTCATCTGTAGGCAATTCATCTCGACCCTTCTCTCCCATCAAGATGCTCATTTTCTTTTTAAGAAACTTCAGAAGAGCAATTACACGAGTTACCGATGTATTATTCAGTGGTTTTTCAGTTGTATATTTATCAAGATGGTGAGCCGGAGGACCCATAAATTATGTTACGGCCCACTCCCACCTGTTTATAACCCTTTCACACTCCATCTTGAATGATAATGGTTTCAGGGAAAGACTTACAGCTTCCACTTGCAGCTTCAACTGATCGCATCCCATCCTTTCGAGAGATGTGTCAACTGCGTGTTGATTTTCAAACATAACTAACCTGAATTTTAATTGCTTTCTAATATGTCTGTGTAGTCAGCTTTCAAATATTCCGTTTTATTTACAAATGAGAACCTATTTAAGTTTTCCCTCGAATAAAAACGGGGATACCAAGCAACAAAACTAAACACTGGTATTATTAGCGTTGACACTGATGTAAGGATGTCCGATACTTCAAAAGTATCGATAAAATATCGTATCGATACATCTGGAAAGTATCGATACGATACTTTCAAAAAGTATCGATATTTTGAAGTATCGATACTTTTTGATACTTTTACAAAAATGGGTGGAAATGTCGTCTATGTTTCTATCCATCAGTGTGATATCTCTCCATCGCGAGGATAATAATTAAATTAATTATTAATTATTAATTACATTAAATGTAGAATGAACAAAACAATAAATCACTCATTTTTTTAAATTTAAAACTTTTTTTTGTTCAGGTTTTCGTATTGCACTTGGTTGGGTTTTGGTGGTCCTTCCTAGATGATGGAGGACAGCAGGTTATCATAGAGAGCTGGAGGTGGTGGTACATCACCTTTGTTTAATTTGTTGAAGTGGTTGGTCTCCTAACAATCTACGTAGAGATAGAGGTATGTCAAGTAGGTACCTTAATGGCGTAGGTGTCGAAACAGATAAAATGTGAGAGATAATAAAAAAGTTTCGCCTCCGATGCAGGAAAAAAGTATCGATATGCATCAATACTTTTTTAATGTAGTATCGATACTTTTAAGCATCGATACTTTGGGGACATCCCTACTGTGATGGCCCAATAAATGCTGGCTTCCTATTTTCGAAAGTGCTTGTGTAGATTGGGAACATGTCGGGCCTCAACGCTAGCTCGAATGTAAAATCCCCAAGATGACGTCCCTACATAGTTCCTTAATCCCTATGAGTCCGATTATGGTCAAACGAGGTAGTAGGGGAGGTGTAGGGTAGAATGAGTAATAGACACTGCGCAAGCACAAACGTAAGATATTATTTGCACCATGAGAGTCTAGCCCACAACAAGCGCTACCTGGTGACGCGGCACCAGGGGAGACCTCCTCCCAGAGTGGTGTTGCGTGGAGGTCGCAGAGCAGCTAAGCAAGCAAGACGGCGGGAGTACCACCGGGTTCAGAGTTTGTTGAGGAAGCATCCGGCACGTGTAGCTGCGGAGGTACTGGAGGAGCCTGGGGAAGATCAAGTTCAGCCCCCTCTTCAGGAGTTTGTGGATTTCTGGGAGCCACTTTTGAGTGCTCCCAGCCACAACCCTGGGGAGCGAGTGGTTCCCCCAGTCTCCATCAGGGATTCCTTACGTAGCATCTTGTGTTCGCCGGTGCTACTTGACGAGGCACACAAGTGCCGTGTCAAGAACTCCACATCTGCTGGACCGGATGGTGTTTCTGCCCGTCGCTGGAATAAAGCACCGAATACGATTAAGCTGCTCATCCTCAACCTGCTCATGCTTGCGGGAAGACCCCCGAAAGCGTTAACCCGTACCCGAACCGTTTTTATTCCCAAGAAAGGGGGAAGTGGGCCTGGAGGCTATCGACCGATCTCAGTGTCCTCGGTAGTCTTCCGCCACTTCCAAAAAGTACTGGCATCTCGCCTCCAGGTGGCTGGTGTCATTGGTGATGTCCAGAGAGCGTTTCGGCCAGCAGATGGCACAGCGGAGAACCTTACAGTTCTCCAAACTGTCATCTCGCTGGCCCGTATTAAACGCCGGCAACTCCACCTCGCCGCTCTGGACGTCGCTAAGGCCTTTGACACAGTCAGTCACTTTGCCCTGACCGATTGCTTTCGTGGTGTCGGGGCCCCATCTCGATTAATTGAGTATGTGGCCTGTCTGTACCATGAAGGCGTGACGGTCCTCGAGGCAGGGGGCGAGGTTTCAGGGGATGTACGGATCGGGCGTGGGGTACGCCAGGGGGATCCCCTATCGCCACTCCTCTTCAACCTGGTCGTGGATACGGCCTTGGGTAAGCTGCCCACTGAAGTAGGGTTTGATCTCGCCCCTGGGGTGCGAGTAGGAGCATTGGCTTTTGCCGATGATGTTATCCTACTCGCAGAAACCCGTGAGGGCTTGCAGATCGCCCTCAATGCATTTGCTAAGCAGCTAGCCAGGTGTGGACTCGTGGTTAACCCTGATAAGTGTGGGTCGGTCTCCTTGGTCCCGTCGGGTCGCCAGCACAAGGTGAAAGTTGTGGATGGGGGTTTTGTCGTAGGACAGTCCCCCATTCCATCTCGATCCGTGCTGGAGGTTTGGCGGTACCTTGGAGTCGACTTCATGGGGGTGGCCACCATTACCACCAGCCGTGTGGACCTTGGTAGAGCGCTAGCTCGCGTTACCAAGGCTCCATTGAAGCCACAGCAGAAGCTGCGCCTCCTCCGCACGTACTTACTGCCAAAGCTGACCTATGGGTTAGTCTTTGGCAGGCTTACGGCGGGGAGGCTGCAAGAGTTAGATCGACAAGTTCGCTCTGCTGTGCGCTCTTGGCTGAAGTTCCCACCTGGTGTCCCAAGTGCCTATTTCCACGCACCGGTCAAATCCGGTGGGCTTGGCATTGTGTCTCTCTCGGCATGTATCCCTTCCCTGCACCGCCAGCGCCTGCTAGCCCTTCAAGGGTCGAGCTGGGAGGTCGCCCGTGCGGCTGCTGATCTTGATTTTGTCAGGCAGCAGTTAGCATGGTGCGACCGAGCAACACCATCGGCTCCAAAACCCAGTTCGTCTGCTGAGTTTGCTGCTGCCCTGCATGAGTCAGTAGATGGTAAAGAACTCCGACAGTGCTCCGAAAGCCTTGTCTCATCCCAATGGGTAGATTGGGCTTCGGAGGGCATTGGGGCCCGTGACTACCGACACTTTCACGCCGTCCGCATGGCAACTCTGCCAACTGCGGTACGGTGTTCGAGAGGTAGTCGCGGGACAACCCTACCCCTTTGCCGTGCCTGTCGGAGTGGAAATGAACATCTTTATCATGTAGTGCAGCAGTGTCCTCGGACTCATGGGGGCCGCATTCTACGTCATGATGCGGTCGCCAAGCAGATAGCAGGTGCTTTGTCATCTAGCGGCTGGGATGTTGAGAGGGAGAGATTGTATCACATGCCAAGTGACCAGGGTAAGAAGCCCGACATCGTTGCCGTCAAGCCCGACCAGTCTTGCATTATCCTGGATGTCCAAGTTGTCAATGGCAGCTTGGACATGGAGCAGACTTGGCGGGCTAAGATAAGAAAGTATGACAGAGATGATTTACGGCAAGCGGTGTCGGAGCTAAAAGGAGTGGTACCCAGCAACATCAGGGTGATGGCTGCAACCTTGTCATGGCGCGGGGTGTGGTGTGGGAAAAGTGCCACGGAGTTGCGCGAGTTGGGCATCTCGGTAGGCGTACTCCGTGGTATCACCACCCGCGTCCTGCTCGGCTCGTATTTGAACTGGTGGTCGTTTTATAGAGGCACTTCCCTTCATCCCTCTCTCCCACCCCCACCTTCCTCATCTTCCCTCATCCCCAGGGCCGGCGTCGGGTGAGTCCTGGGCGTCCTCCCCATTATATTTGATTTATTTATTTATTTTCATTTATGGCGTGCCCCCTCCGTCACAAAAGACATTTTGTCTTTGAGGGGAGTTTATTAAAAAAAAAAAAAAAAAAAAAAATTGCACCATGAGAGTCTAGCCCACAACAATCTTTGTCGGGTTTCAGCGCTACCTCCCGCCACTCCAACGAACTACCATTCCTGATTACCATAACTACCATTCTAAAGATTGTTGTCTCGTAATCGTTTTCGATTCTCT
This sequence comes from Apolygus lucorum, assembly GCA_009739505.2. NCBI lineage: Eukaryota > Metazoa > Arthropoda > Insecta > Hemiptera > Miridae > Apolygus > Apolygus lucorum. The sequence goes on from CM019177.2 coordinate 28,391,443, forward strand.
TATTGTTTTCTCTCTGAACAGTTGTTATGGACGTGAAATGACGTTTTATGTTGCGATACGTGCCCAAAGTCATTCAATTTCAAAGCTGATCTCCAAAGTCGTCACTGGTTCATGTTATAGAAATATGAGAAACGAGACGATTACGAGACGAAAATCTTTTGAATGCTAGTTATGGTAATCAGTAATGTTAGTTCGTTGAAGTGGCGGGAAATAGCGCTGAAACCCGACAAGGATTGTTGGGGGCTAGAATCTCATATTTGTACCTAACAAGCATAACTTCATTTTCGTCTAGAGCGTTATGTCCAAAATGGTCCCTAGAAATTCCACCGCTCCTAGATTGATGGTAATCCCGAAAACTTTATATCCTTTATAACTAATTTCCAAAATTGTTCGAACATGGGTAGTAGTTGTTGAGAGACGTTTGGATTACTCTGAACATTTCATCTTGATCGAGTCTCTGGTCACCACTGTGCTTGGGTGAACATCAAATAGGTAAATAGTTTCCCAATACTCAACTTCTGAGTTCCAATGGAACGATTGGGGATCGTGAGCGTTAAGCCCTTAATATTATCTTGATCGGATTACCTCTTCAACAAAAAGCTATGGGTACGAGGAATCTGACCACCACACCCATGTGATGGTTTCTCGATTTCACGAACGAAGAAAGTAGTACGAAGCCTCGCACCAGATGTTTTCCCAAGTACTCTTGGTATGCTCCGTTAGGTGGCAATTAAATGGTAAAGCTTATTAACGATTACCTTGGTTCTTTATTATATCTACTGGTACCTTCATGACGGCACTTTCTTACGTAAATCCGTTGGACCATATGTTGAGAGTGATCAGTGTAACTCAAGGGGGGTCCGTTTAAGGTGGGCACTAATTGCTCCGCTCTGTTGAAATATTCAAGAATTTACTCCGGTACACTTCACTTGAAACCTGTTCCAATTTTGCCCTTGTAGGGCTCTGAAGGCGGTTCTTTGTGAAGGCGACAATGAAGCGTGACAGCCGTCTGACGCCCTTGTTTATTAAACCTGTACGTGACAAAAATTAAACATTTTCATCCGGGGTCCCATTTCAAGCTCAGGTATTGTGACAGTGATGGCTATCGTGCGAAAAACGTTCTGCGTCCTCAACCGCTCTGTAGGAGTTGAACTTTCAATTTCACCTTCTCCACTTGATTACTATGAAAGGGTTTGATGGTTAATTTATCTGAACCTTCTTGTCTGATATACCATCCATCAACATCACCTATATCAATCTGCACCAACAATGGAATTGATAAATCATGTTTATATCCAAGTTTACATCACAAAATATGAGTGATTTTCCTTGCATGATTTACAAAGCAAACTCTCTGTTCCTTGGATGACTGAGATCTTCAAGAATCTCTACCATGGATGTGCGCATACTACCATAGTCTGTCATCGGCACAACCTACCCAGCTCAAAGCTCGCTTGAAAACTCAACAAGTAGGTACTTGCCCAGGTTATAGAGTATCCAACATTTATTGCTTCCGAGTCTACCAAGGTAGCGGAAGCTTTGTTTTCACTTTTCAAGGACGAAAAAAAAGTTCTCCAAGATCAAAATTTTCACTCGCGTTTTGCGTTTTAGACCTTTCTGAACAATTTTGGTTCCGTGTCTGTCTGTCTGTGTCTGTGTGTCTGTCCGTCTGTCATCAATTTCTTGTAACGCGCATAAGTATACGAAGTTATTGTCCGATTTCGATGAAATTTTCAGGGATTGTGCGGGTTGGTGTGTAGACGGTCCCCTATGAAAATCATTATCCTCGGACTGACACAAGCGACTGCGCATGCGCAAACGTGAATTCCTTGTAACGGCCATAACTTCTGCATTTTCCATCCGATTTCAATGAAATTTCCAGGGATGTTACAGATTAGTATTTAGATGGTCCCCTATGAAAATCATCATCCCCGGACTCATAGAAGCGACTGCTCATGCGCAAACGTGAATTCCTTGTAACGGCCATAACTTCTACATTTTCGATCCGATTTCAATGAAATTTTCAGGGATGTTACAGATTAGTATTTAGATGGTCCCCTATGAAAATCGCCACCTTCGGACTGATAGTAGCCACTGCGCATGTGCAAACGTGAATTTCCATGTAACGGCCATAACTTCTACATTTTCCATCCGATTTCAATGAAATTTTCAGGGATGTTACACAGTAGTGTTTAGATGGTCCCCAATGAAAATCATAGAGAATTATTTTTCATAGAGGGATTCATTCATAGAGAAACGGTCTCCTGTGAGAGTCTCAAATCGTAACATGACGAGGCTTCAATAGCGCAGAGGAAAGAGTCTTAATTTGTGCTCTAAGGATCGCGGGTTCGAATCCCAGCCGAGGCTAAGAATATTTTTGATCCAACCACATACATCTACTCACTTAATTTTTCATCCGAATTTGATGAAATTTTCTAGGATTGTCCGGATTAACGTGTAGATGGTCCCCTATACTTAGAGATTGGTGTTTTGAGATTAACTACTATGCATCGGAGCATCTTAATAATCGGGTTATGGATACGAGGAAGCTATGTGCCACACCCACTTGGCAGAGGTTTTTTAATTCGTACGAGTTCTAGCATCAAATAGATTGTGAGTCTTGTGTGGACGTTCATTATTTACCCCCAGTTTACTCTTTTGAAGCCTATAAATTGGCCATGAAACCATAGGATGTATCAATGTAACCTCAATCTCTGAATCTGCACACCACGTAAAACCAAACTAGTTCGATCGAATGGCGGCGTCTGATATGTATAAAAACTTTGTATCAAACATACGTCGGGAAAATAACAGTTCGTCGTGGCGATTCATTACAGTTGCATTACAAATATCTGACGTCGAGTCGACATCATCATTCGGTCCTATTCTATAATGTGCTATATTGTATTATGTACATAATATATATATACGTACTTATATCATATGATAGGTAATTATATTATTTGCATATAGTTTTTTGGTTGTTGCGATTCTTCTGAACTACATATGTGTTACGATGTGTTTGAAAGAATTTCACATAATGATAGAAAAAATGTGGAATCTGACATTTCGGTTTCAAATCTTGGTCACATAAACTAGAATGAAATGTTTCTTGATGTCCTGGTTGACATTCGTATAATCGCTTTTATGGATATTTGGATTAAATAATTTGACAATGTTTTTCCGATCGTTGAGTTAGGCCTCTTGGTCTATGGGCTTTTAATATCCATCGCCTTGCTATCTCAGATTGTTGTGGCAGAGAGTAATTTACTTACTGTTTCTGGCTTCTTCTCCAACACTTGGAGTGGCCGAAATTGGTTGATAGATCTCTGTAGTTATTAATAAGTAGGTTCAGCGTAGTGGCTTTACCTACCCTAGAATGCAGGAGCATCAGATCATTTTTTGCAAACCAACTTGTACAAAGATTTTCTCGATTCACACTCTGCTAATCCCTGACATTGGTCTGCGTTGTGTTTGCAGACGTGAAGTTTGGTGATCGAATATCAAATTGAACAATTTGCAACAAGGGCGATGACTTGGAGTAACCCAGTTGACCGTGGAAGATGTGATTGGAAGTCTATGGGCCAAAATTTCACCTAAATTCCTTTCTTGTCCAAAGGTGACTCGGGACATTCCACAGAATACGTCTCGTGTCTGTGGACTTGATTTTGCAGCTCACGAAATATCTTGACATCAGCAAGAAAAAGAGATACAGAAGAGTTCCAATATTAACCACTTTCTCTTTTAGAGCTCAAAGTATTATTGAAGCAAATTATTCCATACTTCGCTTGCCACAACTTCTGGAACTTGTTAGTTACCCACTACTAACCGAAGATTTCTCTTCAATCTAAATCCTTGAAAAAGCTACATTGCCAAAAAGAGGCGTAAGTATAGGGTGTTTCAAAATATCATCTATTCAAATGGATGATATTGCAGTTTTCTTCTTTTGAGTTACAAACATGTTCTAATGAAGTTTTATTGCAGTTTCTATGTTTTGTATAATTGTGTTATGAGGTGATCAAACTTCATCAATTTTGCGAGTTGGGTGGATCCATTTTTTTTAAAGTCCGAAATCTGACACCGAACATCAGGGGTGGGGGAAAAGACTATTTTTTTCTCTTTTTTTTCCTCTTTTTTTTCAATCCCTTAGTCACTTAGACCATAAGTTTGGTCTATTGACAAAATTACCTTTTCATTTAAGTACCCGTTCGATAACCTCTTCTCTCTAAAAGTGAAGAAGTTTTTTGGGCGTTTCATCAGCAATTTTGGCCGGGACAAGAGTACCCTTACCGAAATGCCGGAATCTGGTAGATGCTACAGCAGGGCGCTCACAGAGGTTCTGCTCGACTCGTTCGCAGCAGAGCCGGCATTCAACTGTCCTGGCCTTGCCCAGCTTGTTGAGATGGTATCTCAAGGGGCAGTGGCCAGTTAGGAGGCTTACTAGAGTGCGAAGGTTTTTCCTCCTTAGTGACAGCAGAGCGTTTGCTCTATTTTTGAATATGGTGATCGGCTGCTTGGCTTGCCTCTGTTTCGGAGTGTTGCGCCAATATGCAGTTCTTTTATTGCCTCCAATTTCTGGACCTGTTGAGTAATAAAGCTCTTGGTAACCCCAAGCCGGGGTTCAGGACCAAAAAATTGGGACACCGATCCTTGCTTGGCGAGGCGATCGGCTTTTTCATTGCCGTCTACTCCCTCAAGGCCAGGGACCCAGACTGAAATGGCTCGACTCCGATTTTATGGAGGGAGGACTAATCTGTTTCTGGCTAATCTGTGAGTATTAGCCGAGTTTTCCCAGCCCATAAGGTTTGAGTTCAGCTCTAAGTACCATCACTCTGTCGAGGCGACACTTTCTCGTAAGTATGTCTGGAATCTGAATATAATCCACTCGAGGATGTATAATGGGTAGTCAGCCCGTATAAGAACTTCTGTTTGTATGGCACGCCACTTACCACGTAAAGGTAGTCCTTATTCCTTCTATTTTACCAGGTAGGCTTTATGTTGGCTCTAATAGCTTCTGCCTCTAACATTACAAGTATCAATTCTACTTTAAACTCGAGCTTTGGCAGCATTGATGTCTGCAACTTATTTCCACCCAGAGCTAGAGGCCATCGAGACGTCAATGTAGATAAGACGTCAATTTGTCTTCGTTACTTTGTGGACATCAATAATGAAGGTTACTAAGAGGTAAGTGTGTACTCTCGTTGTTACAAGTGGTCATCGTTGTTCATACTGGTCTTTGAAGACTTGTATTGAACAATGTTTTATAGATATGATGCAAGCCGAATAAATCATCAAGTTTGGGAGCATTCAATTACATACCTTTAGGTGCATTATTACAAATTCATTCCCATTTCTGTCCAACATTTTTTATCGACCTATTGGAAGAATGTATGATACGTGACTTGTATACATCGAGGGCAATACTTCATCAGTTGATATATTTATGCCATTTCAAATCCCCTGTCAACACTCCCTACCTCCGCTCACATTCAAATAAAATATACTTCTGGCGGCGCTTTTATTCTCTTAATTGAAAATCCCCTCACGCCTTGGAGGGTTGAAATGAAGTCATTGTTAAACAGTGGGGCAATCCGAAACGAGCTTTTAATGGTTTCGATCGGGTTGCAAACAGTATCATTGGAGTATGAGACGTCAACATAAATCGAAATTCTCTGACCGATCGAAACCGGGCCGTAACAAACAGGCTCGTGGTCCGTAAAAGGCTTAAGAATGTCTCGACGTTCCTCTCTGCCAGACTACCGAGAAACGCCGATGGAACCTGTTTTTATTCTTTTAACATGCCGATCAATTAATTGTGTAGCCATCAAACCTTAGAAAACACTTGCTTATCACCTACTACCTATGAACATAATAATAATAAAGGTAATAAAGGTAGATGTTGAACATATTCTACACCACTGTTTTAAAATGTAGCTTTGAACCATACTTGGACATTTTCTACACCACTATTGCTTCCGAGTCTACCAAGGTAGCGGAAGCTTTGTTTTCACTTTTCAAGGTCGAAAAAAAAAAGTTCTCCAAAATCAAAATTTTCACTCGCGTTTTGCGTTATAGACCTTTCTGAACAATTTTGGTTCAGTGTCTGTGTGTCTGTGTGTCTGTGTGTCTGTCTGTTTGTCTGTCTGTCATGAATTCCTTGTAACGCGCATAACTATACGAAGTTATAGTCCGATTTCAATGAAATTTTCAGGGATTGTGCGGGTTGGTGTGTAGACGGTCCCCTATGAAAATCATCATCCCCGGACTGATAGAAGCGACTGCGCATGCGCAATCGTGAATTCCTTGTAACGGCCATAACTTCTACATTTCCCATTCGATTTCAATGAAATTTTCAGGGATTGTGCGGGTTGGTGTGTCGACGGTCCCCTATGAAAATCATCATCCCCGGACTAATAGAAGCGACTGCGCATGCGCAAACGTGAATTCCTTGTAACGGCCATAACTTCCACAACCTCAATCCGATTTCAATGAAATTTTCAGGGATGTTACTGATTATTATTTAGATGGTCCCCTATGAAAATCGCCACCTTCGGACTGACAGTAGCCACTGCGCATGCGCAAACGTGAATTTCCTTGTAACGGCCATAATTTCCACTTTTTCTACCCGATTTCGATGAAATTTTCAGGGATTATGCGGGTTGGTGTGTAGACGGTCCCCTATGAAAATCACCACCTTCGGACTGATAGTAGCCACTGCGCATGCGCAAACGTGAATTTCCTTGTAACGGCCATAAATTCTACATTTTCCATCCGACTTCAATGAAATTTTCAGGAATGTTACAGATTAGTATTTAGATGGTCCCCTATGAAAATCGCCACCTTCGGACTGATAGAGGCCACTGCGCATGCGCAAACGTGAATTTCCTTGTACCGGCCATAACTTCTACATTTTCTATCCGATTTCAATGAAATTTTCAGGGATGTTACAGATTAGTATTTAGATGGTCCCCTATGAAAATCACCACCTTCGGACTGATAGTAGCCACTGCGCATGCGCAAACGTGAATTTCCTTGTACCGGCCATAACTTCTACATTTTCTATTCGATTTCAATGAAATTTTCAGGGATGTTACAGATTAGTATTTAGATGGTGCCCTATGAAAATCACCACCTTCGGACTGATAGTAGCCACTGCGCATGCGCAAACGTGAATTTCCTTGTACCGGCCATAACTTCTACATTTTCTATCCGATTTCAATGAAATTTTCAGGGATGTTACACAGTAGTGTTTAGATGGTCCCCAATGAAAATCATAGAGAATTATTTTTCATAGAGGGATTCATTCATAGAGAAACGGTCTCCTGTGAGAGTCTCAAATCGTAACATGACGAGGCTTCAATAGCGCAGAGGAAAGAGTCTTAATTTGTGCTCTAAGGATCGCGGGTTCGAATCCCAGCCGAGGCTAAGAATATTTTTGATCCAATCACATACATCTACTCACTTAATTTTTCATCCGAATTTGATGAAATTTTCTAGGATTGTCCGGATTAACGTGTAGATGGTCCCCTATACTTAGAGATTGGTGTTTTGAGATTAACTACTATGCATCGGAGCATCTTAATAATCGGGTTATGGATACGAGGAAGCTATGTGCCACACCCACTTGGCAGAGGTTTTTTAATTCGTACGAGTTCTAGCATCAAATAGATTGTGAGTCTTGTGTGGACGTTCATTATTTACCCCCAGTTTACTCTTTTGAAGCCTATAAATTGGCCATGAAACCATAGGATGTATCAATGTAACCTCAATCTCTGAATCTGCACACCACGTAAAACCAAACTAGTTCGATCGAATGGCGGCGTCTGATATGTATAAAAACTTTGTATCAAACATACGTCGGGAAAATAACAGTTCGTCGTGGCGATTCATTACAGTTGCATTACAAATATCTGACATCAAATATCGTCCACATTTTCTATTCGATTTCAATGAAATTTTCAGGGATGTTACAGATTAGTATTTAGATGGTGCCCTATGAAAATCACCACCTTCGGACTGATAGTAGCCACTGCGCATGCGCAAACGTGAATTTCCTTGTAACGGCCATATCTTCTACATTTTTCATCCGATTTCAATGAAATTTTCAGGGATGTTACAGATTAACTTGTTTTGATATTTTGAGATTAACTATTATGCATCGGATCATCTATACAATCGGGTTATGGATACGAGGAAGCTATGTGCCACACCCACTTGGCAGACGTTTTTTAAAATTTACCTTTGTACCAGCTTTGTCCCTGAGGACGAGGATATGTCTCTCTTGTGTCACCCCTGTCTGAAAAGTGATTTGTACATTTCGTGAATGGAGATGAGAGTTGGGCAAAATCATACTCATGAATACGATTAAGATTTAAGACGATTAGGATTTTTTTTATTAGATTTTTTTTTAATACGTTTCTGTGATTATGATTGAGATTATTGAGATTGATTGAGATTTGAGATTTTTTAAGAGTATGATTAAAATCGTAATCACAGAGTACGATTACGATTTTTGGCTGAGTGTCCCGGTTTTAGTTCCCAAATCCGCCGCCAAGTAGCGTTTTGAAATGATCACATTTTGAATGACCATTTTCTCATGACTGGAAACTTTTTTTTTTTTTTTTTTTTTTTTTTTATTTTTTTTTTTTTTTAAATAGTAACTTTATTGTGTTATACACTATCAAGTGTGATTACAAATATTATATATACACAAAATAACTTGAAACGTGTGGCATTAGTTCCCACCCTTTGGAGGGCTAATGCATTTATATTATTATTGTTAATAAATTATGGATAAACAGTAGTAGAAGAATAAATATTTGGAAATTGTATAACAATTGGAAATGGTATAACAATTGGAAATGGTAACTAATATCCATAAAGAATTTGGTGTAACAAGTTAAATAAATAAGGTCTGATCTTTGAATGTTAAGAAACGTTTGTGTTCAGCAGGTCACTATGCCACTTTCTTTTAAGCCTGCGTTGAGTTCTTGGGGGCCGTGGCTCTTCCAGGATGGACCTAACTAGAGGGTTGCGATGGTGGTACATTCGACTTGCAGCGTTGTTATATGACTCAGCAATAACGTCTGAGACAAGGGGTATGTTGAGGTCGGAATGTAAATTTGCATTGCGGACAAACCATGGAGAGCCGGTTATGATTCGCAGAACGCGGTTTTGGAGGGTTTGTATCTTTTTTATTTGCGTGTTGGACGCTGAGCTCCAGATGCCGCAAGCATACTGCCAAATAGGTCGTAGGAGTGTGAGGTATAGGAGTCTCTTGACTTGGAGAGGTAGGATTTCACTTGCCAGTAGGTACTTCAGTTTTTTAATTTTCCCTCTGATGGTCCCTTGGAGAGTACAGATGTGGTCGTTCCAGTGGAGCTTAGAGTCCAACGTGACACCTAGGTACCTCACACAATCCTCTCTGCTCACTTGTTCCCCATTGAGTATCAAGTCCGGTACGATGACGTTACGCTTGTATGTGAAGCACACCATTTTGGTCTTTGTTGCATTTAATCGAATTCTCCATTGAGTCGTCCAGTGTGAGAGCCTGTTGACGTACTCCTGGAGAACCGAGTGGGCTTGCTCACTGGTGTCTCGTCGTACCAAGACGGCTTGATCATCGGCAAAGTGAGCAGTTACAGCTTCTGGACCTCTGGGATAATCGTGCGTATAGAATATATAGAGTAGAGGACCCCAGATACTCCCCTGAGGAACGCCCGCTAGAATGCAGTGAGTATTGGAAAGCGCCGTGCGGATTTTAACAGCATAAGTTCTGTTGAGCAAGTATGACTGGACTATTCTATAGTAGGTATCAGAAAGGATCGGTTTGAGTTTGGCGAGCAGGCCATGGTGCCAAACTTTGTCGAAGGCCTTCTCTGTGTCCAAAAATAACCCGATACAAACGCTCTTGCTTTCAAACGTGGTGAGAAGCTCATCGACCACTCTGTGTAGCTGCTGAGGGCTGGAGTGCTCTGACCGGAAACCAAACTGTTCGTCTGGGAGGAAAGGCTCGATGAAGCTCAACAGCTCGGGTAGCAGTAACCTCTCGAACACTTTGGCAAAGAGAGAGAGTAAACTGATAGGCCTGTAATTTTTCATATCATGCGGGGATTTTCCTTTCTTTTTAATCATAACTACATGTGCGAATTTCCATTTATTTGGAAAATAGCTTAGTCTTAAGATAGCGTTGTAGATTGTAGTTAATTGGACCAGAGCCTTTCGAGGTAGATTTACTAAGAGCTGGCGAGTAATACCGTCGAACCCTGGGGCCTTCCTTGTTGGGGAGCTTCTGACAGCCTCCTTAACTTGTGCTGGGCGGAAGAACTTGCTGAATGGCGTTAGCTGAAGAGGGGCTGATAGCTGGGAATTTACTTCAGATTCAAAACCAGGATCACCAATTGGATTTGGGGTGAATTGTGCCGCCAATTCATTCGCAAAAGCATTGGCTTTTTCCAGAGGTGTGCAGAGCCAACCAGTACCAACACGGAGTGGGGGAACATTGTTTGTCTCTCTTGTGGCATATTTAGTTCTTTTCCAAAGAGAACCGTCAGAGGCATCAAGGTTGGCTAGTTTTGACCGACTTCTACTATTCCTCTCCAACGATAATGCAATTTTCAGCTCTTCCGATGCTTTGTTGTAAGCCCTCTTGTGTTCGGGGTACCTCGTGGATCGCCATAGAGCTCGCGCTTGGTTTTTCACCCGATGAAGATCCGAGATATGAGGCTTAACTACATATGTGGAAGAAATACTTTGTGGGCGGTGGCTCGGGCTCGCTAGGCGTGCTGCAAACTGGACGTTGCGAGTCAGTATCGAAACTGCTTTGTCGATATCTACTGGGGTTTTGAGTGGCAGCTGTAGATTTGTTGTCAGTTGTAGCGATTCCTTGTATATCATCCAATCGAATGGATGTTTGAATAGAAATGGAGGATGAGCATCAAGTAGGTGAGAAGTTCCGAATGATGCAATTACAGGGAAGTGATCGGAAGACAAGTCTGGTACCACAGTTGGCTGTGAGCATAGAGTACCTATATTTTTCCCCAGGAAAAAGTCTAGTACGTCGGGTACGATGTTGCGTCTATCAGGATAGTATGTAGGTTCAACGGGGTTACAGACATCAAGACCATATCTGTGTACCATTTGCATGAGTATCATTCCTCGTGGGTTGGATAAGTTTGATCCAAATTGTGGGTGCTTTGAGTTAAAATCTCCACCCACTAAGAAATCCGTTCCTAGTTCATGGATGAGTCCCAAGAAATCACTGGCAATTACTGAATTGTTGGGAGCAGAGTAGAAGGATGCTATCTGATAAGATTTATGGTTGACATTGATCATAATACGCGCTACTTGCATGTTTGACTCCTGGATGATTGGTAATTCTGAATGAGCTATCGACTTCTTGACTAGGATGAGGGAACCTGCTTCGCTATTCCCACTGGGGTGGTCAGCTCGATAACATCTATAGTCTTCGATGTAGAAAGGACGATTAGGAGCCAATTTGGTTTCGGTGGCTAACATAATGTCGATATTGTGCATAGTTAGGAACATCTCGAGTTCGAGATGTTTGTTTGAAATGCCTCGAGCATTCCAAGTGCTGATTTTGAGGCTTCTTCTGGCTATTTCATCCATCTAGTTTCAACAACTTAGGAATTATCTGCGCTAGGGTTTGAACGAGGGGTTGGATTATCGTTATTAGACTTTCTATTTTGGTAACTAGCATTATGATGCTTGAGTTGTCCGTCGAGGAGTTATTTATGGATGGCTCGTGATTAACAGCTTGAGCGTATGTGTAGGAGGTTGGATGCTGTATTGTAGGTGGTGTAGTCTTTCTAGGAATTTCAGACTTATTACTGTTAGTAACAATTGGAGTCAGGTGGGAGATTTCACGCGAGAATTTGGACTTCTGTAATTTGACATGTAGCGGGCATCCTTTGTAGTTAGCGGTATGTTCACCTTTACAGTTAGTGCAGATTGGTTTTTCGTCAGCTGTTTTGGTACAATCTTTGGTAGCATGATTTTGGTCACATTTGACGCAGCGGGGACGAAGCTGGCAGAAATTTTTGCTATGACCAAATTCCTGACATTTCAAGCACTGTATCACAGTACGTTTGGGTCGAGGGGGCTCTACTTTTATTACTGCATGAAAAAGACGATCAAGCTGGAAAATTTCTGCGTTTTTGGGGTTGGGTTCCAGGTCAACGAAGAACAGAGGAAGCGGAATCTTGGTGACGGGGTGCAAAACCGGGACAACTTGTCTAGGATTGTATCCTAGAGCTTTCAGCTCTTCTACTAGAATGCCTACGTCGCAAGATTGATGTAGTCCGCGTAAAACTACTCGAAATGCACGATCCGAGTTAGCTTGATAGGTATAGTACAGTGCGTTATTGTCCGTAAGGTAGCGTATCATCCTTCTGTATCCATCAATGGTCTGCAATGTGAATTTCACTTTATCTGCTGTGCATGTATATTTAAATTCACCCAATTCAAGAGGACGGATGGCTACGAGAAGTTTATTGATATTTGTAATGTTGCGGATAAAGATCGGAGGAGGCTTTGGCACGTTATCTTGATTTGGGGATGAACTTTGCGCATCGCTAGTTCTAGGGACCGATAATGGAGCAAAAGAATTCGATAACGGAATGTCCACACCAGGAGAAAATGAAGGTTTCTTACGTTTGGCAGGTCGTGTTGGTTCACCGAATGGTGATTCATCTTCGTCCCCTGTATCTTCTAAATCCATAACTTCAATAGCGGAACTAATCAGCACCAGAAAGTAAACACGTTATAATAATATAGATGTTCACTTGTTGAGCTCCAGGAGCGTACTGATGACTGGAAACTTGGATTTGAAATCTGCGAAGGCCGTTCTGCAGGTCTTGGTAGATATTGCTTCCGAGTCTACCAAGGTAGCGGAAGCTTTGTTTTCACTTTTCAAGGACGAAAAAAAAAAAAAAGTTCTCTAAAATCAAAATTTCCACTCGCGTTTTGCGTTTTAGACCTTTCTGAACAATTTTGGTTCCGTGTCTGTCTGTCTGTCTGTCTGTTTGTCTGTGTGTCTGTCATGAATTCCTTGTAACGCGCATAACTATACGAAGTTATTGTCCGATTTCTGTGAAATTTTCAGGGATTGTGCGGGTTGGTGTGTAGACGGTCCCCTATGAAAATCATCATCCCCGGACTGATAGAAGCGACTGCGCATGCGCAAAAGTGAATTCCTTGTAACGGCCCTAACTTCCACATTTTCCACCCGATTTCGATGAAATTTTCAGGGATTATGTGGATTAGGTTTTAGATAGTCTCCTATGAAAATAATTATCCCCGGACTGATAGAAGCGACTGCGCATGCGCAAACGTGAGTTACTTGTAACAGCCGTTGCTTCAACTGTTCCCCAGGGGTCGCGGGTCCGAATTCCAGGCGAGGCCAAGTATTTTTTTGATCCAATCACATACATCTACTCACTTAATTTTTCATCCGAATTTGATGAAATTTTCTATGATTGTTTAGATTAGCGTGTAGATGGTCCCCTATGAGGGTAGTGGAATGTACTTAGAGATTGGTGTTTTGAGATCAACTACTATGCATCTGATCATCTATATAATCGGGTTATGGATACGAGGAAGCTATGAGCCACACCCACTTGGCAGACGTTTTTTGGTTATGTTTAGAAATGTTTTTCATTGATTTTTCTCCTCTCTTCAACATCCTATTTGCGGGTTTTAAATTTTGCCTTTAAGCTGGATTGATACTCAAAATTGATCTCAAAAATGTTCAAACATAATTAACCAAAATTGTGATTACTTTCTAAATAAGGCTGTGTACGCACTTTTTATATATTTCATTTTGTTTACAAATGGGAAGCTTCTTCAATTTGTCCTCGAAAGTGCTGCCATCCATCTTATAAAAAAGCGTATTAAAATCGGGGACACTAATCCTTAATCACAGGAATACATTTCTGTGATTAAGATTAAGATTAAATTCGTATTCACACAGTAAGAGTATGATTAAAATCGTGATCACAAAGTATGATTGAGGATACATCGTTAATCACATGTGTGATAGAACATGTGTGATTAATCACAGGAAATCCTTAATTAATCACTGGAAATTTGTGATTAATCACAGAAATGATGGGATTATAATCTTATTCACTCACTATGAGTATGATTAAAATCACAATCACGGGAAATCTGTCATTAATCACAGGAAATCTGTCATTAATCACAGGAATAATAGGATTAAAGTTTTATACGCGCACTATGAGTATTAACGTCATGATCAAAGAGTATGATTAAGAATACATTGTTAATCACAGAAATGATAGGATTAAAATCTTATTCACGCACTATGAGTATGATTAACGCCATAATCACAGGAAACCTGAGCTACGGTCGTTGGAGCATTGTTTCTTGGAGTTGGACTTTGGACCGATCTCCGCGGGGATCGTGGGTTCAAAGCTCATCGCCGGCAGCGTCCGTTTTTCGGCGGCCAGGGCAGTCATCGTCCCAACCCAGGGCGGTGAGGCAATGGGAAGCCATGAGCGAAATCTTCAGAACAAATTCTGATCTTTTCTTTGGAAGACAGCTGATGACTACTTTACTTTCCTGTGATTATGACTTTAATCAAACTCATATTGTGTGAATAAGATATAATCCTATCATCTCAGTGATTAACAGTGTATTCTTAATCACACTCCGTGATTAAGACTTTTAATCATACTCTTACTGTGTGAATACGAATTTAATCTTAATCATAATCACAGAGACGTATTCCTGTGATTAAAAATCTTAATCATATTCATGGGTATGGTTTTGCCCAACTCTGATGGAGATAAAACAATGTGTGACATTTACTATACGAATTGAAAGATGTCACTAATTTTCCTGGTCTACTCGATAATCTCAACGTTATGAAAGTTACCTGTTATGGTAATCTGTTATAATAATAATAATGTGTGGTTGTAACGAGTTCTGTAGAATTTTCCTTCAAGCTGAAAGGGACATTCAGAATATTTATGAAAAAGTTGGGCACCTGAGTTCATCAACTGGATAGATAAATACACATGGAACTCATGTTTATGTTTAAAAAGATGTAACAGCTTTCGTACCCTCACATTCTATCTAGAATTCCTATCAGGAATATTTCATCAATTTCTTTTATGGATCAATGGAGAGATTTGTTTTTTTGTAGTGGATAACAACGTGGCCTAGTTGGATCTTCAATCCTAGTTGAATGTTCAACTACCTATACATTTGACATTTTAGTCGAAAGAAAAGTTTTATTACACATTTGTTTCTTCAATGATCGAAGAAGGATTCAATATTGCAACGAGCTTTCAAGTACTCCGAGATATTAAGAGAACCAGGTGATTCTTCGAAAGAAATGACAGGCCGAGAAAATACAGCGTACGTAAAGGGATGACTCAAATTGGAGGAGCTCTGTCGTGACAGGAACCTAGAAACCATGTTCACTGACGTCGCTTCGCTGGGTCGACGTCAAGTCAATCTGACGTCCTTCCCCGCATCATCGGAAGATCCAGAAGTAGACTCAGAGCAACTCCAAACCGACGGTTGTCTATCACTTTGTCTTCGGCATTCCTTCGACAGGCTCACCTGTCTTTGCGTTCGCTCTGCCACGCCTTAAAGGGATCCCGTCCCTTCTTTTCATACTCTCGTTGGAAAAACCATTTCGGAGTCTGACAGGGAGCTTTCAATATAACAAGTATGCAAGGATCTTCAGGAAGTTTTTGATTGACAGGAAGGAAAAATGGATGAAACAAAATATCTTAGTTACTTCCTCCCACATAGGCTGCTCCACATTACATTTCAAGAGAGCGTGTAAATAATGAAATTACGTGAGTACCATTGGAAATGAATTGAACAGTTTTAACACAGAATGTGTTTTTGCGATGACCTACCGAAAAAAAATCGTCACGAAAAAGCGACAGAAAAAACCGTTACGCGCCTTTTATAATGATTTTCACGTGCAACCAAGCCGTTGGTAAGGAAATAGAACTCCCGCAGTGTTCATAGCACAGAAATTGTTCACCATTCGTTGGAAAGCTCTCAATTTATATAGTATTTTCCTTGTAGTTACATATTTATTTATATAACATTTATAGGGTTTTAGACCAAATTAAATGTCTAACAATTATTTATTTCATTATTGCCAAAGACTCCACATTTATTATTGTTGTTTTTTATTTAACGGATGACTAGCATCGCAAAAACACATTCTGTGTTCCTATGATTTCATACAGAGTATGGAAAAAGAAATAAACCGGGGGGTGCAGGGGGGCGGAGCCCCCCGCCGAGGCGCAAAGCGCCGAGTTTCATTTGAATTTTATCAAAATTCAGGTAAAAACAAGTTTCTCTACTTGAAAGGAAATAGGTAGGGTGCGATTTTTTCACTGTCCATAACTTTCGTTACCACTTAAAACAACGTCTGCCATGGGGGTGTGGCACATAGCTTCCTCGTATCCATAACCGATTGTATAGATGATCCGATGCACAGTTGTTGATCTCAAAACATCAATCTCCAATAAAAAGTACCTTTCACTACCCTCATACGGGACTCTTCATGTCAACCCGCAAAATCTCTGAATATTGTTGGGAACTGTAGAAGTTCTGACAGTAACAAGGAAATACACGTTTGCGCATGCGCAGCAACTACTATTAGTCTTGGGGAGATGATTTTCAAAGGGGACCATCTACACGCCAATCTGAACTGAAAACTTCATCAAATTCGGATGAAAAGTGTTTACATTTATCCTCACAAGTGTTATGACTGTAATAAGGACTACTGTCAATTTTAAGGCCTTGATTTTCATTCGGGACCATCTACAACTTAATCTGCATAATCTCTAAAAATTTCATCGAAATTGGATGAAACCGCTGCAAATTATTACACAATGGTTTATTATTTTCTATATAGATCATTCGTCTACAAAATCACCAACCATCCAATATGAAAAAAATCAAAAAAAAAAAAAAAAATCAAAAAAAAAAAAAAAAAATCAAAAATAAAAAAAAACCAAAAAAAAAATCAAAATCACCAACCATTGATTGCATTTCGGTCAGCTCTAATTTGAACGGAGATTATGCCTCTTTTGCGATTCACACTCGTGTTTTGATTTATATATATATATTTTGTAGCAGTCCCTCGGAGCCTGCTACGCGCGATCGTGACGCGCCCTGCTCTGGGAAGCGAGGAGAGTTTAGTTCCCTTGCGGCCTTCCTCGGAGTAAGTACAACGTCCCATATTTCTCTGCGGTTTCCTTGATACCCAAGAACCTTTTTGATTTTATTGCGGACCTCTTCATCGATTAAACATTTAATCGATCTAACTTACACTCCGTCTTATTATTGAACTATACCCAATCCATATAATTTAGTTAATAATTAACTTCTTATATATTTAAATCATTGGGTAGGAATACGAGTTGTTTATTCCCTCAGAATATTATCAACTCTATTTCATGGTAGCAGAGATCCCGAATCCACGCGCCAAACACATTTTCATTTTCTTAGAAAACAATTTTTTTTAAACAAAAATTGAATTTTGAATTTGATTATTTCAATTGAACACCAAAATATCCACCAAGTTTCCCTTCTTACAGATCGGAGTGGATTAACAACGTTTCCATCAAGAAACGAATAGTCTATACTTTACAAATTATTTTTGTGATAATTGGGCCCAGCAAAACTCATCAAAACGTATCAGCAGTTATTTGATTTTCCACTCAAAAAACATCGCTACTTATTAACAATCACAATCGTTGAATAATTAAACGTAATATAGGTCAACGGGTATCAATTGAGCCAATTCATTACCTATATTTAAATTTTGTGCTTCTGTTTGCTTTGACACATTGTGATTTCAGGTGAGAATAAACTGACTTACCTACTGAATAATCTCTCCTAGGCCGGCGCCTAACGAGATAACGCGACAACACAAAACAAACAAACAGTACACAGATCACTAGGTGACCGACGCGGACCCCCCTAATCCCGTCAAATAGCACAATTGACAGCTCTTCCGTTTTTTTTTTTTATCTTACGAAGACCCAACTTATTTGTTGATAATTCAGAGATAGGTCGATCGTTACGTTTCCAGTTCCAACAAACATCTCTTTACATTGGAACCTGGAACAAGCTTCACTCTAACCCGGAAAATAATTATCAATCATTATGCCGAATTGCGGATTCTGTGATGAGGAAATCACGCCGCCCGAAGCTTCCAATCCAATTTTCTGTACACGTTGTGAAGTGCATTATCATTCACAGTGTACCGGGGATAATTTTGAGAATTGGAAAAAGGCGGGTGCTGATCGAAAGGCGAAATTTATTTGTCGCCTATGTAAAGAAGCACCGACCCCCGTCCAACAAGTAGCTTCACAGTCCGATCCTGCAATAGCTGCGTTAGCTAAGAATTTGACTGAAATGATGCAACTGATGCAGCAACAAATGATCATTTCTCAGCAGCAACATGCAACCCAAACGCAACTAATGCAATCACAAATAGATAGCATCACTGCTGCGTTGCTGCATAGGGAGCAGCAAGGCGCTGCTTCCAGTGGACAAGCCGCAGGCATACCACCAGCAGGGGATGGGTACGATAGACCTCAGACGTCGTCAGATATCCCGAGGCATTACGAGGAGGTGATTGACAAGATTCCTTCCTTTGCTCCGAGCAATCCAACATCGGTCGTTCGTTTCCTCATAGCCTTGTCGGAACTCAGTAACCTTATTCCGACACGAATTCATGAAGTAATTCGGCGCCTGGTCTTGAAACCTCGTTTCAGCTACCTTAAAACGATGTTGAGCGATACTCAACAAATCACGTATGAAACGGTTTACCAAAGACTGAAGACGGAATTACTACCACCTATTACGAGGTCGGAGTTAATTATCAAACACCTCCATCGACCCCAGGGGCAAAATGAGACCCTACGCAACTACGTGGAGGACATCTTCCGTTTTCATGCTGTCATCGACTGTTTTCAGCAAACGGAAATGATTCAAATAATATTGGCTAATGCGAACGCGGCGACTCGCCAATGTTTCACGTTTCACATGGCCCCCACCAATAGAGAAGAGTTAGGATCGCTTATCCAGAGTGTTGAACAAACCATGAGGATACAGCGAATCACATCCCAAATACCTACCCAAAATGACAAACGCCAATCTTCGTGGAACAATAATAACACCAACAACGGAGAAAAGCGTTTGTCCCAAAAATCAATACCAAAGGTAAATCCACCGGCAAAACAGTACAGCACAGCTGCACAACAAACTAAGGTCAACAATACTGATAGGAATTGGAAAAAAAAACATAACCTTCTACACCTTCAAAAAAAATCCAATAGCTCGTCCCAAGATGAACAGTCGGAGAGCGATAGGGAGGATTTAAACTAACAAGGGTGGCGACGAAGGAGGATCGCGCCACCCCACTTCCCCACCCTCATATATCCTCAATTTTCAAATATGTTTTGGGGGACAGCAGTCCATTGGTACCAATCATATTACAGGGTAATCCGATGCATGCACTACTCGACACGGGAGCATCAATCTCGGCTATAAACACCAAATTTTTCCGAACGAAATTACAAAACAAATCAGTTCTAGTAAAAACGTGTGAACCGCTAAGGTTGACAATGGGCGATGGAAAAATAGTCACTAGCAACCAACAGGTAGCACTGACTATCCACATTGGACACAAGTCATGGAGTCATAAATTTTTCCTCATACCAAATTTAGCTCAACAGGTGATTTTAGGGATAGATCTCATTAAGAAGACCCAGATGGTCATCAATATACCTGAAAATGAGATAAATTTCAGCTTCGACCCCCAGCTAAAAATAAAACTGGCGGAATCATTGACAGTGACAAACAAGACATTGCAAGTTACAACAGTACAATGCAGTGATTTCTCCAGTCAGTTGCAACGAGAATTCCCTCACGTACTTACGTCAAAATTAGGGCAAACTTCAAAGATAATGCATGAAGTAAAACTCTTACCAGGCAAAAGTTTGCCCCGACCCCCACCAGTGTATCAGACGTCTCCAGCTCTTCAACAGGTCATGAAGGACGAAATACATAAATTGTTGAAGACGGGAGTGATAGAACCGACAACAGCACCTAGTACTGCACCTTGTTTCCTGGTGCCAAAGAAACCAGATACCCCGGACAGCCCCCCTCGTTACCGCTTAGTGACGGATTATCGGGCATTAAACCAGTTAATCGAAGGAATTGATTTCCCACTAGCAACAATCCAATCGTTACTGACACATTTGCATGGGGCACAGTATTTCAGTTTACTTGATTTAAACAGCGCTTACCATCAAATTCCATTAACAGATGCCAGCAAAAAATTAGTGGCTTTCAAAACACCATTTGCCACGTATACATGGAAACGAGTACCTTTTGGGTTGAAAACAGGAGGTGGTGTCCTTAGTATATTAATGGAGCAAATTTTCCACGACCTACATGGCAAATATCTGGTATGGTATCTAGATGACTTACTCATCTTTTCCAAAACATACCAGCAACATCAAAAACATGTACGGGCAGTACTCCATAGGTTACGAAAGGCAAATTTGACCGTAAACCCGGACAAATGCAAATTCGGGACAAAAGAGGTCCAATTTTTGGGTCATGTGGTCTCAGGTGGGAAGGTAACAATCGGAGAGGATAGGATACGGGAGCTCCTTGCAATCGCAGCTCCTCAAACTCCGAAACAGGTATCTCAATTCATAGGAGCAGTCAATTTTTTTCAAGGCTTTATACCTGACTATGCACGAATTGCAGCACCCCTAAATGCGCTCAGAAAAAAAAATGTACCCTTTGAATGGTCATCTGAGTGTCAACAGGCTTACGAAACTCTCAGAGCTAGACTTACCACACCACCAGTGTTGCAATTGCCCGATTTCAACCGCCCATTCCACCTGTTCGTGGACGCGAGTACCACAGCGATAGGATCATGTCTGGCACAGCAGACTGACAAGGGTTTCACAGCAGTCTACTACAGTGGGAGGAAACTTAGCGAACAGGAAAAGAAATGGAGCACGTATGAGTTGGAAACGTTTTCATTATTAACTGCTATACGGAAATTCGGACCAACCTACTTAGCACACAACCATTTCTTTGCATACACTGATGCAAAGGCCGTTGCAACAATTCGGACACTACAACATGCAACACCACGAGTACAGAGATGGCAATCAGAGCTAATGAATTACAATTACACGCTGAACCACCTCAGTGGTAAGGCAAATTCTATAGCAGATTACCTATCACGTACAGGCCCACCAACCACTGAGGTTAAGCCCAGCGAAATTTCAAACTGGGCAGGGGAATTACCCAAAACAAAGAAAACCATTAAAGAAGTAACACACTGTCAAGAAACAAAGAATTCAACACAACCACTGTTGTTACTCCAACAGTACCCGGCTTTATTTGCAGGGCTAATTAAACATCAGAAAGAAGATGAACACTTAGGTCCAATAATGGCACAAATTCAGAGGAACCAAACGGTGCCTAACTATAAAATAAAACAAGGGATACTGTATTACACAATCCCGGGAAAACAACCCAAACCATGCCTACCGACAAGCCTGTTAGATTTGACTTTTGCTTACTACCACGATTCTGCCTTAGGTGCACATATGGGGCAAATCAAAACCGTGGAAAGCATAAAGCAGCATTTTTTTTACCCAGGCATCGACCGTGCAGTACGGGATCGGGTAGCAAACTGCATCATCTGTGCGCGGGCAAAGCACCACAATAAAACTTATGGTGACATGTCCGCCACGATTACAGAAAGCCCGAACCAACTGTTGTACTGTGATGTAGCAGGTCCACTACCAAGAACAAAGAGTCAAAATATCTATATATTGGTCGCGGTAGACGGATTTTCAAGGTTTTCCTTTTTCATGCCAATGAAGAAAAATAATTCCGAAACGATCATAAAAACACTACACACCAATATTTTCAGTAAATTCGGATATTACAAATATATGTGTACAGACAACCATTCGGTTTTTCGATCACATACATTCAACAATTTCCTACTCGGCCATGGAATGTGTATGAAACCAACACATGTCCATTACCCAAACCCAAATTTCGCGGAAAGACAAATTAAAACGCTCAAGGCCGCTCTGACATCTTTCCACGCAGACGACCATACCCAATGGGATACGAACCTAGAATATCTACAACTAGGTTTCAATTCAGTAAAACATACCAGTCATGGTTTTACACCAGCTCGTTTGTTTTTGGGCCGAGAAACCCCAACCCCTATTCAGTTGGTCTGGGGATTACAACCAATTGACGAATACCCATCGTCAGACCAACAAAAAGTATGGGAACAAGCATGCACCAATCTGCATCGGGCTATGGAGAGACGAAAGAAATATTACGATCAGACCCATACCCCATACACTTTCAAAGAAGGAGATCAGGTTCTCATCCGCCAATATGTCCTGAGCTCAAAAATAAACAATGTAAACGCGAAGCTGACTTACAGGTACAGTGAACCATACATAGTTGACAAGGTACTATCGCCCGTCACATACAGACTGGTAAACAAAATAGACAACAACGATGTTAAGACACAACACGTCAGTCAGCTGAAACCATTCCCACAACCAACATGATATGTCATAAATACCAAAAAACCAAAATACCAAAAAAATGTAATAAAAAAAAATTACCTAAGTTTTATTTGTAAATGAGAATTACAATCATAATATTAATCTCGTATATCATACTGTGTTACATGCCCAAGAGACGTAAACGGGAACATGGAACAAGATTGGAAGGCCATCCAGCCGAACGACCCACCCAAAGTTATCAAGTACGCCGGGAGCCTCAAGCAACAATCTTAAGAAGTTAAAAACGAACACAAAACAAAAACAAAAATACAAAAATGTTATAAAGTGTTATAAATGTCAAAGAATACAAAAATACAAAAAAACACAGAAAACAAAAATGTTAACAAAAACGTTTGAAAAACATTCAAACAAGAATGAGAACGTCTACGACGTCGCCAGCAGGTTTTGTCCAGCTTGAACGCGCACCTTCCATGGCAGCCAACCATAGCGCTACGGGTGCGCGTCAGGCAAGGTTTCCCTGCCGAGGGTCCCTAGGTTTAATTTACTGAATTTATTTTTGTAATAACCACTAAACCTGCCCACTCCATCCTTCCACCGCAAAATTTTGTTCCAAAATTTTAACACCGGACAGGGAGTGTAGCAGTCCCTCGGAGCCTGCTACGCGCGATCGTGACGCGCCCTGCTCTGGGAAGCGAGGAGAGTTTAGTTCCCTTGCGGCCTTCCTCGGAGTAAGTACAACGTCCCATATTTCTCTGCGGTTTCCTTGATACCCAAGAACCTTTTTGATTTTATTGCGGACCTCTTCATCGATTAAACATTTAATCGATCTAACTTACACTCCGTCTTATTATTGAACTATACCCAATCCATATAATTTAGTTAATAATTAACTTCTTATATATTTAAATCATTGGGTAGGAATACGAGTTGTTTATTCCCTCAGAATATTATCAACTCTATTTCAATTTCAATATAAACCCTTAAATTTTCGTAGGGAGCGAACGGTTTGTCCTACAGAGCTCCGCGTGGTCTCAAAAAATTCTAAAAATTCTATAGAATCTTAAATTGAAGGAAAAACAATACCTTTATATCGAAATTTTTTGAGTTAGGGCGTTTTCAAAATTTCAAAATTGATTTTGGAACCCTTAGGAGTGACCTACATCAACCAAAAGCTTCGGGGCACAACTAGACCCCAAATGGAGCCTACATACCAAATTTCATCAAAATCGGTCAATGCTAAGTGGCAAAAGTGCCGCGTACGGCGTACGGCGGACGGACGGCCAAATTTTTATTCGATTTTTGGATTCTACGTACCTTGAAACGTAAACCATAAAATTTTGAGGGGGTGTTAAAATTTTTTTTTTCTTGGTCGATTCCAAAGGTTCATTATTGAAAATAATAAACCAAAATGTGAAAGTTTTGGCGGTTACGAGGAATTTACGTTTGCGCATGCGCAGCGGCAACTATCAGTCCGGGGGTGATGATTTTCATTGGGGACCGTCTACAACCTAATATGCATAATCTCTGAAAATTTCATCGAAATCCGACAATAACTTCGTATAGTTATGCCGGTTACAATATTTGCAATTGTATTCACCTAATTGTTATAAAAGTATTTCATCTACTCGAACTTGTTGAGAATATGTTCTTTATTATGGAAAATGTTTAGAAAATGTTCTTTTTTATGGAATTTCTTTGTTTTTTTGTATGATAAGTTTCACCTATTTTTTTTAACCCAAGATTAGTAGTATTTTGAGATTAACTACTTGTCCTATACCAATACTTCAATACTCTTTCAAGAAGGAAGGTTGACAATACTAGAGATCAATCATAATATTCGTTCACAAATACATATCACATAATTTATGTTGCTCTGATGTTGGTTTGACAGGTACTCTAGATCAGAAAAGGTCTTATTCATTTCATACAACATCAACGAATACGGTCTCCACTTACGAATTCACGATCTCCTGCAGATGGGGTGTTCCCTTTCGTGTCTAATGATTTATTAATCTTTGTTATGATACTCTCTCAGTCAACGTATACACGATATTCAGTCGTTGGTAGAAATGGGTTCATTTTGGTTCTGGCTGGTTTGTTTTCATATCGCCTCGCCTTCCTCTGCACTTCTGCCTGGAGAGTTACACAAGTTCATCAACGCACATTTTCGTAATAATTGTCACGGCATTGATCTTTACTTTTGCAACATCGAAGGTAGGTTCTTCACCTTCAATCAACTTCAAAGGAAATTGTAAATTTCTTTTTAAAAAAGTAAATTTATGTTTAAAATAAATTTGTGCTGAATCAAGCAGTTTTTATGAGTACATAGTAGGAACTACTGTGATTTCGGGTTGTCTTAAAACATTTTCTGCTCCAGAGGAAGAAATTTTTCTCTACTTGATCTGAGCGAGGATGTAATTTTATCATCTATACTCCAATTAAAATTTATTCCAACTCAAAGATGAAGAAGGAGTAATTTGAGTTATTGAGTACCTTGAAATTGATGTTCCAGAGATTGAAATCATTATATTCATTGTGATCGATTTTTTACCTTATGAATTATGTTCGAAGATGCTGTGGGACATATGAAGTACATACGAAACAATGATAGCGTTAGTAGACGAATAAAAGTTATACAAACCACAGAACAAGATAACGATCCGGATATTGAAAAATTCATACATCGAGCGTCTGTGTTCCTGGACGCATCATGTGATGAAGGTCTTCTGCTACTGAGTAGGGTTGAGTATCGTACCTTCCAATCCGCAGCACTTTTTTTTTTAATTTAAAATACCTACTTATTTTACTAGGTAATGACTCTTCTTTATTTATCTACGTAAACGAATTTTTGTAAATTTTCCCTGATTTCAGAACGTGATTAAAATGGATCTTAGGTTCCGCTGGTTGATATTCACGAATGACAATATGTTATCCGTTATCAACATTCTCGAGTTATCGAGGCTTGAAATGGATAGTGACGTCACTTTGATCAATAGTCAAAACGACAGCACCTTGCAGTTTACACGCTTGTCTAGGATGTATTTCAAGACGAATTTCACTCTACCCGCCAACTACTCGCTCGAAGAAACTATGATTGATGAGAAGATAAGCCAACCTATTCAATGGAGGGGAGAAAATGTCAACTTCAACAATTATAGTTTTGATGCTATAGTTATAGTAAGTTACCATTCAGTTCAAACTAAGAACTGATACTTATTATTATTCTTGCGTTATTATTTTTCATTGACGGGCAGGAAATTATCACCTCTCTAGCCATTCGCTACCTTGTTGTGATGCTGGACGGGAAACTGTAGGCACATCAGTGGAGCAGCAGATAAGGCTGCAGATATTGTAAACAAGTTGAGCCGGCTGATGGCAAATGAAGGGGGTTCATCACCCGCTAAGAGGAATCTCCTTATGGGAACTGCAGAGGCAATTATGCAGTTTGGAGCAGAAGTGTGGGCAGACTCCCTTAGGTACCAAAAGTAATGGGCACGTATGGAAGCTGTACAGGGGAGGGGAGCCCTGGGAATCTGTAGCGCTTTAAGAACTGTCTCAGGTCCAGCATCACAAGTGATTGCAGGAACTATTCCAATATACCACCAGGTACTGGAACGTGAGAGGATAAGAATGAGGAAGGCAGAGGCCATAGTCCATAGTATCCATAGTATCCATAGTAAAGAAGGAAGAGCGGGAGGAGATCATCGGTAGGTTGCAAGCAGACCTTGTTTGTGAAACCCGTGGAAGGAGGGCAGGCCTCATAATTGAAGATATAAAGGCTTGGTTGGAGAGAAAACACGCTGAGGTGAACACCTGACACAATACCTGACTCAATTCCTTTCGGGGCATGGATACTTCCGCTCCTTCTTATGGAAAAGATCGGGAAAGCCACTAACCCAGAAGGCAGATACTGTGGGAAAGAAGAGGATGATGTCTGCCACACCTTCTTCACATGACCACAATGGGAGGATGTGAGGAGGAGTGCATAACATGTCTTCAGAACGTTGCGTCCACAGACAATCATACATGAGATTATCAAGAATGAGTCGAGCTGGGACGCAATGTCAGTATTTGTCACAGCAGTCCTCAAAGCAAAAAATCTCGATGGAAGATGGGAGGAAGAAGATGAGGAATATAATTGATGGAGGGATCGGATTTGAGAGCAGAAGTAGGAACAGCTTTTTGGCACAAAAAAAGGCTCACCCTGAAGTAATACTGTACAAGTGGTTCCGGGTGAGTCCTAAGCAGAGGGAGTGGGGTTTTATTTGGTAGGCCCAATGCTGGGGAATCCAACACTGTTGGGATGAACTTCCCCTTCGTTCTTTAAGAGTTTCCCCACTTCAAAAAAAAAAAAAAGTTTTTTTATTAGCATGGAGGTATAATTAAGATTGTTGGGAAACGGTAGAAATAGAATTTTGGAGTCGGAAAAATAATAATAATGATGATTTTGGACATGTAAACATTAATTTATTCTTCAATGCCCGTAAATATTTATTTTTTATTTTATTTATTATTTAATATTTATTTTATTCCGATCTGTTTGATCATATTTATTGGTTTCAGTTAGAAAAATTTAAGAATATTGGGTTGTATTGGATTTCAAATGTAGAGTGTTATTGATCACAAAACCCCTATATTACTCCCTGCATTCCTCAACCAAAACATCCTAACAATCCATACAAACATCCCTTCACAATTCAAAGGTTCAACTACCTAACACCAAAACACTTGGGATGTATGCGAATTATTTATTTTTACTGAATAATCATTCCAACGAAACCATCTAATGAATATAAATTAATATTGTTTAACACATTTCCCGATATAAATATATACTCACTTCGAGCAACTGTTATGAAAAAATCATCACGAAATTTTTTATGATAAAATGATTTGTTGATAACAACCAAGATTGAAGGAGATCATAATTATTAGGACTCAGAATTTCACCCTAGATATACCTGATTATTGCAGTTCCTCGAAGGCAATTTCAACAAGGTGGAAGACATACCCAATATGCTGAACAAGTCAGTTCAACCAGGAGTGGAAAATATTCGAAGATATTTCTTCGTTCCTGTTTGGTATTTGATGGAATTGTATAATTTCACGTAAGTATCGTTGATTAATGTAATGTCATCCTCTAGTTCGCGTTTGTGGTAGAACCTGAGTCCTCCCAATCACCGAGGCTTAAAATGCTTGAAAAGATTTTTGACTCAAAAAACTACAACTTACGGCAATTAGCATTGCCTTTTTATACGATTATCGTTGTGACTAGAACTAAATTGAGAAGCCGACACACTTGGATTTAGTCCCATCTTGCGTTAACTCAGGATTATTTCTACCGTTGAAATTTCACCGATAATTTTCTCTATTGAAATGATGAATTTGATGAAATGCTGGCAATTTGATTACATTTATAATATGTTTTTATACTTAGATTGCTGCCCTTATTAGCAGTGTGGAACGAATTTTTAAAATTTAATCCTGGATTATTTGTCTCTCCTGTTATTTCAAAGCTAACATTTATTCTCCCACAATTTGAAGATTGAATATGAGTAACGTGAAAGAATGGGGAGTTGCACTCCCTAACGGTTCTTTAACTGGTGCCTTCGGTATGGTGGAGCGGAGAGAGGTTGAGTTTGGATTCACTGCAGTTCGTCTGGATCCCGATAGGATTAAACACTTGGATTTCAGCGTCCATATGATTCTCTCTAGGTAGGCACTTTTCAAATTCTATTAAATTAACGATTTTATTTCCTACAACATCAATGTTTGAGTATAATGTACGTAAGCCTACCGGATTTTTACTTCCGAGTCTACCAAGGTAGCGGAAGCTTTGTTTTCTCTTTTCAAGGTTGAAAAATAATGTTCTCCAAAATAAAAACGCTGCAAATCATTGCTCAAAGGTTTATTATTTTCTGTATAGATCACTGGTTCTCCATCAATAGCACCTACCACCATCTGTATTCTCCCTTGACCTTCCCTCTCAAATTTAAGCTTCCTGCGTTCAATAGGATTAAAAATGGGTTCGGAGCTCACTCAGCTGATCAGTGATCTGAATAGTGAAGAAGATCTCCTCAAATGCCGGAGACGCCTGGAAGAGCACTTCCATTCAATAGGATTGAAAATGGCTCTGGAGCTCATTCAGCTGATCAGTGATCTGAGGAGTGAAGAAGATATCCTCGAATGCTGAAGACGCCTGGAAGAGCACTTCCATTCAATAGGATTGAAAATGGCTTCGGAGCTCAGTCAGCTGATCAGTGATCTGAGGAGTGAAGAAGATCTCCTCGAATGCTGAAGACGCCTGGAAGAGCACTTCCATTCAACAGGATTGAGAATGGCTTCGGAGCTCACTCAGCTGATCAGTGATCTGAAGAGTGAAGAAGCCTTTGAGCAATGATTTGCAGCGTTTTTTACCCACCAACATTTTTTTTTACCTACCAACTTTTTTTTTACCTACCAGCTAGGTACTACCTACCACACTACTGGCTTCACACCTTCACAATCAAGTTTATTAGAAAGAACTAAACGCTTCACAATCGATTGGAAAAATAGAAAGCTTCACATGGAAATTTGATTACTGGTTACGCAGAAGGCAAAACTGTATACAAATCGAAGAAATGAACAGCGATCGCATTTTAGTCCGATGAAATTTGAATGGAGATTAGACCTCTTTTGCGATTCACACTCATGATTCTGTTTTATCGAAGGGAAACCTTCAAGTACTCGTAGGGACCGAACGGTTTGTCCTACAGAGCTCCGGGTGGTCTCAAAAATTTTTAAAAATTCAATACTATTTAAAATTGGTGAAAAAACGATACCTTTATTTCGAGAGTTTTCGAGCTAGGGCACTCTTGAAAATTTCAACCCTTAATTTTCACCCCTTAGAAGTGACCTACATCAACCAAAAGCTTCGCGGCACAACTAGACCCCAAATGGAGCCCATATACCAAATTTGAACCAAATCGGTCCAGTGTTGCTAAGAAAAGTGCCGCGTACGGCGTACGGCGTACGGCGGACGGACGGAAATTTTTTTATTCCATTTTCGTATTCTACGTACCTTGAAACGTAAAACATCAAATTTTGAGGGGGGTTAAAATTTTTTTTTTCTTGCTCGATTCCAAAGGCTTATTATTGAAAATAATAAACCAATAGAAAGCTTGATATGGAAATTTGATTACTGGTTACGCAGAAGGCAAAACTGTATACAAATCGAAGAAATGAACAGCGATCGCATTTTAGTCAGATAAAATTTGAACGGCGATTAGACCTCTTTTGCGATTCACACTCATGATTCTGTTTTATCGAAGGAAAACCTTCAAATACTCGTAGGGACCGAACGGTTTGTCCTACAGAGCTCCGGGTGGTCTCAAAAATTTTTAAAAATTCTGTACTATTTAAAATTGGTGAAAAAACGATACCTTTATTTTGAGAGTTTTCGAGCTAGGGCACTTTCGAAAATTTCAACCCTTAATTGTCACCCCTTAGAAGTGACCTACACCAACCAAAAGCTTCGCGGCACAACTAGACCCAAAATGGAGCCCATATACCAAATTTGAACGAAATCGGTCCAGTGTTGCTAAGAAAAGTGCCGCGTACGGCGGACGGCGGACGGCGTACGGCGTACGGCGGACGGACGGAAAATTTTTTATTCGATTTTCGGATTCTACGTACCTTGAAACGTAAAACATCAAATTTTGAGGGGGGGTTAAAATTTTTTTTTTCTTGCTCGATTCCAAAGGCTTATTATTGAAAATAATAAACCAAAATCCCACTCGCAATTAACATTTTAGACTTTCCTGAACAATTTTGGTTACGTGACTGTCCGTGTGTTTGTCATGAATTCCTTGCCACAGCTTTGACTTCTAGATTTTCCATCCGATTTCGATGACATTCTCAGGAATTTTGCGTGTTGACGTGCAGATGAATCTCTATGAAAATCATCACCCCCGGACTGATAGTAGCAGCTGCGCATGCGCAAACGTGAATTCCTTGTAATAGCCATTACTTTTACATTTTCCATTCGATTTCTACGAAATTTCTCAGGATTGTTCAGATCATCGTCTAGATGGTCCCCTATGAGGGATAATGCAAGGTATTTAGAGGATGTTTTGAGATTAACTCAAGTCCACGTCCTTCACCTATCTGGGAAGCTTGGTCACGAATAGAAACCAAGTACAGGATGAGATATACTCACGAATAATGGCGGACAGCCGAGCATTTTATGCCGATATGAAACTGTTCAAGAGCCCTGTGATCTCTAGATCAACGAAGATGAGGCTATATAGATCCCTGGTGCGGCCTGTGGTTTGTTATGGATCGGTGGCTAGGACCATGCGGGCTGAGGATGAGGCTAGACTTCGGATATTTGAGAGAAGGAATATAAGAAGGATCTATGGAGCGGTCACAGATCGATCGCATAAGGACGCCCAAGTCTTACTGTGGGACGTCCTAAAAACCTGTTACGGAAATTCGATGTAACAAATTTCTTTCTAAATCAAAGAAAAATCGCAAGGACATTTTTAACAGATTTTTTCTATCCATCATTAGGTACGTTCTTTATGATCACAGATATTCTTTGTTCCTTTTATATCTAGATTCATCTTCGTATTGGTTCAACCTAAAACATTTGGAACAGCCGCTGCATTGATAGTTCCATTTGAGTCATCCACCTGGTGGGCCTTCATACTTCTCGTGTTAGTTCTGATAGTCTCGATGAGAATCATCGCATCAACTGATAAAGAGCAGTCACATAATGATTCGTGGGGTGGAAGCATGTTGATGGTTTTCGGAGGTATAAGTCAAAATGGTAAGATTTCAATTCATGCTTGAGCAACCTTCTTCGGATATGTACTTGAGTGGAAATGCTGGGTAGAAGTAATATTTATGAATCCATTAATTTTTTCGCGACTTAAGGATGAGTTAACGTACTGACCACTGAGAATGATTACTGACGCTGACTCACACATATGAAATTCCTTGATTCACTACTACCTAGACTTCTTTTTGGTGACCACAGTGATCAAGGAGGATCAATCACTTTTAGGCTCAACCGATGTTTGCTTGCTTCTACAATCCTTATTCCATTGCAACAACCCGAACTTTGGAAAAACAGACGGCTCAAAAATGTTCAACTATTGATGAGTAAACTGTTGTTGATGAAGTAGTCGACGAGAAATACTTAACAACTCATGGTAAATTGATTAGGCAATTGACTTCTACAAACTTCCTCCTACTAACTGTATTGTTATTATTAATTATAAAGTTGTCATAAAATTCATATAAACGAGTGTTTCTGCTACATTGTCGACCCTCCGCCAAAACCACGAATTTTCAGATCCATTCTCCGCAAAAACCGTGAATCGAAAACATTTCAATTTGACTTTAGAGCTCAAAGTGTAGAGTGTATGCAATGTAGATGATTAAACGCACGTATAATTAGAAAACAAAATGACAATTTTTCCAAAAGTACCATTTGCTTCCAAAGTAAATGTATTGAGAGTTATATACTGCTGCCACATCATCAGCATATCCAACAAGGAAACAGTCCTCAGGGAATTCCTGCCCTTGGTCTGGATATCTTGACAGCTTTTTATTCAATATATAGGGGGTTTACAAAAGAATATCGGAGTTGTGAAATTCTTTTTCCAAAAAAGTATTCAACTTAGAAAACTGGAAAAATATGGAAATTAAAGGTTAGGTTCCATTGTTTTTTGTTAGGTAGGTTTTTGTTTTTTTTATCCTCATAGGAAGAAATCACAAGGGTCATATCCGGGGAACGAGGAGGCCACTGGTATATATATACCACTGGTATATATATACGCTATATATGTATACTTTTAACACAGAATGTGTTTTTGCGATGACCTACCGAAAAAAAATCGTCACGAAAAAGCGACAGAAAAAACATCTGGTGATTTGTTTATTGGTTGTCATGTTAATGTCAACTCCACATTTATTATTGTTGTTTTTTATTTAACGGATGACTAGTATCGCAAAAACACATTCTGTGTTCCTATGATTTCATACAGAGTATGGAAAAAGAAATAAACCGGGGGTGCAGGGGGGCGGAGCCCCCCGCCGAGGCGCAAAGCGCCGAGTTTTGTACATCCCTCCTGACCTTCTAGTACCAGTTAGTAAATAATAAGTCTTATGGTCGTTGAATGGATATTTTACAGGAATCCCGGATTCTGCGTTCAAAATTAGTTCTCGTGCTGTGTATCTAGTCACTTTGTTGTCTCTTTTCATGGTGTCCTTGTACTACAGCACGGGAGTGCTGAGCGGTCTTATCATACCTTCTCCCGATCCAATACAAAATGTGGATCAGCTGATTGCTTCCGACACTGGAATAGGTGGACAAGATGAAGTTTACATTCGACGGGAACTGTTGGTAAGTTGATCATGAATTCGCTGAAATTTGAACGGAGATTAGCCGTCTTTCGCGATTCACACTCGTGTTTCTGATTTATCGTAAGTCCAACCGTTCTCATAGGGAGCGAACGGTTTATCCTACAAAGCTCCACGTGGTCTCAAAAAAATTTTAAAATTCAATACTATCTTGAATTGATGGAAAAAACTTTTATATCAAAATTTGTTGAGTTAGGGCGTTTTCAAACCCTTATTTTTCAACCCTTAGAAGTGACCTACAACAACCAAAAGTCTCGGGCACAACTAGACCCCAAATGGAGCCCACATACCAAATTTCATCAAAATTGGTCAATGCAAAGTGAGGAAAGTGCAGCGTACGGCGGACGGACGGCCAAATTTTTATTCGATTTTTGGATTCTACTTAACCAACAAATTTTGAGGGGGTGTTGAAACAATTTTTTTCTTGGCCGATTCCAAAGGTTCATTATTGAAAATAATAAACCAAAAATCACGAAAAGCTGACAGTCACTGGTGCTCCTTCGATTGTTACGTAGACAACTAACTAGTAGAAGCATTGCTGAGCCCATACGACTGTAGGCCGTGCTATTATAGTTATGTACAGAAAACAGTACTACATGTTCGTTCCTTAAACGAATGGTTCAATAATAAAACAAATACAGTGTTCGTACTCCACATTTCGTTCTTATTATTCAAGCCCATTGGTGTCTGCAACTTTGATTACTGAATAAATTCAACAACGTAAGTTCATTTTCTCAGATCGTAATAATTATTATATAGAAAATTAAAAGGAAAATCAATTTGGAGAATTTAGATCATCTGAGAAAAGAGAATGACCTCGAACATTTGTTGTAGAAATTAAACTGAAATGAAGCCGTAGGTCAAAATTCTTCGCAATCCGCGACAACTAAATCAAACTGTTAATTTCTAATATGAATGTGGTTCTGACAGTCTCTGATCCTGGTTAGGCCTGACATACAGAGGTTAAGGATTCCCTGTTGCAATTGGTAGAAATTTCAAGTAACCTACTGCATTACTAAGTTAATATTATAGTTGTATAGATGGAAGAAAATTTCTATTTATTTAATATATAGATGTAGATGGAAGAAAGAACATTTCTATTGAAATCTTGAATGTTTATGTATGTGTTCTTAAACACGTCTAAATCACACCTGCTGCATTAGTTCACATTTTCCCCGCTAGGGATACTAAAGCATTTTTCCCTTGAATCAGCTGCATCGCACTATCTAAAGCTTTACCAAAATGGGTAACTGAGCTTATTTAACCCTTATTTCCTATTCAAAGGAAAAACGCTTTATTATCCCTAGCGGAGGATACATGAACTAATGCTGCCGGTATGGTTTAGACGCTCGTTTCTCTACCATGATCCTAAATATTTTTGTCAAAGATGAACGTTGAACACTATTTTTTTCCAAAGTCTCTTCAACGATATCTCATTTTAAATGATTTTTTAGGGCAGAATTATTGTGCTGATTGCTAACGAAAATGGTTATTTCAATTTATGTTAGTACAGAATGACCTTAGTAGGCTTTACAAAATTTGTAAATTTGTAAATATTTAATATTTCCCTATAACATGATTGATGTGCCGTTACAGAAGAACGATTCGACGACCAAACGAGCTAGAGCGAAATTGATTTCAAATCCATTTTTGCAAATGAAAGCGGGGCTCGAAAAAGTTAAACAGGGCCGTTTCGCTTTTTATGGGCTGGAAGAACTCTTGCGAATCGCTATTGAGGGACAGTTCACTGCAGAAGAAAGGTGCCTCATCTCTGAACTTCAAATGGTTAGGGGATTTCAATTGTCCCACTTCTGGAGGAAGAAAAGTCCATTTGGTGAAATATTGAACGTAGGGTGAGTATTTTCATTGTTCAGCGATAATAAAATATTATTTTCAAATTATTATTGTAAAACATTTTCATTATTGCCGTCACTATAAATTACAATATATTGCTATATGGCTACTTCCTTTCAGAGAAAATAACATCAATGCCTAAGATTCCAGATTCATAACAGACATGAGAATGGCCGTCCTTTGAATCAAGTTTTTCAAGCATTATGTGTCAGTGAGCCTCTTTGTGGTTTATTTGGGTTAGACTTCAGAAGCGCCCAAATAAATTCCACCTCTTTCCCACTTATGACCCAAAGTTATTGCATATTCGTTTCAATAAGAGCCTCAGGGCATGTAGAAACGTAATGTACATTGGACGTCGTGGTATAGAATCATGTTCATACATCGGTGAGGTACTGCTTTGCGTTTGTCGATGGAATAGTCATTGTGACTGGAAAAATGAAATTAAAAACAGTGACGGTTCACAAAATAAACAAAACGCACACGGGACGAAATGCGTCACCGTTTAGGTAAACGATCCGCAACACCGAGCAAAAAGAGATAGGTACACGTAGTAGGAATGAACTACGAACCAAACTATCCTCTCGTGATAGTTTTAATTTGACACAAATAGATAGAACTTTTCATAGTGAAGATTCTCATTAGTTGAAACTGAATTGTTCTTGTTTGTTACTGATGATGTCACCCTTGACGTAAATTGAAACTCGTTTTCGTGGTCATAGAAAGCGGTCTACATCCATACTTCGTTTTGCCATTTTATATGTTTTCTTTGCCCCTTGAAAGGAAAAGCGTTACCGAAGTGCGTAACGTAAGTGTGGTTTTACAAGTTGCCTCTCTGAGACTGCGGTGTTCGAGTGACAAACTACACTCCTCCCTGATCAGCTGGGTGAGCTAAATTAGCCCTGCAACGCTGAGAATTTTTTTCGTCCGCGGATTTTGAAATCCTCTTGATTTCCTGACCATTTAGCTTCCAAATGAGCCCAGAAAAATAATGTTAAAAATCCCCGAAGCTTCTGGGCATCGTAAAGGGCTGTGTCCATATGAACACGCTCGGTGTTACACAGTCCAAATGAGAGTAAGTATCGAAACGAAGATTTTCACCAGAATGTTGGTATTTACTCAAGAATTGAACTACGAAAAGACACATAACATTAATATTAACATTAAAAAAAATTAGTTCCATCAATTGGTCACGTCAAGCTCCATAGCATTTTTTCGGTCTTTATCGATTGCCACCCCAGCAGTAGAAAATAGTACGATTGCCACCCGAACCCAA
The DNA here is from genome assembly GCA_009739505.2 of Apolygus lucorum. NCBI lineage: Eukaryota > Metazoa > Arthropoda > Insecta > Hemiptera > Miridae > Apolygus > Apolygus lucorum. The sequence goes on from CM019177.2 coordinate 28,427,590, forward strand.
AAATCAAATATACGATTGCCACCCGGAAAAGGAAAATCTTCCCGAAGTACTTTTTGGAAACAGAGCGATGTGGCTATGTTTGATTTAGCTGTGGTAAATTTTATCAGAATAATTTCACGACTATTCTCTTCACAGTTGAAACACTTCACAGTTTGAAATATCATGGATATCTTGCTTTGTTAGTGTACAACTTTTCGTTGTCGATTTGGTAAGTATATGACGACCATACAATTTTTTGACAATTTTCAAAATGTCATGTGACGCTCTCATCAACTCATCCTTATTGATAAAATCATTGAATCTTGTATAAGGGCATAACTTTTCATCCCCTGATAAAATAAGGAAACCGCATTCTTTGCTTCGTATTTTTCTCTTTTTTACAATAAGTGCAGAAATATAATACAATACATTATTTCTGCAGTATCTGTTAGCATTGTCTTTTATGATTTAAGATAACGTTGGAATATTATCTCCTTGCATTTCATTTGAATCTATGTCATCCTTTAGATTACTTCTTTGAAGGGGTTAGAAACTCCGTATTGTATCATTGCTAGAGGCCGAAATCAAAACAATATACATTTGGTCTAATGCTACTACGAAACATACGTTTTCTACTGGTCGGAAGGCAACCGATAAAGGCAGCGGGAAAGGTTTCCTTTTCTGGGTGGCAATCGTACATTTTCATTTCTCTCGACCGACCGATGCGGGGGGCAATCGTACAGTTCATCCTTCACCTTTTCTCTCCTGGGTGGCAATCGATAGTCGTTCCATGTTTTTGAGCGCTCCACGGTTCGATGACGTCCTGGTCCATCCTTTCAGAGCTTAACTTATGCTTGTTTCAAGTACCTACTGATGGCACATGGTTGAAGTATCTGTGTTTCTTCCCTGACGTACCTGATGATGGAACTAAGTGGAAAATTTCTCTTAGCAGTAGACGCAACTGTGACAACATTATTGACCTTCCATTCCACCACAAATTGGTACCTACCTACCTCATCCCGTTCCTGAAAGACCCTTACGTTAGGTTTTGTCTCCCTGAATACCTCTTTGCGAGTGAATGGAAGTCTGACTATCATTTTGCTGAGGATTTCATCTAGGAATATGGTAAACTGTTCATTGTTGTCTGACCGAGCGTAATTGATTATCAATGAGACTACAGTTTAGCTACTCATGAGAGAAAGTCTTGAACGCTTTCACTAGTGACTTCTCACAATATTTTGAAGAAAAATCAGTCTCAATTATTTTCTTCTTGTCAACAGGGTGAACAAGATCACCCCTTAACCATATTCTTGGTCTGTTCCTGAGAAAAAAAGTTTTACACGCCAAAAATCGTAAATTTGGGCTGTTTGTAACTTCCAACCCCCTTCCACCACCACCACCACCACCCATCCTCCTCCCTGATACCCAAAATGGAAGATACACCAATACGGACAGATTAAAGACATTGTGGACGCAGAGCGTAATTACAAAGACGGTTGATAGAAAGAACATTCTGTTTGAAATAAGTAGTGTGAACGCCGAGCGTGTTCTTTTGAAAACACTCGTCTTCATTGCCCCCCGGATCCCACACTACAGTTGCCACGGAACCAATTTCTGAAGAAATTTATTGAAAAATTTCAATCCTCAATTTTCACTCCTTAGAAGTGACTGACATATACCAAAAGCCTCGCGTCACACCTAGACCTCAAATGGAGCTCATGCATCAAATTTGAACCAAATCGGTCCAGTGTTGCTAGGAAAAGTGCCACGTACGGCGTACGACGGACGGACGGAAATTTTTTTATTGGATTTCGGATTCTACGTAACTTGAAACAAAAAACATCAAATTTTGAGAGGGGTTGAAATTTTTTTTCTTACTCTATTCCAAAGGCTTATTATTGCAAATAATAAACCAAAATATTCTGAATTTATTAAAGACTCAAAAAATTGAGATCTGAAATTGATGTCTTAACCATGTATGTTACTGGTGAGGCTTCCCCGCAATTTCACTGCATTCAAACAAAAATCTACTATTTTTTATGGATAAAAATACACAAAATTATGAAAATTAAAAATTAGCCGAGTACATGAGAAAGAAGGTTTGGGGCATCCCGAAAGAGCAGTTGTCCTGTAAGAGCGAGTACATGACGAAAATCATCGACATCGTCGGCGAAATGTATTTAGGGATGAGAACCTTCAAAACGCTTGCATACGTGTCTGCAACGCATTGGGACATTTTCATGTCTTTACCTATTGCTTTTTACCTCACTATAGGATTTTATAACCCACCCTCCGTTGTTGTCAGAATGTGAAACGAATCATTAACATAATAACATAGATATATTATGTTACAAATTGACACAATTATTAATATTAAGAGGTAGGTACCTAATTTCAATAAAATAGACGATTCCGGATTAATTATCTTCTACACTCACGATCATTAGTTTGTAAACAAAATATGAGAACAGTTATGCCCATAGCTCCGCTATTCGTATAGTCAATATGTTATGGAGAACATGAAAATGTTCGTTAAATCGAGAGCTTTCCAACGAGTGGTGAACGATTTTTGTGGGTTAAAAAGTGTAGAAAAGGAACAAACCTAACAACGGGGTCGGGGTAAACGGAAATCATTATAAAGGCACTGTAACACAATTTCGTTACGCAATTTCGTGACAGTTTTTTGTGCTATGTGCCAGGGCAAAGACATGAAAATTCAAAACCATCTGAAAGTAGGAAACCGTGCAATATTTTATTTTGGAAGCGTGAATAAAGACATTATTCGACATACTGGTGGTTCGAATCCATGCTTCTATTTTGGCACTTTTTAAACTCTAACTGCACATAAAATAATGCTTCCCGCGGCGACTATTTGCAATGAAATTATGGGCAGGGATGTTTTGAAGCCAAACCACCGCGCAGGAATGTGGATGAACAGAAATGATAAATTTTCTACTCTTTAATGTCTACCGTGATCGTATGAACACGCTCGGCGTTGGAGGGTTAGCTTACTAAAGTAAATACATGAATTGTCTCAATTTCTTTCAGATTCGTTTGCGACACAATAAGCATAATTTATAATCCGGCGTCCAACTTGGACGGTCCAAGAAAAAACTCTACCTCATTCTACTCTCGAGGTTTGAGCGAAAAGGACCGACTGGTAGTGAAATAGTAATGCCTGGAGATATTTACTTATGCGCGATTTTATGGGTGCAATTAATCTGACTGTCATACTGATCATAATCTGCATCGAATACCGCAAAATCTTTGAGTTTTATCACCCAAGTCAAAGTTGGCCAGGCGAAAAGATTTTCATCTGCGCATGCGCAGTGGCTGCCTGTTTTACATCACTGCTCATTTTCACCTACAATCAAAATATCGTTCTTCTCAGGTTGTTCAAAATCAATTAATTTATTCTCACTTCCAAAAAATAACGAAAACAATTATTTTCTCCTCTATGGTTCAGCCAGAAGCAAAATGTTCTATATGTTCAAAATGTATTGTGAGGTGTGTTCAAGGCCTTTTGATAGGACGTCTTCACCTATTTCATTTTCATTTCAGGTTGCTAAAAATGAGAGAACGCGGAGTCATGAATTATCTAGAACAATATTGGCTGGTGCAGAAACCGAAATGTTCCGCGGAATTATTGTTCGCACCCATCAAAGTCCCTGGAATGACTCTGGCTTATGCGGTTCTCGCTGTTGGAGTGGTAATTAGTTTGATGGTTGCAATTTTCGAACTTTTGTCGGCTAGAAGGTGGCAAACCTTACCGCTGCAATTCACAAATTGAGTGAAATAAATCCAAGTTTTTCGTGATTTACTATTGTTTGATATTCTGGATATTGAATGGCCTTAAATGTTTAATGGAAATGATACATTTCTTATTTGTTTACCATAATCCCTATAGTATATCTTGTCATTTGTCAAATCATTTACCAGTATATTATAGTGATCTTTATCTTCATTATTTATAATATTACGCTAAACTTTTAAATGGCGGAATCGATCTTGGTGTGAATTGTTGCTAAAATCTGACAAGGATGGAAGGGAAGGCCCTAGAACAATCAAGGGCAATTGACTGAATTATAATTACTACAATATAAGCCAAAGAAGGTGGTAGAATACAATCACGCGAGACTACATGAGCAAGTTAGAGTTATTACACACATACTTGGATGAGCGAGCGTACATGCCAGACAAAACGCTGCAAATTATTACACAATTTATTATTTTTCTATATAGATCACTTTTCTGTAAAGAACAAGGCTTTGCCATTGTTACCACCAGCTTGAAGAAAAACATCGATCGCATTTCGGTCAGCTAACATTTGAACGGAGATTCGACCTCTTTTGCGATTCACACTCGTGTTTCTGACTTATCATAAGTCCAAGCCTTAAATTCTTGTAGGGAGCAAACCGTTTGTCCAACAGGGCTCCGCGTGGTCTCAAAAAATTCTAAAATTTCTCTACTATCTTAAATTGATTGAAAAATAATACATTTACATCAAAATGTTTCGAGTTAGGGCGTTTTAAAACTTTCAAACCTAATTTTTGAACCCTTAGAAGTAACCAACATCAACCAAAATCTTCGGGGCACAACTAGACCCCAGATGGGAGCCTAAATACCAAATTTCATCAAAATCGGTCAATGCTAAGTGGGGAGTGCGCGTACGGCGGACGGACGGCCAAATTATTATTCGATTTTTGGATTCTACGTATCTTGAAATGTGAACCAACAAATTTTGAGGGGGGTGCGGTTTAAATTTTGTTTTTTCTTGGTCGATTCCAAAGGTTCATTATCGAAAATAATAAACCAAAATCAACCCTATACTTGGCAATAGTATCTCCATGGCGAATCTTTCAAATTTCCCCCCCTGAATTATACTTTAGAACCTCCAAAACCATGATAAATTGAAAAAAGCTTATAAAATTTTGAATTTTAAACAAATGTTCAATATGTGTGGTATAGTAAGTACACAGCCAAGTCATCGATAAATGAGAATTGTTATTAAATAAAATACATTTCGTTCTGTTTCAATCAGGATAAAATTAAAACAAAAAACAAAAAGGAAAAATGAATCCATAAAATAAAATAATAGAAGAACCGTTAGTAATAATAATTACTTACTAGCTAGGTTTAATTATTATTCCTTCTCACTTGCTACACTTACTGATTATATAATGAAGTAAACGTGAATGTACACCAGTACAACTGCGCAGTCTTAATCAAAGAAATAACGAGTTTATTATCTAAAATTGTGGTAATTTTCCTATGGAGATTCGTTTCAATTTTTCCCCTAAAGTGACCCTTGACTCTCAAAAAACATGATAAAAATGAAAAAGTTTCTACAATGTTAAAATTTGAACAGAAAACAAGTATGGTATATTAGACATTGCAAAGTACAGGGTTAACTAAATCCAATTGAACAAATTAATAAACATAAATATATTTAAAATAATAAAGATTTAAAAAATCGAAAAAATATAGTTGAGAAGTATCGATCCATTATAAAATATATACTGTTTTATTAAATTGCCTATTCACTTTAGAGAAGGTGACAATATCAGTGATCAAAATACTCAATCTTAATCAGTGATTAGTAATTAATTATTATTAATCAATGTCTCACCATCAAGGTTACAAAAGTCAATATGAAAAAGTCACAATAAATGGGATAGTGTGAAGTTGCGCTGATAAACGCTCTTTCCTAAAGATCTTGGTAAAGAACTTGGTAAATATTATATAACAAGTTTTTTACCAAGATCTTTGGGAAAGATCAACAATATTATTATTATATTGATCTGAATAGTTATGGAATTTATCCAGTAGTTAGTAACTTCATTTCTGCATGTTTCTTCGGCACAAAACGGTATCCTCTTGACCTCAATATAAGGCTCAGTACCTATCGATGATTGTCGAAACAACGTTTCCAAACTCTGCTAATGCACTGTCAGCGCCATTCAGGTTGTGAACGAACGATGACAGGACGCTTTCAGATAATTCGGTGACATGCACAAACCTCGCTGTTTGTAAATTAATTATCGAACTTCCGTTTTGAAAGGTGATTTCCTTGGATTGACAAATAGCAAAATGACAAAATAAATTGAGTTTCCTGGGTAACGTTTCACCGACATCGTTATCACGACGGGTTGATGGAAAGGAACGAAGATTGACGTGGTAGCTCAAACAATCAATTCCGTTCATTGTTGAATACCGAATATCTATGAAGTATATCTGAATAATATCGAAGTCATAGACAGGTGTAGGTACATGTCACTGTGGGAATGACGCACCGAGCGCCTGCTCTGGACGTTTCCTGATTCACGTTGACGAAAATCCTCTTTTGCGCAAACTGTTGACAGGAATTATTGGTGGGAGTGATGTGAAAGATTGACGGCTGGAAGTGGATTGAATGTAATTTTTCTTTCATGTATATTTCAACCTCGTAACGGGTGACAAGAGATATAGCATATGTATAACAATACCTTCTGCCATTCGTTTCTTTGCAAAATGTAGTCAGTTTGATACATATTTATATTTTTACTGTAATTTATGTTTGAAGAAGTTAATCTTTACCATACTCATAATTTACGTAAACACCCCATTTGTATATTTTGCTCCCGAGTCTACCAATGTAGCGGGATTTTTGTTTTCCCTTTTCAAGGTTGAAAAAAAATTTTCCAAAATCAAAATTTCCAGTCGCGTTCTACGTTTCAGACCTTCCTGAACAATTTTGGTTCCGTGTCTGTGAGTCTATGCCACAGCCATACCTTCTACCTACTGGGATGTACCCGCTTTAATACAATATAGGTACTTCCACCACAACGTCGAAATCTCAAGTTCAATTGAGATCCAAATTCAATTTCGTGATCTCATTCGCCAACGTTATTTTTCTTCAATCATCAATTTGGTCACCACCTATATCCCAACTCGGCTCGAATTTGATTTTTTTTTTAATTTGGTTTGTAGCTGGGCACAATATGATCGACTTTAAATTCACGATGATGCAATCAATAGAATCCATAGGTGGGAAATCAAAAAATTATTCACACATTTGGGAACAATTATACTTCTCGACCGTAGTTATTATTGTCATTCTGGTTAATTATCAGCTTGATCGTGAAATTTATGTTTTATATTGAGGAAGTGGCAGGAGCTTGGTTATTACTGCTCTATAATGTACAGTCATGTGTATGTTATTAAAAATGAGGAAGTTTCGCTTGTTCTTCGGAGTGGGAAAGTCGTAAAATACTAATAATATCCAACCAACTTGAGATTCGTTGTCAGTTTGGAGTCAATTTCTTACAAATCAGATTTCGCCAAGATAAAGGAAACATTTTTTTAAAAAGTTCTTCAAAATTTCCTATTGCATTTTACGTTTTACGCCATTATGAGCAATTTCGTTTCCGTGTCAGTCTGTGTGTCTGTCTGCCATGAAATCCTTGAAACGGGCAAAACTACACAAAGGTACTTATTGTCCGATTTTGATGAAATTTTTAGGGATTTTGTGAGTTGGTGCTTAGATGGTCCCCTATGAGGCACTTAGAGATTGATGTTTTGTGACACACTATTATTGTTAAGGGGGTCTCAGTCGGTCGCCATTCGTTCCTCGTTCCAGGTCAGTACTTCGCGAAATTGAAGGGGCAAAACTTGAAAAGTTGTTCCTAAATTTGAAATTTTGAAGGATTTTGGAAATTCATTAGTGCACAGCCCTAGGGAATTGAAAAACTGAAATATTGAATCGTCGAAATCGAACAATAACTGCCAGATAAAAATGGGAAAAACTACTGAATAAACGGGTTTTCCCGTATGTCTCTGGAAATTATTGTTCGATTTTAATGATTCCAGCGGCAATCTTTCAGTTTTTCAATTCCCAATGCCCATGCACTAAAGAATTTCTAAAATCTTCGAAAATTTCAAGTTTAGCTACATTTTATGGAAAAAACAATTGAATTAACGGTTTTTCCCATTTTTTCTCTGGCAATAATTATTGTTCGATTTTGATGATTCCAGCGGCAATATTTCAGTTTTTCAATTTCTTAGGGCCGTGCAGTAATGCATTTCTGAAATCCTTTAAAATTTCAAATTTAGGTACAATTTTTCCAGTTTTGCCTCTTAAATTTCGCGAAATACTGACCTGGAACGAGGAACGAACGGCAACCTACTGAGATCATCTATACAATCGATCAAGGATACAAGGAAGCTATGGCTGACGTTTTTTACTTCTCTTGGCCTCATTTTGGTCAAAATTGGAAAAAAATACCTGGTTGATACCTATGGTTGGTATTTCATTTTCCTCCCAGTGCATCCCGACCACAAATATTTCACCATTCATCAGTCATGGATGGGTGGCATGTTCGCAAACCTGGGATCATTCCTTCTTACTCGATCGATGTTGTCCATCACTTTACTCAACCCTTCGAAAATCCAAACATTGGGTTATTCAGTGCACTTGTTTCGGGACGATGCGGAAACCAATATTGGCGCAGCCTCGCAGCGAGTGGACTGTATCAAATAAAACATCACTATTCCTGATCACTTCTCTCGGCTTGGGTCCCCGAGTTTCACTTTGTTCCAGAGACCAGGGTGCATTGGGGCGAAATCCTTTTCAGTTGTCAATCAGACTGAACAGACTTCGGCCATTAACCAGGAGCTGGTACCAGCCGAGGGTAATGAGTTATTACTTCGGAAAACCCGGTACCCTCAGAGGGAAGGGGTTGTACACAACAAGTGCACCTTGTAGCTGGGATGGGAACACAGCCACGAGCATTGTCGGATATTTGCGGGGACCTCGATATATTGGAGGGCTTCTAGGGCCACTAACGCGGTCCTGTTCGCAGTCAATGTTTAATCATCACCCGGCCTTCCCGAGCTGAATCCCGTTGTAAAACGGCTGTGAATCCAAAATAATTCACTCATATACGAACGATTCTCAACACTTCTTTTTTGATACAGTTAGGACAACTAATGAAATCTTTTCATTATCATTAGTTTTATTCTATCCATATCTAACTAGCACTTGTGTTCTCAACTGTGGGTATGTAGTGATCAAAACGTCATAATATATCCTAGGTATCTACAGCCGCTTGACCAGAAATACCATTTATCTCATTTCTTCAGAAGTTCTAAACACTGGATTTCCGAAGAGGAAAATTTCAAAATAAGTTTTTCTAAACAAGTTTTGTAAATTACTATGGGTATAATGTAGCTTGATCAATTTGTTATCCTTCGGAATTTACTTGTTCCAATTTTTGATTTTCCCCCATGATTACTTTTGGAAGGGTTTTGGTCAGTTTTTGACTCCTAAATTTACATGAAATGTTCATATTACAGATACTATTTAAGATAGCTGGTGTTAGCAAATCGTAGATTTCCGTGAAACGTCTGGTGATCGATTGCATGGATCGATAATAATATTATGATTTTGTGCAATAACGAACAGGAGCGTCAGAATTTCAATCTTGTTTTATAATGTGAATGACATTATAAAATAACATTGCAATTTTGAAGCTCATGTTCGTTATTGCACAAAATCATTGCGTGAGCTCAAGTCTCATTCGGTGAGCAGCTTTATCACGATGTCAAGATAAATTGTTGTAATGTGTGCCCGAAGGTTAAGTCCGTGAATCAAAATTCTGTTGAAGCAACATTTCTGTCATCCACAATATTAGTGATTGACATTCATTAGCCCTGTTGACTAGCCATGAACCATTAGTGTGTTAAGAGGGTCGCAGTCGGACGCCGTCATAGATATGAAATATGAATTTCATATCTATGGTCGCCGTTCGTTCCTCGTTTCGTGTTAGTGTTTCCCTAAATTACCGGCGCTCAAACTTTAAAACTTGTACCTAAATTTGAAAATGTCAAGGATTTTCGAAATTTATAAGTGCATTAACCTACTTAGGGAATTGAAATACTAAAATATTGCCGCTGGACTCATCAAAATGGAACAATAATTGCCGGGGAAAATGGGAAAAATCTAACTGAATAAACGGGTTCTTCCATTTTCTGCTGGCAATTATTGTTTGACTAGCTGAAAAGCCTACTAAAAGTAGGCAAAACGCTTCTTCCGACTCTCCCCGCATCCCACTCTCTCCGGCTCCTCCCGCCTCCGATTCCCCCCTCCCGCCCCTCCGACTCGACCCACCTCCCAAGATCCCTCCGTGCATAAGTACGTACGTACGTACGGTTGGCGTTTTATTATATTAGATTTTGATGACTCCAGCCGCAATATTTTGGTATTTCAATTCCCTAGGCTGATGCACTAGGGAAAATCCTTGACAATTTGAAATTTAGGTTTAACTTTAAAAGTTTGAGATCCGGTAATTTAGGGAAATTCTAACAGAACAGAACGATCAGGAACAGAGAACGATCGGCGTTGTTTTTAGTCAAAGCTTGGCGATCTTATTAGCAACTAAAAAATCATACCATAAACGTTGTTTCAAAGCTTGAGCTGCAAGCTAGGGCGCAATAAGATAGGTTCTTGAGTATTATCATGATGGATGAATTGGGTGTGCGCCTGGGTAAGAAAAACTGTTTATTGTTATTTTTAATCTAAGGTAGACCTCATTCTGAGAATTTTGGTACCAACCGTCCCCTTCTAGCGTGTGTAAATCTTTTCCTATGAATTTTTAAAGTTTCGAGAGTTTATGACGTCACAGTGGGCTGGGGGGAGTCATAAACGGTCGAAACTTTGAAAAATCATAGAAACAGATCCACTCGCTAGAAGGTCGCGGTTGGTGCCAAAATTCTCATAATGTAGTCTGCTTTCGGTTAAAAATCTAAAAAAAAAAAATTCAAGGCACACCCCCCATTGTTCAATTTCATCGAATTCAGAGGCCCTTTTGGTTCATTATTTTACATAATAAGTCTATGAAATCAAGCAAGAAAGAATTCTAACTCTCCTCAAAATTCGATGTTTCACATTTCAAGTTAGGTTGGTAGCAATAATCCGAAAATCTAATACAATTTTGCTTCCGAGTCTACCAAAATGTTCTCCAAAATCAAAATTTCCAGTCGCGGTTTGTGTTTCAGACTTTCCTGAACAATTTCGATTCCGTGTATGTCTGTTTGTCATGAAATCCTTGCCACAGCCATAACTTCTCAACCGTTTCAGGGATTGTGTGGGTTGACGTGAAGATAGTCCCTTACAAAAATCATCTCACCGGACCGATGGTACCCGCTGCGCATGCGCAAACATGAAAACCTTCCCACAGCCATAACTGCTACATTTCTCACCCCATTTCAATCAAATTTTCGGGAGTTTTGCGGGTTGGCGTGTAAATGGTCCCCTATGAAAATCACTGCCCCCAGACTGATAGAAGGTACCGACTGCGCATGTGCAAACGTGAAATCCATGTAACAGCTATAACTTCTACATTTTCCCACAATATTCAGAGATTGTGCCGGATGATGTGTGGAGTCCCCTATGAGGGTAGAGGGAGGAACATAGAGATTGACTACTATGCATCTGATCATCTAGACAATAGGGTTATGGATACGAGGAAGCTATGTGCCACACCCACTTGGCATAAGTAGTTCTATCCCAACGCTATACACCGTCCGCCGTACGTTGCATTTTCCTTAGTTACCGTGAACCAATTTTGATTAAATTTAGCATTTGGGGTCTAGTTGTACCCTGAATCTTTTGGTCAGTGCCAACCATTTTTAAAGGGGGGGAAAATAGGTTTTTATCGAATGAGACCATCCAGAGCTCTGAGACCAACCGTTTGCTCCCTTAAGTCTCGAAGTTGAGACGAATTGTTGAGAAGAGAAGTGAATCACAAATGGATGTTCGCTGACTCAAGTAGGCCAAATATCCGTATAAAGTCCGGTTGACCAAATGCAATCTTTTTCATCTTCAATTAGTTTCATGTCACTCAGTTGTCCATTATTGCTGACCAATAATAAAATTTTGATATTAATATTAACTCCCAGATAACGATGTTTTGCTGTCGGTACTTTCTGTCAAAATCAACTTGATAGTGAACCTTGAACAAAACTATGGTTGGCAGGTACTGATAATGGAAATGCCGTGTTCTTTACAGTTACTTATCTATACGGGAGAATAATAATAAACCGTTTTATAATAATTTGCAGCGTTTTTACAGGACACTCGCATTATTTGTGGCGAAACCTAGTGATTAAGTGAGTATAATGCAGGAGGAAGGATTGCTCATGATGTATGTGAGGTCATTTGAAAGGCAAAATCGCCAACTCAAAACTTCATTCGGCCGAACCCCTTCATTTCCTAGTCTGGTTTCATTATTAATGACGTCTCATTACGCCTGCGAACCCGACACTACAACACTAATCTTCCTATTCCCAACGACTCATTACTATCCGAGCGGACAAATAGCGGTTGTCACCTCAAAAAAGAGGGAAAAAAATCATGACAAGGATCATTATTCCGATTTAGAACCTAATGCTTTCTCATTTATAACGCAGAGCCTACATAAATTCCGTGCATCCATTTGGAAACGATGGAGGTCAGCTGTGGGATAATTGCATCAGTCATGATCCAATCAGGCTCAAATTGATTTGAAAATGTCTATCACTTGACATATTGACGCTCAATTTATGATTTTTATCATTAAACCGGTTTTATATTGAATGAATTTCTCATAATACTCATTTTACAATCCAATCGTGTTCACGATCAAACCTCGTGTCTGTATGAAGTGTGTAGTAACTTTGGTATTTATTGCAAAAAATAAGAAACATAAAGATAAAATAAGATTACATTTTACACACAAAATTATAGTACCTAATAATGATATTTCAAGAATCAATCGGAAAGTTAGCTTTGCTCGGTTGCCCAGCAATGGCGCGTCCTAGTCGACCGCTTGATGTAGTTGGCTTGTTTGAGAGTAGGATGCTACAAAGTGGACTATAATATGGACTCAAAAACCATCGACATGATCTAAAGAATCGGGTTTCATAGTCGGGAAAATGTTGGAGGTACCTAAGCATTTCAACACCTTTCATTATTGTACATCCAGTAGTCTTGTTAATTATTGTTCCATTCCGAGTTATCAGGGGTTTATAGTTGACAACACGAGTATGAATCTTCTCTTATGATTGTAGGTTTTTAGGAAAACGTTTTAGGCAAAGGACTACGTAAGGACTAAGAGTCCATTCTAGAATAATTCTTCTTTTTGGTTTACGTTGTAAGGTACCGTGGACTGGGGTGATACTGATCAACACGCATTTTTTTATTTGCGTGCGATTGCAGCGCTCCACACAGTCCAAAATGGAAAGTTAGGTCGTGTTATGTGTCCGTAGCAATGTTTTCTCTGGGGGGATATCGTTCCCGCCCGATATTCTAGGTTACCATGGTAGCTGATAAGGAAATAAACAAATCTCAAAATCGGGCCCAGCTGACATTGTGATTGTAACTTCTGTTGTGCCGGTGTCGGGTGTTGTGTGGTGAAGTTCTAGCGAAAAGATTTTGTTTCTACTAGAGGTAAGCATGAAATAACTGCAATTAGTTTGTTTTTTCCGTGTTACTACAGTTGGTTATCTGTTAAAAACAAAAACAAATCATTTTCAGGGGGTGATAGTGATCACGGCCGAAATGCCCCGAAACTATCAAAAGGTGATTGGTCCATCATCATTTTTGGTAACAAGTGCTTTAAAATAAGTTGTTTCTTGTCAGTTACCTATCATGTACCACGAATGGTCTCATTATAATAATAAATACTGAAGAGGATATTACGAGTCTTGAATTTTGGCTTTATTCTGATTTTTATAAGTTAAGAGTTGGTTTTCATTAGTTTTTCAATAAAAATTGTTCTGAAATGAGTTGTTAGTGGGGTTTTTTTACCTCAGGGTACTAGAAAACAATTTTTAGTTGTTAAAGTTCGATTTTTAATTGTTTTTAATATGTTTAAGTTCGATTTTAAATTAGTGATCACTATCACCCCCTATGTGAGGGGTGATACTGATCAATTTAATTATTTTTTTAAATTAACTTAATTCTAAAAAATTTTAAAGTTTGATATAGGATACTATTCGTAAGATGTGGGAGAGTATAAACTATTTTTTTCAGATTTTTTTGAATTATTAAACTGGTAGTTTTCAAGGAAAAACTGTAGAAATTGATCACTATCACCCCAGTCTACGGTACGTATGTAGAATCCCGTCCGTCCGCCGTTCCCATGGACCGATTTTGACGAAATTTGGTATATTTGGGGTCTAGTTGTGCCCAGAAGCTTTTGGTTGATGTCAGTCACTTCTATGGGGTGAAAAATAATGGTTGACATTTTGAAAACGCCCTAGCTCAAAAAATTTCGATACAAAGGTATTGTTTTAAGATAGTATCGAATTTTTAGAATCGAATGAGACCATCCGGAGCTCTTTAGGACCAACCGTTCTCCCTATGAGAACTTAAGGGTTGGGCTTAGTATAAATCAGGAACACGAGTGTGAATCGCATCTCAAATTTGCATATATCAAATTTCTTCATGGAGGCACCCACAACTACCTGTTACTTCGAACTGAGTGTGAATCTTTTATTTCTTCCAAATTAACTTTATTGTGAAGTAGGTTTGTGGTAGGAAGGTAGTATCTATGGTTGGAATACAATAATAAACCTTCGTGTAATAATTTGCGACGGTTTTTGCACTTCAATCGTCAAGATTTATCACGGCTATTCAGTATGTTTCTGGATGTTTTCTTCTTATGAAAAATTTACCAGACCGGATGAAAAGTCTCTTCAAGAAATTAAAGAAAAATAAGTACTAAGTAGAATTTTGTATAAAACTTTATTGTATTATGAGTAGCTACTTACCTAATATTGGTTCGAAATACATCTTGGCACAAGTTTTTCTAAACAATTTTTTACCTTTTTGTAGGTGAATATATCATCATTCTTAGTGAGCAAAATCAACATTATTGTAGATGCGACCTCATTTCAGATTCTTGTGTTCGATGTTGCTCTGCACAGAATCTCTCACGTGGAAACAGCACCCCTTTCAAACGAGCTTCTGCTAAGCTAACAAGACGGCTTTCCCACTTAGCCGCTGATCTCCCTCCGCTTAGCGGCAAAACACTAGCACGGTAAATTAAATCCGGCAAGTTACCGACCCTCCCATATCATTGCCCTTCCCCAACAGATTTATAACTTCAATTACACACGTCTTCCCAGGGACGATGTCACGCCGGCCAATTTACCGGGGCATCCATCACCTACGTCGGTGAAAGTCGAGACGGGTTTCGCAGTAATATTGTAATGTAAATGCCTGGAAACTTGGGGGCCGTAATTAAGGTTCCCATTTAATAAGATTGATGAAGTGCGTTGTAGGTGATCTTTTGCGCTCGGTTCGCCACGTTATCAAACGAGCAAGTCAAATATTTCATGGGTTCAGTGTAACATGAAATATTGTTCGGCTTAACAGTTTCACGCATCAACGAGGCAGAAATCTTTTTCATCTTGAAGAGTTGAAGAGGAATAGTTGAAAGCTTGAACATGAATGTATGACTGCCTCTTAAACATATCCTTATAAATATTGAACATCCAATAGCTAGACTCAAGTACATTTCTCGAGGTGATGCCCAGCATTTGAGAGAAAAAAAGTCTGCCAAGTGGGTGTGGCACATAGCTTCCTCGTATCCATAACCCGATTGTATAGATGATCAGATGCATAGTAGTTTTTCTCAAAACATCAATCTCTAAGTACCTTCCATCACCCTCATAGGGGACCAACTGCACGCTGATCTCAACAATCCTGAAAATTTTCGTCGAAATCGTGGAAGTTAAGGGTGTGTTTCCATACAAGGAAATCCCACCTTTTTTTTATATTTATTTAAATTTCTATTATAATATGAATTTCTTCTTCTCTGGTATTACTAAAAAAAAAAAAAAAAAGGAAATCACGTTTGCGCGCATCAGGGGGAGATGATTCTCATAAGGGACCTATCTACACACCAATTTCATCAAATTTGGAAGAAAAATCTAAGTTTTGTGGTTGTTAAATGCATTTTACGTTTGCGCATACGCATAATGTGCCGCATATGAAGTCATGTCGGTTACAAGATTTCATGACAGACACACAGACAGACATGGAACCAAAATTGTTCAGAAAGGTCTGAAACGTAATACGCGAGTGGAAATTTCGATTTTGGAGAACTTTTTTTCCAACCTTGAAAAGAGAAAACAAAGCTTCCGCTACCTTGGTAGACTCGGAAGCAAAAGTACCCATTTCATTGAAAATTACGAGTGCACAAAAAACCTTTTAACTTGACTTTTGCGGTTGAGTTTGTCAAATTTTAGGTTGAGAAAGCTATTATTAATATACCTTATAAAGTGAAGAAAATTATAATTATTCAAAAATGTCTTATAATTCGTTAGAATATATCTTTTTTGCTTCCTCACTACCGAAGGTAGGGAAGCTTTGTATTCGTGAAAGAAGTGAAAAAAAAATGTCCTCCAAAATCAAAATTTCCACTTGCTTTTTGCGTTTTAGAGCTTCCCGAACAATTTTGGTTCCGTGTCTGTATGTCTGTCTGTCTGTCGGTCTGTCTGTGGTCAATCCTTGTCCCGGGCAAAACTATACTAACCTGTGGTCCGATTTTGATGAAATTTTCAGGGATTGTGCGGGTTAGGTCCTAGACGGTCCCCTATCAATTTCAGCACCTTCGGACCAATAGGAGCGAGTGCGCATGCGCAAATGTGAATTTCCTGGAACCTCGGTTTCTCGGTTTCTAATGAACCGATTTTGCTCAAATTTGGAGGTTAGTTAGGGACTAATTTCTAAGAGACACCCTATAAGTTTCAATCAAATTGGTCAAGCAATAGCCGCTGCGCATGCGCGAACTTTAAATTTATTGTTACAACCAAGACTCCGCAACTATTCAACCAATTTCGATGAAATTTTCAGGGATTGTGTGGGTTAGGTCCTAGACGGTGGACCGCTAAATAAAATTCTACGTTGAAAATACAAATACGTTGAAAAATTCTACGTTGAAAATACAAATATCATACTACTCGTGCCCACACTTACTTTCAGGTTCCCGTGTAAATTGCTTCTTTTATTGTGTGATCAAATGTTGTGGTCTGCAGTTCAATTAATGTTGAAACCAAATTGACCCCTCATCACAGTCTCTTTTGCATCTTTCTTTCTGTCATCGAGTTAGTGGTCCACAGGTCAGTTTTGAGATGAAAATTGGCACTTCGCGTTTTTTGAATGCGCCGAACTAGGATTTTACAATGCGAATTTACACTCCCTTGATTTTTTCGCCAACTGATTCTATACGTCCATGTTACAATGAGTGAGGAAGCTATACTGCCCACCCAACTTGGCAGACGTTTTTGTGGTGTGTCATGAGACGTCACTGCACAGGAGATTCTTACTTCATCACACCAAATCCACGTAGCAGTTTTGTTCCATTGCATTTCATTTTTCTTGCGACTCGGAAGGGTGATAACAAAACGAGTACCTTTCACCAGAATCAGATTGAAGTGATCAAGACTGTAACAAAAAAACTTTATCCTGGACCCTCAGGCTAGCACCCTCTCTTTCGAAGAGTAAGAGAGGGTGGAGTAATCGGATGTGAAGTCCCTTGTGAGCAGTTTTCCGTTTCGTTCAAGGATTGATTAGTTTGGGAAGCGATCCCACTTCCTTTCTGTTCGAAGGGGCGAAAAAAACGGACATTGCCTGAAATATCATCTCAAGGGCCGCCCATGGAAGTCGCCATCCGATTTGTTCGAAAGAACTTCCCAATCCGACAATAAAAATAATAATAGATGGCAAATCGAGTTTTCTCTTTTTTTTGGGCTCATATACCTATATACCCTCCATGGAATTTACTGAGATTGAAGACCTTCCATCTGATAGGTTCTCAGTGGCAAGAAACGATAATACGTTCCTCCCTATCGGACAAAGGGAGCAGCAAGTCGAAAACGTCTGCAAAATGTGTATGGAACCTCCTCGTATCCTCAACTGGATTGTATGGATGATCCGAACCGTCTGTAAAGTGGGTGTGGCACATAGCTTCCTGGTATCCATAACCCGGTTGTACAGTAGCTAATCCCAAGATATCAATCTTGCATTACCCTCACAAGTGACCATCTTCACGGCAGCCCATACATTCCCTGAAAATTTCATCAAAATCGGGTGAAAAACGTTGAAGTTATGCCTATTATAAGGTTTTCACGTTTGCGCACCCGCAGCGGCAACTACCAATCCGAGAAAGATGATTTTATAAAGGACCATCTACATCCCAATATTTATGACAATGTGGTATTTTATTGACATTTTCATGTCTTGGCACACAAACTGAAAAATCGTCACTTTTATTGGATTTTTAGGAAATGATCGGATTAGTCCTAGATGGTCCCCATGGGTTCCATTGCTTTTGGACTAACGGTAGCATGTGCTCCCGGGTAATCAAGAATTCTTTTCAACTTTACAATTTCTGTGTTTTAAGTACTCCACATTATTTCAAATTTTGATAGTTTTGGGTTTAGCACACTAGACTTTCTTCCATAGATTTAATTTCAATTGGATCAGTCAGAGCCACTGCTCTATGGAAAATACAGAAAAACATGGAATTCCTTGTTCCGTGCTAAACTATTACGAAACGTATATCCGTCCCGACACGATCTCATAGAATTATCATCTGCTGACTGTTAAACATAACAAACTTCATTAGAGTACACTATCTACATTAGACTTCAAACACTAGGTACTGTTGAGCTCCAGGCTTGGAAATTTTCATCAAATTATAAATTAATATTCGAACTCTCGAAGATTTTTATGGAATTAATTGTCAGAACTTAATCTGGAGAATTAATCTGGATAGGTGAACGCTCGTGGGTCTGATAAGTTTTCGGGTTAGGTCGATCGTGAACCCTCCTCCACTTAAGGGGGTGACACAATAAGCAGCCATGTACGAAATCATCACAACATAATACCGATAGTAGTGTATGACAATCGACTCGAAGTAAATTATGTCAACTTTATTGGGATTTGGGTCCAACAGTAAAATCCTCCTCTTTCACCAAATTTTCGAAAAATGTATTTTCTTCATCAGGGCTCAGAGGATGAGTTTAGGTTCGAACATTAAACCACGGTCGGGAATAAAGAAGTTGTATAAACGAGGAACACTAATCATGATTGTTGCGTCTTTCTGACTGTCTCATTTTGTTTTACCAATATTATTAAATTTAAAGCCTGATGTTATTGTGTTTTTTCCAATTTTTAGTTATAATAGTCAAGTTTTTCAACACCAATTTCATGATTAGTGTTCCTGGTTTATACAACTTCTTTATTCCCGACCGTGGTTTGATGTTCAAACCTAAACAGTTTAGGTTTGAAGTTACTCATCCTCTGAGCCCTGATGAAGAAAATAAATTTTTCGAAAATTTGGTGAAAGAGGAGGATTTTGCTGTTGGATCCAAATCCCAATAAAGTTGACATAGTACCGATCTTCCCTTTGGAAGATAGCTGATGACGTCCGCGACGCAAGGCATGGCATTCGGACGAAAATTCAGCCTGAGTTAGTTGTTTACTTTACTTTACTTAGTATAACATTGATTGAACTGTCCTTAAAAGGGCTAAAATATGGTCGTGAGGAGCAATGAGTGTGGCAGATTCACATGTCCCGCCGTAGGTTAATTATTGGAGTGTTATCGTGTTACTAAAGCCATATCCTATAATAGTTCCTCATTTCTCTCCATGGACTTCCCGACGGTGAAGCTGCCGGCAGGAAGAGTGCTCTCAAGAGTTAGTACCCCCGACACTATTTACATGTTTGCAGAGCGACGGTTATAGCCCGCTATCAATGGCAGGGCTGCTGATAGCAGCCGATGGGCCAGGGGGGCACCTGCCCCCCGTGTGATGCACGGCGTCATTTCCTCCCTACTAAATCAGTCAGATATCGGGGCGGCTCTAAATCCACAAGGTTTTCCGACCTACTGCCATTTTCCTCCCCTGGCAGGACGCGGTTTTGTCAACGCCAACGCAGGCATCTCCAGACCTCTGACAGTCACGAGGGAGTGACGAATGCCCTCTTGACTTATGGTGTTTTCACGAATCAAGTCGCGAAATCTTTTTGCTTCTCCTTTGTTTGCAGAAAAAAGCGCTTTTAATAATCACGACTACTGTGGATCAGACTCTCTGCTTCTCAAAAATTACAATATGGCGTCAAAAGTTTTGTCAAATTTCCTCTAGGTAAATGTATTTTTTTTTTTAATCTGAAAACGCAAATGATTCTAAAATAAATGCCTGAGAATCGCTGTAATTTTAGTTTTTTGTAGGTTTCATGTTGACAAAAAAATATGTATACTTTCTTACTGATGAGTTATAAGGTAAATCACAACCATCCCATACCTAATAATCAGGTATTATCGAGTAGTTATAGAATTATTTTATAATAATATATATGATTAGGTACCACTAGCATTCAAATCATCCCTAATCGAATCAAAGCAGTATTGATGACGGTCGTTGACAAGTAAAATTATCTTGGTCAGTATCGATGGGAAATCAATTGCGTTCAAATGAGAACAGATAGATATAGTTGAAATCGTCTATTGGAATGTTATTTATTCCCACGTTCAGCCTCAAAAAGTTGTGAAATCTTCCCTACTTAGGTACCATATATAGGAACAAGTGTAGGAAGGTTCAGAGTTCACATTGGTGGAGAAGGTTTTTAGAAGACCTGTTTATCATATCACCTACTCAGCAACTTGCCAACCTGTTGCGAAAAACCATATTGAAATCGGTTTGGCTATTACTGAGTCATGTGAGAATATACCTACCTATCATCAGCTTGATTTTGAGGTATGGTTTGGAGGTTCGATAACCTTCTTAAGGTTCGATGCGTCGAACACATAAACCAACGGAGTACTCAAAATTAGAGAAAATAGCGTGTGTTGGATAAATAGATGTGGTAGACTGTTGTATTTGACTCTCTTCTGTTCCAAATAAACACTCACCATGTGGCATGAATAGAGCCATGACAAGTTTTATGATTATTCCACCCCGAAGGGTGATCCGCAGAGGAGTATCTTATTAACTTGGATGCCCCTTGGAGCACGTTAGGGGAAAATAATGAATCAACTGAGGCGATGATAGGCCGCGAACCCTGTCAACAAAGGGGTCTCAATCCTCCCTTTTATTTATCATTGTTGACTCTGGAACGACCCCTGTAGTGACGACGTCGGACGTCAACAGGGACGTCTTTCTTTTCGAAGGACGGGCGACCTCATTTGGGCGTAACCCTCAATAGCCCTCGAGTCGCGGACCGCAAACTGGTGGGAAACGGCCGTTATGGATGTAAACAAAATGGAACTTCCTTCTCTCATGGAGTCGACAAGAACCAAACAATGAGCTTTCAACTGCTGTCGATATTGACAGATCGATAGTGAAACGGGGGATATCGACGACCAAGCCGATAGCTGCAATTTCCAATCCAGTACCATTACTACTGCAATTTGATAAAGTTTCGCAAGCACTTTACATACTTTAGTACTCTTTACTAATATCAGTACTACTGATACCAACGAGGCCTGAAAGAAATGTGTACTTATGTTTACTTAGAGTTTTGGGAATTTTCTCCGAAAAGTCCGAATTCAGTATTCAAATGCACTATGCTGTATACATTGACCAATTGGAGCGTGTCCAAAACATGTTTTTGCGCTACATTTCGTACAAATTGCATATTCCAGCCGCCGAGATCAATTATGCCTCCTTGCGTTCCAGATGCGGTCTTCAGCCTCTTTATATGCGTCGTATAGCTGGTGACATTGCATTGCTTTTTAGGTTGATGAGGGGCCAGCTGGACCGTCCATGGCTCCTGGCTAGAGTTAATCTCTCGGTTCCCCGCTTGAATTCCCGTTACCATCCTCCCTTTGCCGCTGCATTTTCTCCAACCAACTACCTCTACAACTGTCCTCTGAGCAGGCTCCCTAGACAGGCTTATCGTCCAGAACCACCCCGATTCAGATTTTTTTACTTCTTCCCTCCTCTCCATCAAAGTGTTACTGTTTGAGGATGGCCTCCTCTAAATATTCTATTAATTAACCTGTGTTTATTACTAATTAATCTGTATTTATATAGCTCTTATTCTTGAATTAGGTATGTTACGATATGTATTTTATTTATTATTGTGAAATTTGCTTTTTCGGATTTTTATTAATGCTAATCGTCGACTTTTCTATTGTCTATTGCCTCATTTTTCCATGCTTCATATTGTCTATTGCTTCATATTTTCTTGCTTCTTGTTGTCTATTGCTTCTACTGTCATTGTTCTTTTTTCTTGTTGTATTCATCCTGTAACTGGGACTACTCCCGAACCATTCAAAATAAATAAATATTGGGAGTTCACTATTCTGGTTCATCATTTTCAATAATGAACCTTTGGAATCGACCAAGAAACTTTTTTTTACCCCTCCTCAATATTTGTTGGTTACGTTTCAAGATACGTAGAATCCAAAAATCGAATACAAATTTGGCCGTCGGTCCGCCGTCCGCGGCACTTTCCTCAACTCGCATTGACCAATTTTGATGAAATTTGGTATGTGGGCTCCAATTGGGGTATAGTTGGGTCTCGAAGCTTTTGGTTGATGTAGGTCACTTCTAGAGGTTGAAAAATAAGGGTTGGCATTTCAAAAACGCCCTATCTCGACAAATTTTCATATAGAGGTATAGTTTTTCCATCAATTCAAGATAGTATTGAATTTTTAGAATTTTTAGATACCACTCGCAGCGCTGTAGGACAAACCGTTCGCTCCCTAAGAGAACTTGAAGGTTGGACTTACGGTAAATCAGAAACACGAGTATGAATCGCATGAGGCCTGATCTCCATTCAAATTTTAGCTGACCAAAATGCGATCGATGTTTTTCTTCGTGTTGGTTGGTGGTGATAATGGAAAAGCCGTGATCTTTGCAGACGAGTGATCTATATAAAAACACAAACGGTGGATACAGCTTTCGCACAAGTACGCAACCACGAGAGACATTTTATGTCTTATCTTTAATAAATTGAGAGCTTTCCAATGAATGGTGAACGATTTTTGTGAGGTGGAAAATGAGGAAGTTAGTTTTCCCTAGGAACGATTGGTTGTACGTGAAAATCATCAGAAATTTCCGCGTAACGCTCCCCTCGTAACGCTCCCCTCATAACGCTCCCCGCGTGACGATCCCCGCGTGACGATCCCCGCGTGACGATTTTTCATTTATGTGCCAAAAAAAAAAAAAAAAAAAAGAAGACATAAAATGTCGAAATAATAAACCTTTGAGTAATAATTTGCAATTGTATTTGTTATTTTTTGTATTGACAATAAATTCTCAGCGAGAGGATGCATAGGATCAGTTTAATTGAACGTGACAAAATTTGAATTCGAGCAAAATTGGGAATCATAAAAAATTGAGAACAAACTTTTAATTAACGTGGATAATAATTTCTGAAAACTTTCTTGAA
Organism: Apolygus lucorum; assembly: GCA_009739505.2. NCBI lineage: Eukaryota > Metazoa > Arthropoda > Insecta > Hemiptera > Miridae > Apolygus > Apolygus lucorum. The sequence continues at coordinate 28,450,995 of CM019177.2, forward strand.
GCGACAATAGGAATCTAGGAAATAATTCAAGGTATATATATATATATTTTTTTTTTTTTTTCCGAACTCCCCTCAAGACAAATTGTCTTTGGTGACGGAGGGGGCACGCCATTAAAGAAAATAAATAAATAAATCAAATATAATGGGGAGGACGCCCAGGACTCACCCGACGCCGGCCCTAGGGATAAGGGAAGATGAGGAAGGTGGGGGTGGGAGAGAAGGATGAAGGGAAGTGCCTCTATAAAACGACCACCAGTTCAAATATGAGCCGAGCAGGACACGGGTGGTGATACCACGGAGTACGCCTACTGAGATGCCCAACTCGCGCAACTCCGTGGCACTTTTCCCGCACCACACACCACGCCATGACAAGGTTGCAGCCATCACCCTGATGTTGTCGGGTGCCACTCCTTTTAGCTCCGACACTGCTTGCCGTAAATCATTTGTGTCATATTTCCTTATCTTGGCCCGCCAAGTCTGCTCCATGTCCAAGCTGCCATTGACAACTTGGACATCCAGGATAATGCAAGACTGGTCGGGCTTGACGGCAACAATGTCGGGCTTCTTACCCTGGTCACTTGGCATGTGATACAATCTCTCTCTCTCAACATCCCAGCCGCTAGATGACAATGCACCTGCTATCTGCTTGGCGACCGCATCATGACGTAGGATGCGGCCCCCATGAGTTCGTTCATGTTCTTATAATTACATAACCCCATGTGATTCTGTAGAGAGGAAGCTTTATGTTCGTTCACATTAGTAGTTGTATTCTTTTATTTTTTACAGACGTTTTCCTACCATCTTTATTGTGCTATAAATATATTTCAATATGTTTCGTCCTCACAGTGTAATTTGGGTGTTAGAGAGGGCTGAAAGTAGGTATAGCAGGATGGTTTTCAAACCTCCTGCTATCGCTATAACGATCGTGACATCCGCAGTACACACAATACTTGGATGTTGTGCGGGTTAGCACCAGCCAATAAAGCGCAGGCGTGATGCCTTGTACACAACTGTTTTGAAAGTAAAATGAATCTACATAAGTAAATACAAGCTGCTAGGTAAGTGACTCAGGTTGCTAAAATTTATTGCAGAAAATAGTCTTCAAAATTTGATTTCTTAAATCTTCCTTCAGAGTATAGCGCTTTGTTATATCATTATTGGAATCCGAATAACTTTTTTCTGGCAATACATTTTGCTTCCGAGTCTACCAAGGTAGCGGAAGCTTTGTTTTCACTTTTCAAGAACGAAAAAAAAAAGTTCTCCAAAATAAAAAATTTCACTCGCATTTTGCGTTTTAGACCTTTCTGAACAATTTTGGTTCAGTGTCTGTGTGTCTGTGTGTCTGTGTGTCTGTGTGTCTGTCTGTCTGTCTGTCTGTCTGTCTGTCATGATTTCCTTGTAACGCGCATAACTATACGAAGTTATTGTCCGATTTCAATGAAATTTTCAGGGATTGTGCGGGTTGGTGTGTAGACGGTCCCCTATGAAAATCATCATCCCCGGACTGATAGAAGCGACTGCGCATGCGCAAACGTGAATTCCTTGTAACAGCCATAATTTCTACATTTTCCATCCGATTTCGATGAAATTTTCAGGAATGTTACAGATTAGTATTTAGATGGTCCCCTACGAAAATCATCATCCCTGGACTGATAGAAGCGACTGCGCATGCGCAAACGTGAATTCCTTGTAACGGCCATAATTTCTACATTTTCCATCCGATTTCGATGAAATTTTCAGAGATTGTGCGGGTTGGTGTGTAGACGGTCCCCTATGAAAATCATCATCCCCGGATTGATAAAAGCGACTGCGCATGCGCAAACGTGAATTCCTTGTAACGGCCATAACTTCCACTTTTTCTACCCGATTTCGATGAAATTTTCAGGGATTATGTGGATTAGGTTGTAAATGGTCCCCAATGAAGATCACCACCTTCGGACTTATAGTAGCCACTGCGCATGCGCAAACGTGAATTTCCTTGTAACGTCCATAATTTCTACATTTTCCTTCCAATTTCAATGAAATTTTCAGGGATTATGTGGATTAGGTTGTAGATGGTCCCCTATGAAAATCACCACCTTCGGACTGATAGTAGCCACTGCGCATGCGCAAACGTGAATTCCTTGTAACGGCCATAACTTCTACATTTTCCATCCGATTTCAATGAAATTTTCAGGGATGTTGTTTTGATGTTTTGAGATTAACTACTATGCATCGGATCATCTATACAATCGGGTTATGGATACGAGGAAGCTATGTGCCACACCCACTTGGCAGACGTTTTTTTCTTTAGATTAACACGGTTGTTTACATAATTTGAACAAAAACGTGAATTGTTTTTAGAGAAAGAGCCGTTCTATTACAACATCTTCAGCCTTCATTGCATTAATTTTGGGCTCATAATATGTAATAAATTGGGCTCATAATTTGGGCATATTATGTCGCCTGATGGTGTCGAGAAGTTTAGGTAGAGCTCAGGCGAAGAAACAACTTCATACTAATCTAAAAGGAACTATGCATTCATTCCAAATGACTGATGACACATAGAGCAAGGAGATAATCTAACTACCTTTATCTGGTATCAGATGACGATTACATTACCTAATTTATAAGGAACCATCCAGAGTCTGAACCTCATAGTTCTTGAAAATCCCGTCGAAATTGAATGGAAACTGTCAAAATTATGCTTAGAATTGCATGTTGGCGCATGCGCAGATGCTACCAATGATCAGATCATGAATAGTCTCAAGCAATCAATCCTAAAAAATTCATTCAGACCGACTAGCAGACATACTCTGAACCGAAATCGTTCAGAAAGTAAACTCAAGGTGAAACTCTGCAATTCATTACACAAAGGTTTATTATTTTGCTTCCGAGTCTACCAAGGTAGCGGAAGCTTTGTTTTCACTTTTCAAGGACGAAAAAAAAAGTTCTCCAAAATCAAAATTTTCACTCGCGTTTTGCGTTTAAGACCTTTCTGAACAATTTTGGTTCCGTGTCTGTGTGTCTGTCTGTCATGAATTCCTTGTAACGCGCATAACTATACGAAGTTATTGTCCGATTTCAATGAAATTTTCAGGGATTGTGTGGGTTGGTGTGTAGACGGTCCCCTATGAAAATCATCATCCCCGGACAGATAGAAGCGACTGCGCATGCGCAAACGTTAATTCCTTGTAACGGCTATAACTTCTACATTTTCCATCCGATTCCAATGAAATTTTCAGGGATGTCACAGATTAGTATTTAGATGGTCCCCTATGAAAATCACTTCCTTCCAACTGATAGTAGCCACTGCGCATGCGCAAACGTGAATTCCTTGTAACAGCCATAACTTCTACATTTTCCGTCCGATTTCAATGAAATTTTCAGGGATGTTACAGATTATTATTTAGATGGTCCTTTATGAAAATCACCACCTTCGGAATGACAGTAGCCACTGCGCATGCGCATATGTAAAATCCTTGTAACAGCCATAACATTTACATTTTTCATCCGAAATTGATGACATTTTCTAGTAGTGACCAGATTACCGTGTAGATGGTCCCCTATGAGGGTAGTAAAAGGTACTTAGAGATTGGTGTTTTCAGATTAACTACTATGCATCGGATCATCTATATAATCGGGTTATGGATACGAGGAAGCTATGTGCCACACCCACTTGGCAGACGTTTTTCTCTATAGATCACACGTCTGCAAAGAACTCGGCTTTGCCTTTGTGGAAGTTGTGGTATTTTCAGTTGAGTGTTCTCTGACAAAATTTTACCTTTTGGTAAATTAAGGATGGTTTTATTAATTCCTTGGACGAAATAATACCTTATTCGCCCTTGACTTACAAGATTACTCCAATTTTAAGGAAGTTGAAATTGGTTTATAATTATACTTTTTCCATCTTTTTCCAACAATAATAACAATCAAGTTCAATTTTACTGGTAGTGATCATAAGCAAAAACAATCCCAAAATTCTGGGTAACTTTATAACGAAATTTGGCTTTTTGTTGTTGAGGAAGGTCAACTGAATGTCTTGAAATTCTACGAATCCTAAAAATGAACGAAATGAAGAAATCTATGAATAGAAAAGAAAGCTAGGCTCGCAGGGAGCCACGTGTACTTCTGATTAATTTCACAATTAACGTATTTAATTAGTTAATCATTTAACAATGATTGATCGTTCAGATCTTTTTCGTTTCTAAAAATTGAACAATGTCTGAAATTGATTTTTCAAAAAACCGGCATTGAACATCCGATTTATTTGATTTATTTTTTTTTTTCAAAATTTAAACACAAATATAAACAATCCGAGGGGGGTGATTTTCATAGGGGACCATCTAGATACTGATCTGTAACATCCCTGAACATTTCATTGAAACCGGATGGAAAATGTTGAAGTTATGGCCGTTACAAGGAATTCACGTTTGCGCATGCGCAGTCGCTTGTATCAGTCCGAGGATGATGATTTTCATAGGGGACCGTCTACAACCTAATCCGCATAATCCCTGAAAATTTCATCGAAATCAAGTGGAAAATGTGGAAGTTATGGCCGTTAGAAGGAAATTCACGTTTGCGCATGCGCAGTAGCTACTATCGATCCGAAGGGGGTGATTTTCATAGGGAGCCATTTAAATACTAATCTGTAACATCTCTGAAAATTTCATTGAAATCAGATGGAAAATGTAGAAGTTATGGCCGTTACAAAGAATTCACGTTTGCGCATGCGCAGTCGCTTGTATCAGTCCGAGGATGATGATTTTTATAGGGGACCGTCTACACACCAACCCGCACAATCCCTGAAAATTTCATCGAAATCGGAATATAAATTCGTATAGTTATGCGCGTTACAAGGAATTGATGACAGACGGACAGACACACAGACACACAGACACACAGACACACAGACACACGGACACACAGACACACAGACAGACAGACACGGAACCAAAATTGTTCAGAAAGGTCTAAAACGCAAAACGCGAGTGAAAATTTTGATTTTGGAGAACTTTTTTTTTCGTCCTTGAAAAGTGAAAACAAAGCTTCCGCTACCTTGGTAGACTCGGAAGCAAAATACAAAAATACAAAACAGGGGCCGCGTGAAAGAGCATTAAGAAAGAGAAAGCTGATGGAGAATGTTTTTGAAGAAAATATGATAAAACGTATAAAATGGTGATGATGGTGGAAACAATGTTGTATGTGTTTATACTCTTAGGAAGCGAACGGTTGGTCATATAGAGCACTAGGTGGTCTCATTCGATTCTGTAAATCATATTTACCCGCACTTTTCGCCCCTTTGAAGTGATTGACGATAACAAACAAATTCAAAGCCCAAATAAACCGTAAATGGAGCAAAAAATATCTATAAAATTGCATTAAAATAAGTCAATAGGAACTGGGCAAAGTACAGCGTACGACGAACATACGGGAAATTTTTATTAAGACTTTGTATGTCATGTTATCGATCAGATTTCGAGGGGAGTGGGAGTTAAATTTTTATTTTTCGCTCAATTCCAAATGCTCATTATTGAAATTAATGCACCAGAAATAACGAAATAAATGCATATACATGCATTGCTAATTTGGATAGTTTACACAAGAACAACGTTTAGCTTCGGAATTCGGTTTACAGTGATTCCACATTATACAAAATTCCGACATTTTTTCATTCAACATTACAACAGCATTGGTTAATTTTGTTTTGAAAATTTCCTAAAACAACTCCACAGTGCGTTATCATTTAACATTTATCATCCCCTGTCTTTCATAATTCATTTAATCGTTGCTCAGAGTTTTGGAAACCGTCTACCCATCATGTTCACTAAGTGAAGGTAATTAGATGTAGATACTGGGAAGGAAGTGATTTATGTGCTCGATGCCGGCTGAGTAATGTCTGGCATAAGTCAACCCGACGTGCCCTACATCCGCTCAGCTCTCTCGGCTTTCCTTAATTCGCTCGACCCTCCCACTTCTGTTAGGTAGACTCAGTTTTTCCTCTAATTCAGTCAATGAATTGATTCGTTATTGAATAATGATTTAATGTTTGTAGAAAAATTGTATTCAGCTACAACTTACCTCTTGTTCTCACTTTCGTGTCTTCACAATCGACGGAGGAAAAAAAAAATTCACTGTTCATTTTGTTGCTCCAGGTACATAAAATTTCGGTTTTTCAAAATCAAAGTTTTCACTTACATATTGAATCAGAGATTTTTCGCCCAGGGTGCATGTATCTACTCAAAATTATTTCAAAAAAACGATACGTTTATCTCGAGAGTTTTCGAGCTAGGGCACTCTTGAAAATTTCAACCCTCAATTTTCACCCCTTAGAAGTGACTGACATCAACCAAAAGCTTCGTGACACAAGTAGACGCCAAATGGAGCCCATATACCTACCAAATTTGAACCAAATCAAAGTGTTACTAATAAGAGTGCCGCGTACGGCAGACGGACGGAAAATTTTTTATTGGATTTTTGATTCTTCGTACCTTGAAACGTAAATCATCAAATTTTGAAAGGGAGGGGGGGGGGGTTACATTTTTTTCTTCTTTGATTCCAAAGGCTTATTATTGAAAATAATAAACCAAAATGGCTTGAAGGAGATTATTTTGTGGTTATACTCAAACGACTGCTTGTTACTATTCAAAAAAGTTCACATATTACCAGAATAGCTAAAAACATATTGTTAAGTAATGCATGCATTCCAGGAGACGTCTCATTGGAAAAGCATTAGGTCAATTTAAACCAGTTGGATAGCGATAAAACAGTTTCACTCGATCTAATTTATTTTGTATTTTAGGCAAGACATAGTGGTCTCTCTCCCCCATCCTCATCCACCATAACATTTCTAGTGGAATGGGAGCCTCAAATCTGAAGAACATTTCAAAATCCAGGATCTACGATCTACGAGTTGAATTCTTGATAGATTACTAACGAAAGTCATTTGCACAATGAAGGAGGAGGTTTTTGCACCTATTATAGCATTCAATCTACCCTGCCCAAATATTTTGGTATCGTTGTGCAAAAAAGAAAAAAACTAATACTTATTAAATAAATAATAATAAAATCTTTAATCTTTGAAGCGGTTCTGGCGTGAGTGAGTGATAAACAGACGACCAGAAAGACGAATCAACAGACGAAAATCGACCATTTATTGTAATAGAGTTAGCAAAGATATTTTCCAAAACTAGTACAAAGAAGCGGAATTTTGTAGTAATTTTTTTCGCACTGATCTTCAGCTGTTTCCGGTATTGATATCTCCGGAGAGGAACTGGTGGTCCTGGGAGTAGGTATGCACTTTCAAGCTCTCCACAACATCGGAGACGTCGGACTCCTATTACCGACTGCTAACTTTGAATAGATAATATTATTCTTGCACGTGGTTGAGCAGATCGTAACTTCATTACCAACTTCGAGGAAAAAAAACACTCCAGGTGGGCCGAAGACTTGTTGACAGTGTTGGAAACATTTGCATCGACCGCGTCGAATCCGCAACATTCAATAATTTTGAACGTCGAATTAATTTACCTTCTCTCGCAGCCTCTAGGGAAGTTCTCAATTTATCGCCTTCGGCCGAGCCCGTAAAAAAGCTGTAAATAACGCTCTACCGTTTTATATATGTACGTAGGAAAGAAAATTCTCTATCTTCATAAACCAGCCAACTCTGACAAGGCAGTTAGTAGGTCGTTAGAACTTTGAAATGGGGAGAGCATAGACGTTTCGACGCAAAATAGTAAGGACGATTGCATCGGCAATCGTGTAACATCGTAAAAATGTGTAAAAGTGTTGAAGTTTGCGATTCTATTGGAAGAGGGAGATCGTTCTCGTTTCAACCAGATTATTCGTATTTTACAACAACAAAAAAATCCTAGTATCAATAACTTTTGATATAATTGATGACTCGGCGTAGGATTGCGTTCCTCTTTCAATAACGACTTTCGTGTTCCAGGGAGTGTTGAAATCCTTATCTCTCTTTGGTATCGTTTCCTTCTCACGTTGTAAGAACATATGAAGGTCATAATATTGTGGTTAGAAATACTTGAATCGGGTTTTTTAAAGGGCGTAAGTCCACAAAAATTCCACTTCCAAGTCCGACTTGGAAATTACGCCCCTATAAAAGAGAAGTGGGACCGCACTCTGACGAAGAACTGAGTGCATCATAGCTTCCTTCCGAAATACATCAACAACATTGCTTCCTTCTATGTGACAGACATTCGCCTACCCCAGCGGGAATGTCTTGATCAACTGTAACAAGATTGCTGATAGTCAGAAGATCAAGCAGTATATTCCAGTAGAGCATGATGAACTCTACGCTGAAATCGCCAATTGGTCTACTAAAGATGGTCCTGACGTTAGCTATGTTTTCGTTTTAATGAATGACCACCAAAACAAGCTTTCTTGAACTAATAAAAGTGATTTAAGGAGAAATTTTAGTGTTTTGCTTCATCCCGTTACAACAAACTTTTCACCTGTGGCATCCGAGTCTACCAAGGTAGCCATATCAAGGTGTTTCACGAAAAGGTTACACCCCCTTCAATTCCCAAAAATACAGCGTAAAAATTAGGAAAAAACGCTATTCTTCATGATTTTTTTGTAGGGAATAGAGAAAAAGTACTTTCTCGCAAAACATTTGCGCGCAATTGCCACTAACTTTATTTTGGTTTATTATTTTCAATAATAAGCCTTTGGAATCGAGCAAGAAAAAAAAAATTTTTAACCCCCTCTCAAAATTTGATGTTTTACGTTTCAAGGTACGTAGAATACGAAAATCGAATAAAAAAATTTCCGTCCGTCCGCCGTACGCGGCACTTTTCTTAGCAACACTGGACCGATTTGGTTCAAATTTAGTATATGGGCTCCATTTGGGGTCTAGTTGTGCCGCGAAGCTTTTGGTTGATGTAGGTCACTTCTAAGGGGTAAAAATTAAGGGTTGAAATTTTCAAGAGTGCCCTAGCTCGAAAACTCTCGAAATAAAGGTATCGTTTTTTCACCAATTTTAAATAGTATTGAATTTTTAAAAATTTTTGAGACCACCCGGAGCTCTGTAGGACAAACCGTTCGGTCCCTACTAGTACTTGAAGGTTTTCCTTCAATAAAACAGAATCATGAGTGTGAATCGCAAAAGAGGTCTAATCTCCATTCAAATTTTATCGGACTAAAATGCGATCGCTGTTCATTTCTTCGATTTGTATACAGTTTTGCCTTCTGCGTAACCAGTAATCAAATTTCCATATGAAGCTTTCTATTTTTCCAATCGAGTGTGAAGCGTTTAGTTCTTTCTAATAAACTTGATTGTGAAGGTGTGAAGCAGTATGGTGTGGTAGGTAGTACCTAGCTGGTAGGTAAAAAAAAGTTGGTAGGTAAAAAAAATGTTGGTGGGTAAAAAACGCTGCAAATCATTGCTCAAAGGCTTCTTCACTCTTCAGATCACTGATCAGCTGAGTGAGCTCCGAAGCCATTTTCAATCCTATTGAATGGAAGTCCTGGGGGACAGTTGAAGTCATGACTGTTACAAGGAATTCACGTTTGCGCATGCGCAGTCGCTTCTATCAGTCCGGGGATGATGATTTTCATAGGGGACCATCTACAAACTAATCCACATAATCCCTGAAAATTTCATCGAAATCGGGTGGAAAATGTAAACGTTATGGCCGTTACAAGGAATTCACGTTTGCGCATGCTCAGTCGCTTCTATCAGTCCGGGGATGATGATTTTCATAGGGGACCGTCTACACACCAACTCGCACAATCCCTGAAAATTTCATAGAAATCGGAAAATAACTTCGTATAGTTATGCGCGTTACAAGGAATTCATGACAGACGGACAGACAGACAGACACACAGACACATAGTCAGACAGACACACAGACATACAGACACGGAACCAAAATTGTTCAGGAAGGTCTAAAACGCAAAACGCGAGTGGAAATTTTGATTTTGGAGAACTTTTTTTTTCGTCCTTGAAAAGTGAAAACAAAGCTTCCGCTTCCTTGGTAGACTCGGAAGCAATATTGAACACCCCTTCAAAATTTGAAGTCTGAAGTTTCAAGGTACGCCGAATCCAAAAATCTAATAAAAAATTGGCCGTCCGTCCGCCGTATGCGGCACTTTCCACACTTAGCATTGACGTATTTTAATGAAATTTGGTATGTAGGCTCCATTTGGGGTCTAGTAGTGCCCCGAAGATTTTGGTTGATGTAGGTCACTTCTAATTCAAAAATGAATTTTGAAATTTTGAAAACGCTCTAACTCAAACAATTTTGATATAAAGGTATTGTTTTTCCTTCAATTTAAGATAGTATAGAATTTTTTGAGACCCCGTGGAGCCCTGTAGGGCAAACCGTTCGCTCCCTACGAGAATTTAAGGGTTGGACGTAGGGTAAATCAGAAACACGAGTGTGAATCGCAAAGCCTAATCTCCGTTCAACTTTTAGCTGACCGAAATGCGATCGATGTTCTTCTTCACGATGGATAGTTGGTGGCTTTGCAGACGAGTGATCTATATAGAAAATAATAAGCCACCGTCATCCGTTTTGAAAAAGACCAAGATTTCAAGAGGAAAAATGAATATTTCTTTCAACAAATCATCAAGAATGACGTTGGTCCCAATTTTTTACGCTCTATTTTATGGAAATGGAGGGGGTGCAACCTTTCCATGGGACACCTTATCGTAAAAACTGAATTCAATGGGGTAATTCGGTGGGTCGGAAATTCAGGTTTTTGACCTCAAATTTGGATTCAGCACCATTGAAACCCTCTATACTTCAACTTTTTGCCCATTGATACTATAACATGTGGTGGAAGAATTTCCTAAATAAAGAGATCACACGTTTGAAAAAGGGCAGGCCTACGCCGCGGGCGTGTGTGCGTAGTATTTTATAGTATCCAAGGCCACGAGGCGTTCGAGACCGCACGGGATTAGTGAAATGTCTCGATCCAAGGTCAGCAAGTTACTACGTCACATCATTCAAATCTTCAAGTTTCATTAGCTTCCCTAATTTCTTCTAAACATTTTCTCGACGAACAGACCCAATTATCGTTATTCCTTACCCATGCTCTTTTGAAAAAAAGAAAAAAACATATTGTTTAGCAATGCATGCATTCCAGGGGACGTCCCATTGGATAAGCATTAGATCAGTTTAACCAGTTGTTAAGTGATAAAACTGTTTCACTCAATGTAATTTATTTATTACTTTAGGCAAGAAATACTGACCCCCCCCCCCCCCCCCACCATTATCCACCTTAACATTTCTAGCGGCATGGGAGCCTCGAATCTGAAGAGCATTTTAAAATCCATGATCTACGATACCCAACATGCGAATTCGAGTTCACCCCCCCCCCCCACCATCTCCCCAACGCCAACAATGGTGCCAGTCTGGCACCAAAGCGGAAATACGTCGTAACATTGAACTTTCATCTGTTAGTTTTGGTAGGCAGTCCGTCGAAGTTCACATCCGTATTCAAGGTGAAACACACAAAAAAAAAAAAAAAACACGAAATAAGCGGTTTATGGCATCATGGCACCATATCCTGGCACCATGGTGGCACCACTATTAGTTCCATGGTGGTACAGAAAATAATTCATGAAAATTCGGAGGAATTTTTCCTCAATTTCAAAGCTTGGGTACAATTAGTAAGCAGTAAAGGAACCGAAATATTGAAAAATCGGATATTTTGTGAATATTATCCCCCCACTCACCCTCTCCCCTTGCGAATTTTGGTACTCTGGTAAAATCATGTACAACTCGGAAGTTATTTGAGTCAAACAAAAAAAGAAACACGCAAATCGGTTGGAAATTGAGGCCTGGGCAGAGTTTACAGGATTATGCCCGCAAACGCACGTTTTTTAAGCATTAACCCCCCCTTTTCCCCCCTTAAAAAGCAAAATTCAAAATTTCGGCGCCGTTGTGCACAACTAGATAGTTTTCTGCGTCGATGAAAGAAAGAACCACAAAAATCGGTTGAGAACTGAGGCCTGGGCAGACGACACAAGATTATGCCCAAAAACGCACGTTTTTTGAACATCAACCCCCCCTTTCCCCCCCTAGAAGGCAAAATTCGAAATTCCGGCGACGTAGTGCACAACTAGATAGTTTTCCGCGTCGAACAAAAAAAGAACCAGGAAAATCGGTTGAGTACTAAGGCCTGTGCAGACGACACAAGATTTTGTCACACACACACACACACATACACACATACACACATACACACACACACACACACACAGACATACACCTATGGTTTTTTTCGCGGATTTGGATTCAGAATGGTCTAAAACGGATTACTGTGTGGTTATTTTTTTTTTCTGTTGAGTGTTGTCCAACTTCACCCCAGATCGATCCCATAAGGACGCCCAAGTCTTACTGTGGGACGTCCTAAAAATTGACTGAAATAACCCATTCAAAAATTGACAGCAAGACCATGCTTGAACTAATTAAATAAAATTGCCTAAAAACTCATACAGATTAAAAAGAGCGATTTTTCATTAAAAACAACCGAATTTTCGGCCGCCATTTTGACCATGGTAGTTTTGGAAGCAACATGATTAGATATGAATCTAAAATATCCAGTGAGTATCCTGGTGAATTCTTGGATTGGAAACCCAGTGGAATGTGAGATGCGTGGTGATCAAGACGGCAGTCACCATTCCTACATTCGTCCGCAAAGATTCCAAGACTTGAGAATCAATTCAAAACACAGCAGACCGACCCCCCCTGACTACACACCATCACAGCCCTTAGGAAGGAAGTGCATTTTGTTTGCATAGTCGGCTTCTCCGAATCAAACGCCTCGGCGTGTCCTGACTGACAAAAAACTTGCCTCATTTCGAATGCCAGACGAGCGCGGGGGCATGAGATGTGACGAGCCCCCCCGCATGAATTTACATCGACCTCTTACATCAAAAGGATCTCTCATTGGATATGCCTGAGACGGGGGAGCACCATCTGACGGAAGTCTCAGTGAGTAATGGGCGCGCGCCGTCAACACTACTTAGCTACTGATTAAATTTTTCTCTCTCCCAACTACCTGCTCAGCATAATCCCGAAGGGACCAGTGATTACTCCATCCCGTCGCGTAACGATCCGTTAAGGATGTCGTTATATGCTTCTCAAATCATTACATAGTGGAAAAAGTGATCAAGCCCCAAAAACAAAATTTTACGCCATAAGAGTTCGAAGTTTTTCAAACCTTCAAAAGCCTAAGTGTATACATAAGCTAGCTTAATATGGAAAAATAATTTTAAGAAAAATTATAAGAAGAAGTTATTCAAGAAGGAGTCGTAAAATTTGGTAAAGCAATAAGTACTTAATGTAATTTTATTGACATTTAAATTACAATCACAATTTCAAGCGAAATTGAAACTATCAAGAGTACTAATTGTATTATCAAAAAAAAAAAAAAATTTTCCCCCTTCTTTATTGACATTGTATTGTAAACGACAACACATCACACCAGCTAAATTAAATTATTATAATACAATTGTAATACTTAATTAATGAGATAAATATAAGTAAACTTTTCTAATATATAATATATATTTTATATGTACATATTATGTACATTACATATGAATCCCTGCTTCTTTTATAAAATTTATAAGGTTTTTGAAGTCCTCCATTTTTCCCTCCTTCAAAATAATTTTCAGCTCTTTTTCGCGGAGTACTCCACCCCATCTGCTCCTTTCTTCGTCATAGAATGGACATTCCACGATTTTGTGCTCCACGTCGTCCTCTACGCCGTCGCAATGGTCGCACTCTGGTGAATCGGCTACTTTTATTTCATGAAGACTTCTATTCGTCTGTCCATGTCCCGTCCGCATCCTCACCAACTGTACCACTTCGGCACTTTTCAATGGTTTCCCTATAAACCATGGTTTTTTAGAGACTGCTGACTGTATCTGGTAGTGGTAGTATCCTTTTTCTAACGCGACGGTGTCATATTCTCTTTGCCATTCCTCGATGTGCTCTTTTCGCATTGCTAGGATGGCGTCACTGACCGTTAAAATGCGTAGGTGTTCTTCAGGGGGTTGCAGGGAGCCGCTCTTCGCAGCACTGTCAGCCAAATCATTTCCTTTGAATAATACATGTCCGGGTATCCTTTGCACCGGGTATCCAATATCAAAAATTGATATTGCTGGAATGCAGGAAAAGTTAAAGAAAAGAATAAAAAGTACATAGATAAAAATATGTAATAAAATCCAATCTTCTTCTTCTTTGGACATGATACACTCCTTAGAAAATACCTGTCCTCTGCTCTGGAGCTCTTTTGGACGTCTGTAAAACTGACTTTTTTTGCCACTTGATGATTTTTACGACGATTGGTTTACCGGTGAAACGATCAAGGTGTGATTTTTACATGTTCCCTAGGGATTTAGGGCTTTCGATAATACCCTATCACAAGAGTTAAGGGGGTATCAGTCGGTCGAAGTTCGTTCCTCGTTCCGGGTCAGTATTTGGCAAAATCGAAGGGGCAACAACTTAAAAAGTTGTACTTAAATTGGACATTTTTAAAGGATTTTGAAAATTCATTAGTGCACGGCCCTAGGGAATTGAATAACTGAAATATTGCCGCTGGAATCATCAAAATCGAACAATAATTGCCAGAGAAATAAGGGAAAACATGGGAAAACCCGTTTATTCAGTAGTTTTTCCCTTTTTCTTTTTGGAAATTTTTGTTCGATTTTGATGATTCCAGTGGCAATATTTCAGTTATTCAATTCCCTAGGTCCGTGCAGTAATGAATTTCTAAAATCCTTCAAAATTTCCAATTTAATTACAACTTTTCAAGTTTTTGTCCCTTCAATTTCGCGAAATACTAAGAACCGACGGCGACCGACTGACATATTATGTGAGTTGTAAACGAGTCCATTGATTTCAAGAACTCAATTTCTCAAAAAAGCGGACTTAATCACTTTTGACTTTTGACTTTTGGTTTATTATTTTCAATAATGAACCTTTGGAATCGACCAAGAAAAAAGAATTTTTAACACCCCCTCAAAATTTGATGGTTTACGTTTCAAGGTACGTAGAATCCAAATATCGAATAAAAATTTGGCCGTCCGTCCGCCGTACGCGGCACTTTTGCCACTTAGCATTGACCGATTTTGATGAAATTTGGTATGTAGGCTCCATTTGGGGTCTAATTGTGCCCCGAAGCTTTTGGTTGATGTAGGTCACTTCTAAGGGTTCCAAAATCAATTTTGAAATTTTGAAAACGCCCTAACTCAAAAAATGTTGATATAAAGGTATTGTTTTTCCTTCAATTTAAGATTCTATAGAATTTTTAGAATTTTTTGAGACCACGCGGAGCTCTGTGGGACAAACCGTTCGCTCCCTACGAAAATTTAAGGGTTTATATTGAAATATATCTATAAATCAAAACACGAGTGAGAATCACAAAAGAGGCCTAATCTCCGTTCAAATTAGAGCTGACCAAAATGCAATCAATGGTTGGTGATTTTGATTTTTTTTTTTTTTTTTTCTTCGTATTGGATGGTTGGTGATTTTGTAGACGAGTGATCTATATAGAAAAATAATAAACCATTGTGTAATAATTTGCAGCATTTTTTCTTGGTCGATTCCAAAGGTTCATTATTGAAAATAATAAACCAAAATTTAAATAGTTGTTTAGTCTGAGTGATAAAAATAAGGCTACATCTATTTTCATTATTGAACTATAATAGTTATGCTATTAATTTTGTAACTGCTTAATTAAAGCTTAGCTTAAATGTTACTACCAACGAGTAACGGGAATGGGTCTGAGAAGTGTAACTCATATACGCGCTACATCACTTGGATCAAACTATCTCATTCAGTAGTACAACTGTGTTCACTCCATTGTATTAATCTAAATCAGAGGAACCAGAATTAGGAGGAAAGTAGCAGTGAAGGCTCACAAGTATAATATCAATACAATAAATAATAAAACCGAACATTTATTTGTAATAGTATTGGATTATTTCAGTATGATAGCTCTGGATCAGTGCTTGTTCATTTATCAACAATGTTCATGAATAGTACTACGGAATGGCGAATGATGATGAGTGTTTACAGCAGGTTGATACTAGTAACCAAGCCAGCAACGCGAGAAAGAAACCGCGTGCGTAGTGAAATTCAATGGGTCATAAAAAGTATCATTAAAATCATTTAAAAAAATATGATAAACTGCCAGACCACCGACGGTGAAACGGTGGAGCCCTTGAAGACGGGCTGATAAGGAACGAAATAAAGTTGAGCGCTGCGGGGAACTTTCATAACAATGAAGCGTGTGACTTGATAACGTTATTAGGGGAAGTTATGCATTGCTAAATATCATGCAACAGCTCTAAAAAGCCTTAACAGAAACAATGCTATCTGCGGTTGAAATCGCAACGATATATCATTATAATTGTAAATAATTAAGGGATGTCTGTGAAAGAATATATTTATTTTACGTTTAATAAGCGGGCCACTTCAATAATAAGTAAAAAACGAATTCCCGTTACGCACATAGAAGCAACCATCAAATGTCTTAATCTAAAACCTCTCCGTTCGTTTGGTTCTCAGTTATTTCCATGATTGGTTGTTGGATGTTCAGGGAATATCCAATAAGGATGTCTGTTCATCCAAAATCTCCATTAAATTTTCAGCTGATCAAATGCGTTCTGTATTAATCTTTTTGAAACAATTTTTCCTCAATGTAAAACCCACGTGCTCTAGAAACGGGCAATTTATTAGTAAAAAACGCTAAAAATTATTACACAATGGTTTATTATTTTCCAACATTGATCTTTCGTCTGCCAAGCCACCAACCATCCAACATGAAGAAAAACATCGATTGCATTTGGGTCAGCTGAAATTTGAACGGAGATTAGGCCTATTTTGCGATTCACACTCGTGTTTCTGATTTATCGTACGTCCAACCGTTAAATTTTCGTAGGGAGCGAACGGTTTGACCTACAGGGCTCCACGTGGTCTCAAAAAATTCTAAAAATCTTAAATCGATGTAAAAACAATACCTATACATCAGAATTTTTTGAGTTAGGGCGTTTTAAAGATTATTTTCTAACCCTTAGAGGTGACATACATCATTCGAAATTTTTGGGGCACAACTAGACCCCAAATGGAGCCTACATACCAAATGTCATCAAAATCGGTCAATGCTAAGTGGCAAAAGTGCCGCGTACGGCGGACGGCGGACGGACGGCCAAATTTTGGTTTATTATATCCAATAATGAACCTTTGGAATCGACCAAAAAAAAAATTGTAACACCCCCTCAAAATTTGATGGTTTACGTTTCAAGGTACGTAGAATCCAAAAATCGAATAAAAATTTGGCCGTCCGTCCGCCGTCCGCCGTACGCGGCACTTTTGCCACTTAGCATCGACCGATTTCGATGAAATTTGGTATGTAGGCTCCTTCTGGGGTCTGGTTGTGCCCCAAAGATGTTGGTTGATGTAGGTCACTTCTAAGGGTCCAAAAATCAATTTTTAAATTTTGAAAACGCCCTAACTCAAAAAAGTTTGGTATGAAGGTATTGTTTTCCCTTCAATTTAAGATTCTATAGAATTTTTAGAATTTTTCGAGACCACCCGGAGCTCTGTAGAACAAACCGTTCGCTCACTACGAGAATTTAGAGTTCGGACGTACGATAAATCAGAAACACGAGTGTGAATCGCAAAAGAGGCCTAATCTCCGTTCAAATTATAGCTGACCGAAATGCGATCGATGTTTTTCTTCATGTTGGATGGTAGGTGGCTTGGCAGACGAAAGATCAATGTTGGAAAATAATAAACCATTGTGTAATAATTTGCAGCGTTTCAAGTTTAGGCCCCATCCGCGCATGCCCAGTAGCGTAAAAATGCAGGTCCCGTCAGTTTACCCTCTTCCTTTTTCGGCCACCGCCGGGGAAGACATAATCGATTTTATATAAAGATCCTCTCAATTCACACTTTTCAATCCAATCTATGGATACTTTCATCAGTAAGTTGTTATCTTATCTTGCTTTGAGTCTGTATTTTTCTGCTAACATCCAAACAGAAAATCACGTTACCTACTCGAACCAGGGTTTTTCACAAACATCTAGAAAACCTGTCTGGGAATAATAATTATTATTCCACATTGATTTTATAGTATTACTTTTAATTTATGTGATTTGAGTTCGCATCGTGATCTATATTAGCTGTGCAAAAGTGGACTTTGGAAAAACCACCTGTGTTTAAATCTGTAGCAGAGTGTTACAGTACACTTTATGGTGTACCTAAATGTACTTCGCAGAGAAAGAATAAATTCGTGTTTTTCGTTGAGATCACACAAGCAAGTGAAAATTTTATTTCGGGAAACCAAGGTTAACATAAATAATAATAATGTTGCAGTGACCCGTGTTCACGACTCTACAACACTCCTCCTCACAGGTGCTGCATGTTTAGTCCAAGATCACTCCTGAGATGAGAAAATCTTGGTCCGGGAAGTCCCTTGGTAAAAATGTCCGCGGTCATCTCTTCCGTCTGTAAATATGTGACGAGAACATCTTTATTCTGGATCTTCTCTCGGATGAAGTGTTCTCGGAGAGATATATGTTTTGACTTCGAGCTTACAATTGGGTTTTTTGCCAGGTTCTGTGCTGCTTGATTGTCACACTTTATTTCGACAGTTCCTGTGTCAATTCCCAAGTCCTGCGAAAGTCTCTTGAGGTATCTTGAGCCTCTTTTGAAGCATCTGTCAGCGCCATGTACTCAGCTTCGGCTGTCGATAATGCCACTGTCCGCTGTTTCCTCGACTCCCATGAAATGGCAGCTCCAGCGAATTTAAAACAGTAGCCGGTGTAGCTTCTTCTGTCAATAGTACACGTAGCCCAGTTTGCGTCAGTCAGTCCGTATAGTGGGTCTCCTGTTTTTCTGTACGTCAGTGCCAGTTCCTTGGTACCTTGTAGGTAGCGCAACACACGTTTTGCGGCCAACCAGTGTTTTTTCCCATGGCATGTGTTAAACTGGCTCAGGTAGCTGACGGTGTGGCTGATGTCCGGTCTTGTCGAAACAGACAGGTACAACAATGTGCCAATTAGTTGTTGGTACGGATAGTCTCCCGATTTTCCTTCGACTTTTTCTAAGACAAGGTTTGTCTCCATCGGCGTTGAAACCTTTTTGCATCCGACCATGTCAAATTTTTTCAATTTTTCTTCGATGTATTTTGTCTGTGAAGCTGTGATGGTGTTGTCTGTAATTTTGAATTCAATTCCGAGACAGTATGATAAACGGCCCAAATCTCGCATCTGAAAAAATTTCTCCAGTTCTGTTTTCATTTTGTTCAAATTTTCGTTTGTATTTGAGGCTAAAATGAGGTCGTCTACATAGACTGCGACTACAGTCTCTACATCTCCTCCTGACGATCGGATGTAGATGCAAGGATCAGCAGTCGACGCTGTAAACCCCATCAACTTCAGTTTACTGTCGAGCTTCAAGTACCACGGTCTCCCAGCTTGCTTGAGACCATATAATGCTTTCTTCATGAGACATGCTTGTGGTTTGTCGCTCATCCTTAGTCTTGACAGCATTTCTTTCGCCCTTTCGTACACTGCGGTGTCTGGGTTTTCACTCTCATCAATTAGAATTTCCCTGATGTACTTTTCTAAATTTTCTGGTACTTCCATGTGAATTTGTTCTTCTATATCACCGTATAAGAATGCAGTTTTTATCCAGCTGATTGATTTTGAGGTTTTTCTCTACTGCAATACCGAGAAGAAATCTGAGTGAGCTGAGTTTGACTACTGGTGCATATGTTTCGTCATAATCAAACCCTGGCCTCTGTTCAAACCCTCTTGCGACTAACCGCGCTTTTCTTCGGTCTAGTTCACCATTTGGCTTCAGTTTGTTTTTCAAAATCATTTTATATCCAATCAGCTTCTTGTTCTTAGGTTTATCTGTCAACACCCATGTATTATTTTGGAGATGTGACAAGATTTCGTCTTTGATAGCTGCGTGCCATTCATCTGCATCTGGACCATTTAGCTCATCATTTGTGAATGCGCTGATATCATAATCTTTGGTCCATACAGGTGGTTTCCGATCTCTTTGCGGATATCGTTTTTCTTCTGGTTGTTCTTCTTCTGTTTTAGTTACTGATGATTGAGTTTCGTTTTTCAGCATTGTTTCTGGTGTTTCTTGTTCATTTGATTTTTGTATAGTACTTTCCTTTATTTCTCCTCCTTTCCTTGATATTTCAGGAGATTGTTCAATTTCTATGTCAATTTCTATCTCGTTATTGGTTTGCGATTCAGTTTCTGGTTCTTCATCGATTTGAGGTTCAAAGTTATAGTTTTCATCTTGTTGTTTAGAATAGTAATAGTTTTGCAAAATTTTAACATCTCTAGTGATATGTACTTTTTTATGCTCAGGTATCCAAATTCTGTATGCTTTTGAGATTTCAGAATACCCTACAAAAATGCCTGACGTAGCTCTCGCATCAAATTTACTTTTGTTTGGATTTTTGTTCATCATGAACACTTTTGATCCAAATATGCGTAGATGTCTACCAGATGGTGTTCTGCCTACCCATTGTTTGAATGGGCTTTCATTTCCTAACGTTCTGGATGGACAGCGATTTCGTATGTAATTTGCAGTATTTACAGCTTCAGCCCATAGATATACTGGCAAGTTTGATTCAAGTAACAAACATCTCGCCATATCTAATAAAGTCCTATTTTTCCTCTCTGCCATCCCGTTTTGCTGAGGTGTGTATGTTGTGGCAACTCGTTTCCGTATTCCATTTTCATTTAAATAGTCATTGAAGGTCTTGTTGTCATATTCTTTACCATTATCAGTTTGTAAATGTTTTATGCGCTTACCCAGTTGGTTCTCAACTTCATTCTTGTAGCTCTTGAATGTTCCAAGTGCTTCATTTTTGTTTTTGAGGAAGTATACCCGACTGTATCGTGTCTTCTGATCAATGAACGTGATGAAGTACCTTGCTCCATTCGGCGTTGATACTCTCATGGGTCCGCATAAGTCAGAATGTATGATTTCCAATACATCCACGTCCTTTTGTGGTCCTCTGCTTTGAAATGGTAGTCTTGAGAATTTTCCTGCTAAACATGTTTCACAAGTATTTAGCTTTTCGTTCAATTTGAATTCTAGTCCTTCAACTATATTATTTTTTAGTGCTATTTTCAATTCCTGTTCATTCAAGTGTCCTAGTTTCTTATGCCACTCTTCAATTTTCGAGTAGTTTGCAAATTCAGGTTTAGTTTCATTTTCTGTTTCAGTTTTTGTGTAGAATAAACCATTCATTTTGTTTGCTTGCATTAGGATATCTTGATTACCATTTTTTATCATCTTTCTAGTTACATTTGCAACTCTTGAATTATTGTCCAAAATTACCGCCTTATCCTTGTCGAATACGACTAGGTGACCCTTTTCCGTGACTTTGGGTATGGAAAGTAGGTTTGAATTCAATTTTGGTACGTACAGTGTGTTTGGCAAGTTGATTATTGAATTTTTATCAGATTTTACTTTAACAAATCCTTTTCCACTGATTTTTGCAGTTTGTGATTCGGTTGCTAGTTTTAGTATTGTTTTGTCACAGTTTTCATCTAATTTCTGGAATATTTTCTTGTCTCCGGCTATGTGTGACGTGCAGCCACTATCCCAACACCAACCTGAAGATTTTTTGTTTTCAGAATTATTTGATGATAAACATTCTTCAACATTGAAGGTTGATTCATTTTTGTTTTTGAGCTTCCAACAGTTTTGAGCTGAATGTCCGATTTTATTGCATATCTGACATTTTGTTTTAGAATCAATATTGAATTTTGGTTTTTGATTCGTTTGTTGATTTTGATTGGTATTCGAACTTTTGATAAATCTCTTTTGGTTGTTTCGTTTACCAAAATATGCTCCTTCATTCGTTTTAAAGTTAGAATCAATATTTCTAGCATCCGATTCTTCTGTGATTTTTATTTTGAGTTCGTCTGGGGTCGGCAGTTTGTCCCTAGACTCTATTGCTACTCTAAAATTCTCGAATGATTCTGGAAGACTATATAACATCATTATAGCAAGTAGATCATTGTCAATACACACATCCATATCGCCTAGTTTATCTACTATGTCTATAAAATTTTTCAAATGTTCTCTAATGTCTTCACTATCTTTCATTTTCTTGAGTATTAGCTGTTTCAGTAATGTGGCTTTGCGAGCAGGTCCTTTACTTTGGTAAATGCCTTTCAGTGTTAGCCATACTTCACTACTTGTTTGACAGTTTTTAACTTGTTTCAATTCGCTAGGTGCGATCACCAACATCAAATCTGACATTGCACTCAGATCGTTCCTTTCCCACTCTTTTATTTGAGCAGCGACTTCAGCATCCCCCTCTACTTCCACTGGCATTTTGCAATCTCCTGTGACATATTCCCATAACTTATTTTTTACAAGTATGGATCTTGCATGAATTGCCCAAGTGTCATAATTGTCTTTGCCTAGCGGTTCTATTTTGTAGCTTACGTGGGATGTCATCGTCTTCTATTCTCAGTGCTTTGGCCTATAACCCTGTAGCAGAGTGTTACAGTACACTTTATGGTGTACCTAAATGTACTTCGCAGAGAAAGAATAAATTCGTGTTTTTCGTTGAGATCACACAAGCAAGTGAAAATTTTATTTCGGGAAACCAAGGTTAACATAAATAATAATAATGTTGCAGTGACCCGTGTTCACGACTCTACAACAAAATCGATACAGGTCGATACCGTGTTTTGGGGGTGATAGCGTCATAGACAGGGGAGAGAGCTTCAGGACAAGCTGGCAAGGCTAGGCTTCAGGGACTGTCTTGCTCCAGACGTTGCAATTGCATTTCATCATCGCTCCCAGTCTGGGCAACCAAATAAGATGGGAAAGGTTGGTATTACTGCTCGGCTGGGAGGGGGAGATTTCCTCCTGGTGCTTGATGATTTGATTGTCTTTGATGCCCACGGTGGTGGGAGGGCACATCAGTCAAGCCACGCCCACTACAGTGGCTGTAGGGCTTTTATCCTGCTACTTCAATCTTCAGGGATTACTGGCCTCTACGGCCTGGTAATGCTGCTTCATGTCTCAGGGCTTACTGGCCTCTACGGCCTGGTACTGCTGCTTCATGTCTCAGGGCTTACTGGCCTCTACGGCCTGGTACTGCTGCTTCACGTCTCAAGGCTTACTGGCCTCTACGGCCTGGTAATGCTGCTTCATGTCTCAAGGCTTACTGGACTCTACGGCCTGGTAATGCTGCTTCATGTATCAAGGCTTACTGGCCTCTATGGCCTTGTAATGCTGCTTCATGTCTCAGGGCTTACTGGCCTCTACGGTCTGGTACTGCTGCTTCATGTCTCAAGGCTTACTGGCCTCTACGGCCTGGTAATGCTGCTTCACGTCTCAAGGCCTACTGGCCTCTACGGCCTGGTAATGCTGCTTCATGTCTCAAGGCTTACTGGCCTCTACGGCCTGGTAATGCTACTTCATGTCTCAAGGATTACTGGCCTCTACGGCCTGGTAATGCTGCTTCATGTGTCAAGGCTTACTGGCCTCTACGTCCTGGTAATGCTGCTTCATGTCTCAAGGCTTACTGGCCTCTACGGCCTGGTAATGCTGCTTCATGTCTCAGGGCTTACTGGCCTCTTTGGCCTGGTAATGCTGCTTCATGTCTCAAGGCTTACTGGCCTCTACGGCCTGGTACTGCTGCTTCACGTCTCAGGGCTTTCTGACCTCTATGGCCTAATAGGGGGAACAATGAGCTGCTGAGTGGCAGCTCACACTATTGAACATTTCAACCCATAATTTTCACCCCTTAGAAGTGACTGACATCAACCAAAAGCTTTGACGTACAACTAGACCCCAAATGGAGCCCATATACACAATTTAATCAAAATTGGTCGATCCTAACTGAGGAAAGTGCCGTGTATGGCGGACGGACGGCGAAATTTGTATTTGATTTTACGTACCTTGAGACGTAAACCAACAAATTTTGAAGGGGGGGGGGGTGTGGTTGATTCTATTAAGAATAGTCAACCAAAAAGAACCACGAAAATCGGTTGAAAACTAAGGCCTGGGTAGACGACACAAGATTTTATCACACACCTATGGTTTTTCCGCGGATTTGGATTCAGAATGGTCTAAAAACGGATAAGTGTGAGGTTATTTTGTTTTTCTGTCGAGTGTTGTGCTCCTTCACCCCGGATCAATCGCATAAGGACGCCCAAGTCTTACTGTGAGACGTCCTAAAAAGCGGGGGAAAGTAACCCCCTTGTGACGGTACCTGAAGTTTTTTCTCGAAAAGTAGCAAACTGGAGAAGCCCTGCTAATCTAACGGTTTATATCAAAGGCTAAGTCGCTGGTACGCTTAGGCGTCATAAACCAAACCCAAGGTTTATCGTTTCATTAAACCAACGTTAAGTGACCTCCTGGCTCAACGTCATCATCAGACAAGCGAAAGCTTCAGGGTTTACACTGTACCTCCCCACACCCTTGGACGGGCGTGTTGGAAGGAATTACCCCAGAATTACCCCATGGGCAGAGGAGGAGAGAACAACATTACAGGAGAGGCATAAAGGAGACCCCGTAATTACTCGGTTATTAAGGGGGGAGGAGCGATGGTTAGGTATACCGGAGTTGGTCACATACTATCCGGACGGTAATAACCACTTTATTACCCTTGGTTTATGATCCGACGTTGGAATATTAATAACATAATAGACTCCCCGGGTTCCTGAATAGGTTGGAACAACGCGAGTGAGGGGAGAGTGAGTTGGTTGGTAGAAACCGCGCAGAAACCTGGAGTTAGCTGCCTGATATTATGGTTGCGGTAATGGTCGGGGACAGTTGGCGGTTTGCTACAAGTTTCGGTCCGTCTTCCCCCCCCCCCGCCAGCCTCTTGCGGGTCCGTGTAAACGTATTCAAAATAGCGGTTATGTTAATTGGCGGTCCTTTGTCTCGCTAGGGGTCTCTTATTGTATTGTTTTTCACTAGAAAACCACCCCATGCATGCTACACAGTTGGAATACATCCAGTCCTTCTCGTTAAAACACGATTGAATTGTAATGAAGAGCTGTCATGTGTTTTTGGTTTATTATCTTCAATAATAAACCATTAGAATCAACCAAGACAAAACAAAGTCTGCCTAGTGGGTGTGGCACATAGCTTCCTCGTATCCATAACCCGATTGTATAGATGATCCGATGCATAGTAGTTAATCTCTAAACACCAATCTCTAAGTACCTTCCACTACCTTCATAGGGAACCATCTACACGTTAATCTGTAATATCCCTGAAATTTTCATTGAAATCGGATGGAAAATGTAGAAGTTATGGCCGTTACAAGGAATTCACGTTTGCGCATGCAAATTTTGATTTTGGAGAAATTTTTTTTTTTCATCTTTGAAAAGTGAAAACAAAGCTTCTACTACCTTGGTAGACTCGGAAGCAAAATCAAGTCAAAAAGAAAATTTTAAACATTTTTCGAAACTTGGCTTTCTTCTACCAAAGTCCACTCTAAAAAACTCAGCAAATTTATACACAATGGTTTATTATTTTTCTATATAGATCACTCGTCTGCAAAGCCACCAACCATCCAACATGAAGATAAACATCGATCGCATTTCGGTCAGCTTTAATTTGAACGGAGATTAGTCCTCTTTTGCGATTCACACTCATGTTTCTGGTTTATCGCACGTCCAACCCTTAAGTTTTCTTTGGGAGCGAACGGTTTGTCCTACAGAGCTGTGAGTGGTTTCAAAAAATACTGAAAATTCTACTATAGTACTATACTACTATAGTAAAGAAAAAATAATCTCTTAATGAAAAAAATGTTCTTGGTCGATTCCAAAGGCTCATTATTGAAAAAATATAATTTAAAATTGTTGGACAAAAGGGTTAGAAGAGGATGTTTAGCTTGGCAAAAGCAACGGATTTGAGGCAATATAACTTATATTAGTGGAAAGCCCCTCGAGTATTATACGCGCATCCTCTTTGGCAGTAGAATCCATCAATAATTGATGGATTCTACTGCCAAAGAGGATGCGCGTCTTGTTAGTAGGTGGGTCTGCTGGGCTGCTGAAGCTGGTTCTGTTTGGTTAATGGATTTGTGTCCGCTTGGTTTTTGACGCTGAGTCTGCTTGACTGTTGAAGCTGGGTCTGCTTGTTACAGAATTTTGGCATGTTTAGATGCTGAATTTGGATCTATCTGGCTGCTGTAGCAGGGTCAACTTGGCTGCTGGAACTGGATCTTCGTGACTGTTGAAGCTGGTCTTGCTTGATTCCTGAAGCTGTGTTTGCTAAGCAACTGAAGCGTATCCTGTTTGGTTGCTGAAGCCTGGCCTTTTTGACTGCTGAGGATGTGTATGCTTGGCTACTAAATTTCGGTATGTTTACATGCTGAATCTGAATCTGTCAGGCTTCTGCTACTGGGTCTGCTCGGCTGTTGAACTTGGGCTTTTTTTCTGTTAAAACTGGGTTTACTTGGCTGCTGAATCTGAATGATTTTTGGTTGCTGAATAGGGATTTACTTGGACGCAGAAGCTGGGTCTGCTTGGTAACTGAATTTGGAGCTGCTTGGTTGCTGAAGCTGGGTCTTCACGGCTGCTGAAGTTATGTCTGCTAGGTTTAATAAAAACGGAGTTGAGAAGAACGTTGTCTATTTCCAAGAAAATAATGAGATACAAGTTGAATCGATTTAATAATAGTATAACAATGATAGTTATCGTTTGTTACTGATGATGACTTAACCGTCGAAATCAATTCAACTTGTAACTCATTATTTTCGTGGAAATAGACAACGTTTTCCACAATCACATCCCGAGTGATTTTATTATTATCTGCTAGGTTTGCTTTGCTGGTGAATCTGGTCATGTTTGGTTGCTGATGATGGGTCTGTTTGGCTGCTGATTCTGGGAATTCTGGCTGCTATAGTGTGTTTGATTGGCCACTGAATCTGGGTCTCCTTGGCTGCTGAAGTTAGGTCTACTTGGTTGCTGATGCTATGTTTGCTTTGCTTCAAAAGCTTGGTTTTTTGGTTGCTGAAGATAGGTAAGCTTCTTTGCTAAATTTGGGTCTGCTTGGATGTTGAAGGAGGGTCTGTTTGGATGCTGAAGTTCTCATGTATCATTTGAGCAATTCTATCACGGATTCAAGTTAGTTAAAACTATGTGCCATTTTCACTTTGTAAACTTTATGGAATTTATTTTTCAGTTGAACGTTACATCTTTAAAGTTGGGCATTCTGAAAAGAGCTTGCATTTCAACTTTACTTTTGGTTTCGTGATGATGGTATTCATTTGAGACTCTGACGGTAACTCGGACAATCCGAAGTCAGAGTTGCTTTTTGAAAAGTTAGGCCTGGTACAATAATTTCCAGATAGACAACCGATAGTTACCAAAATTGCATAAAAAGTTATGATTCTGAATTGAAGATATACCTATACCATTGAATTTTAATGTTCGATATGAACCCTGATTTGAAGGATTTCAAATATTTATCCGACAAATCAATCACAATACCGACAGGTTGGATGGTGCACATTTTTAATGATTCGTTGAGAATCTCGAAATTCAAACTGTCGACTGTGGTGGCGCAGACGTGGGTGTCTGAATTAGGTTAAATTAATCATTAACAGTGATGACGGAGGAAGGTCAGAACGGTAGAATCAGGGCCACCGCCTTTTTCCGCTGGGGATTGATTTACAATAAAACGTCCGCCTCAAACCACCACCTCGACCAGTGATTTATGATGTAACCGAAACACACGGGGTCACGAAACAAATGAACGGGGTCGTGTACCGACAAGATTGCGATTTCAGGAACGACGTGTCCGACAAGCGAGTTCAATTAACTAATTCCGTTTGTTTGCTCCGCGTCGGAACAACGTAACGTTTAAGACAGCGGGTGAAACGTCTAAATAACACGGTTTGTATTCATAACAAACAAAAACGCTTTCTGCTTTCCCGTCCGAATTACGGACGAAAACAAAATTGTTTTGCTTCGGCAAATTGAACGTTTGTATTTCCACGGTTGTTCCCGAAGTTCTCGTGCAGAACATCGACCAAGTGGGCGGTAGGTACCTGCTGATGTGGTGAACGGGGATGAGAGCTTCCTTTACGAGGAAAAACATTTTCATAACCAAATTCACATCGTCATGTCTTTTACGGCTGTATACTGGCAACGACCTACTAAGAATGACTTCAATTCAGTTGTCAAAGTTGGAGTGACTTTGAATTTATTCGTAATTGACTACCAAAAAAAAAGTCTGCTCAGTGGGTGTGGCACATAGCTTCCTCGTATCCATAACCCGATTGTATAGATGATCCGATGCATAGTTGTTGGTGTCATCAATCTCTAAGTATCTTCCACTACCCTCATAGGGGACCATCTGTCCGCTAATCTGAACAATCCTGAGAAATTTCGTTGAAATCGGACGAAAAATGTAGAAGTTATGGCTGTTACAAGGAATTCACGTTTGCGCATGCGCAGCAACTACTATTAGTCTGGGGGAAATACTTTTCTTAGGGGACCATGTACACGCCAATCTGAACAATCCTAGAAAATTTCATCCAATTTGGATGACAAATGTAAGTGATATGGCTAGGTATTACAAGAGACTACTGTCATTATAAAGCCTTGATTTTTATTGGGGACCATCTACAACCTAATCACATAATCCCTGTAAATTTCATCGAAATCGGATTGAAAATGTGGAAGTTGTGGCTGTTACAAGGAATTCACGTTTGCGCATGCGCAGTGGCTACTATCAGTCCGGGGGGATGGTTTTCATAGAACACCGTCTACACACCAACCCGCACAATCCCTGAAAATTTCATCGAAATCGGACAATAACTTCGTTTAGTTATGCTGGTTACAAGGATTTCATGACAGACACACAGACAGACAGACAGACACGGAACCAAAATTGTTCAGAAAGGTCTGAAACATAAAAACCGCGAAAACGTAAAAACTGAGTTAAGAAGAACGTAGTCTATTTTCACGAAAATAATGAGTTACAACGACGGTTAGGTCATTGTAAGTAACAAACAATAACTGATGATGCATCACAGAGAGCACAGCTTTGTCTATCCAGACAAATTGAAAGTAAAAACTGTTCGTCTGCCTAGTTTGGCATTTGTTGATCCTCCCAAATCCCTTTAACTTCTCAGGGTCAATAGGATTCAAGTTCTCCTCTCACTTATATTTTATTGGGTGTGCATATTACTTTCTTGACCTACCTATGAGATTCAAGCTCCCTTTCACCTGTGATTATACAGGGTGTCCCATGTTAAGGACCGAAAAACTTCAGGAGTCAATTCTACAACTAATTTAAGTGAGAAAATGTCTCATAGCAATTTTGTTTTAATCCCTTGTTTTTCCAAGTTTTTCTCATTCCAAGATTTTTTTTGAGTGTTCGACTTACATCCACTAAAATTACCAAAACTAGGTACCTTAATTTATCGTAAGCATGTAAAAATAAGGACATAGTTGGAAAATGCGTCTAATTTCCCATCTTTATAGTGCCAACAAAAAACTATTTTCGGGGCCCTGATGGGTAAAAATCAAGTCGCAGAGTAATTTTTGTCGAATTGGTACAGCTTTCTAATGATATAATAAACAAATATTTATATATGAATAAACAAAATATGAACATTTTGGCATACATTATAAGAGATACATGTAAAAGAAGAACATTAATCAGAACCACTAAACTTTAAAAAAAAAGTACCTTGTGCAAACAGTATGTTGTTACCTATGGTTTACAGAAAATAGGGGAAATTACAACAAATTATGTGGGTACTTCATGAGTTCGAGAAGACGAGTATTCATTGAGGTTTTTTTTTTAAAGGTTCAATCAAAAGGCCGACTGCTCTCCTAAATTGTTAGTATTTTGGTCTTCCTATCGATAGCTTCAAATTTTTCTCTCAAAACTCCCTCAACTCATGCTGCATGATTGAAAATTTTCAATACTCGCATTACGAAACTATCTGTAACACATTGAGTAAACAAAACCACTAAAATATAAGAGAAAACTCTTCTCACATTTATATTTTCTTCTACAGGGTTAAATTTTGGGCAAATTTTTCAAAAAAAAAAAAAAAAAAAACACGTTTCAAAATTTCATCATAGGATCTAGAGGACGCATCAGCGCTAACTAGCCAGTTCGTTGACCCCATAGGTTTTGTTTCTATACTTTCTTTCGGCTTTCTTGACTTTCTCGACACCACTCAGACTGTATCTCTCAATACTTGAACGTATTGGAATCCCGATTATTGACGTTTAAACTACCTCATGAAAGAAATGCAAGTACTTTGATGGAAGTGGATGACGAACTCGATTGCGGTAGGTAAAGTGAGCAGGTAGATCTCAGAACCATCAAGCTTCCATCGTGC
This sequence comes from Apolygus lucorum, assembly GCA_009739505.2. Lineage (NCBI taxonomy): Eukaryota > Metazoa > Arthropoda > Insecta > Hemiptera > Miridae > Apolygus > Apolygus lucorum. Next base: position 28,481,337 of record CM019177.2, read on the forward strand.
ATGATGATAGAAGTTTGCCTTTTCCGAGATCTCTCGCCGAAGCACGTGCCCCTTGTAAAGTTGGAACCCGGACCCTCGATGGGGGAATTCTGATCGGCGTGGAAGACTCCACGTTCCCTCAGGAAAAACTCGTACGATCCTGATGTTCGGAACTGTCTCATAAGGGCAACCGGCGCTGATATGGGAAAGGCGCGCGTGAAAGAAACTCATCGGTAGCATCTATCAAGTTCGCCGCTTGTCACACCTTGAAGGCTCCCCTACCGTCAGCTCAGCAGCCCAGAAAAGGCGTTGTCGTCCCTGGAATGGACTGGACGATCTCTTTGAAACCATTTCAAGTACCCTATGTCTTCTGACGACAAAAACCCCCATCCGAACCAGAAAAAACTGATAATTCATCCTACCGCGGGTATGTCGGCCTTCCTTTTTTCTTCCCTACAGCCAACTTGAAGGAATTGTTTTTTTCGCGACACTGATGGTAGAAATCCAAAGAGATTGCAGTAGATAAACTTTGAGTAGGTACTCGGATCTCCTAATAGAAACCTGTAGTTGTTAACGAAAACAGACTAATGAGCCCTTAAGTGGAATACTTGAGGCCAACTAAGTAAAAACAACTCTTCAGCCTACTAAATGCAGCAGGGAGTTTTCTGTCCTGGTATAGTAATTTTTTTCCAGCAATCGGAGCCCCGCTATATAAGTTTCTGATGGAAGCTTTATTGCGTCCGTTGTGATATTACTTCTTCTAGCCTGCCTTTTTCTTAGGTTCTAGAGAGTTGAATGACAGATGTTCCCAACAAGGGAAAATAAGGGAACCGAGTCTCTTAGTAGGTATTGAGACTCCCTCCAACAAAAAGTGCTTATCAGAGGTACTTAGTTATTCTACATTGTAAATTTCACATTTTGTTTTTTTTGTTTCCAACAATTTTCAGATAATTTAGGGTCTGGCTGGTTTGATAGCAGGTAATTTTGATATTACATACCGTACAATTTACGAAAATAACGGCCAAAATAGAATGTTATTATTTACAACTTAACATACACACAAGAAACACCTAACAGGTAACAACGGGATTTTTGAAAACTGTCAACAATGTCAACATGTGATGATCACCATAACACTACCCCAGTCCTCTTCACGTCAGCAAGGGTCATCCGATTCACGTGAATGAACTTCTTCGTTCTTCCAAGCTGCACCTGGTACAGCACATCTACAGCACATCGTTCTTCCTCCGAACAATGGTCCATGACCCTGTCCATTGAAGCTATAATTTTGGGCAAAGTCCTGCAGTTCTCTTGGGTTCATGAAGCCATACCGTCACCGCTCTGGAAGCTCACAGGTTTTGAGTGCCGTTCAAATCTTTCTTTTTGACTCTTCATTTTTAGTTTCATATTTGTCCGAGCAAAATCTTCAATGTCCATCAATGCCTTGAGTAATTGGAAAGCGTAAGTAGTGGAAAACTGTGGTTCCGTTTTAGCTGGCCGTATCAATTCTTCGGGTAACTGAAGCTCTCATTTATTGACTTCATTTAGATTGTTATTGACTTTATTTGGATTCTTCAAATAATTTATTATGTTTATATTATCTCAGTATACTGCATGTAGGCACGGTGTTAATTAACATTATTAGTAACTATTATCGTGTCTAAAGTATCCAGCAGGGGAATACACCGAGTAGGTACCTACTCTCGCTTGCGATGATTTTTATTATTTCATGTGTAGTTATGTAGTATAATCAATCTGTGATCTCTTTGCCGGGCTGTGATTTTGTCTGACTGTGATAATGGGAATGTCTGATTGTGTTTAATTGTATGTGTGTGTGATTATTGTGTTGCGTGTTTCGAGCGTTGGACCGGGGTTCTTGGCTGGCCTGGGGGCGGCCCCCTTGGCGATTTTATTGAGGTGTGCGGTTTGCCTCTGCGGTAGACCACGCAGTTCGTAGGGCTACCTCTCCAGTAATGGATTGGTGGCCCCGGGAGCCTCAATGGTGGGTGGGTCCGGGCCGGCCGGTGCAGTAGCGCTCCGCACACACCTTATTGCTGGGAGTACCGATCACACTAGTTCCTATTACACTTAGTTCCTGTTCCTCATTGTTTTTCATAATTCGACCTCTTTTTTGAAGACTTTTTTGCCTAATTATAATTGTTGTTGCTACCTTGCTCTGCATGTTAGTATTAGATGGTAAGTTAATAATCAAGCTTTAATCGTTTGTATCGACTTATACTATATTATACTTATACTATACTATATTTATACTACATATATGTACATACAGTATGAAGAATAAAATATCGTATATCATATCATCATATTATCTCAACCATACACCATAAGTGATGGAGAAAACCCCGTGGTGGTATGAGGAGAGCTCCGATAAGCCAATAGGAATAATGGTAGCAATCGATCCCGTTGTCATGGTAGTACTTCACAAGCAGATCTTGGATTGGTTATTGCCAAAAACCCAATCCTGTCGTGCTATCATGGGCTTGTCGCAATTCATCTGGGATTTGATGTTCAGGCACCACAACCTGCCAGTAACCTCTACCACAGGGCCTCTCCCACTTGTGGTACCCCATCTCTTGCATGGAGGGAGTCCCATCGAGACAATAGTTGCCCCTCGTTGGGCGCCAATTGTGCAATTTACGGAAATTACGGCCAAAATAGGATGTTATATTAAATATAAGTTCTAAATTTTTAGAACTTAACACACACACAAGAAACTCCTAACAGGTAACAACGGGATTTTTGAAAACTGTCAACAATGTCAACATGTGATGATCGCAATCACAATACTTTCAATTTTAAGTCCAGAAGCCTCTTCTCCTTCAACCTGACGATGACTGGAGCTATGTGCCATACCCAATCATTCTGAATATTTATGAATATTCGATCATGTTGACCTCATCTCTAGTCTAGTAAGTAGATACTCGTACCTAGTTTGGGTCATCTACTGGGTGGTCGGCATTTTTACAAAAAAGGTAGGTTGTGTCACTAACTCTCCCGATTTTCGACCGTTTCAAAAGCGATGGCATTTTTCATTTTGTCATTAATTTTTAGCAGTTACGAAAGGTATAAATTTTATGGGCATTGGCTGTTTGACTGGTCAGTATTAATTCGCTCGAGTCTAGGAACCAGGTTAAGGCTGTGATCCCCTGCCGATAAATTTTCAACTTTCTCTCTCCCAGCTTCAAAAAGAGTAGTGACAACGATAAATTTTGTCGACTGTAAAACCCAATGTCTCCACTGGCCCTGCGAGTTGATTGTCGTTGAAGCCCGATATAAGAAATCGTTCCCCTACTGGTTTTGCAATCTATTTCTGGTGTCTAACATTTATCGCTCTGGTACTCGTATCTCATAGTCCAAACAAGGCCTTCAGCAGGGGAAACAAGACCTTCAATAACTCCATAAAATATTGCTGGAGACACAATTTCTCATACAGTAAGGTGTTAACAATACTGAAAACACTGAAACTCTCCTTTTGATTGTCGATCTGTCTGTTTTTCTGTCCAAAACTTTTCCATTTACTTTACAGTAGTTAATCAAATTCGTCAATTAAACTTTGTGCACACACTTGGCAGACTTCTTAAGTTTTTGTATCTTCCTGGATAATTTTGTTCTCCCATATTTGTCTAAATGGCAGTAACATGTTGTTCAGTCCGACTCCGAAGAAACTTTCATAAATTCTGCTGATTTGGTCCTATTTGGTTCTATACAGGGTGTTACATTTTATAACGGTCACAGGCCAGGAATAAATTCTAGAACTCATTTCCAGCAAAAAATGCCCCTTAGTAATTTTGGAGGCTTCGTTTTCGAATTATTTCACTTATGAGATTCTTTCGTGATTTCGATCTTACGTCGGTAAAAAGGTTATAACTCCCTGAATCTTCGAGCGAATTCAAATATGATTACTCTGTTGAAAATACCATACAATTTTCTTTCTCCTCAATGGAAAATAAACATTTTTTGAATCGGAAAAACGGGTGAAAATCGGATTTAAAACGAAAAGTTAGTCAAATCATGGAAATCTTAACTTTTTTTCAAACTCTCATGGGTTCTGTAATCCGGCACATGAATTTTTGCTAGTAGGTTCAAAAGATGCGCAAACATATCAGCATTTCAACGGTCTGATTAGTTTTTTTTAAAAGTAGGGCGTATTACAAAAATTTGTGTTTGAACTCGAAAAAATGTTAATTTTTTCAAGAAAATCCCGCCCACTACAGTTGGCCTAAACCTTACTCATGAATGTGATTGAGATTTTCAATCACAGGAATATGTTTCTATGCATATGAATAAGGTTTGAATTAATTTTCACTCTTAAAAATATGATTAAAATAATAAACACTGTGTGAATAACTTTAAATTCTTCATCATAGGAAGTTAAGGCATCTATCCAATAGGAAATTTAATGCTCTTTCCAAAGGTATCCTCAAATTGTAATTTATATAGAAAATTAAAGGAGTTATGAACGATTTAATGACGTAAGGTCAAAATCACGGAAAAAAACTTTAAAGATAATACCTCGAAAACGGAGGGTTAAAAAATTGCTGAGACATTTTTTGTTGGAAATTAGTAGTAGAATCGACTGGTACCTACCATTTGGCAGACCAGTTATGTTTACACCCTGTATGGATTGCATCGCTCCTGGATCAGTTAAACATGGGTACCTAAACCAAAATTCAAGAAAATTTAAATTCTTATTTTACTTACTAACTATCGTAATGAACGATTCCTCTCAAACTTGGAGGGTCGAGGATGGACGTCATGATCTCATCGTAATTTCGTATGAAGATGATCTGAAAGGATCCGAACAAGATCCAGAGTTACCAATTGTATACTATAACTTGTATTATTTATTGAACACCTGTCAACCCATGCTCACATTCTGATTTTTCAAGCAATTGTAGTTCACTTCAGCAACAATAATATTCGAATCTCAGTTCCCTCTCACGTTCTGGACGTCAGGATTAGAAAAATATGAGACGGAGACAGGAAGTGGAGAGCGGACATCAAACGCCGTTTTAATGGTGATGGACTGCCGGATGCGGACTGAATTCATAAGTACAAAACTTCTCTTTCTATCCGCCAACTGTGGGTTAGCTAACTTTCTGTTAATACGATTTAGATTCGCTTTATGTACCGGGAGCTCGACTTCCCCTGTTTTCCGTCGGACTATGCATCTCTCGGAGCGGATTTATGAAGGCGGTCCTCCCCCTGGCAGGTTGAAACTTTGATGAAGTGAACCACCAGCCACAACCAGAGATGACAAATGTGAGAATCATAAATTTTCTCTCTCCGCGCCGCTTGGGAGCCTTTGAGTTCTCTGCGCCCGCCAAGGGCGCGTAAACGGCGGGGTTACAGTTTAAATCTTCCATGAATATCACTTTTACGAAGAGGAAACGCTCGAGGACTCACAAAGGAGAAAAATGAGGGATCACTTGATTTTCAGAAATAAATCTTCCCTTTAGTCTAGATTTGAATGGCTTCGAGATGGCTCAGCACTGCTCTTGATGAACCAGATAATGACACGTGAAGATTGCAAAATACGATCTACCTACTAATAATAAAATATAGAATTGGGAACGATATCTCTCAACTCTTGAAAAGCTGATCTAGGACAGTTCTTGTTTGTCCGTCTCTTGACAAAATACCTTTAGAGATCATAAGGTTTCTCTAAAAACTGAGTTAAAATTATTCATGCACAACAAGGAGGCGCCCTAACTATCCTCCAAATTTGAGCGAAATCGGATCACACGGATCATAACAGAAAACTAAATTCACAGAAAATACTTTTTTGACGTGCTCGTTTTCGTCCAATTGCAATGCAATAAATGGTGCAGGTAGGAAGTTCACTTGAAAAAAGTCCATTCATGCAGCATGAATCAATGAGCGAATTTTCAAAGAAATCTTTCAGTTGAAGCTATGGTTAAGATCTATTTTCAGTATAACATACCAACATACTGTATGCACTGGGTATGCTTTGAAGATCTTAGGAGTCTATATTCATGTTCTACTCGTCTCCACGGACTCATAGAGTACCCACATGGCTATTGTTGTTTTTTTTTCTAATTTCAGTATACCATACCAACATACTGTATGCACTGGGTATGCTTTGAAGATCTTAGGAGTACATATTCATGTTCTACTCGTCTCTACGAACTCATAGAGTACCCACACGGCTACTGCATTTCTGGGTACAACAAATATACGCGCGTTTTCATTATTTTCTATTTTCAGTATACCATACCAACATACTGTATGCACTGGGTATGCTTTGAAGATCTTAGGAGTCCATATTCATGTTCTACTCGTCTCTACGAACTCATAGAGTACCCACACGGCTACTGCATTTCTGGGTACAACAAATATACGCGCGTTTTCATTATTTTCTATTTTCAGTATACCATACCAACATACTGTATGCACTGGGTATGCTTTGAAGATCTTAGGAGTCTATATTCATGTTCTACTCGTCTCGACGAACTCTTAGAGTACCCACACGGCTATTGTTGTTTTTTTTTCTAATTTCAGTATACCATACCAACATACTGTATGCACTGGGTATGCTTTGAAGATCTTAGGAGTACATATTCATGTTCTACTCGTCTCTACGAACTCATAGAGTACCCACACGGCTACTGCATTTCTGGGTACAACAAATATACGCGCGTTTTCATTATTTTCTATTTTCAGTATACCATACCAACATACTGTATGCACTGGGTATGCTTTGAAGATCTTAGGAGTCCATATTCATGTTCTACTCGTCTCTACGAACTCATAGAGTACCCACACGGCTACTGCATTTCTGGGTACAACAAATATACGCGCGTTTTCATTATTTTCTATTTTCAGTATACCATACCAACATACTGTATGCACTGGGTATGCTTTGAAGATCTTAGGAGTCCATATTCATGTTCTACTCGTCTCTACGAACTCATAGAGTACCCACACGGCTACTCTATTTCTGGGTACGACAAATATACGCGCGTTCTCATTGTATATATGAATATACCCATACTTTTCTTAATTTTTGGACAATTTTCATTTTTGAAAAACGCATTATATCAGAAATTTTGAGCTGAATCCGAATATACCACATATTATGATGATTGTGAAGGTATTAACCACAAAAAACGGAAAAAACTCGTTTTTTGGACTTTTTTTTTCACTTTTTTTGAAATTTGGACCACCTTGGATTGTCCAAAATTTCTGGCTAACGAACTTGACCTTTTGTTTGTTGTTACGAACATTTTGGCGAAAACTAAAAGAAAAAATTCAAATAATTACTCAAGTTATCGTGCGGAATGACATATATATATATATATATATATATATATATATATATATACATATTATTTTTGGCGAAACTTCAGGGATCGTTTCAGAATGTTCCAAAACGGATTTCAGTGAAAAAATTTTTCGAAAAAGTCGATTCTAAAAATTTTGGAGCCATTGCAATAGCATCATTTTCTTCGAAAATTCGCTAAAAAACTCGGCGCTTTGCGCCTCGGCGGGGGGCTCCGCCCCCCTGCACCCCCCGGTTTATTTCTTTTTCCATACTCTGTATGAAATCATAGGAACACAGAATGTGTTTTTGCGATACTAGTCATCCGTTAAATAAAAAACAACAATAATAAATGTGGAGTTCACATTAACATGACAACCAATAAACATATCACCAGATGTTTTTTCTGTCGCTTTTTCGTGACGATTTTTTTTCGGTAGGTCATCGCAAAAACACATTCTGTGTTAAAACTCGGCGCTTTGCGCCTCGGCGGGGGGCTCCGCCCCCCTGCACCCCCGGTTTATTTCTTTTTCCATACTCTGTATGAAATCATAGGAACACAGAATGTGTTTTTGTGATGCTAGTCATCCGTTAAATAAAAAACAACAATAATAAATGTGGAGTCTTTGGCAATAATAAAATAAATAATTGTTAGACATTTAATTTGGTCTAAAACCCTATAAATGTTATATAAATGAATATGCAACTACAAGAAAAATACTATATAAATTGAGAGCTTTCCAACGAATGGTGAACAATTTCTGTGCAATGAACACTGCGGGAGTTCTATTTCCTTACCAACGGCTTGGTTGCACGTGAAAATCATTATAAAAGGCGCGTAACGGTTTTTTCTGTCGCTTTTTCGTGACGATTTTTTTTCGGTAGGTCATCGCAAAAACACATTCTGTGTTAAAAAATTCAAGTCAATCTTTACTGAAATTGTTATACTCATACCTGTAGGTAAAACTACCAGACAGGCTTTCTCGAAAATAAGAGAATCTTTTTAAAAAACGGGATTTTCGGATTCAAGAGGGGAAAACCGGCTACGACACTGCGGGGTGGGATCTTAGTTTGTTGTGATGGGCAATGCAACAAATTAAGGAGAACAACAAAAATAACCGCATAGGTACCCAAAAAATCTCTTAAGTCCGAATTTTTTCCAAAAATAAGCGGTTTCTTATGGATATAAGGATCTCGCTCCTCTGTACGAAGTTTGGTATCGATTCCTTGAGAAATAACACCTCTGATCGATTGTAAAAGCCTGCAAGTCCGGAACCTTCCTTTTGGGTTGTAAGACCGCAATGTCCCGGCTTTAGCTGATGACTACTGGAATCTCAAATTTCAACTAAATTTCCAAGTTATTTTAAAATTTAAAAAACGAGGTTTCGCAGGTATAAGGTCAAAATTCTTCCTTACTATGAAATTTAAAAAAAATTGAAATATGTAGAGGCAAAAAATATGTTATTTAATTATTACCATTATTTTGCATCCTTATTTTAATGTTTTGGTTTATTTTTTTCAGTAATGTACCTTTAGAATCGACCAAGAAAAAGAAATTTTACCCCCCCCCCCCTCAAAATTTGTTGGTTTACGTTTCAAGGTACGTAGATTTCGAAAATCGAATACAAATTTGGCCGGCCGTCCGCCATACGCGGCATTTTCCCCAGTTAGCATTGACCGATTTTGATGAAAATTGGTTTACAGGCTCCATTTAGGGTCTTGTGGAGCCCCTTAAGATTTTGGATGATGTAGGGGAAAGGTGCCTGGTATGGGGAGGGTCATGGTTCTTAGCCCATAAAGTTTGCTTATTTCAGTTTTTCAGATTCCTTTGTGAACCAAAATGCAGCAAATTTATCTAGCTAAGTGATCCACACCAAAGTTTTTTGAAATGTTCATTTGGGGCTGAAGTACCTATAACACAATTTTTGAAAAAAGTTAAATCTCCCCATACCACGCAACCATTCAGGTTGTATGAAGGGATAGGTCCCCTACACTGGAGAGAGGGGGCAGGATGAATGGGGAGCTCTATTTTGGGGCTTTAATTCTTAGAATATCACTAAATCTTCCAGATATTTTCATGAAATAACAACATAAATTAAGTAGAGGGGGCAAATAAATCATAGAAAATGGTTTCAACTGTTTATTTTCTCAAAATTGCGTTAGGAACTTACTAAAACAGCCTTTACAAATGACTACGTCACTAAAATACTTGATTCAGACTTCAAAGTCCATGCATAACGTCCTAATGAAACTATTTTTCACAACCATTATAAATCAGACTTCTTTAATTCCATTGAATGGACTTGAACATTCATTTATTATGAACTTGTTTAGGAAATTGCAAAAGACATATTCACTCCCCATATTCGGGGACACATTACTTTTCAGAAAACATGGCGTCTTGGCCGCAAATCGAGAGCTAGAAACGTCTACTACCGCTTAAAAGATGCAGAAAGAACGCCTCTAAATACATTCACACTGACACAATTATTCATCCTTAAGCTAAATTTGCTACAGGTTTCGTAAGCGAGGTCAAATATTGTTTTTGAAATGAAGAATAAACTGTTTGACTTACATTATCCGAAAGCTACCTCAGTGGACGCCACATGTTCGCTCTGACCGAAGGGCTGCAACTGGGGAACACACTGAGGTCACCCCCACCTACCGGAATCGCCGTAGAGCAGGGAAACTCGCGCCTCCCCATACTAAGGATACCCCCATAATAGGCACCTTTCCCCTAGATCACTTTTAAGGGTTGAAAAATAAGGTTTAAAATTTTGAAAACGCCTTAACTCAAAAAATTTTGATATAATGGTATTATTCTTCTATCAATTCAAGATAGTATCAAATTTTTAGAATTTTTAGAGACCACGTGGAGCCCTGTAGGACAAACCATTCGCTCCCTACGAGAAATTAAGGGATGGACCTGCGATAAATCAGAAACAAGAGTGTGAATCGCAAAAGAAGCAAAATCTCCGTTCAATTTTCAGCTGACCAAAATGCGATCGTTGTTCGTTTCTTTGTGTTGGTTGGTGGTAAAAATGACAAAGTCGTGTTCTTTGTAGACGAGTGATCTATGGAAAAAAATAATAAACGATTGTGTGATAATTTGCAGCGTTCTGACTTGAACCTGTCCTCGATTGCAGTGATCTCAACGCACTCTATCAAGAGATTCTGTTAGCCAGGTGACGCCAGAGTTGTTATTTTCTCTCCTGCAAACATATGTGAGAACGGTATTTCCGTAATACGGCTAAAATAAATACAATTTTCAACTGAAGAATGATACAGGAACATTTAAAGAGCGCTAAATTCGAATCTTATGTCAACTCCGACCCATGAAGATCAAGAACTAATGTAAAATTTGAGTAAAATCATCGATTTGGAGGAACCAATTTTTTTATCTTACTCGAATTAGAAGTTTCGGAAAAATTGTGAGAAAGTAAGAAGTGAAAACTTCATACGCGTTTTCCCAAATTTTGGGTTCTAGAGTTGCACCCTATTTGATGAGTGGGTGAGAGTGACATTGTCTGCAAAACGTAGTCAGTTTTTATTTAATTCAAGAGAAGAAGAAATGTCTCTCTTAGAAGGAAAAACAATAGCTCACGGATATCCATTGTTGTAGGTGTACCTAATTTGAAAATTAAAATGATGAAATAAAATGCACACAATATAATGAACTTACCTATTACTTTTTCAATTAATAAACTGATTCTTTTTCTGAAAAAAAAACTATCCAATCGCACGTAATATATCGCAGTATTCTAGAGTAGCTACCGACTATGTTTACTGGTTGCAGCGTTGCATTTTTTGTGGCAAAAAAAAGTGTCGCGAAAAGTTCCATGACCACCAGCGAAAAGACATATCCATGTCAAAACCTAGAAGACCTTTCCAGTGGAAATAGGTGTTGATTGATTATCGAACACGTGACAAAACGTAGATAACAAGTCAATATTTATTATTTGATCGGAGACAAACATCCTATGACTATGTTCCTTCAAACGGTTCACATTCATGGAGATGAATGACAAATACGTGACATTACTCTTTGGTTTATTTCTGGGACCTCATGTCTCTGTAACCAAATGATCGTAGTTCTGGTATGTCTTATTCATCGTTTTGTCACGTCAGCTCACAGTCTGTCAGGCCCAATAATTCAGTCGAATAAATTTGGTTTTCAGTAGGGTCGAAACACAGGACATTTGTCCCACAACATCGAACACGTGAACTCCTCGAGACACGTGATGCAAAGACGTGAAACACGCGAAATAAGTTGAAGAGCAGTTGCTTTCGAAATGAGTCACCCGCCACAGTACTGCACTTTCTCCATGGCTTATTTATCTTATCACCCGATCTGAGTGATCGTTGTAGTATTTTCAAGTTTAGAATTCATAATTCCGTAAATATCAAGTTTTATTTGGTATTAATTTATACAATGGAAGATGTATATCAGCTGCATAAGGGTTACATCTTTGATATAGTTAGACCGGGAATAATAATTAGAAGCGTGATCAATTTCACACGGAAAAATTGTGGATAAAGTTTTGACTTCTCAGTGAGACTATAATTATCTTGTTTCTTAAACTAGTGCGAACTTGATATCAGAGATGACCAGGTAAGTTCAGAATTCTAGCTGATTTGAGATAACTCAGTTGATGAGCGAATCCATTTTCATTCATATTCGAATCCATTTCATTTTGTATTTGGAATATTTTACGAGCAAGATCATACTAAGATCCTTCCAAAATGGTGCTATACTGGGTGTAACACCTATGTTCCTGCCATAGCCAAGGGATTGATTCTACAAGTAACTTAATTTAATTTGATTCTACTAGTAATTGAATCTACAAATAAAAAAGTAGTCTTTTGCCTTTTTTTAACCCCGTTAAAATCCGACTTTTTTCACTTCCAAGATGTTTTTCGTGTTTTCGATCTTGTATCATTAAGTTGTTGATAAATCCATCAATTTACGAGATAAACTCAAATTTGACGATACCATTGGAAAGAGCGTTTAATGAGGAATTTCACCGAATTCTGTTTGCATTTTTCCTGAATAGTTAATGGTGTGGGATAGATGAAAATCGGGCTGATCTCGGAAAATAAGTCTCCTGTTATTTTTGGGAGACAATCAAAATTTTTAATTTCAAAACTAACCGGGAAAACGGACGTGGAGCGGGAACGCTCGCTGATTGGCTGTTCGGATCGCCGTCTCCTCCCAGTGTTGCCCATTGGGACGACGAAATCGTGTTTTCTAAGAGAAAAGTTATCAAACAAAAACAGGGGAAACCTAATTTTCCCCATCTTGCTTTTTCTATTTTTTTCTTCAGTTTTTCGATTTCGAACTTTACTGTTTCGTGAAATTTTGCATCTGGGGACTATAGATTTCTCGATCTCAGCGCTTCAAGCGGCCATAAATGAACTATTCCAGCATGACGTCATTTTCCCGGTTTTTTTAAACATTCGTATTTTCTACGCTGTTTTGTTTATTCGTAAATTAGGAAGTTCGGGCTGAAAGTTTGCCTTAGGGGGTTTTTCGAGGTGCTGAATCCGATTTTGGGGTCAAAAATAGGAAATTCCGACATGGTGAAATTCCTCATTTTCTATATCACTGTTAGAGAGCCAAAGTTTTTTAAATAGGCGAAACGGATGAAAAATGAACTTGAAGAGGAAAAGTTGTCAAATCTTGAAATTCTCAAATTTTTTCAACCGCTCATAAGTCCCTGCTTTCTAGCGTGTAAATGCTTGCCTGTAAGCCTAAAACTTGCACCAAAAGCTCACCTTTCCAACGATTTCGTCATTTTTATTTTTAAAGTAGGATTTCTTACAGAAATTTGTGTTCGGGATTGGCGCTCTGGCTAAGGCGATTTGAAGGGTTCGCCGATGGGAGAGGGAGGCGGGCGGAGCAGGAGCCAGCGAGGCCTCCCGAAACCTTCTGATCGTCTTAGCCAGAGCGCCGATTCCGATGAAGATATTTACGTTTTTCCGCGTTCAAACACAAACATCTGTAAGAAATCCTACTTTAGATATGAAAATAACTAAACCGTTGGAAAGCTGAGATTTTGGCGCATCTTTCAGGCCTACAGGTAAAAATTCACGTGCCGTATTACAGAACCTATGAGCAGTTGAAAAAAGTTGAGATTTTCAAGATTTGACAATTTTTCCTCTTCAAGTTCATTTTTCACCCGTTTTGGTTATTTGAAAAACTTAGGTTCTCCATCAAGGAGATAAGTAGGAAATTGAACGATCTTTCTAATGGTGTCGTCAAATTTGAGTTTATTTAGTAAATTGGATTATCAACATATTAATGATACAAGGTCGAAAACACGAAAAAAATCTTGAAAGTGAAAAAAGTCGAATTTTAAGGGGTTAAAAAAAGCCAAGACAAAACATGTTGTTTAGTGATGCATACATTCCAGGGGCCGTCCCATTGGATAAGCATGAGGTAAATTAATACCAGTTGGTAAGCGAAAAAACTTTTTCACTCAATGTGATTTACTAAGTATGTTAGGCAAGAAATAGTGACCCCCCCCCTCTCACCATTATCCACCACAACATTTCTAGCGGCATGGGAGCCAAAGCGATAATACTACGTAAAGTTGAGATTTCATCTATTTGATTTGGTAGGCAGTCCGTCGAAGTTCATTTCCGTATTCAAGTTGAAACACAAAAACAAACCCACGGAATAAGCGGTTTGTGGTGCCCTGGCACCATGGTGGCACTACTATTAGTTCGATGGTGATACAGAGAATGATTAATGAAAATCCGGAGTTTTGATGAGAATTTTTTCTCAAATTCAAAGCTTGGATACAATTAGTAAGCTATGAAAAAGAAACCGAAATATTGGAAAATCGGATATTTTGTGAATATTCCCCCACCCCTCCTCGCCACTTCCCCTTCCGAATTTGATACTCCAGTAAAGTAATGAGCAATTTGGAAGATTTCTGAGTCGAACAAAAAAAGAAACTCGCAAATTGGTTGGGAATTGAGGCCTGGACAGAGTTAACAAGATTATGCCCGCATACGCTCTTTTTTGAGCATCAACCCCCCCCCCCCCCTTTCTGCCCCTTAAAAGGCAAAATTCGAAATTCAGGCACAACTAGATAGTTCTACGCGACGAACAAAAAAAGAACCACGAAAATCGGTTGGGAACTATGGCCTGTGCAGACGACACAAGATTTTGTCACACACACACACACACACACGGACATTCACCTATGGTTTTTTCGTGGATTTGGATTCAGAATGGTCTAAAACGGATTACTGTGTGGTTATTTTTTTTTCTGTTGAGTGTTGTCCTCCTTCACCCCAAATCGATCGCATAAGGACGCCCAAGTCCTACTGTGGGACGTCCAAAAAGTCACAAATTACTTTTAGAATCAATCCCTAGGCTATGGCAGGAACATAGGCGATACACCCTGTATAAGAGGTATAATAAGTTAGGAATTGAACAAAAACTGGTGTCGTGATTTAAAAGTCAATATTTGTAATGTGATATCCCACGTTAGCATTAATGTTTTCAAGTTTATTGCTACGATTTTGGTGGCAGATTATATTGATTTCTCTGACATTAAATTATTCGATTGAGGAACGAAAATTCTCCTCCTTCATTGCAAGTCCTTGGATTTCTCATATTTATGATCATTGATGACGATTTATTAACTTATTCATTAGATTCAGACGACTCTACTCGATGATTTTCCTTCTCCGTGGACGAAATTCGATGAGCAAGTAGCTGATTCGCCTCAATACATCGTCACAATAATTCTAGCAATAAGGGTAATACATTGCATGCACCGATCTGAAGACACCTAGGAAGGGTTCAAAACATGAGACCTATAATTGTAACTATAATTAGTGCTTCAGTATATTACAAATAAAGCATGCCAAGTTGAGTGAGCAGTATTGCTCACATATGGAATCGTATAATAACTTGAACAACATATTGAATTAGTTGGTGTGAAAATGCTTGATTGTTAATATATTTCATTACTTAGCAGTACTACAGATCAATTTGTATGTCATATTAAACATGATACGAGTTATAGAATGGCAACACGATTGTGAAGCCTTTTCACATGTAAGAAGTCTCCTAATGACCGGATTATAATGAATTATCTATATATCGCTCATTTAATGCAATAGTGACAATATCTCAAGTAGAAAGCCAGTTGTACTTGGTGGTCACTTTTTTGTGACATTGTTTCCAAATAATATTTTTTAGGTGGTGGAATGGTGTTACAATGGGCTCAAGGCCATCTCATGACTAGTTTCGCAAGCATCAAAGTGACTTTAGTGCTCTAGTGTCTGGCCCTCCAAAGAGTGTTTGATATGACATTATTACATCAAATGAGCGATATGTGCTTCCTCCAAGAGCCCCTGTCTTAATCCACCATCAAATCTAAGCAAATCTAGCTATCTACTATCAGCTCGAGAGGAATTGAGGGTTGCGTAAAATCACGTTTGTGCGAGCGCTCATGCCGATGATTTTCTCATGTAGAGAATATTCTTAGAAAAATTCTCGAGGCTACCCTGCATCAAGCCTGAAAATGTGATGCATAATGATTTCAAGTAAGCAGCCCTGATATTACCAATCCCCCTGATATTTGATGCATTTTGGTCAAGCTTCAATAAAAATTACTTGGTGAGGCTATAAGGCCATAACGTTTTTTAAACAATTTTCTACTCAAAATATCAAACCAAAACGTACCTACCTCCTTTCCTCTAATCGGTAAGGAGGTGGCGTTTACATCCGGTCTTGTTCTACAGAGAGTGTAAGTAAAATTTACTTACACTCGAATAGTGGGTAGCAAATATTCATCTACTATTATTTGATAATAGTAGAAGAATTTTTGCTACCGAATATTCGAGAATACCCTAACAAACCGTGGGTATTGACTATTGACTTCACTCTTGTTACATTTGATGAAACAAAAAGTATTGTGTCTCATGAATGAATTTTTAGGTCACAGAAGAGAAATGATGGTCCATGTGGTGTTGCTGCAGCATCACCACTGAAACAGGAAAGTGATTTGAGGCCAAAAAGCAAACTAGAAGTGTAGGGCTGGAATGGCGAAGCACTTTGTAAAGGAGAGGGGTGAAACTTCCCTGTGATTTACAGACAACACGTTTACGACCAAGTTTTATTTAGCGGGAACTGTTACCCCGCCTTGATTTGTAGCCACTGCTTTTAATACTAATAACAGAGCGAGGCGTAGATGTGAATTATTTATGTTCGGAGATAAAACATTTTCAGTAACCGGTGGCGTGGGCGCTTTGAGGGAAGGAAATCGGTTTTACTCAGACAGTTATTGTTTTCTGCGGGTGAGTGACGAGGGGTCGCAAAGGTGTCGGTTCAGAGCGAGTAGGAGCCATTTTGGGACTTAGGAAGTGCGACTGAATTGGTTTGTTTTGTTTGTAGTTCCAATATTTTTTTCAAACTGAGTTTCGTTTTTATAGTTACCGCCTATGCCGATAGCTCGCACATGTGAGAACATAATCGCTCACTTAATGCACTACTGTTCTATCTCAAAGTCAGTTGTATTTGGTGGTCATTGTTTTGTGACACTGTGCCCACTAATATTTTACAGGTGGTGGAATAGTATGACAATGGACGCAAAGCCATCTAACGACCAGTTTTGAAAGCATAGAAGTGACCTTCATGTTCTAGCCCTCCAAGTTTTTTTTTTTTTTTTTTTTTTTTTCAGAAACCTGAGAATTGAAAATGTTGAGATATGTCGCTAAAGCATTAAATGAGCGAATAAATAATATGTATATATTTATGTCAGAGTGACTCCTGGAATTACTGCTTCTTCCATACTCGGAATGAACATGGAAAGTTCACGGGAGTGACGCGAGTGGATAACAGTGGGGATGTGAATGGCGGCATAAATGAGTTTTTGTTGGTCACGGGGAGATTTAATTCGCTTTTCGTTTTATTAACGTTCATTTGATAAGTCATATTGTTTTGAAAGTCAAATTATACAGTACTCATAATAAAGTGTCAACCTTCTATCGGTTTACACTGCACTGCCGTGCTAAGCCAGAAAGTCGTAATGTGAAAATTTGACCAAATTGAGTTATTGGCACCCAGGGGTTTTGGGGGTCGATTTCTATCGATTTCTGGAGTTTTAGAGTCGTATCTCCATTAGAAATGCCTCGAACAAGCCCCCCGACTTTCGCGTTAAGGGGTGTTAACTTGATTTTGCAAAGAAACTAGTCGTATCAGAGCGATTCAGAAGAAAAAAAACTTGTATCTTGACACTGATACGGAATCTGCCTATTATCTTGCATTAAATCGGCTTGATACGACTTTTTGCCTCTGGATACTCAACATTTAGTGGTGACTTTACGTTTATACTCTAAGTGAATAAACGTTTATTTTTATTGATTCAGCAGTTTTTTTTTGCACCCTGAATAGATATATGAAATACGATTGACTTTGAGCCGAGTAGGATAACAAAATAATCGATGTGAAATGGTTTCTTGAATTAGAATGTTAATTCAAATGAATTAATGTTTCAAGAATTAAAATGAACAGAATAGTTGTAACTTCGGGTTTACAAGAGCGTACTATCGTATAATCGTTTTTGACAATTTACACTCAAAAATGTTAAATTTGACTCCAGAAATCGATTCGGATACTAATTTCTTTTAAGAAAAACCTATAATTGTGGTAAAAGGAGGGGAAATAATCCCACGAAAGAATTATTTCGCCACGAAACTATTAGGTCGTTTTTCCGAAAGTTGGGTGAAGTCAAGATAGGTACGACTTTCTGGCTTAGCACGGCAGTGCACGAGGAAGAAAATGTTTGCCCTTCGACCAAATTTCCGTATATTCACCCAACCCCCCTATGTATTTCCCTATGTATTTATTTTCAATAATAATCCTTTGATATCGACCGAGAAAAAAATTGTTTAACACCCCTCCTCACAATCGAATACAAATTTGGCCGTCCGCCGTTCGCGGCACTTTCCTCGCTTAGCATTGACCGATTTTGATGAAATTCGGTATGTGGGCTCCATTTGGGGTCTAATAGTGCCCCGAAGATTATGGTAGATGTAGGTAACTTCTAAGGGTGGACATTTTTGAAACGCCCTAACTCAAAAAATTCCAATATAAAGGTATTGTTTTTCCATCAATTTAAGATAAATTGAATTTTTAAAGTTTTTGGAGACCACGAGGAGCTTTTGTTGGAAGAATCTCCCACTCCCTACAAGAAAGGGTTGAACTTACGATAAATCAGAAACACGAGTGTGAATCGCAAAAGAGGCCTAATCTCCGTTCAAATTTTAGCTGACCAAAATGCGATCGTTGTTCGTTTCTTTGTGTTGGTTGGTGGTAACAATGGCAAAGCCGTGGTCTTTTCAGACGAGTGATCTATATACAAAAATAATAAACCTTTGTGTAATAATTTGCATAGTTTTTGTTTGGTTTGCAAGGATTTTGTTGATGATTCTCTTTAGGATTCGAGGCACAACTAGACCCCAAATGGTGCCCATATAGGTACCAAATTTGAACCAAATCGGTAATAATAAACCACAATTAATGGACAGAGCTGAATTTCTAGAACTTTAAAAAATTTTAATATTTTTTGTAAGTTATTAGAAGTCAAAAAATGAAGTTATGACAAAAATGTTTGAGAACTTTCCCATCGATTTCTTCGGAAATTTTTGTCATAACTCTATTTTGAGACTTTCAATGGGCCACAAAAAGTTCAGTTGTCCAATAAATTTCAAATTGCTATTTAATTTTGGTTAGGTACTCCTTTGACACTTTGGGACATCTGTGGAGTTTCTAAGATGTTTTCGTTGAAGTAAACGAAATTGATACTGAAAATGTTCACTAGCATTTAGCGTTTTAGGGCTGTACGAAAAATTTTTGCGTATGTGGCGTTTCCTTGTCACTAGCATACCTATTCGAAATCGTGGTCCTCTTTCGATCAAACGTTTAGGATTGATCTAGCCTATAGACGTCTCTGGCCTCATTCATTTCGTCTGATGGTTCATAATGAAACTCTAATTTCATCTACCTATCACGTTAATTCCAAATTGTGGCTCCTTTATAGGCCCTTGAATTGTCTCTTTTGATCCAATAAATCAAACCTTGGACGTGTACGTTCTCTGATAAACGCACCTTTGACACGGTCGTTATGATAAGTTGATAAGGGAGGACTATAACAGACTCGCGAGGAAGGGGGCATAACGGGCGGAGCGGATATATGCCCTCGCCTTCCGAGCGTTATGCCGCCTCATGAATCTTTGCCTTTGGATTGTGTTTCTCAAACAGTTCGGAACTGACGTGAAATGTTGGCCACTAACTCTCCGCTGAATTGTACGGTAAACCGTTTTCCCCTCCAAAGCGGGGTTGTGGGACGAGGTTTTGGATTTATGAAGCATGTGGAGATGAGGCGACACTCGCGAGGAAAACGCAGCGTTTGGAGCTTAATGGCACCTCACTTGTTGGGCGATGGTGACTCCACTGCTACTTCAGAAAATCAGATCGAAAACTATCCGTGGAAAGCCAAAATATATATCTGTACTTCTGTTTCATTGTGTATTTGTTTGTGAGAATTTTCTATTATGTGGGAATCCATTGTCAAGTGATTCCATTGTTATGTACAGTATTCCAGAATTAATCTAGTTTCTTACTAAATTTGTTCAATACTTCTTCCATTATTTTATGAAAAAACAGTCAGGATATAGCCGTGGACATCATAGAAAAACGCTGGAAATTATCACACAAAGGTTTACTGTTGGATTATTATTTTTTCTATATAGATCACTTGTCTGCAAAGAACACATATTTGATGTTCTTGGATGTTCTGCAGCTGCCAGGACTTGCTATTGTTATAATGGCTGGATTGTAGGTACCTCAAAGGTAATATCGGTATATCTTCTGATGTTTGGCGCCTGAGTGGAGAGTTATTGCCTATTGGATGATAAAACATTGCATAAAGTACTATATTGTGCTATAATTTATTGTAAGGATTTTTTCGAAAAGATGACTGGCATAAGTATACTGATTTGCCTGATCGGAGAAAACGTGACTTGAATAATTTTTGGTTTGCTAAATTTTCCAGTAATGCTTTACCGTGTGTCGTAAGGAGTCGCTTATTGCGTTAAAGTTTTATGTCACCCTCAACTCTGAGGGGGAAGATATTATAAAAATGATTGTACCGCAGCCATAAACGTCACTTCGAATTATGTTCAGACTATAAGTTGAAGCCGTCACGGAGGAGAACGAGAAGGAAACATAAACGGTTATTACTCATAAGGCTCGAAGCGTGCTAAGGGATTGTGAAGCCCGTTCCAGAGATTTATAAGACGTCGGATCCACCTAGTGGGCAGAAGAAGCGATCAGAGTAATAAAGTTTGTTCGAGGATGGTAAAGGGAAGGGGGTCGTTAGGGAGGGGTTTATTCTACGTAATGCGAGAACGTGGTGTTATGTGGAAGTGATGGCAGACTGTGAACCGTCTTTCTGCTTTTTTCTCGTCTCTTTCCCTCACCGATACAACGCGTCGCTAATGGTAATAAATAACGGGCAACACGGCTCTGAACATGACCATCTGGTTTTTAGTTAGTTCATTGAGCATTCCCACTGCTGAATACGAAGTTTTGATGGGGTACAGACTCCCTCTTCGATATTGGTTACAGCTGGTGATCTCTCGTACCTCAACTCAAGAGATCACGGGACTTAAAATGACTCCCTCTAAAAAGCACTTAACTTTCATTGAGGAAATGAAGTTCTGCTTGGAGAGACTGGGAAACTTCTTCTTAAAATTGTATACATCATCCATTCAGAATTGATTGGTACCTAAGGAATTTAGAATTCAGCGCTATCAGCAGTTTGGGCGATAAATTTCATGACGGACAATTTGGGGTTCAATCTCTCAATCCCCGAATATGTCATCAAAATAGGACGCTGAGTTTTAAAGTATTTTACAATGAGGAATTTCACCATGTCGGAATTTCCTATTTTTGACCCCAAAATCGGATTCAGCACCTCTAAAAACCCCCTAAGGCAAACTTTCAGCCCGAACTTCCTAATTTACGAATAAACAAAATAGTGTAGAAAATACGAATGTTTAAAAAAACCGGGAAAATGACGTAATGCTGGAATAGTTCATTTATGGCCGCTTGAAGCGCTGAGATCGAGAAATCCATAGTCCCCAGATGCAAAATTTCATGAAACAGCAAAGTTCGAAATCGAAAAACTGAAGAAAAAAATAGAAAAAGCGAGATGGGGAAAATTAGGTTTCCTCTGTTTTTGTTAGATAATTTTTCTCTTAGAAAACACGATTTCGTCGTCCCAATGGGCAACACTGGGAGGAGACGGCGATCCGAACAGCCCAATCAGCGAGCGTTCCCGCTGCACGTCTGTTTTCCCGGTTAGTTTTGAAATTAAAAATTTTGACTGTCTCCCAAAAATAACAGGAGACTTATTTTCCGAGATCAGCCCGATTTTCATCTATCCCACACCATTAACTATTCAGGAAAAATGCAAACAGAAATCGGTGAAATTCCTCATTCCAGAATTTGCGGAACCCCGAAACTCTATTCGAATGAACGATCATACGATAATGTATTTATGATTATTCTAATAGACGATATGATGATAATAAGATCACATTGGATAAGCTGAGATTCGAGCAGACGTTTGGCCTTTTTTCGTCAGTGAAAATTCAACAGCAATTCGAATTTGTGTTCACGTTTGATCATAGACTAACCCTTTCAAGTCCTTATAGGGAGCAAACGGTTGGTCCTCCAGGGCTCTGGGTCAATCCGATTTAAATGCTCAATTATAATTTAAATTAGTGAATTACATACACATTTATATCGAGAGTTTTCGAGATGAGGCGTTATGAAAATTACAACCCTTATTTTTCAACCCTTAGAAGTGACTGAAACTAACCAGACTTTTTAATTATTATTATGGGATGGGGCAAGCCCTTAGTCACTTAGACCTTAAGTTTGATCTATTGAGACAAAACTTATTTTCATTTAAGTACACGTTTGAAAACCTCTTCTCCCACAAAAAGAAGAAGTTTTTCGGGCGTTTCCCGAGTAATTTTGGCCGGGACGAGAGTATCCTTACCTTGCTACAGCAGGGCACTCACAGAGGATAATATCCTCAGAACATATTATGTTCTGCTGTCTCGACTCGTTGGCAGCAGAGCCGACATTCAACTGTCCTGGCCTTGCCTAACTTGATGAGATGGTATCTCAAGTGGTAGTGGCAGAAGCTTAGTAGGATGCGAAAGTATTCCTCCTTAGTGACAGCAGAGCGTTTGCTCTATTTTTGAATATGGTGATCGGCTGCTTGGCTTGCCTCTGCTTCGGAGTGTTGCGTCAATATGCAGCTCTTTTACTGTCCTCCCATTTCTGGACCTGTTGAGTAATAAAGCTCTTGGTAACCCCAAGCAGGGGTTCAGGACCAAAACATTGGGATCCCTGCTTGGCGAGGTCTACTCCCTCATGGCCAGGGACCCAGAGCAAAGTCAGTTTATTACTCTTAGCCGCAGCCTTCAGGGAGTTCACAATCTCAGGTTAGCCTTAATGTTATTGAGCAGGCTGCAATGGCCTTTAGGGCTGCCTGGCAAATGGAGCTCATATACTTACCAAATTTCATGAAAATTGGTTCATGGTAGAACTGCGGTTGACGGCAGACGGATGGATAATTTTTCATTATATTTTTGAATTCCACGTATCTTGAAACGTGAACCATCAAATTTTCTAGGGGATTTAAAAATTTGTTTTTTTGCTCGATTCCAAGAGATTATTATTTCTGATGTGATCCATAGCATAATAATATGAAACATGATTTTTAGGTATCAACGTTTCAAGGACGGAACCACGATATGGAGTCCATTATGCAATCAGCATCCATCCAAGTTTGAAAACCATCCAAATACCTCCTACATTTATTGTCTAATGAGTCGTTTGATGTATCGGATTGGTTATTGAGCTAAATTTTGAATTTTGCTGATTACAGTGCAATAATAATAAGATTAAGATATAGGGTAGGTGGAGGTAAAGGTTTGCATGGGGCGAAGCTTCTCACGGCAGTTTGAGATTGACCGGTAACAGTTTTGGGGAGAATCAGGTAGGCAATCCTCTCGTTCACTCCAAGTCAGTTTCTTCGGGAAGCCTTAGGAAGTAAAGTACCATCTCGTGTTGAGAAAATGAAAGTGTACTTTCGACTTTTTTGATGTAATTTTTCGAAACTTTTCATGATTTTTCAACACCACACATAGGTGCAAACAGCTTCCTTATTTTGCGTGTGAGAGGAGTAAATAATCCTTCAAATCCTACAAGTAGTTCTGGTTTCACAGGTACGATGTCGAGGATTTGTTAAACACTGAACACTTTGTGATGGGGCAAAAGTTTGCATGCTTCATTGGGTGAAGGTTCCCATTGCAAAGCTACTAAGGTTTTTAATTTCAGTTTTTTCAGGGAAAGCAGGCATTAGTTTATAAAGTTGATGGGTTTTCTACATTAATTTGTAATTCAATGGGACGAAGAACTTAGATGTTCCTAAATTGTGATTTTCGAAAATATATTAGCCTCTTATGGCCAAAAACATTGGGTTTTTTACCTACTTACTATTAATACCTAATACTGGTATTTCGGTCAATCATCTTTGAGATCCTGTTCATCCCCAGCTATCAATCTACAATAGGGGATAGGATTCACAGAGAAAAACTGGTGCGAACCTTCACCGCGCTGATGAGGGCAAAAGTTCACAAAGAGGCAGGGCGGTAAAATGGGAAATTCGACATCAATTCATTCAAAAAAACTTTCATTCTTTCAATGGAAGGTGGAAGAAATGCCTAACTACAACAAAACCCAATTTTTGTGGTAAAAAGTCAGCATAGTGTCCCACAAAATGTCGAAAACTCATAAGTGCAAACCTTTGCCCCACCCACCCTATGGTTGATTTATCTTTGTTGTTGTCCTTGTTGAAATCACGAAAGATATTCATGTTTGTAATGTTAATCCTGTGACGTTTATGTGGGAAGGTATCATCATTATTTCATTTCAGATGCATGTCATATTAGAAGGCTCTATCCATCGTAACTTCTTGTAAAGACCCCATGAAAATTGAAAAAACAGAGCGTGCTTATAAATCATGTTGCGTTTGTGTGACCAATGTTTAGTAAGTTGTTAGCCGCGGCGGAAGATAAGTCCGGGAAGACCACCCACAGATTGGGTAACCGCCGTTTGCATTCGTTATAGTGAAGTATTGTTTACAATGCGTGGTTTGCTCCTTGTTCAGTTGAAGCACGAAGGAGAGAAGCTGGGAGTTATGAGTACAGCCCATTCGTAAAGTACGAGTTGTCAAGGGGCCCCAGACCCCGGGCCCTGGTCGGAGATTTACGTCTCCCTGGCCCACACCTCCAAGAAACACACAATGGAGTGCTCCGTTTCCGAGACATGTAATATTCAAACGGTGATGACCCCTCACGAATGAAAAAGCCAAGTGTTTTAATGGGTAGAGACCAAGTGCCTCTAATATGAGGGCATAGCGTCCGACTGGACTGCACCAGTAAGTGGTAATTGCCTCAAGTCTCTAGTGGCTCCCTCAAGTAGTACCCCTGGAGTAATGACAGTCACGACAACCTTTCATTACAGTACTCTTTCTATCTAATTATGTAACGTATTCAGAGCGTCATCTGCGACCAATGGCCCTCTCCACAAAGGGCCTTCCGCGCTAATTTGACGGTAAAACAACTAATTGGTAGGTCCTCCAAACCATTCGGGTGGACCTTCCATTATTTGTTTTTGACTTCGCCGTCTCGGAAGTAATCGGTCAGAATCAAAATGAGACGACTGACGTTTCTCTGAACCGCTTTTTCAAGGGTAAGAGGGAAGTAACTCTGTCTTTCTGAGAAATCGGGTTCATTCATCAATTTGTAATCATTTTTCACAGTGGGTGATATCAAACGGAAACTATTGTTATCTCTGCTAGGTTGGGAATACAATGGATGTGAAAAATGAAGAGGTTGTTTTTTTTCTTTCTTCTTGGGAGTGGGGAAACTTTTTAGGAGCGAAGGGGAAGTTCACCCCAACAGTTTTGGACTCCCCAGCATTGGGCCTACCATCTAAATCCCCACTCCCTCTGCTTAGGACTCACCCCGGAACCACTTGTACAGTATTACTTCAGGGTGAGCCCTTTTTTGTGCCAAAAGGATGCACCTACTTCTGCTCTCCAGTCTGATCTCTCCATCAATTCTATTCCTCATTGTCTTCCTCCCATCTTTCATCCAACTTTTTTGGCAAAGGACTGCTGTGACAAATACTGCCATTGCGTCCCAGCTCGACTTGTTCTTAATCATCTCATGTATGATTGTCTGTGGATGCAACGTTCCTCTTCCGCACTCCTCCTCATATCCTTCCACCGTGAGCATGTGAAGAAGGTGGGGCAGATATCATCCTCTTCTTTCCCACATTATCTGCACTCTGGATCAGTGACTTTCCCGATCTTTACTAAGAAGGAGCGGAAGTATTGTAAAATGTTGGTACAGGGGAACTTTGTTGGAAAGTTCTCCAATACTGATTTCAGAGGTTGCTGATGAACAGTTGTTGGATCACATGGTCATGTGAGCTCCTGTTCACAGCCCGTTCAGCCAACGGCTTCTCCCCCACCTGACCAGCCATCCCCACCAACACCATCCGGTGGGGCAGTGGGGGGAGAGAGCCCCCGGAGTTCCAGAACTTGACAGGGAAACGTTAATCCCCTCCCAACCGCCTAACAGTCAATGTCATTGAGAACTCCCAGCCTGTGAAAAAACTAAATACTTAACATACCATTGGCCAATAGTATAAGTGACCGTGTAGGAGTAAGAAATGATTAGCATAACACTCAAGCTCATAATCGCCACATTTTATCTGAACATAGAACTTAAACATAGACTCTTGAGAACTTTTGATTGAACCATTTTGAATATCGACACGACATTGTTTTCTGAAAACACAAATTGGATAAAGGATTTTGTAAAGACACACTTGGAACCTTGCAATATTATTTTATCGCCATACTTATTCGCCATACGCCTTCAGCCGATATGGCCACACACTTCATGTGCCTTGTTCCTATTATTCTTAAATACAACGTACCTGATAGTTGTACCTCTGTAGTTGTTCTATTTGAGTATACCTGGCCACAGACTTAGTAGAGGAACGTGCATCGACACACCTCAAGGTTTTCACAACAGGTCCCTTCAGGACCCTCAGTAAGCTCCTCAGGCAGGACACACTTGTGTACCTTTTGCTACTTTTGCTCTTCAGGCTTTCCAATTTTCAGCCCTTCGTCGCCACGCACTTTCGCCACAGGTAATTAACATTTACTACCCTATCCTGTTCATAAGTGTTTCGATATTTGCATTCCCCCCTCTCCAACCCCCAACATTGAACTCGTGCGAAGTTTGGTGTTCGTGGTTGGTGGCTCAGTCATCGAACACGACCCCCAAACGCCCCATATCACTTTCGGTGGCAATTTAACCCACTGCCATCAAAGCGTGGTGCCGAAGCTTACAGTCAGATTATTCAGTCAACAGCTGCACTAAATTGGGTTTTATGGGAGCAAGTACGAGACTCTGAAGGAGACTCAACAGCTACACCGTAGGTATAATTGGGAGCAAGTATGGTCCTTGAAGAGGGCCAACAGCTTCACCAATAAAGAGTAGGAGCAAGTATGATCCCTGAAAGGGGTCTACAGCTGCACTACTATATTTCTACCAGGAGCAAGTACGTTTCCTGAAGGGAGACAACAGCCCGACTGGTATATAAATTGAGGAGGCAAGTACGCCTTACTAGGTAAGGCAACAGCTACACTCAATATGTTAAAAGAGAGTTTTTAGGGATTTTTCAACTTGACAAGAGGTTTTTTGGTTTAGATTAAACAGACAGAAGGTCAGTCAAGTAATGGGTATCCTAGCCTACGGCCAGCACCATATTTCCCCTTCTTGGTGTCCTGGGGAATTCCGAGGGACCTCAGGGGAATGACCCAGGTTGTCAGGGAAAATCCTGGTGAATGACCTTCTGTCATTGCTTTATTTTCCAGAAAAATATTTACAATAATATGTGTACATATGGTGTATAAACATATTCTACAGCTAATTGTGAAAGGTTCATACTTCTAAAAATGGAAAGTTCACAACAGTAGTAATAGTAGAAAAGTCAAGTCCCATACAGTCGAATAATAAACCATTGTATAATTATTGGCAGCGTTTTTCGAGTAGTATGTCACTTAGTGGATCTTTTGAGCAAACAAGAACCAAATTTAGTTACGAAGGGACACACAACTCTTCGGTTAGGATGTTATTCATCGTAGGTACTTTCTGTCAAATTGATTGTCGACACTGCGCAAGAATATGGTTTGGTAGGTTCCTATTAACGATATTATTGGAAAATACCAAACCATAGTGTAACAATTTGCAGCGTTTTTGATCGGTTGTGGTTTTTTCGACTTAAGAGGATATTATCATCATTCTCCATCATTCTCCCAATGAAAATAAGTATGGTTGGCAAATCAAACATTTAAAGTAAGTTTATAAAGAGAAGCAATTCCATTTAGACATGAAAATGCGTCTTGAAGAGTAAGATAATGAGCAACGTGGAAAAACATTCGTTTAATTTGTCCACGCCAGCAGTTCTTTCATCTTTCGCTGACAGACAGAAAAAATTAATTATTTTCCTCGTTCACTCCATAGTGTTACTTTGATCCATAAATAAATTGAAACGTTGAAAAACTCTTGTTTTCTCCAGGTAGATGGCCGAGTCAGATGAAACAGCGAACCTAATCTACGTTCCACTAGTTATTCCTGTACAAAGAAGACTTGGCAACAAAGTAGGTAGGTATTGATCAAAAGGAATTGGATGCCCACAAAAAAAGTGCTACGTTGAACTTTGATAGTATTTTTCCAATTTTGGTTCTAAACTCTCTGATACAAAGAGATTAAATTCTCGCTGGATTGCAGTAAAACTGTATTGATTGTAACCGTGGTGGGTTATCGTATCTCGGGATTGTGCTAGTAAATCACATGCAGTCTATCCACCCATATCATGTAGACAGCATAAAGTTACAGCATCTTGTGAATGCTGATTCGAAGTAATCGGTTAAGGGGGTCTCAGTCGGTCGCCGCTCTTTCCTCGTTCCAGGTTAGTATTTCCCTGAATTATAGGGGCTCAAACCTAAAAAATTGTACCTTCCTAAATATGAAATTTTCAAGGATTTTTGAAATTTATGAAAACCGTTTATTTAGCAAGGTTTTTCCAATTTTTCTCTGACAATTGAGGAGTTTGATTCCAAAACTTACTATACCCATTTCGGTCAAACGTGAAAAAAACCATAGCGACCTGAAAAATGTGCTACAAACCAATGATTACTTTTTTCATATGTTTCTAAATCATAATTAATATTTTTGGAAAAAAAGGTAAATCAGTTCAAAGTTTAAAATAATTTTGAACGAGATTTGAAATTTCAGATTTATGGATAAAGTACTTTTTGGAACAAAAGTGGCGTTTAGTACTTTTTGGAATCAAACGGAGTGGATAAAGAACTTTTTGAAACAAAACAGATAAGAGACAGCCATTGTGCTGGATATAGTACCTTTCAAAATTAAACGAAATGTTCACCCTCGTTTTCCAAGGGAACAGATTATTCTTTGCTCCAAAACGATCGCATTTTTGTGAAGAACTACCCCTCTCAATTAAGTATTGTACGATATCAATAATAATTATATTATCATTATCAATTATGTATTGTACAAAATTTTTGTTTTTCAATTCCCTAGACTGCTGCACTAATGCGTTTCTGAAACCCTTGAACATTTAAATTTTACGTACAATCTTTAAAATGTGAGCCCCTGTAATTTATGGAAATATTAACCCGGAACGAGGAACGAACGGCGACCAACTGAGACCCCCTTAAGTTCTTGACAAAAATTGTTACGCTTTTTTTTTCAATACATTGTAGGAGTAACAGTTCTGCCATTTGCATATGATCGGTTCTGAACATCCAAGAACAATCATTTGAATTAACAACTAGGTTCCCTCTAAATTGGAGCACCACTAATTCGTGAAACGCTTATTGATTTTAAAAGAAAATTTCAAACAATACACATTTAAACTCATCGAATCTGAACATTGATTTCATACAGATGTCCACGGTATCAGGAATTCACATTACTCGAGATCAGAAAAGCAAAATGTGAGTAATAATACAGATTTTGACATATCTCCTATGGTTGAAAAATTGAGTTTCACAGAATTTTATGTTATTATTTTTTGTTGGTTTGTGATTATAAAATCATAAAACTGGTTGAAATTTGACAATTTTTATTTGGCACAACTCATCTTATAGGTATAAAAAATATAATAATGCATAACATGTATACGAATACCACATATAGTTGTAAACTGAATACCCATAGAAGTGGTGGTCATATAATATAATATATTATGAAATGACCATTTTTTCAGATTATGACCATTTTTCATCATATTATGACCATTTTTATGTGACATTATTTATATGACATATTATGTCATGAGACGGTGAACCTTTTATAAGCCGGCTTTAAATGCAGTTTGCAGACTAATTTCCATCATTAAATTTTGGTGGGACACCAACTAGGTGAATTGAATATTGAATCAAAATTTTGAATTTATTCTCCGTAATAAATATTTTAATAGGTATTCAAGTAACAAGGAGGATGCCGCAAACTGCATCAAATTGCCGAGAGTAGGCTAAAAATACATAATATTACAGTCACCATTTCCATATTACAAAATGTTTTGGAATTGACTTACAGCCATAATATGAATGTATTTATGTCCAAAAATTATGAGAAACTAAATAACATCATTTCTGTGGCCCAAATGCTCGTAATATTAAATATTGCAACAAATTTTGTTCATAATATTTTGCGATGTTCCATCAGATTTTGTTTTGTAATTATATAAACTGTTCTTTAGAGCTACATCAGACTCCTTACATGTGCAAAATATGCATCTACCAAAACGCTGACACAATTTTTTCAACAGCTTTCATAATAATTTAAACTCGGTATAAATTCCTATATTTTAAGTTGGTAAAGTACTTGGAGGTTCATCAGATTAGTACAGACAATGAACGTCCAGACATAGGTTGAAGATATTATTGAGGGATGTGTTTTTAGTAGTTTTTGGGAAATTAAAATCCAAAGGTACTGAAGTCTATCAGTTGAGCGGCGGTATGGGCGGAGGGTGGTGGGGGGAGTAGGGGGGGGGGGGCAAAAACTGCCGAAATTGTTGACTTTTCCCGAGTTGTCCGCCAATAACTCAGAAAAAGATTGATCGTCCGAAAAAATGCACTTAATTTTTTGCATCAAACGACATTACTAAACTTTAAATTAGGTTGTTTCGCCCTAATGACATAACCAATTTCTCAGTTCAGGGAACTCATTCATTTTGTATAATTTTTTCAGTGGAATTAATATTTCTCCAAGTTACTGGTAAAAATTGAAAAAGTAAACAATTTTGACGGTATTAGAAAAACATGAACTAAGCCTCTTTAGGTAGGTGATATATCATTTTAATAATATTTGCAGCCTAACATGGATGTACGAACCCAGGCATCTACCCAGGAAAATTTCCGGTACATTTTCAAATATTTTTCTACTCAGAATAAAGTTGATATATTCATCTAATATTTGATTATGTTTATTACTATAACATTGCAGAGAAACTAAGGCGATGGTTTCCTCATCCTATTTGAGTTATCTTCCAAATTTGAGTGTTTAAGAACATTTAACATGCAACGTATTATTCACTCCTTGAAAAATGTGAAAGAAGAGAAAAACATGACTTTTTATCAAATTTAAAATGCAAAAAAATATGGTTCAAACAAGTCTTCAGGGATACTTCGTTCGGATGATTCTGAATTTTGGAGCGTTTTCAGGGTGTCGCAAACAGGGCAATGAACTGTACGGTTCTTGCACCTTTGGTAGTGAGTTATTATGCTTCGAGACGAGTAGCAGTGAGGTGTCGAGCATGACGTACCAACCATGCAGGAATTCAGATGAGTCAGAACTTCTATGAGTAAAGGGCAGTATGGCGTACAACACTGAAATCCATACGGTTCACAGTTATTATGGTGATGACATTACATGATATAGGTGACGATGATAGTAATTATAAACCAGGTAATAGTGCTGACGGAAGACATTGATCAAATACAGTTTTGACCCAGACTAATTTTCAATACTATATATTATTGACTTGAATATCAATAAACTATGTTGATGTCAAGCGTAATCAAATGGGGAAGATCTCGAGTTCCTACCTCCTATATAATAATATTATATAGGATATATATTATATAGGATTAATTATAGTATATAGTAAGTATAATAATTAATATAATTAATTATAATAATTATATAATATATAATATATAGGAATTAATATTATTAATTTGGAAATAAATATCATGTTCAAACTTCCACCCAAGGTCGTAACTTTGTAAAATTCACAGCTGAGTTGGATAAGCTTGGAGAAAATCGATTGGAGTAAATAAAACCGACGTTTCTGGTTGGATTTATTGCCGGTCTGCCACTTGCAACCCTCGATTATTAGCATTTCTATACTTACAAGATTTTCGGTTTATCGATTCCTATGTTTTAATTATCAAACGGATTTTCTGTTTCCAATTTTTTCGTGTGGGAACAGGCCAATCTTTGCTGATTAACTTCTGCTTGTCAAATTAATGAAACCAGTCGGTTTTCCTACATTTTCAGCCTAAGTTTGAAGGCAATTCCACCCCCTCCCCCCTGCCACGATTATCGACACACATTTCATAAATTATTGACAGGGCAAAAAGTCAATTATTGACGCCACACTATCAATGAAAATATCATTTGTATTTTAACATTATGACCCTCTACAGCCAACCAGTCTTTCATTCCAATATCACACATTTTGGTAAACATCAAATACTTACGGAAAATTTTGGTATTAATTAAAATAAAAAGAAAGACACAATGATTATCAAAATTAAGTAGGTAGGTAAATGATGGGAACAATTTCGACAAGATTCACATCACATCATCGTAGAATACATCTATATCTACCTAATGCATAAAACCCAATCTTACTTGAGTGTATGTCGCCGATCGTCTGGGAAACCCTGGTTCAATTCCAGACCGTTACATCAACATTTTCTCTAATTTTATAAATTAGTTTGTACGTACATTTACGTATAATGATTCGTAACGATACGTACATATACATATAATGTTACGTACATACACATATAATGAGAGCAGGCTTTTCAGCTAGTAGTATTATAATGTTGAACTCTCTCAAATGTTCAATGTACAGGGGTTCCGGGAAAAGAAGAAGTTTGTGAAAGGCAAGAGGGGCACTAATTTGACACAATATTTCCCCTTTCGACTAGCATCTCTTTTCCGTCATTTGAGAATATGGATGTCATTCTGCATGGGGTCAAGAGAAGTTCAGAATTTGTTCTGATGTTTTCGCTCTTGGCTACTTGATGCCTCACACCCTTAACCACTTGGAGAACAGTGCGAATTGATGTAAATGACCTACCTACCTCCCTACAGTTCTGCACGAACTTATCTATGAAGGATTGGAACAAGCGGTCTTCCCTCTAGAAGATCCAAGTTTTTACTAACAGAATTTTACGCTTCAGTTTAACTGATTTCGGGTTTTTAAATGCAGCAATATTTAATTTTTTATGTGCGTCAAAACTATTAAATAGTTTCAAATTTCAAATAGGACCAAATTTTGATCCTTTTGCATTAGTCAAAAAAATTATTGTCGCCTAGCCGAAAACACTTTTGACTGAGTTAGCATTTTGATTGAAATGGGATACATTATGAAGTGAAAATGGATAAAACGTAAGTAGGTATTCAATTTCATCACCTTTCATCACACCTTACAAAGCGGAAACAATGATTCCGCTCGGAAGCAATATTCTAAGGATAAAACTCAACTATCTTAAGTAAATATGATTACCTTCATATTCGGGTAACTCCCTCGCTTTCGTCTGCACATTTCTGCATGAGCTAGCAAAACAAGTTGTTGCTGTACACGTTTGACGTTCTCAGGGTTGGTTAGGACTTCTGAAATACAATTTAGCAGCTGTGGGTACAAAATAGTTGCAACATATTTATCAAGGGTTGGTTGGTGGTAGGATTTACAAGATAAAATATGAATGGAAGAATGACAAAACCTGCAATGAGGAGTACATTGGACAAAGTGGGATGAAAGGGAGTTGTAGAAAAGCTGTACCTACATTTAGGAGTGAGTAAAATTACTAGCATGTTCGCTCGCTTGGCATGATCATTCACGTTGGTGTATAATAAAACGCTGGAGTTGTTTATATATTTACGATTGTCATCTCGAGGGAAAGTAGTTAACTGATCTTAATCTAGAATAGCCTAATCCCTTCCGTAGGTCCAACTCTATTCAAGTACCAATTTTTGTGATGATCGGTTAGCCGTTTGCACCTATTGGTTCCAAAACGCAGACTTATATCAACTCTGAAATTGGGATCCTTCATGTAGAAGATTAATGAGCACAGCGCCCAAATTCCCATTTAAGTGGTTTAGCGCACAACGTTATAAAGTTGAATATTCGTCCCGACGCACGTATTTTATAGATGGATAAATTTGTTGATTATTGGTACTGAAGTTTTTGGCTGTACAAATGATCGAGCAAACAAAGAGATCATTCATATACAAGTATTTAGCTGACATTCTACGAGTGAAATAAATACTGATGACTCACGTGAAAGAGGATCGTTGCATGCTGCCATAGCGGTTAGGTTACGACTCACTCACGGCTGTAAAACGAATAAGGTCTGCGAACTTCAAGTTTCTGAGGTCAGTTCTCTGATGGGAACAACACGCGCATGCGTATTTCCTGTTTTTTTTTCTCTTTTTTTTCTTGATTCTCAGGAGACCAACCTTCCAATGCCCTGATACATGTAAAATTTCTCAAA
Organism: Apolygus lucorum; assembly: GCA_009739505.2. Classification (NCBI taxonomy): domain Eukaryota; kingdom Metazoa; phylum Arthropoda; class Insecta; order Hemiptera; family Miridae; genus Apolygus; species Apolygus lucorum. The sequence goes on from CM019177.2 coordinate 28,515,624, forward strand.
CACGAAGCGCTGACCATGTTCTACCGTAAACGAGATATGATCAAAGAAATTATTATAGCGCACAAAGCAGATACCCCTTCATAAAGAAGTAATTTCCGCTCAATGATAAATTTATCCTTATTGGGAGATAAATTTCCTGAATTTGTTCACATCAGTTGGAAGTATGTACCTACCTATTGAAAATGGAATCTTATCAAGGGACATGATAAGGGCTCTTTTTTCCTTGTTTCTTTTTACTAGGAATTTGTTGTGTGTTGTTTTAATTTAGCTCCTCACTCGCTTTCCTGTGGAAGTAGACGATGACTTACTACTTTGTCTCAGTCTCAATCCCAAAAAAGGTAATTCTTATTATTGAGAAATCGAAAATATCCAAAGGGTCGGAGAACACATCCCAATTAAAAGCCCGCGTTCATAACAAAATCTCGCCTATGTTTCAAAATCATTTGATTACATTCGTAAAAACCAAGCCAACCAACAACATCAACATAATCCACTACATCGATGTTGGTTTTTACCCCGAATTTACCTTTTTAAAAAAATTAGAGGTATATCTTAGCGTCGTCCAAATTTACAAGTGTTTTGGCAGTATATAATTTACGCATAAATTGAGGCCTTTTCAACGATTGGCGAACGATTTTCGTAGGATGGAAATATAAATATACTATACATAAATATACATTTCCCTGGAAACAAGACGTTTGTAAGTGAAAATCATAACGAAATCCCGCGCTACTTTTGATCCACGGTTTCGTCAAGTTTTTGCCCAGTTAGGTAAGTGATGGCTAGAGTATGTTCCATGCTAAAAGCAGAATTGAGCGAAACGGTGGTCTGAATTGATTGAATATTCTGGTACCGAGTCTATCCTTCTTGAAATAGGGTTAATAATTACAAAAGAAATAAGTATTCTGGAAATAGGAGTAAAATTGAGCAAAATTCTCAATCGTGTTGTTATTTGTCAATGTTAGTTCAAATGTTACATTTCAATGAATTTAGTTAGGTATGTTTTAGTGTCAATTATCGCATTTATTTTTTGATGAAAGATTCTATATGTCCTTGATAGGTATTCCTTGTGATTCCTTGTGATTCCTTGTGACTGACGACCCAACTCAGTAGACGCTTTTGGTTTATTATTTTCAATAGGTAATGAAACTTTGGAATCGACCAAGAAAAAAATTTTAACACCCCCTCAAAATTTGATGGTTTACGTTTCAAGGTACGTAGAATCCAAAAATCGAATAAAAATTTGGCCGTCCGTCCGCCGTCCGCCGTACGTCATACGCCGTCCGCCGTACGCGGCACTTTTGCCACTTAGCATTGACCGATTTTGATGAAATTTGGTATGTAGGCTCCATTTGGGGTCTAGTTGTGCCCTGAAGCTTTTGGTTGACGTAGGTCACTTCTAAGGGTTCCAAAATCAATTTTGAAATTTTGAAAACGCCTCAACTCAAAAAATTTTGACATAAAGGTATTGTTTTTCCTTCAATTTAAGATTTTATAGAATTTTTAGAATTTTTTGAAGACCACGCGGAGTTCCGTAGGACAAACCGTTCGCTTCCTACGAAAATGTAAGTGTTTATATTGAAATATATATATATATAAATCAAAACACGAGTGTGAATCGCAAAAGAGGCTTTATCTCCGTTCAAATTAGAGCTAATCAAAATGTAATCGATAGTTGGTGATTTTGATTTTTTTAAAATTTTTTTTTCTTTTTTTTTCTTCATATTGGATGGTTGGTGATTTTGTAGACGTGTAATCTATATAGAAAAATAATAAACCATTGTGTATTAATTTGCAGCGTTTTTTCCTTCAATTTAAGATTCTATAGAATTTTTAGAATTTTTTGAGACCACGCGGAGCCCTGTAGGACGTACGTTCCCTACGAAAATTTAAGGGTTTGTAATTGACATATATATAGGTATATAAATCAGAAACAAGAATGTGAATCGCAAAAGAGGCCTAATCTCCGTTCAAATTAAAGCTGACCGAAATGCGATCGATGTTTTTCTTCATATTTGATGGTTGGTGGTTTTGTAGACGAGTGATCTATATAGAAAAATAATAAACCATTGTGTAATAATTTGCAGCGTTTTGAACAGTGTCATGTAATGTCGGAGGCTCGCCTACTTCAGGTCCTTATTATTCCCCCCTTGATGTGTGGATTATTTTAACTTCTAGTCTCATTTTCCGGAATAGCATCCACCTCTCAGAGCCAACAATAAAACCGTGAAAACCTCCTTATATTCCGAAGGAAAAATAGAATTTGCGACCCTACCAGGGTGCAGTCTGCTTCGTGGAAAACGTTTCTCCGCAAGATAAAACGGAACGGTTCCTGAGGTCGTATTATCAAACTATGAGGTCCCTCGAACCGCCTTCTTCCACGTGTTATGAGTCCATCTGACATAAATTGTCCTTGTAAGTCACTGATATCTCCCATTTTGTCCCCACTCTTTTCCCCTATTTTCTCTCCCCTATTCCAGGGGCCTCGTTCTCTTTCGTGAGTCTTCATACCTTTTTCGTCTCTTGTTCCGCCGGTATATAATCCTCCGGGGATCCTTTTCATACCTGGTCTCCCTCTCCCAGTTATTCATATCTCTATCTTCACGAGACTTATGGACCCCTTACCCTTTCGTCCGATAAGGCCACCGCGGTCTGACGCTATCAAAGTCGCATTTGGAGATATTACTTACTCCTCCTCGACAGATTTACTCTTCTGAGGTTTTTTCTGCTACACTATCAGCAAGACTTTATCGGCAGCTCCTCCCTTTTATGCCTTAATGCGAAGATGTTTTTCATATTTTTTCCCCCGTACTACCTTCTCTTTTTCACTCCTAAAAGAATTACAACCTTCTTGGGACGTATTAAAAGTTTTGACCTCGTCATCACAGTTTTTGCTTGGAATTTGAGTCTGAAACTGGAGTTGTGTGCCACTTCTTGTATTATGGCGCCACTTCAGTGTCGTAAAGCGTAGGTGCTTGAGAGTTGAGATGGGAAAATCTTCTCGTCCGACGGGCCGTGCTGCAGGTAAAGTGAGTGAATACTCATACCTACCCACTTACTTTGATACTGTGGAACTCACTCTCACGTTCACATAATTCGAAATACTTATAATTCAGAATCCACTCATGAATAATTGCTCGTGAATATTTAAAATGCGAAAAGGCGATGACCCATCTAGGAGAATTTGGTAAGTTTCAGGTTTATTAACTAGCTCTAAAACGATTGAATGAATGAATTACAAAGGTCCTTTCGTTCAGAAATAGTACGTTCAATTCAGATATAGTTCCATTAAACATGAATGAGAAATTTCACCATGTCGGAATTTCCTATTTTTGACCCCAAAATCGGATTCAGCACCTCTAAAACCCCCTAAGGCAAACTTTCAGCCCGAACTTCCTAATTTACGAATGAACAAAACAGTGTAGAAAATACGAATGTTTAAAAAAACTGGGAAAATGACGTCATGCTGTAATAGTTCATTGATGGCCACTTGAAACGCTGAGATCGAGAAATCCATAGTCCCCAGATGCAAAATTTCATAAAACAGTAAAGTTCGAATTCGAAAAACTGAAGAAAAAAATAGAAGAAGCGAGATGGGGAAAATTAGGTTTCCCCTGTTTTTGTTTGATAACTTTTCTCTTAGAAAACACGATTTCGTCGTCCCAATGGGAGGACGAACACTGGGAGGAGACGGCGATCCGAACAGCCCAATCAGAGAGCGTTCCCGCTGCACGTCTGTTTTCCCGGTTAGTTTTGAAATTAAAAATTTTGATTGTCTCCCAAAAATAACAGGAGACTTATTTTCCAAAATCAGCCCGATTTTCATCTATCCCACACCATTAACTATTCAGGAAAAATGCAAACAGAAATCGGTGAAATTCCTCATTATATTAATATTCCAGCAACATTTACAATACCGATCATAAAAAAATAATAGTCTCCTCCCCTGCTAATTAACAGATTTGCTCCAATGATGGAACTCGAGCAGTACAGATAAAATTTCGGAAATAGGTACAACCCCATTTTCCTTTCAGCAAATTTTCAAGAAAAATTCATTTCTTAAATTTTATTTTTTTTCAATTCTTAAATCCGTTTTAGAACATTCTGAAACGATCCATGGGGTTTTTCCAAAAATCATAAATATGTGTATGTAATATCATATACATGTGTCGCTTCGCACGAATTTCCGTTTTCACCAAAATGTTCGTAACAACAACAAAAGACCAGTTTGTTTGATATAAATTTTGGACAACCCTGAAGGGTCCAAATTTCAAAAATAGTCCAAAAAAACGGACGTTTTCCTTGGTTTTTGGGGTTATTACCTTCACCATCCTAGTAATATATTGTATATTTGGTTTTAGCACGAAATTTCTTATGCCGTTACACTTTCCAAAAATGAATATTGTCCAAAAATCGAAAAAGGATGTATGGGGTGTTCCAGAAGTAGCGCCGAATTTTAAGTTGGCACTATGGTTTCCCGCGAAGGTTGGTAGCCATGATGTTATGATTTTTGTTATCTATTATCATTTCGATTTGAGTTACCGACCCGCTCGTTACTAAGCTTTTGTTGTTTACGTGACTTTTAGCGATGGAACAGCTCTCCAAAGAACAGCGTATTTTGGTGTTAAAAACTTTTTACAAGTGTAATGAAAGCCCCACGGCAACGGTTCGAGTGCTTCGTGATCGTCTAGGACGTAATGAGGCACCTAACGAATCCACTGTTCGAAGATTGGTGCGCAAATTCGAAACCACGGGCTCAATTTTGAACGACAGGAAGTCAGGGCGCCCGCGCTCATCGCGAGACGAAGAGACTGTCGATGCAGTTCGAACCAGTATTTGGAAAGCTGCCGGCGAGTGATCGAAAATTTCAATGACCGTTTGGTGCAGTGTGCGGCGAGTTTGGGTGGGCACATGCCAGATGTGATTTTTCATACTTAAATCGGAGTATATTCGCTACATTTTCCAATAAAAAAATTTCAAATTGAGCGAAAATTGAGTTTTTTATTGCCCTTTGAAATTCGGCGCTACTTCTGGAACACCCTTTACCTATATATGCATATATTTTACAATGAAAACGTGCGTATTTTTGTTGTACCCAGGAATGCAGTAGCCATGTGGGTACTCTATGAGCTTGTCGAGACGAGTAGAACCTTAATATGGACTCATACCATCTTCAAAGCAAACCCTGTGCATACAGCATTTTGGTATGGTATACTGAAAATCAAAAAAAGAAAGAAGAAGTGTCTCCCGGTAAACCAATTTATAAGACGTTATCACGTCAAAAAAAGGACAATATCCGTGTGGATACTCTATGAGCACTTGGACACCCTTATTACAGCCTTATAAGTGAATCTGCAAAAAAAAGAAAGCTATTGCGATGGCCTCAAAATTTTTAGAATGAACTTTTTCGAAAAATTTCGACTGAAATCCGTCTTGGAACATTCTGAAACTCCAGAAGAGTGTAAAAAAAAAGATTTCTTCAAAAATTCGTTCATTAATTCATGCAGCATGAATGGAAGTTTTTTGTTCTTTGTTTGATTTGGTTCAAGTTTCAAAGTTGTCCATGCTGTATGAATGGACTTTTTAATCATAAACTTGACGTCGAATGAAATACGCAACAGAAAATTGAACTTGATAGTGTAGGATCCTTGACAAACATTATTTGAGGAACGGGAATTTTATCTGATCAGGTCGTAATCCTCCGGGTTTATGCCTCGACTTTTAAAGCGAAGGGATTAAACGCATAAAGCCAATGAATTCCTTCCACCATCGATCTTCGTAACGATCAATCACTCCCATGTTGCTGTTGTAGCCAGAGCAAACAAATAATACGGAGTCGTTTACACAAACTCACGCGGGAACGTCAACCGGGCAACCATATCTTGTGTCAACCCCGTCGTTTTATTTTTTGCCTTTCTACCCTGATAAGGTATTCGCATTCGTCAAAGTTCTATGAGAGAAGACCAGGGTTTTTTTGATAAACAAGAGTCATAAATCATATGAGAGAAATGGGTGAAACTGGCAAAAACGGGGAGCGATGGGCGCGGGTGCGCATAAAGAAACGAAGAAAGCTTCACAAAAAAATAAACCTAAAAAAGAACGGAAAACGCGTCAATTAATGGAAATAAAGGCTTGGCCATAAATCCATCAAAGTCGGGCTGGCTCCCTCCCGATGGTGATATAGCTAATAAATCCGACCCAGATACGTCTGTACTGACCCGTTTGAATCAAGATAGGGGTTTAATGGTCTAATTTACGGGTGATGCATGGGCAGATGATTTGATTTTTAAATTTATCGCCCCATTGTCACCGTGTGAATGGATAGAGGTCGAGCTCCTCTGATGAAATTTCTTTGTTACGTGGGTTTTGGGCCGCGGTCTCGCCGTAGGGGAGTTGAGAAATTACTGGCCGGAAACCTCCTTTTAAACTCTGCATGGGGTCGGTTTGAGAGCTTTTGTAATCGACAATATTCTAGAAATTCGAATTTTCAACCGTTTTCTTATCTTGTTCCCAGGTTGTGAGAAGATGATAACAGTCGCCGTTAACTACACACATACGATGGTGGCCCTGAGTTGTTTTTCGCATTTTGTAGAAATGCCACTCTGCATCCTTCAGAGCATTCCTCATCAGAGCATTCAGCTAAATAAATTATGACGTTGATTGTATAATATATGAGAGAGAAGTTCCACGATGGAGAAACTTGTAATGCTGATTATTGGAGTTCCTTAGGGCGGCTACCATTTGGATGGACCAAACTTCAAAGATCGACTCTTCAATTAATTTGCAACTAAAAAATGTCTCCTAGCATTTTTTCAAAATCCACTCAAAATTCATTTTTTCCACTTTAAAGTTTTTATTTGTATTTTCGACCATGTGGTACTAAGATAGTCATAACTCCCTTATTTCTCATGAAGCATCATATCTGATTACACCGTTGGATAGAGCGGTAAATTTCCTATTGGTTAAGTGGGAAACCAAGTTTCTTAAAGCCATTTGTAAAAGTAAAAGAAATTAGTCAAATTCAACATTTATAATTTCTCCCAAAAATAGCTATTTTCCTGCTAACATTTCCTTAAAAATTGTAATTTTCGAAAAAACAATTGAAATGAAAGTAGCTTCGTATTACTCTTGCTTTTTACAAGAACTTGCAGGCGCAAAGACCGTCTGTCAGATAGACTGACACGATACCAATGAATGAATGAATGAATATTGAATCTGAATATTAATGAATGAATATTTTTCAAAAAGGTCTAAAACGTAAAATAGGAGTCGAAATGTGATTTTGGAGGACTTTCTATTGAATCTCAAAAAAGTGAAAGCAATAATACCTGGTCGAATTTGAAGCAAAATATGGCTAAAAAAGCACGTTTTTCCACATGAAACTCAACTTCTAGCCAAAACCCTGACACACCGTTGGAAAGGTGAGATCTTGGGGTAGTTTACCCCGGTAAGTGCTTTACGATAACGCTATGTTTCACGGGGGAATCGTTAACTGGGAAAATAGCAATTTTTGGAAAAAAATTATAAATTTTGACTTTGACTCATCTTTTTACTTTTACAAATGGCTTTAAGAAACTTGGTTTTCCATTAAACAGATAGGAAATTTAACGTTCTATCGAACAGAGTAATCATATTTTAAGTTTCATGATGAATAAGAAATAAGGGGTTTCGTAAGAAATATCTTAGTGCCGCGTGGTCGAAAATACAAATATAAACTTCAAAGTGGGGGAAAAAACATTTTTGAATGGATTTAAAAAAAAGTGCTAGGAGATATTTTTTGTTGCGAAATTAGTTGAAGAATTGATCCTTAGAGTTTGGTCCATCCAAATGGTTGACACCCTGTATAGCCGATGTAAATCTCCGTACCAAGCATAGCTACCCGATCCCCTGCAATCGTTGGCACTCGTGGATAACCGATGGACTCAAGCAAGAGATCACTGACAAAAGTTAAAGGTTGTGGGAAAATTGTATTCAAGAGCTTCAGATCATGTTCAGTGAAATTAAAAATGAACCGAAAAAACCTCAGTTGAACACAAGAGGCGATGGCCAAAAGAAGCGGATGGACCAGATGTGGCCAATATTATCTACTCAAAATCATGGTGGAATTCTGATGAAAATTTCAGAGTTAATGAGGAGTCGCCTTGAGACGGTTGTACATCAATTTCATGAGCATTGAACAAAAAAATTTTAGCTCGAAAGTGATTTTCCTGAGCCATCAAATTTCATCATTTCATTTATTGTCCAAATTTGCTCAAACTGGGAGAGCATTTTTCGGCTAAGCTCCTGTAAAATGCACATTAATATCACGACCCTTGACAGAGTTTAAAATCACCAATTTAATGACTTCACAATGTTTTTTTTTTTCATTTGCCAACTCGAAAAACCATCCTAGATTATGAAAATTATGTTTCATACTTAGAAATAGATCAGTGATTAGGGAACTTTTTTGAGTGATTTGCCAGTGATTTGGGCTCAATAATACGAGTAATAATAATTATTAGATCAGCATTTTAGCGGAAAAACGTGCATTTTTTTCAACGGAATCGGCGGTTCGACGGGAGGACTCCAGGGTCTTCACCATTTTTCTCCGGCTCCTCCGGAACACTGAGTCCAACCGTCGATTTCGTTGAAAAAAATGCACGTTTTTTCGCGTTCAAACGGGAATTTCTCCCTTAAATTCGATTTTAAAATATTTTTTGATTACACCGTTGGAAAGTTGAGTTTTTGGCGCACTTTTTAGGGAATTTTTCACAATTCCGGGTCAAGAATTGGTATGGTTACTTGGCGACTGAAAAAACAAGCGATGTCAAGTATATTCTCCTCCTCTAGTCTGTATATTCCCCCCGTATATATAGACACATTATTTTTCTAGCTACATTCCAACAGTCGCGCAAAGAAACCATAGAACAAATTGTTAATAACATTAATGTAATTCACGATTTTTTATGCCCTTTGAAACTTCCAGTTTTTGACTCAGACCGGATTGTCCTGTGTACCCAAAGTATATCCAATCCATAATCGTCATTTCTCACAGTAGTAACGGTGAAACTCTATCCGTTTACCCCCTGTTTTGCCTAAAGACGCGGCGGCATCTCTCAACGCCAAAAGCCTTCACCGATTCGCGCCAAGTTAACCCGTACACCCAGTCAAACCATTTCCCACAGGCGCAGGACCCTTTTTCTGAAACCGCCGTGTGAAGGCTCCTCTATTGAGACTAACCATCAACTTTTCTAGGGAACACCCTGGATGATATCTTCTCATGCCTTTCACCGCAATGGGATGAGACCGGTAACGGATAGGTCCATGCTGCTTCCCCTACGGTAATCGATATGGTTTTGAATCCGCTTCAAGGATTTTACTGAGAACCGCACTTACTTTCTTTGTGGATGAGAAAACACGATAATCTCTTTTGATGGTAAAAAATAGGAATCTGCGGTACACTGGTCTGGTTTTCACCCTTGTTAGAGCAATTTCCTGGAAGTGGATTCGTGAGTATTATTGGATTAGTTTCTGAATGCTCTCTCGATTCATAATATTACAAGAATCAATTACTTGCATGAAGGTGAATTAACTTCTGGAGTGTAATTAAATGCTATCACAATTAATAATCATTCCCAACACTTTGTCCGATAATTGGGAAGTGGGGAGCAACTCCCTACAGTAGACTGTGAAGATTTGTATTCGAGCAGCAAGTCAAATGAATTTGGGTCCATCGTATGTGTAAGGCTTCGATATAAGTGGGTAGGTTGAGGGTGGATACATTACGGGGATATCCTTATAAGTAATTATTAGTTGAGTGCACTTTTGCTAAACAATTAGCATCATCAGAACTTCGGATTTGCTTTAGGTAGTAGTCAACTCTTTGTTTTAGAGCATTTGTTGAGAGTTGGGTATTCATTACATAATGGCCTCAGCAGGTACGGTGGGGATATAGTAGTAACTGGTCTTTATATACCCTGGTGTTATTAAGTTTAGTAATATTTCCAGTGGGTAAATGGTTCTGGTGTAAATTCTTCATATACCCTGGTTTCATGCTTAGTAATACTTCCTGGGGGGTGATATTTGGTTTTTTTTTAGAGAACAGAGGTATTCTGCAGCTGGTTCATCAAAGGATCAGACTTGGTCAGCATTCTATCTCTCTATTGTATGTCTATGATATTTAAATATTTCGAATTTACTGGTTTGTCTGGAGCACAATATAATTCTCGCTCCCCTACTATAAAAACGTATAGGTTAACTTATATGTAACAATTTGTATAAAAGTGCACATGTGCTCCAGACAAACCAGTAAATTCGAAATATCTAAATATCATAGACACACAACAGAGAGATAGAATGCTGACCAAGTCTGATCCCTTGATGAACCAGCTCCAGAATACCTCTGTTCTCTAAAAAAAAAAAAAAAAAATATCCCCCCTCAGGATGTATTACTAAGCATGAAACCGGGGTATATGAAGACTCTACATCAGAACCATTTCCCTACTGCAAATACTACTAAACTGAATAACACCATGATATATAAAGACCAGATACAACTATATCCCCACCGTATCTGCTGAGGCCAATATGTAATGAATACCCAAATATTAATGCTGAATATGAATTCAAACAAACAACAAATGCAACAAACAACAAATGCTCTAAAACAAAGACTTACCTACTACCTAAAGCAAATCCGAAGTTCTGATGATGCTAAGAAAGTGCACTCAACTAATAATCACTTATAAGGATATCGCCGAAATTTGGGCCCTCCAAAATATTTACACGCAATTTGAGTTGAAGAGCTATTTGGACTATTATTATTCAAAAATTTCTTGTCTATCCTCATTCTCCGTCCGGGGCATGGTCCGATTGTGATGCAATTGTCAAACCTTCTGCTTGTCCACACCAAATGAATTTTGTCGCCATCCGATCAGTGACAATGTCTGCGGACTCAAAGTCGTTATTTCCCTAGAACGTCGATATATCATGATTAAATTATCCAATGTTGCTCTCAGCTACGCATATTTTGTTGCTGGACCTAGGATGATTACTTTGGATACAGCATTTCTGCGAAAACAAAAAATTTTTAAATAATCGGGAACGATTTTTTGAACATGTTGATATCCAGCTTCAACAATCTTTATATTCTCTCTTATTTTTCTCTTTCTAGTGTTTGCTTCTTTCCCTATTATTTTGACATTAGTGAAATCTGGAGTATGTACAAAACAAAAAACATATACATAGAAAAACAACATACTCCAGATTTCACTAATGTCAAAATAATAGGGAAAGAAGCAAACACTAGAAAGAGAAAAATAAGAGAGAATATAAAGATTGTTGAAGCTGGCAGCAGTTCTCTCAACATTAAGACAGACTTGCACTCACTCAGTGAAAGCTTCTACCCTCTTTTTACAAATAGTAAATTGAATACCTAATAAACTCCAATATTTAACAAACAAAATGGGATCATGAACAACAAAAACGCCAATGTCTGTCATGGAGCGAGCCGCACCGACTATCCATTCAAATGAAATAATTCTGATTAGAATGATTATAATTTTAGTTATCTCAAACCATTAGACTGGTGATCCAGTAATTCACATTTTTCAACATTTTTCAATATCTTGTAACTCTTATTCACTGATTATTCTACAAGTAAGTAACAATTTCACCTAGTTCATTTCCAAGTATGAAAACCAAGTAAATTCCTTGAACGAAAATTATCTCATCCATCTCTAAATTTGCACTATATTTTCAGCTGTTGTGGTACAACACAATTAGCGTGGCTGGTGGAGTGAAGGGAGTGGGCATGAGATGCATATTCCAAGAACAAGAAGGTAGATCTATAGTAAAAAATCAGATACTGAATTTAATTAACAGCCAGATTTGATATATAAATTTAAAAATTGGTAGAATAAAATAAAAACATGACTTTAGGGTTGAAGAACCGGTGAGGGCGCCCTCCATGAATAACAATGGACGAGAAATCATAAATGCAACAAGTCATATCCCCAGAAAGATGTTAAAAGATCAGTTAAAATAAATAAATAATTAAACATTGACAAAAACTGCTATGCAGTTTAGAATTAGATTATATATGTGTTATTATTATTATACATATATTATGTATATAAGTTTATTTATATTTATATTATATTAGTTTAATTTTATTTCATCTTAACTATATGTAACTTATATATTGTATTTTAGGCTGATGAAGGCGACGATGTTTCGCCGAAACATGTACCTTTGAGGAAATAAACCATTGAAAAAAAAAGAGACTCCACCCGTAATTAATACTATTAGCTAATTGTACATTCACCACGTAGTCTTCTATTCTAAACTATGAATATATTATCAACTAGCTTACATAATATGGTAGTTAGATATTATCTAACTTATTGCTAAATTATTTACTTATATCTACTTCTAACCTAATTACTATATATTTTTTATATTTTTATTTGTGGTTAGTTGGTTACTTATTATTTATTGTTTGAAATTATGATATCCTAGGTCGTTTGGTTGTGTGGAAGTTAGTGGAGTCATAAGGGTGCTGTTTGCGTTTGTAAGGAGTTATGGTAGTGTGTTCTGTTCGTTGTCTTTTGTTGTTCAGGTTGTCAGGTTGTGGGTTTTTTTCGTTTTTGGATGAGTTTGTCCAGTGGTTTGAATGTGGTGTCTGAGGTAGTGTCAAGTACGTATTTGTTTATTGTACGTCCGTCAAATTTTCGTAGTTAATAATTGTATTCTTGTAACTAGTGGAACTAACCCCATTCATTATCAAAGCTCTCACTTCTCGACGCGAGTGGGAAATAGAGTCTTTAGAACTTTAGTTCTTCTTGAATAAGTCCGAGGTCGTACATCTTTTTTAATTGACCAGAGTTTGTGGTGTTCCAGTCTTAGCCAATCCGTTTGCCATTGTTGCCATACTGCCGATTTTATCGTGGCCAGATAATCCAAACGAATATGGAGTGATGTGGTTGCTGATTCATTGCTCACATTCTTCGCTTTCCGATCAGCAATTTCATTTCCAGTGATGCCATAGTGACTCGGAACCCACATAAGAATTACCGTAACACCAAGATGGCGTTTGATTATTGAGAGAATTTGAAATGGGAGTGGATGATTATTTATTGCCAATAAAGAGCTCAGGGAATCCGTGAAAATCTCAAGTTCCTTCCCTAGTGATACAATCAAGTGAAGAATGGAATATAAGGTATACAACTCTGCTGTGAATATCGAACAGGTTTTCGGCAATGCAAATTTATATACGTCGCGGCGGCTTGCAACTGCAGATATTTCTTCTCTTATATTTCTTATTGGAGGAAGATTTTATCAGAGGTACATTTTGATATTTGACTTAAAGAAATGAATATGTCCGAATGAGGAAGCATTCTGCAATGAACTGGATTCTAGATTTTGCTCGAAACTCTTTGGAGAAGAGAAATACGGCTTTGAAGGTGAGTTGTAATATTTTTTTGTGATCTTGATTGATCAGCTTTTACGGCCTCAGTTTGATTGACAGTTCAGAATAATGGAAGGAATCGGAGATCAATTTTTGGAGGTGCTTCGCGAGACAAGTTTCTTTCATCCGACCCTTTGAAGTGTCGGAGGTGTTGGCGCGCCAGCTTTCTACAGATACGCCATCTGTATGGGGAGACGGCACCGAGAAAAAGATAAATCATCGTACCTGCCTCCCTTATTAACCTTTCTCCAGTGTAATTACAAGTCTCCCAACAAAGGCGGGCGCCATTAGTCGACTTTTATCTAGATCTTCTTTTGTGGCGGCTCCCGTGGCCATCATTAGCATTTTGTTTATGGTATAGCGCTATCTCTCGGTTCTGGAGACAATGTTCCTTCCAGATGGGTACTGTTAGCCAATGTTCGAGGTCGTTTTCCTCCTCTTGAGCCGCTTTTGTATTTTCAAATTATAATAGGTATTTCTACCGTTCAGGATCGAACCGCGGGGCGTCGGTTATCTTGTAATTAACGCAGCAACAACGATAGCGTAATGCATAATCATGTTGCGTGATGTGATAGGAAACAGATGAATGAGTCGATCAATTGAAGCGCCGTCATGACTGGGATATTATAGGTGATCATTGATTCTATTGAGTTAATCTAAGTTGGAATAGTTTTCATTTTTATACAAGTAATAAAAGGTGGAATAATTGGTTCAACTTATTTGTTTTCAGTACATTGATCAGCGAATTCCATTCTTGTTTAAATTAAATTGTAATATGGGGAATCTTTCACCACTCTCGTCTGATTATTCCTATAGCGGGTTGAGTTGGACCACATTCCCACTAAAGCCTTTGGAATACTCGTACACGTTTCTAGCAGTAAACACGTTTCTAAACAAAATAATTATAGCAACTGCCACATGAAATTACTATCAATATTTGAAGATTTTTCCCTAAGAAAGTGAAACATTACAAGAAGAATATTTATTCCTTGAACTTTCCATTGGGCATCTACATTTTCCGAACCATTCAAATCTAATAGGAAGAAATCGCATGACTTCCATAGATTTTGATATTTCTCGTTTCAGTTATTACACACAAATTATTTAAAACCTCCAAAACGCCAATGGCCAAAAACATCCAATATCAATATACCCAAAAGAGCAAGCTGGGCCAATTTTGTTAATTTAAATATAAATATTTAAATATATCAATATAAATATGAAATTTCATATTCAAGATGACATATCCGAAGTGTCCTATGGTTCTCCTTCAGAGTAGCTGAACTACCATGAAATAGATTAAATCTTTCAACTCCGGCATCAATGGTCGTTGTTGTGTTTTGATTCGGACCTTTTTGGTTTATTATTTTCAAAATGAACCTTTGGAATCGACCAAGAAAAAAAAATTTAACACCCCCTCAAAATTTGATGGTTTACGTTTCAAGGTACGTAGAATCCAAAAATCGAATAAAAATTTGGCCGTCCGTCCGCCGTACGCCGTACGCCGTACGCGGCACTTTTGCCACTTAGCATTGACCGATTTTGATGAAATTTGGTATGTAGGCTCCATTTGGGGTCTAGTTGTGCCCCGAAGCTTTTGGTTGAGGTAGGTCACTCCTAAGGGTTCCAAAATCAATTTTGAAATTTTGAAAACGCCCTAACTCAAAAAATTTTGATATAAAGGTATTGTTTTTCCTTCATATTAAGATTCTATAGAATTTTTAGAATTTTTTGAGACCACGCGGAGCTCTGTAGGACAAACCGTTCGCTCCCTAAGAAAATTTAAGGGTTTATATTGAAATATATGTATATATAAATCAAAACACGAGTGTGAATCGCAAAAGAGGCCTAATCTCCGTTCAAATTAGAGCTGACCGAAATGCGATCGATGGTTGGTGATTTTGATTTATTTTTAAATTTTTTTATATTTTTTTATATTTTTTATTTTTTATTTATTTATTTATTTATTTTATTCTTCTCTTCATATTGGATGGTTGGTGATTTTGTAGACGAGTGATCTATATAAAAATAATAAACCGTTGTGTAATAATTTGCAGCGTTTTTTTAGCGCGTGGCCATAGGATGACGATAATAGAAATCCTCAAAAATAACTCAAAATTGAATACCTACCCAACTTTTCTTATCAGCGGCTCAATAAGTTGTGAATTTAGTATCTTCAGCAGATAAGCTCAATAGAAAACTGTGGCGTTGTTTTTGTGGATTATGTACGTTCTTGTATTAAATACAGAACGTAAACGTCGGCTGCGGTAAATTAAAATTTTGCTTGAACGCAAATTAAAATTTTGCTAGTTATCCGCATATACGTATCGTCATTGTGGTCATAATATTATAGATGAATCACTACAGTCTAGAATGTGGCCGGGAAACTGATTTACCGCTTCCCAAAAACTCATGTAGATAGTCGTTTGCGTTGGAATTACAAATTGTGATAGATAATAAATTACAACATCATTCGCCATTAACAATTGACCGAGTATCGACTGGTGGCTGTACCCTACCGAGTTGAGCGAGATAATGGCAGAATGAACGGTGTTCTTGCGAAAGTATGTGTTTGTGTAAGTCGAAAAAGGTAGATGATACGGCTGTTACTAGAGTTTTACTATCAATTCAGGGGCGAGATCATCTACTCGCAAACACTCACATTCAATGAAAATTTCATCGAAATTGGAGTTTTCAAGGATTTTATGACAGACTGATACGAAAAACACGAAGCCAAAATTGTCCAAATAAAACGCGAGTGGAAATTTAGATTTTGGAGAATATGTCCGCAACCTTGGTAGACTCGGAAGCCACATTTGCAAAGTTTGATGAAATGTGATGAAGCAAAAAATTAAAACTTCTTCATAAATCACGTTTATTTTTTCAGGAAAGCTTGTTTTGGTGGTCATTCATCAA
Organism: Apolygus lucorum; assembly: GCA_009739505.2. NCBI lineage: Eukaryota > Metazoa > Arthropoda > Insecta > Hemiptera > Miridae > Apolygus > Apolygus lucorum. The sequence goes on from CM019177.2 coordinate 28,531,987, forward strand.
AACGATAACATAGCTGACGTCAGGATCATCATTTGTAGGCAAATTGGCAATTTCAGCGTAAAGTTTATCATGCTCTTCTGGAATATACTGCTTGATTTTCTGACCATCAGCAATCTTGTTACAGTTGATCAAGACATTCCCGCTGGGGTAGGCGAATGTCTTCTCACATAAAAGGAAGCAATTGTGTTGATGTATTCGGAAGGAAAGCTATGATGCACTCAGTTTTTCAACAGCGTCCGACTTATGCCTTTCTTAAAGAATCAAGGATTTTCAAGGGTCATTTTTAGGACGTCCCACAGTAAGACTTGGGCGTCCTTATGCGATCGATCTGGGGTGAAGTTGGACAACACTCAACAGAAAAAAAAAATAACCACACAGTAATCCGTTTTAGACCATTCTGAATCCAAATCCGCGAAAAAAACCATAGGTGTATGTCTGTGTGTGTGTGTGTGTGTATGTGTGTATGTGTGTATGTGTGTGTGTAACAAAATCTTGTGTACTCTGCACAGGCCTTAGTTCTCAACCGATTTTCCTGGTTCTTTTTTTGTTCGTCGCGGAAAACTATCTAGTTGTGCACTACGTCGCCGGATTTTCGAATTTTGCCTTTTAAGGGGGGGAAAGGGGGGGTTAATGCTCGAAAAACGTGCGTTTTTGGGCATAATCTTGTGTACTCTGCCCAGGCCTTAGTTCTCAAACGATTTTCCTGGTTCTTTTTTCGTTTGACGCGGAATACTATCTAGTTGTGCACTACGGCGCCGGAATTTTGAATTTTGCTTTTTAAGAGGGGGAAAGGGGGGGTTAATGCTTAAAAAACGTTCGTTTGCGTGCACAATCTTGTAAACTCCCCCCAGGCCTCAATTTCCAACCGATTTGCGTGTTTCTTTTTTGTTTGACTCAAATAACTTCCGAGTTGTACATGATTTTACCAGAGTACCAAAATTCGCAAGGGGAGGGGGTGAGTGGGGGGATATTATTCACAAAATATCCGATTTTTCAATATTTCGGTTCCTTTACTGCTTACTAATTGTACCCAAGCTTTGAAATTGAGGAAAAATTCTCATTATACCTCCGGATTTTCATGAATTATTCTCTGTACCACCATGGAATTAATAGTGGTGCCAACATGGTGCTAGGACATGGTGCCATGATGCCATAAACCGCTTATTTCGTGTTTTTTTTTTTTTTTTGTATTTCACCTTGAATACGGATGTGAACTTCGACGGACTGCCTACCAAAACTAATAGATGAAAGTTCAATGTTACGACGTATTTCCGCTTTGGTGCCAGACTTGGCGTTGGGGTGGTGGTGGGGGGGGGGGGGGGGGGGGGGGTAACTCTAATTCGCATGTTGGGTATCGTAGATCATGGATTTTAAAATGCTCTTCAGATTCGAGGCTCCCATGCCGCTAGAAGTGTTATGGTAGATAATGGTGGGGGGGGGGGGGGTCAGTATTTCTTGCCTAAAGTAATAAATAAATTACATCGAGTGAAACAGTTTTATCACTTAACAACTGGTTAAACTGATCTAATGCTTATCCAATGGGACGTCCCCTGGAATGCATGCATTACTAAACAATATGTTTATCATATTAGAGAGGTCATTCGCATGCCCTTTTAATTGCAAACAATACGCCTAGGGTTGAAGAACAGAAAAAAGGAAAAAAAGCAAAATGTCATTTTTGTGGACTTACACCCTTTAAAAAATATATTCAATTCTAGTCAGTGACAATTACTTGTACGATCTACGAGTAAACGGGAATCGCTTTCATGGAGAAAATGTGGTAATCGAAAAAAAAACGAGAAAACCTCAACCAACCCCTCTTTTTTTCAGAAAGTGGATCGTGTAAAATAAAAGCAAGGAGGTGAGGTAATAAACTGAGGAAGATAGGGGGAAGTTCAAAAGGTTTTCTTGTTGGACGTAGAGTATCCATCACTGGGAGAAGATAGTGAGAGACAGGGCAGAGTAATGGCGGTTCCCCTAAGAAGGGGTGAGAAGGTCCCTTGACCTCTGGTCTTGCTCACAACCCTCAGGATCTACAAGTGTCCCTTTGGAAGTAAAAACGAAATTCATCCCAAACTGAGTACATACCAACTTCAGGTCTTCATTCTTCTCAATCATAGACAGGAAAGATCAAAATTGCAATCCTCAATAGGCCGGTATAGTAACATCCGGTGGGGGCCTAGCTTTATTCTCGAACTTTGGTATTTTCATGGCGAGTGAGCCTCTATGAGTTGATGACACTCCTGTGTAGGTATCTCTATAATTGTATTGCAGGTATTTCATTGAACAAATTAGTGAGAACAATGAGGAAAATTCCTCATTACCTTCCTTCCTTGCTCTTTACCTTCCTCATTAGTTCCTTGTACTTCCCAATTTACGAATAAACAAAACAATTTGAACGTTTAAAATAACCGGGAGGATGACGTCAACCAGGAATAGTTCATGTACGGCCGCTAGAAGCGCTGAGATCGTGAAATCTCACTTCGTATAGTCTTCAGGGGCAACATTTCACAAAACCAGTAAAGATCGACATCGAAAAACTGGAGATAAAAATAGAAAAAGCAAGATGGAGAAAATGAGGTTTCCCCTGTTTTTGTTTGATAACTTTCCTCTTAGATAACACGATTTCGTCGTTCCATCGGACAACAAGGGGAGGGAACGGTTATTTTTTTAAATCATTAATTTTGAATACCTCCCAAAAATAACAGGAGACTTATTTTCATAAATCAAACCGATTTTCATCTATCTCACACCATTAAATATTCAGGAAAAATACTAAAAGAATTCGGTGAAATTCCTCATTGGCTTAAGCTTCCACAAAGTATTATAAACAATAATGATACTTGCAGAAAAAAGTTCTGCAATCTCACTACATCGAATAAATACGTGGAACAAAATCATCATAATTGTTTTGATATGCGTTGGTATGTGAATCGAAGTCAGGCCCATTTGGTGGTACAATAAAGAAGGAGTAGAGGAGGAGTTGAAGAAGAACTTTACTTATCTTGAAGAGGAATGGCGACTGGAATTTGCCACCGGATGGCACAGACTGGCGACAACGTTCCTGAGGAGATCAAAGCATGCTCCAGTTTCTTATGCATCTGCGATGGCTGGAACACATAAATCCTACGGAACTTGTCAAGAGCTGACTTGAACGTATAAATTTCGCCGGGAAGAGGAGTGGTTTTGCAGGTGACTTTTTTCCTCCTTCCTGCTGAAATGACCTTTTACACTTTATACGTTGGGTTTTGACAAGCTGACCCCGTCGTCTTCATAACGGAAGGATCAATATTGCTCTTCTCCGGATATATATCATCAATAACAAATGTACATAATTTGTCACTATTTGTGTTTTGGTTTAGGTATATTTTTCAACCAATTTGATTCAAATATGGTATATGAGCTCCACTTGGGGTCTAGTTGTGCCGCGAAGCTTTGATTGATGTCAGTCACTTCTAAGGGGTGAAAATTGAGGGTTGAAATTTTCAAGAGTGCCCTAGCTCGAAAACTCTCGAAATAAATGTATCGTTTTTTCACTTATTTCAAATAGTATTGAATTTTCAAACATTTTTGAGACCACCCGGAGCTCTGTAGGACAAACAGTTCGGTCACTACTAGTACTTAAGGGTTTTCCTTCGATAAAACAGAATCACGAGTGTGAATCACCAAGGAGGTCTAATCTCCGTTCAAAATCTATCAGGCTAAAATGCGGTCGCTGTTCAATTTAGTTTATTTTTTCCAATAATGAACCTTTGGAATCGACTAAAAAACAAATTTAACCCCTCCCCCCCCCTCAAAATTTGTTGGTTTACGTTTCAAGGTAAGTAGAATCCGAAAATCGAATAAAATATTTATCCCTTATTATTCTCCTTTCTCCGCTTTCCTTGTTACGAGCGAGAAATTTGACAAGTTTTAAAATGTTGTGTAACTATCCATCTAATAAACTGGAGTATTTTGAGTGGAGTATTCATATTTGAACTTGTTCTACTGATCGTTCTGTCAACATTTTATTTGTTTCCCGTTAATTTTTAACTTTTGAATCTCAGAACATACTGAAATGGTTGAAAAATACAACTCGAAGAAATGAACAGCGATCGCATTTCCATAAATTGTAATATTCGAGAATTTATAATTAATTAGGAAAAGACTTTTGAAGAAACTCAATTTTAAATGCTTGCATACGAGTCTGCAACACATTGGGACATTTTCATGTCAACCACTACACATCAAGGTAGCGAAGTATGGTTGTTAGTTCAACCCAAGCATCAAAATAAGAAAACAGTTGATTGTTCTCTACGCAACACAGTGAGTCTATTTTATTTATTTATTGGTCGCGTGAGCAAGACTTGCTCAGTTTTCGTGACGATTTTTCAGTTTATGTGCCAAAGCAAAGACATGAAAATGTCAAAATTGTCCGTCCGTCCGCCGTACGCCGTACTCAGCAATTGTCTTAGCATCACTGGACCGATTTGGTTCAAATTTGGTATATGGGCTCCATTAGGGGTCTAGTTGTGCCGCGAAGCTTTTGGTTGATGTCAGTAACTTCTAAGGGGTAAAAATTAAGGGTTGAAATTTTCAAAAGTGCCCTAGCTCGAAAACTCTCGGAATAAAAGTATCGTTTTTTCACCAATTTAAGATATAGTATATAATTTTTAGAGACCACGAGGAGCTCTGTAGGACGATCCTTTCGCTCCCTACGAGATTTAAGGGTTTTTCTTCGACAAAACAGAATCACGAGTGTGAATCACCAAAGAGGTCTCTATCTTCGTTGAATTTTTCGCCAACCAAAACGCCATTCTTGTTCGTTTCTGCGAGTTGTATTCAGTTTCGCTTTCTGAGCAACCAGTTATCAAATTTCCATAATATTTTCATATTATGAAGCTCCCTATTTTTTGAATCGAGTGTGAAGCGTTTAGTTCTTTCTAATAAACTTGATGGCTTGAGAATGAACCAGGGAAAAGACTCGCATCATTTTAGATTTTAGTGGTAGTTCAGCTTGAGAGAAGAAGAATGCGCGTTGAATCTATTCATTTGAAGTCAACATACCGAATAGGTGGAGTCGTATCACGCTGACACTCTTTTCCTTTTTTGTTAAGGCTACTCCATTTTTGGAAGTAGAAGAGGGAATTGGACTGACAATAATTAGGTCCTATAAATCGATGTGGTCACCCTCTTTAGAGAACGGTTCGTAAGAGGGCTGCGTCAACCCACAGGGGGTTGACAGTTGAATGTGTCCATATGACTCCTCAGTCCTCACCCCCCGCTGACGTCTGTTGGACTCGACGACAACACAAGAGCGTGCCAGTGTCGTCGTAATGAGATTTCCTCGTAGGTGAAGGAACAAGAAGGTGGACCACACCTGGATATCTTGGTGGGTGGGGCGTTTGAAGACTGGTCATCTATCATCAAGAGTCGTTACTGCCTTTCAGATACAGATCTGAACTTCCTCTAGTCCTGGCAGCTGCGAACCCCCGATGGGTCACCATGAAGTGGCGAAGAACTGCAGTCTAGAATAATCAATGATCTTCGACCACCACCGGATCTGCATTCTTGGAGATGACAATGGAAGGGACGAAAATGCAAGATTTTATTCAAGTTAGTGATTGATTCTGCTTGTATATGGTGAACCACAGTATGACGTGGGAGAAAGATGAATGTTTGGATACTCCAATAGTTCGTGAAGGCAGGTAGAATATTATTTTCTACATTCTCGGTGTGAAATGCTATTGAGAAATTATTATAGTTCAAAAATGACTAAAATTCAGTTATTACAGTCTAGAAGTTGGCTCACCCAAAGGTATGTAGTTAGCCCGTTCCTCTCAATACGAGTTCTCACGATGCTTGGGTAATGAGTACTCGACGTTACTCCTTGCGGGACTTGGTTAGTAATAATTTGTTCTGTCAGCGAGGCGAAGCTGTGAAAGTCATCAGGAAATCTCCCGCTTCTTCAAATCCGTTGTAGTGAGCTTCGTGTATAAAAAGGCGCCAAGAAAAAAAAGTCTGCAAGCGAATGTGGCACATAGTTTCTTCGTTTCCATATTCCGATTGTACAGATGATCTAATGCATATTTGTTATTCTCAAAACACCAATCTCTGAATACCTTGCACTACCCTCAAAGGGAAAACCCCAATCCGCATGGATCTGGAAAATGTCGTCGATATTCGTATGAGAAATGTAGAAGTTATGGCTGTTACTAAGAATTCACGTTTGCACATGCGCAGTGAGTACTATCAGTCTGAAGGCAATGATTTCCTTAATTAGAACAATCCTACAAAATTTCATCTAATTCGAATGAAAAATGTAGGAGTTATAGCTGCTACAAGGATTTTACGTTTGCGCATGCGCCGAGGCTACTGTCAATTTAGGGGCCGTGATTTTCAAAGGAGACTATGTACACCCTAATCCGCATGATCCCTGAAAATTTCATCGAAATCACATTTCATCGGATGGAAAATTTGGAAGTTAGAGCTGTTACTAGGAATTAACGTTTGCGCGTGCGCAGCAGCTATTGTCAGTCCGAGGGTGATGATTTTCATAGGAGACCGTCTACACGCCAACTCGCACAATTCCTGAAAATTTCATCGAAATCGGACAATAAATTCGTATAGTTATGCCCGTTACAAGGATTTCCAAACCAAAATTGTTCAGTATGGTCTGAAACGTAATACGTGAGTGGAAATTTTGATTTTGAAGAACATTTTTTTTTAACCTTGAAAAGTGAAAACAAAGCTTCCGCTACATTGGTAGACTCGGAAGCAAAATATGAAGTATCTGTGTTGTCCCAGCGAAAACATATTCTATGTCCATAGTTTTGTAGATTGGTAGATTTTTACTCATTTACTCGAAATCATCCGTAAACCACACTCAAAAAAGTTTTTCATGTCTTCTTTATTATAGGTAATGTGTGATTTTTTATGGGACTTAGGAGCAGATTGATTGTAAAATATAGTTTACATTGATACCGTGAGACTTGCAAATCAATTTGTTCGAAATAAGATTATTTTATTGTGAATTTATGTTTCCTGTGACAAATTCGTTTCCTCAAATTAGGTACTCAAAATTTTATTGACTTTCAGTTCATTTGGTTTATTGACAAATTCGTTTCCTCAAATTACTCAACATTTTATTGACTTTCAGTTCATTTGTTCGTGAAATCTGATATCTTGACATTCCTCTCTCTGTGGATTTCCATGAAAAAATAAATTGCCCGACGAAAGATGATGTTGGAGGGCTCAGGAAACGTGGCAGTTAAAATGTCGACCAGACTATCACCGTGTCATGTTGATGAAAACTGGAACGTGAAATTTCAAACGATCTCTCCCTGAAGGGGCCATAACGAAAATAGAACGAGAACATTCGGAAATATAGCTTCAGCATCAGCACCAAAAGGCGTTATAGGTGAGGGAGGGCTCCTATTCGAAGCATGGAAATAGCCCTAGCAGTAAATCTACCATACCGAACTCCGCCCCATGCAACCAAGCTCATGATATAAGTGCAAATCAACCTTTTATAGCTCTCAGATCTCCATAACAGTGCGGGACCCCGTAAATCATCCAGGAGGTTATGGTGGAAGGAAAAGGTGCTGGGAAGGGGAGAAGGTTTATGACCACGGAATTGTGGCCGCGTACCGGCATGGGCATGGGCTCTGTGAGCACGAAGAATAACAGCTCTATCGTCACGAGCATAATATAACGAGGGTTCTGTAACCCAGTTGCTTTACATACATAAAGTCTCCTGTTTGTCAATACTTGCTGACTTCGCTAGTGACTAACGAACTAGGCCATTTGCCGTATTTACAGGAATGATGGGAGTACTGGATTAGCTGGGTTGAATATGATGATTCATACATCCAATCCCATGACGCCTCTCATCATTTGTTATGACCTTATCAACTCAACTGCGGTTCCACGTGGTAATTGTAATCATACTTTTTTTGGCATACCTAGTTGCTTGCCAATCTACAATGTGCATGATCACCTCAATTTGCGAAAAGAATTAGAAAATTAAATATCATAATAGTAGTAAATAAAAATAAATAAGAAAAAGCTGGGGTATGACAAGAAAAAACGCTACAAATCAGTAAACAAGGTTTATTATTTTTCTGTATAAATAACATTCCTATAAAGAACACTGGTATTTTGTTGCTACCTACCATAATAATCCCCAAGTTTAACTATCAAGTTTATGAACTTGGGTCGTTTTTACATGGAACATGTTTTTGCCATCATAACCTGGCGAAAAATGGACAAAATTGCCGTTACCATACGAAATTATAGAGACGAGTCGAAATTATTGTGTCAAAACGACATTATTATTACGAAATTAAAGGTTGAAGGGCATAACATATGGTGCAACGAAACAAGGTGACATTTGAGATGGAGGCTAAAGAAAGAATGCCGAAGACGACAAAGCGGTCACCAATTATCTGAGTGAGCTCGAACGACATTTTCTCTCCTATTCAACACAGGCAGCTGAAATTTGAGATGGAGGGTCAAGGAAGATTGTCCAGAATGAGCTTCAAAGCCATTTTTTCTGCGGAATAAAACAAAAACCAATAGATTTCTGCAATTAACAGCTATTATAGCTGTAATAATAGATGCTATTAATAATAGATATTAATATAATAGATTAATAATGGATAGATGCTATTAATAATAGATATATTAATAATAGATACAGCTATTATAGCTGTAAATAATCCATTATAATAAAGGATGCAAAAAAAAAGTTCCATGTCCTGTCAAAATTTGATACTGTTTAGACTTAAATGGTTCTATTTTACCAGCGAAACATCATGCCTTCAATACAAAATTTATTTCTTGGTTTCAAAGAACAAAAAAGAATGCATTTGATTATTTGAAATTTGACACTTTTGTCAATGAATATTAATGTGAGATTCACACTTGTGATCCTGATTCATCTTTCCTTCAACCTACAGAGTGAGGGAGACAACCCCAACCTTGAAATAGAGCTGCAATTAGAACCTTCTAAGGACCAGTATTAGATGGGGGGGGGGGGGTCTCCTAGGGAGCCACATGTGATTGTATGATTGGTCCGAAAGGTTGGTCTTACAGAGCTCCAGTTTATGTCATGGAAATTTTAAACCAATCAGAAAACGATACATGATTGTATATTGAGGGCGTTTGAGAGTATCAAAACCACAAAATTCTATTCAAAGAAAAGATAAAAATCCCAGTTTTGGCCTTAGATACTTTGTTGCACGGCAAACCACGGGAGGAGGGGAAGGGTTGAGGGACCTTCAGGAGGTTCTGAGACAGGTCACGTGTAATCCCGATTAATTTCACAATCAACCCTCATTTAACTTTAATTCACTGTTCAGAGCTCAGAACAGCCTCATTCGTTTTTAAAACTTGACCTTTTATCCTAAATTGATGAAAAAAGTCTGTAATTATTTATTTATCAACATTACTTAGCGAACAATTCGTGTCAAAAAATTCTGAAACTTGTACATCGAAAGTTTCCATGCTAGGGGGTATGATGGTGTCTTCCTCCACTTCTCACCCCCTAAAAATGACTGACGATAACCAACAGGTTCCAGAGACACGTATACGCTAAAGGGGCCAATATAAACCCAGGGGCCCATGGGAACCGAGCAAATAAAAACCGAAGCGGAGAGACGATTCTCTTTTTAATTCGATTTTAGGATTTTACGTACCTTGAAACGTAAAAAATTAAATTTTGAGGAACTTTAAGGGATGTTTTGGGAGGTTCTTGCTCGATTCTGGAGGTTTTTATGGAAAATAATAAACCGAAATATTACTTGTTAATTATATTTTTGCAATGATAATGAATATTCATACAGGAAAATGGAGGCCTGTCAGTCCAAAATCCGATCCACCATTTTCAATAATGCAATTCTCCGCGAAAATCAAAAGTTCTTTGATAAAAGTTCATAGATCTCTGAGAAATATGGCCACAAAGGTCGGGTGCCACGCCAAAATCGGATAGATCCAAGTTTCGGTTCAGCATGCAGTGAAGGTTCCTCTAACAAAATATAAAATAATAATGTATAGGTTCGAACATTATTGCGTTGATCATCACAGGTATCTAAACTCGTTGACGACCATTAAAGATCAAGAACATCAAGTCAAGAGAGATTATTATATTAATTACCCTGATTATTACGTTCTTTGATTAATTCAAAAGTTGCCCAGTTGTAGTGTCTTCTATACCCGGTAATTCCAACATTTATTTCCTTCAAACCTCCAAACTCTTTTTTACGGGTTTGCATTATGAAAACGATGAATTACTTACTATGTTCTCACATTCATCTAAAGACCTACAATCAGCATTCGGAATTCAAATTTATTCTGCCAACGAACCGTTGGACACAGCATTAAATGATGTTACAATAATGAATTATTAAGGTGGTAACGGATGTTGATAAATAATTAAATTAGTATGCGATGAATTCTGTTTTAATTAAAAATATTTGTTACCGGATATGAATCACATTATGCTCCTTTAAATTGTTAGGTGTTCGTTTTTGAACGAGGGTAAACGTAGGTATCCGTTGTTTTGATGTATGCTCCGCTAATGGCATGCCATAGGTAGGGATGTATCCAAAGCTTTCATTCATATCACCTTTCACTAGAGAGAATTATTATTCCCCTTTACGGACAGAGTTGAAACACCGGTTTTCAGAGTGGCTAATTTGAATGACACCACTTTCGACACGGCTCTACATCAGGTTTTATTTTCGAATTTCTGTCAAAGAAAAGTGGGAGAGGCTTTCTGCTCTGCAAACTGTACCATTTTCACGCAATAAAAGAGGGTGGAAATTCAAATCAAATGCTTTTAAATCATTTTGAAGGTCTGTACAACAGCGATGGACAATGGATTCCACCTGAAACATGTCGCACCTAAATGCAAATGTCCATTAACCTCCCCGAAAAGCGTACAAGCTTTCGCGCACGGCTGTCAAATCAGGAAAAGCAGAATAAACTACAGGAGAGAAAAGTCGGCGGTGTTTTGCACTCTGAAAAACTACCCCTGCCTTTCGGAAATTTATGCTCGCACGTCCCTGAGTGGGTTATCTGTGTTGTAAATCAGGCTGCGGACCCTGGGGTTGTAAATCAAAGCCATCCTGGTTCAGACAATGCGGACTTATTTACGGCTCGCGACTGGGGCGTCCTAGAGCCTCAACAATAGTGTTTTGACAGCCCTTGCACCTATAGAACGAGAAATGCTTGGGGGGTCGAAACGAATAAACACCTGGAGGAGTGAGGATTGTGTTGGGAGGCAGAGGCACATGATTGTTGTGGTCATTCCGAGCCCACCATTGTGATGCCTCGTTCCGTGGAGATTCTTCAGTGGTTTTATGTGGTTTCTTGAGGTGTGAGATATAGATACATCTGCGAGGGTCCATTCGCTGCAAGATCTCTTTCTTTCTCACTTACTTTCTTGGGTTAGTTAAGAAACATCGAGACACTTCTGGCATGTGTGGATAGGTGTTATGGTTGCTGAGTGCAAACCCTTCAAACTACTATATATAGTTTTTACTTTACTTTTAACTTTACGATATATCGTAAAGCTGTGTTTTCTTCATGGAATCGTTCGTCCAGTTTTCAGAGCGTGTGGATTGTTTGCCACTCTATGTGACCCTCCAGTCCTTCCCGAAGATCTTTTTCCAGGTCGCTGATCTGTACAGAAGCACAGAACACGGAACATCATTTTCCAGTCGAAGACGGTTATCACGATATTACTTGTAGCTTGAAAAAGCTAGTGATTGAGAGCAGAGAGTGTATCCTAGATCCTCCCAAGTCGGATATTTTGAAATGAAGTCGGACAAGACAGACACGGTAAGGTCACGATACATCTTGATGATGATGACTAGCTCTCAATTGGAGGGGTTAATTCCTGTAACAATTATGGAGGGGTGGCGCACTGAGTTCACGATACCTGTTTCTGGTGGTTCCACTTCGAAAAATCACTTATTTCCCCTAATTTTATATTTGGACACGTTCAGATATTATCTCAGGAGTGAAAACAAGAGAATGGGTCCGCTAACCAGGTCTATAACATCAAATTTTCTAATAAATCTGAACTTATCTTCTAAACAAAATTCTACAGTTCCTGCTTCTAATTTTAACTTACTCTTCTCAGTCTATGACTCTTCCCATGAGTTTCACAGGATGGCACCCCCTTCCCATGAGATATATCCAAGTCAAAACTCATTGATATTATCAATCTAAAAATTTGAATTAAAAAAAAAAAAATTGACAAAAAACTCGAGAAAAAAGTAATGTATTTTACAAACCAAAATTTAGGTAGGTATAGGATGATTTTACAATGTAACTTAGCACAAAATACGAGAAATAATGGCATAGAAATCTGCGCAGTGCTTCAACTTTCTCCCGATGAATCAGCGTCTTCTTCTTGTCCACTGACGCAATTAGTGCAGATTTGCACTATCTTGGCCAAATGATTCTTGCATGTGAACTTGTCACATTGTGTACAAGTTATGGTGGTGTGATTATTCTTGGATCTTCCACACTCATGACATCGTCCTCGTCCTGTGGGTTTTTTTTTTGCTGGTGGTTCTCCATCATGGGTTGAATCTGTGCCCTCTCTTGGGAGTAGCCTTCGAATGATTGCTTGAGAATGGAGTGGAAGAGTTCGGATTTTCGCACGATTCTGGAGGTGTGGTTTCATCAAGGAAACCGACAGATTGCTCAGAAAATGTCTTCTGAACTTGGGCGATGAATGTGGTGATGCGAAATTCAAAAGCACCTGAGCATTTATGCCTGCCATATTTAGCATGGAATAAAAAGCTGATAGTGGCCACCTGTTTGTTTTTCGCGCAACTGAGTAATTTCCACCCAGCTGATCGGTAACGTCGACTCCTACCTTATATTTATTGTAGTCGAGGATGATATTGGGCTTATTGGTAGCCTGGTCAATGTTGTCGTCATCGTGTGCTGAACTTAGCAAAATAACGCATTTATTTTTTTTTGTCACGTAAGAAACGAGAGCTACATCTTTTTGAAACCCGAATAATGCACTTCCAACAGCTCTCTTATTTGAAGGCAGAAATTCGGTTGGGATTTCCTTTTTGTTTTTTTTCATCGTTCCTACCAGAGTAATACCTTTGGTGAGTAGGTACTTTGCCAAAGGGTAGCTCGTATACCAATTGTCAGTTGTCAAGTTTCGGTTGGAACCTTCGTATGAACCAATTAGCCGTTGGACGATGTCGTACGGTGAGTTTGAACATTGGTAAGGCCCTGGTGGTTGAGTGCCACAGTACAGTTCCACTTTCAGCGTAAAAAATGTACGCGAGTCAACCACCGCAAAATACTTCAGCCCATATTTTGCAGGCTTGTTTGGGATATACTGAATGAAACTGCACCTTCCGCGAAATGCTTCTAACTTTTCGTCGATGGTGAGCTGGTCGCCAGGGGTATAAAATGATTGGCAGTTTGCGTTGAATATGTCGTAAAACTCCCTGATAGCGGCCAACTTATCGGTTTTTTGACGTATTTTTCTGCTGTCTTTGTCATCCAATCGTATGGCCGAACTCAAATTTCTGAAACGTTTCAGCCCCATTACTCCCTGCAAAATTTCAATTCCAGTTCCGTCACAAGCCCACGCTTCTTCTAGGTTGGTTTTCCCCATTTTTTTTGTGCCCAACAGGTACAAAATCCCAATATATGCCAAAATTTCTGCTCTGGTTGTGTCAAACAAACTCCTTTTTGAAATTTTTTTGGTATCATATTCACCCCTCTTCCGTTGAAGGTGCAGGTTTGTATTTTTCACAAGAATATCAATCATAGAACTGTCTATAATTTTTTGGAAAGCAGAAAGTTCATTTTCAACGTCGGTACAGTTTTTAGCATGAGGGAGAATCGACTTCAATATATTTTTGGCAGGAGTTCTTGAGAATTTGCTCTTCAACGGGGTTTTCTTCCATTTATGAATTTCACTTATTTCTTTCACAATCCTCCCTCTAACCTTTTTCTTTTTATAAATGATTTTGATAAAAAAATTGGGATCACCTGAACAGTCGTCTTCTCCGGTATCTATACTTTCCTCCAAATTGATCAATTCATCTTCAACATCGGCAGATGATCCAGAAGTGGACGGCAGAGGACGTTTCGGGGAATTGGGAAGCGGCAAAGACGAAATTTGAGGTGATTCTGGACGTTCATCTTCGATTTCTGAGGCTGAGTCATGTTCAGAATATGAAACATTCTCAGTTTCATCGCAATCTGAAGCTTGGTCTCCAGGATCCGTGTCCTGTTCATCACTAATCTCTTCCAGGACGCGGGAATAGTCCTCAGGAGGGACTACAATTTTTCGGGACATAAGTAGCGGGGTCCGGCACTGAGTTCACCAAAACGACCTTTAACACAAATGCACGCACTTGAGAACAGCTATAGACAAACTAAATGGCGGAAGTGGGTAAATATCCTCCAAGGGATGTTGGTACGAGGGTACTGAGAGGGGGAGAGGGCTTCGCGCAGAGGGGGACGAGGAAGGTCCAAAATACAGACTTTGGTGAACTCAGGGCCGGGACCCCTCCATTTGAGAGTTAAGGATCGGATTTGTAAGTACATAAAACTGCCAAGTATTTAACATAGGTATATAAGGTAAACAGACCAGTAGTCAACCCATTAAGGCTAATTTCGCAGTATTTTCCGGTCCGTTGCTTACCAAGTTGTTGCATGAGATTAAAGTGTTCTCTTTCGGTTGTACTAAAATCTCCTCTATCTAGTTATATACTTAGGAATATCAAAAACCATTTCCAAATTGGAGAAATTTCGTTTTTTTCTGAAACAACTTTTTGTATTGGTAGTCGACCGTCCAAAAAATTTGGTTTGTATCAGTTCCACCCGTTCAAATCAGGGCTCAGAAATCAAAACGAGGATTGTGCGTAGTACTTACGTACTCAAGTTAGTAGATTTATGTGATAATAAAGGTAACTTATGGTATTGAATGAATGGGGTTAGTTCCACTAGTTATAAGAACACATTTATCATCTACTTACCGCATTGGAGAATCCGTCGTAACCAGCAAGTCGTGTACGGGAGTCGAGCGCTTTCGATGTAAGGACGTCATCTTCAGGCCGTCGAGAGAGTACAATATCTAAGAATGTTGAAATATTTTCAAAAATATTTAGCTCTATAAGCTCAAAACGAACAGTTGTTCAAAAGAAGAAAATTGTTTAGTTGAAAAAGAAGGATCGAAATGTGGAATTCTCTCTATGAAATTATTCGCCACGACAAGGAACTTCAAAATTTGAAGTTCCTTGTCGTGGCGAATAATTTCAAACTTTCTTCAAATTTTCTTCACGTTCGAACATTTAATGTTCGAACGTGAAGAGATGACGATCTAGACGAAAAATCACCTTGTACCTACTAAACGACCATTCAACGTCCACAGAAGTTATCGGTTCGTTCTTGAAGGCAGTGATCCAGGGCCGTCCCTTGGGGCAGGCGGACTAGGCGGTCGCCTAGGGCCCCGAGGTGCAGGGGGGCCCCCAGCAGAGGGCAGAAAAAAACGAGTAGATATCGCGAAAATAACACATCCGCTCGGGGGCCCCCGAATTAGATTAAAAATTAAAGAAAAAAAAAAAAAATTAAAGCCGTGAAAGTTTTGAGATATGACATCGTTGAAGTTCACAACAGCCTGGTGGAACTAGCTGAGTTCATGTCCAAAAGTGACCCGGAAGTTTCCCATGAAGCGACGACTTTGGCCTCCCAGATCCGAGATTTTTCGTTTCTCGTATCGCTCACGGCTTGGTACAACATTCTTTTCCAAATTAATCTGGTGAGTAAATTTCTCCAGAGCCCAACGTTCGATCTTGCGGAGACCATAAGTCTATTGGAAAAATGTACTGTATTTTTCAAAACCTTCCGAGCTAACGGGTTCGCCGAATGCCTCGTTTCTGCGAAGGAGCTCGCTGGACAGCTGGGTGCTGAAGCAGAATTCGTCCACCACAAAAGACTACGAAAAATAAAGAAGAACTTTGACTACGAGAACTCTGATGACCCGCCAGCAGATCCTAAAAAACTATTTGAAGTCGAGTTTTTCAATCCGTTGGCCGATCTCGCACTCAACGAACTTGACACCAGGTTTGAGCAGCTGCAGCATTTCTCGAGCATCTGGGGTTTCTTGTTTGACCTGGAGCATTTGCCCGAGCATTGTGATCTGTTGGAGAAATGCCGCAGTCTGGAAAATCACTTGGCACACAAAGCAGAAAAAGACATCGACGGTAACGACATGTGCTCTGAATTAGAAAGTTTGAGCAAGTCCGTAAATTGGAAGCATAATCAACTCAAACCTACCCCAAAAAATGTACTGACATTCATTGTCAAGCACAAATTGGAGGACCTATACTCGAACGTTTGGGTGGCCCTCAGAATCCTCCTGACCGTTCCAGTGACGGTCGCTAGTGGGGAAAGGTCTTTTTCGAAGTTGAAACTAATCAAAACCTATTTAAGAAATTCACTAAGTCAAGAAAAACTGTCTTCGTTGGCAATGCTTTCTATTGAAAACGAAACTGCCAACAATCTTGACTTCAGTGACGTACCTAATTCACGATTTTGCCATGGCAAAAGCCCGAAAAGTCCCTTTCTTATAAAATACAAAAATCACCATACCATGAGCTGACTCAAGAAAGATTCCAGTAATAGGTATGTTGTATGCGTTTTACCAAATACACGACCGTTTTTACTCGTACGTTGATACAAAAAATGGTCACCTAGTAATGTTCGTATGGAGACCACTTTCGACGTGAAGTCAAGCCACTTGAGCTGATTACCTAAAAGCAATAATTCATCGATATTTTATTTTTAATAATTTACTAATAATTTTATATCATGACTGTAATGAACCTTCCTATTTGTGATACCTATACCTAATTAAAAATTATCGTTTCTGGTTCTGGATGTTACTTTTTTCCCACTGCATTCAATGATATATAGAGATATAGGGGGGCCCCCGGAAACTGTTTGCCTAGGGCCCCGAAAAACCTAGGGACGGCCCTGCAGTGATCTCATTAGGAGTGAAGGCAGCACAATCACTGGAAATTTCAGACCCTTCGGGAAAGTATCCGCAATACTACGTACGGTCAATCCCCCCCCCCCCCCCCTCACAACAGTGCAGATATTTAACGATCAATTGTCTGTTTGAGATTTTATTTGAGCATGAAACATGATTTAGCCGTGAAATAACTACCCGAAAAGTGTCACGTGGGGGTTATTCTCCATCTCATCCCTACTCCGCCGAAAAGCGCGGCTAAAGTGTCTTTCATGTGTCTCGAATTTTAGCCAAAGACTCTAAGCAGGAAGTAAGGCAAAACCTACAGGGCCGATTCCGTCCAGGTTTTTTTCACAACATAGAAAATCGCACTCCCAACCGAAAATTAATTCAAAAGAACCAAGAAAGAAATCTAAAAGAAATATCGTAATAAGACCGACGTTTCACAACAATTAAATAGAAATTCATATAATTCACACCCACTCCTATGGATGTTAGCACAAAAACACGAGTTGAAAATGAATGATGGGCCTTGACTGTCATTCACAGCCCTTGATTCTCAGCTGACAACCATCTGTGGACTCTCTACAAACTATCATCTTTCAAACGAAGGAATCTTCCTCAACATTATGAAAAACTGCTCAAAATGAAAAAATAAGTATTTTTTTCAGTTAGATATTTGCAAAATTTGCAGTAAATAATATTTATTAATAATAAATTTAATTTTAATATGATAATAAATATATAAATAATAATAAATATATAATAAATAATAAATAAATAATAAATTTAATTAATATGATTAACCCGGATCAGCCCAGAACTATTTTTCATCTTGAAATTCAATGAAATTTTGATATGTTCCTCTAGAAAGGATTTGGAACGTGGGAAAAATAATTAAAAAAATCATCTTGACTTCCAAGTACCAAATTTGACCCGTTACCGTATGGTTACGCTGGGCATACGGAGTACCAATGTGGATCAAATAGACTATTATGATGAAGGACAAAAATGCTTAGTTTTATAGTGCGAACGATTTATTATTTTTGCGAACAATGTAACTAAAAATTGAACATTTGATAAAATATTAGGGCAATACAAAACGAACAGGCAAAATATGCAAACAATATAGGTTTTCCAGAATAATAATGATGACCAGACTTCAAAATCACTTCCATCCATAATAAATTAGTCTCATATATTATAGTTATGATACTTATCACTAAAAGGAACAAAATTAAGTGAACTTGTTAAAACAATTACTTGGTGTGAAATCCTCCAAAGCATGGAATACACAATCCAACTTTACATTTGGAGCAACTTGTCCTAACATGACTATCGCAGTTTTCCCCGGAACACCTTCTACGCTTATTTCCATCGTTTGGTTGGATGAAGTGGTCGATACGGTCGTATCTAACACTTTTCTGGAGATCTTGAGGATGCATTCGCAGGCTTGGTGATGGTCCAGGAATTGCTGGAGGAGTGGCATATCGTGTCAAGTAGTGCTTAACAACTGACCTTCGAAAAATCCATCTCGGTTGGATGTTTTTTCCTCTTGCGATTCCTCTCTTCAATCCAATTTACAATATCAGTGGGTACAATTGTGTTCGAATCCCTTGAAGATGAAGAAATATTATCAGGACTCTCATGAACCTGAGTGTGGTCTCCAAGATCTTCTGCTCCCCCAACTCTACCGGAATCAAAAACTATTTCTGCTGGTGCTAAAAGCGTATTTCCTGGGAGATGACTGAATGTCCCTCCTTCGTCCTCATCTCCAGATTCTTCATCAGTGAGGATAGAAGGTTGTGGAGGTTCTACAAAAATATTACTAGGCGTCGGAATTTCATCATTCTCCAATAAAAAATCAACCGCCTCTTGAAGAGAGAAACCAGGCCAGGAACAAAAGACAGAACTTCTATTGCCCAGCGTAACCGTATGGTAACGGATGAATTTATCCCTCTCTACATAGTACCAAAAATATAACCCCCGATAATACCCTATCACATTATGTTGTGGTAGATCTTGAGAACCGTAAAACATGACGGAAATAGGAGATTTTAAAAAATCATGCACGTACCTCAACAAACTCTCCAGCGCGGACGCATCAAAAAATTCAACCATTTTGTGAAGACCACAGGAACTGGGGAAACGCACTTCCTGACACAAAGACATAATAGAACTGACCTTCAAGGTCATAAGAACAATATCTGATCACTAGCCCCCCCGTTCCATCACTCCACGGCCTTCAGGAGGCGACAGGAACGAACATGCTCGCCGTTACCATACGGTAACGCTGGGTTGATTCGGGTTAATAATATATAAGTAAATAATATTTAATATGTATTTACTGCGAAATATGTAAAATAAAAGTAGGCTTATCAAGTTCAAAAGTTGCTTATTTGAACACTTCTTCTTCAATATTGCCAATATATTGTCTAGAAAAGAATAAGTAAATGATGACATTGACTGTTCCACACTTAGTATTAATACTTAGTAATGAATATAACATAGTACCATATAGTATATAAAAAAGTACCATAGTACTTTAGTACCATATAGTATATAAAAAATATAGTAACATAAAAAATATAGTAAGTAACTTGTACGTCGGGTTCGGTAGTATTTCACCACTCTTTACATGGTCTGTAGTAGTTCACCCGACATCTTAAATTTGTACTTCAAACATCGACGTCATCACAACATCAACGTCAAATGATTGATGATGTCAAATGTATTGTCATTACAACTGCTGTAAGTCCACTCGACATTTGGATATTTGTAGTACTACAGAATTATTTACCACTACGTACGATGATGCTCAAATACCGTATGCTTGCGTCAGAAAATTGTAGTTCAGACTGAAGACGTCGAGTGCTATTATTGGATATCGTGGTACTGTGGTTGGACAGCACAAAGGTATTATACAAATCCGTCACCCCCATTAACCCTAATTGGACCATGGTATCACTAGTGTCACCAAAAACATTTCAAGAACTCCACAGTGTCATAGGAGTAACCGAAATTAAATTTCAATTTCAAATTTAATGGACAGCTGCATATTTTAGGCTATTGAAAGTTTTAAAATAGTGTTACTGTGTCTAAAATTTCCAAGGAAATTTTTCGATGAAAATGTTTTCAAAATTTGTATTATAACATTTTTTTTGATTTCTTATAACTTACAAAACCTCATTCAAAAAATTCAGCTCTGTCCATTAATTTCAATTTAGTTAATCTGGTGATTCCTTGCGTGATTTCTCAAGATGTTTTCGGTGACACTAGTGACATTACGATCCAATTAGGGTTAAGATACTCGAACATCATTAATTCATGACAATTTCTACTCAACATCAAAATTGGGAGAGATTTTCTACTTTCGAAACTGGATTTGTGAGGTTTCTAATTGTGCTAGATATAGATGCATCTGCAAGGGCCATTTCTCACTGTGTTTCCTTGTCCAACTGGCAACCATCTTCCGTGATAAATCGTTCCCTTTCTTAGAGCTCTCGGAGCCGTGTGTTTGTTATAGATAAAGGCGAGGCGAAGATTGATGCATTCGGCCCAATGAAAAATGTGGTTACCTATAACAGCGCCTAGGTGCTATAATTGGACGTTAGATGAAATATAATCATTGCTCTACAGACGACGGTTCGATAACCAATTAATACCCGCGCTCTAACGAGGGGAATGATGAATTGAACTGTTTCATTATTGAAAATTTAGTGACATGTTATCTG
Source organism: Apolygus lucorum (assembly GCA_009739505.2). Classification (NCBI taxonomy): domain Eukaryota; kingdom Metazoa; phylum Arthropoda; class Insecta; order Hemiptera; family Miridae; genus Apolygus; species Apolygus lucorum. Next base: position 28,552,723 of record CM019177.2, read on the forward strand.
ACTTCTCAGGCCAGGGACTGTAGGGCTTCGGTAATAGGGGCGCATTCATCATCATGAATAACAAGCCAGTTCCAATACTTTTACATCATTACTCCATCATCATGAATCCACATATTTCAGTACTCCCAATTTTTAAATCATGAACCATCTGGGTAAGAATTACTATTTATGTTCTCGAAACATTGCACGTTGTCTATAAAAATAGGGAATACCGAAAGGAGTCCATGGCGTCACGGGAGCAGGTGGTCCCGTCCAGACAGTCGTAACCCCTTTGGTGTGTATTGAATCAAAATAATGAGACCTGTTTTCGTTTCGTTGCCACTTTTCGTAAATACCTCACTGTGATCACTCGTAACGAAGAAAGAACAATGGAGGACACCCGTTGGTGGTTTTGTGTCTCTGGAAGTAGAACGCCAATTATATTATTTCAATGTTTCCAATATTTTTTTGAAGTGTGATACTCAAAACAGGGTTGTAGGTATACGTATTTTGCAGATGCTGAATAACATGGGCAATATTTTATTGTGAGCTCCTCAATGGTGATGTTTCCCCCTTATTCAAGAGTACTACCCCGCTAACTCCACGAATCTATGTTTTGCATCCAAGTCAACCAAGGTAGCGGCAGCTTTGTTTTCACCTTTCAAGGTTGAAGAAAAAAGTTCCCCAAAATCGAAATTTCCACTGGCGTTTTACGTTTTAGACCTTTCTGAACAATTTTGGTTCCGTGTCTGTCTGTCATGAAATCCTTGAAACTGGCATAACTACACAAAGTTATTGTACGATTTCGGTGAAATTTTCAGGGAATGTGTGGGTTGGCGAGTAAACGGTCCCCTATGAAAATCATCACCCCCCGGACTGATAGTAGCCGCTGCGCATGCGCAAACGTACATTCCTCGTAAAAGCCATAATTTCCACATTTTCTATCTGATTTCGATAAAATTTTCAGAGATGATGCAGATTAGATTGTAAATGGCCCCAACGAAAATCAAGGCCTTAAAATTGATAGTAGCCTCTGCGCATACGCAAACGTAAAATCCTTGTAACAGCCACACATACATTTACACACTTACATTTTCCATCCGATTTCGACGATATTTCTCAGGATTGTCCAGATTAACGCGCAGATGGTCCCCTATGAGGGTAGTGAAGGTACTTTGATATCGATGTTTTGAGCTTAACTACTATGCATCGGATCATCTGCACAATCGAGTTATGCATACGAGAAAGTTATGTGCCACACCCTTTGGCAGACTTTTCTTTAATTTTGTATCATGTCCACTTTTCATTTCTCTGGCACGAATTCTATAACTACCATAATGAAATAACTGATACGATATCAAATAGTAATGAGACCGTTAAATGAAAGAATAAGTAAGTTATACATATTAATCTATAACTTCGTCAACAATAATAATACAGTGATAATTGCCAACAACGTGACCCAATAACCCTCACTTTTTAGGACGTCCCACAGTAAGACTTGGGCGTCCTTATGCGATCGATCTGGGGTGAAGTTGGACAACACTCAACAGAAAAAAAAAATAACCACACAGTAATCCGTTTTAGACCATTCTGAATCCAAATCCGCGAAAAAAACCATAGGTGTATGTCTGTGTGTGTGTGTGTGTATGTGTGTGTGTGTGTGTGTGTAACAAAATCTTGTGTACTCTGCACAGGCCTTAGTTCTCAACCGATTTTCCTGGTTCTTTTTTTGTTCGTCGCGGAAAACTATCTAGTTGTGCACTACGTCGCCGGATTTTCGAATTTTGCCTTTTAAGGGGGGGAAAGGGGGGGTTAATGCTCAAAAAACGTGCGTTTTTGGGCATAATCTTGTGTACTCTGCCCAGGCCTCAGTTCTCAACCAATTTCCGTGGTTCTTTTTTTCTTCGACGCGGAAAACTATCTAGTTGTGCACTACGGCGCCGGGATTTCGGATTTTGCTTTTCAAGAGGGGGAAAGGGGGGGTTAATGCTTAAAAAACGTGCGTTTGCGTGCATAATCTTGTAAAATCTGCAAAGGCCTCAATTTCCAACCGATTTGCGTGTTTCTTTTTTTGATTGACTCAAATAACTTCCGAGTTGTACATGATTTTACCAGAGTACCAAAATTCGCATGGGGAGGGGATGAGTGGGGGGATAATATTCACAAAATATCCGATTTTTCAATATTTCGGTTCCTTTACTACTTACTAATTGTACCCAAGTTTTGAAATTGAGGAAAAATTCTCAATATACCTCCGGATTGTCATGAATTATTCTCTGTACCACCATGGAACTAATAGTGGTGCCACCATGGTGCCAGGACATGGTGCCATGATGCCATAAACCGCTTATTTCGTGTTTTTTTTTTTTTTTTTTGTGTTTCACCTTGAATGGATGTGAACTTCGATGGACTGCCTACCAAAACTAACAGATGAAAGTTCAATGTTACGACGTATTTCCGCTTTGGTGCCAGACTGGGATGTGGTGGGGGGGGGGGGTGGGTGGTGAACTCGAATTCGCATGTTGGGTATCGTAGATCATGGACTTTTAAATGCTCTTCAGATTCGAGGCTCCCATGCCGCTAGAAATGTTAAGGTGGATAATGGTGGGGGGGGGGGGGGTCAGTATTTCTTGCCTAAAGTAATAAATAAATTACGTCAAGTGAAACAGTTTTATCACTTACCAACTGGTTAAACTGATCTAATGCTTATCCAATGGGACGTCCCCTGGAATGCATGCATTACTAAACAATATGTTTCTAGATATATGATTATCACGATAAGGTCAGATTATGTGACAATTTCACAAAATCCTTTTAGTATCTGGTTATATTAGCTGGATATTGTTCATTTTTTTTTTAAATCTTTTCAATCAAATTTTTGTTACAGACTATAATTGATATAGGCCAGTTGTCTGGATAGTGATGAACTGAAAATTTTCCGGTGCAGCTGAATTTTTTTGAATGGGTTAATTTCGAATGAATGCCCGGGAGCGTTCAAGTTTCATTGATTTTGATTTATCTGCTGGGAATCGTAGTTTGCGAAAATGTTTAAAGATCGGTTACGTTAAAACATTGTGAACCATTTACCTAGAGGCGAAAATAAATCTTATTTTCAGTAGCTGAAATATTGTAACGGAATTTTTTTTCTGTAGACTGATCTTGGTTACTTAGCAGGGATCTTAGTCGGTCGCCGTTCGTTCCTCGTTCCTGGATAGTAGGTATTTCTCTCAAGAACCGGCTCTCAAAGTTCAAAAATTGTACCTAAATTTGAAATGTTCAAGGCTTTTTGAAATTCATTAGTGCACCTGAATTCCCAATTTTCGCCGGAAATTATTGCTCGATGTTGATGATTCCAACGGCAATATTTTTGTTTTTTCAATTCTCTAGGTAGATGCACTAATGAATTTCAGAAATCCCTGAAAATTTCAAATTTAAGTACAACTTTTAAACATTGAGCGCCGATTCTTGAGAGAAATACTAACCCGAAACGAGGAAAGAACAGCGACCGACTGAGGCCCCCTTAAATTCGAATTTTAAATTAGAACAACAATTTAATATTCACATTTTTGTAATCACTTGGATCTTCCACTTCCAATCCACTGAAATGCACATCACCTCAGGCGGTTTCACGAAAGGTTCTGTTTATTGTATATTTCCAACATAATATATTGGAAAGAGTGGCCAAATCCAACGTCAAAACCAACAGTTTACGATCTTGGTGGGGTGAGGGTGGTTCAAATCCTCGATTTTATACGTCATGATCAAATGGGGATGTTTGTGTTCGGACTCACCGAGTTTCTTGGACACAGTTTAGCTTCACGTTTTATTGCAACGTCTCTCTCATTGTTTGTCTTTCTCATATCTTCCCTTCCCTTGTCGGTTGAAAGAAATCTCGGTATTTTTCAACGATAGAGTGCCAAGGCGGATTCAAAGATGTGGTAGGAAGCAATGAGAAAATTTTTTCGAGCTTTCTTTTTTCACGTTCAAGACATAGTGATATTCATTTTAAGTTCAGTGCATCCTGTTTTCCCCTACTGAGATACAGTCATCAAAAAATTGAACGACCTAATTCAATGGAACGCGCAGTAGGACCAGTTCAAAATTTAAATTTATCTTTAACTTTGCATCATGCTTGTCTGTCGGATGATCTGTCAGTACATAGTAAATTTTTAAATAGATTTCGGCCGATTAGCTGTACAAAATAACCTACTATGGTACGATTTTGATAGAATTTTCAGGGAAAAGGCAGGCTAGATTTATATAAAGTGACGTTATCGTTAGGCCAATATTGCGTGTAGGAATGCGCTTTTACTTTTTCTCGTTTTTTAGGACGTCCCACAGTAAGACTTGGGCGTCCTTATGCGATCGATCTGGGGTGAAGTTGGACAACACTCAACAGAAAAAAAAATAACCACACGGTAATCCGTTTTAGACCATTCTGAATTCAAATCCGCGAAAAAAAACCATAGGTGCATGTCTGTGTGTGTGTGTATGTGTGTGTGTGTGCATAACAAAATCTTGTGTCGTCTGCACAGGCCTTAGTTCTCAATCGATTTTCGTGGTTCTTTTTTTGTTCGTCGTGGAAAACTATCTAGTTGTGCACTACGTCGCCGAAATTTCGAATTTTGCCTTTTAGGAGGGGGAAAGGGGGAGGGTTAATGCTTAAAAAACCTGCGTTTGCGGGCATAATCTTGTAAACTCTGCCCAGGCCTCAATTTCCAACCGATTTGCGTGTTTCTTTTTTTGTTTGACTCAAATAACTTCCGAGTTGTACATAATTTCACCAGAGTACCAAAATTCGCAAGGGGAGGAAATGACTGGGGGGGGGGGATAATATTCACAAAATATCCTATTTTTCAATATTTTGGTTCCTTTACTGCTTACTCATTGTACCCAAGCTTTGAAATTGAGGAAAAATTTTCATTATACCTCCGGATTTTCATGAATTATTCTCTGTATCACCATGGAACTAATAGTGGTGCCACCATGGTGCCAGGGCACCAAAAATAGCATATTTCGTTGGTTTCTTTTGTATTTCACCTTGGATGTGAACCTCGACGGACAGCCTACTAAAACTAATAGATGAAAGTTCAATGTTACGACGTATTTCTGCTTTGGTGCCAGACTGGCACCATTGGTGGTGGTGGTGGTGATGGGGGGGGGGGGGACTCGAATTCGCATGTTGGGTATCGTAGATCATGGATTTTAAAATGCTCTTCAGATTCGAGGCTCCCATGCCGCTAGAAGTGCTATGGTTTATAATGGTGGGGGTCAATATTTCCTCCCTAAAGTAATAAATTACATCGAGTGAAACAGTTTTATCGCTTAACAACTGGTTAAACTGATCTAATGCTTATCCAATGGGACGTCCCCTGGAATGCATGCATTACTAAACAAAATGTTTGACCTTACCTCAATAAAAAGACTATAACTCTTCAAATTTTCATGAAAATTTAAATTTAATTACTCCGTTGGAAAGAGCATAAAATTTCCTATCTTCTTATTGGAAAAAAAAAATTGTAAATTGGAAAAACGGGTCTATATTGGACTTGAAACGGAAGATTTGTCAAATCTTGAAAATCTCAACTCTTTCCAAATGCCCATAGGTTGTGTAATCCGGCCCGCGAATTTTTACCTGTAGGCCTAAAAGATGCGCAAAAATCTCAGCTTTTCAACGGTCTAATTATTTTTAGTTTGAAAGGGGCTTATTACAGAAATGTGTGTTTGAACGCGGGAAAACGTGAATTTTTTCAACGGTATCAGTGCTCCGTGTAAGACGATCTGAGGGATTGGACGATGGCAGGTAGCAGAGATGGTCAGAATCAAAAAATGTTTTTTTTTTATCAAAGAGATAGGAAATTTTTCGCTATATCCAATGGTGTAATTTGATTAAAATTTTCATGAAAATTCGATGAGTTACAGCCGTTTTACTGAGGTAAGGTCGAAAATACGAAAAAAACTAAAAAGTAAAATAACTCGAAAACGAAGCCTCGAATTTTCATTAAAATTAAAATTTAGTTACACCGTTGGAAAGAACGTGAAATTTCTCATCTTCTTAAAGGCATTTTTTTAATTGGCAAAACGGGTGTATATTGGAATTGGAAAGGAAGATTAGTTAAATTTCGGAAATCTCAACTCTTTTCAAATGCTCAATAGGTTCTATAATCCGACCCGTGAATTTTTAACTGTAGACCTAAAAGATGCGCCAAAATCTCAGCTTTTCAACGGTTTAATTATTTTTATTTTGAAAGTGGGCTAATTACAGAAATGTGTGTTTGAACGCGGGAAAATGTTAATTTTTTCAACGGAATCAGTGCTCCGGGTAAGACGATCTGAGGGATTGGACGATGGCAGGTAGCAGATATGGTCAGAATCAAAAAAAAAAAAAAAAAATTTAATCAAAGAGATAGATATTTTTACGCTATTTCCAATGGTGTAATTTGATTTAAATTTTCATTAAAATTCGATGAGTTACAGCCGTTTTACTGAAGTAAGGTCGAAAACACGAAAAAAACTTAAAAGTAAAATAACTCGAAAACGAAGCCTCGAATTTTCATTAAATTAAGTAAAATAAATAAAATTATTAAGTAAAATAACTCGAAAACGAAGCTCTAGACAAAAATTATCATGGGACATTTTTTGTTGGAAATGAGCTGTGAAATCGATTCCTGGCCTGTTACCTTTAAAATGTAACACTCTGTGTATTGGGTTGGAGACTTTGAATTGCCTGCAGATTTCATAGCAATTGAATCAGTAAAACCATGCGGCAGTTTGCAAACGAGTAAACTCTCCGATCACATCCTTTAAGTGAGTGGTATGTAAAGTATAAGCCAATCTACATAAATTGTAGTAACCGGTATTCAGCAAGGCCGTACTAAGCAGCTGATCAGTAGATAGATCTCTCAAATGACCGCATTCCTAGTTCACAATGGAAACGGAATCGGCTGACCCAAACCCTATCTAAAATCTCGGTCGTGACCCACATGAAACGCACGCGATTTAACAATAGCCTGGGTAAAACTGAGCATTCTTTTTCTCTTTTTCCTTCGCGGCTAATCACACAGCTAACCGTCCCGACAATTTCACCAGGGAAGCCATCTTCAATAAACACTGTACTTTCCAAACGTAATAGTTCCGAGCTAAGGATCGTGTAAAACTTCAGGTTAATAACACGCTCGAGGACTCGGACGAGGATTATAATGGGGTAGCATTTTTGTAATGAAAACCTTCTCGTAACGTAAGGTTTTTGGACGAAGAACCCACAATGTTGTTGGTGTTGTTATTCTGCACGCAAAGCAGGAGGGAAATCGGCGATATTGTTATGACGTCACCGGGTTTTATAGTCACCGTACACGGGAACTTGAGGTTCCCTCAGCCAATTTTCACATCGACCGCAATTTTCACATCGAGATTTCAGCGAATTTTCGACCGCTGAGGTCCAAACCGTATGGATGACGGTGCACGATTTCAGGCAACGGTATGACGTAATATTAGGATTTATCGTCGAATCCAAAATTAGTAGCCACAGATAGTCATTTGAAGAACCTTATTCTATTCAGGTATACTGGGTGTCTCAGGACCAACGAATGTTTCTCAAAACTTGATCAAGTTTGCTTGAAGCGGGACTTTTCGCGATTCATCATGAGAAACAAAATATGGTGTGGCAATAGCTCTTCCCACTGGTATCCTCAGATTTTTATTCAAACAAATAAGGAGTTTATGGCCGTTTTTGAGTCTTGTGTCGAATCCACGAACAAAGTCTTAAACGAGGAAAAAGGAGCATTTCAAGCGGGTCAAAAAAAATTTAGGTCAACTTCGATCAGATATTAGTCTTAAAATCGATCCCCAAAGTTCGGTTTATCTGTTGTGTGGTCATCCTGTATACTACCTACCTCACCTCCTCGCATTCATTCAAGTCTATCCAAAATAATAGCATAAAATCGTTGAAATCATTGAGTACCAAAAATGATGTCTCTTCTTTTCGGGATAAACAAGGAAAACAAAAAAATGTATACGACCCTGCCAGGATTCGAACCTGGAATCTTCTGATCCGTAGTCAGACGCGTTATCCGTTGCGCCACAGGGCCTGTGCGATGCCATCGGGTGACCCGCTGCACCTCAATTGGGTTGAACTAAATTCATTTATACTGCCGTTCTTACATAAATTAGGTAGGTACCTACCTAACTACTTTATTTTTATTACTTACCATAATATCGAGTTCAACTCAACCCTAGGTACGTAGTACAATCACGACTTCATCAGAAAAGGATGGAAAACTTGGAAGACTCAAAGTTCGCAGATAAATTAACTGATCAATCCCAAAAATTAGGTAGGTACCCCTCAAGTTTAACAGGAACGAGATACTAAGTCATTTTGGAACCTAACTGGTGTGAAATTATGGGAAATAATGTTTGCGCATGAGCAGAAAATTAAATTCATAGGGGATAATCATTTCGTTGGTTCAATATCGAAGTCGTATTCCAACTGCAAAAGTTACGCTTGTTTACTTGAAATGAAAAATGTTTAATTTTCTCATGATTTGTTTTAAAAGATTCTATCAAAATTTATCTTAAGAAAAAATATATTGACCCTAATAAAAAATGTGAATAAGGAATCTCTAGCGAAAATAACGAAATCATGGCAAGAAATTCTACCCATCAGTTTGTATTGTACATAGTAGTAATTTTTTCGTGGGGCTGTGTTTTAATATCTACAAACTCCTATGGACTTCTTAGGGTGAGTAAATAACAATATGGGACGACGCTAGAAGAAGATCAATCAAGTACGACGACATGCGGGCAGCTGCACTGACGAATTGTCCACTCGTCAAGGGAATCCAACGTGAAAGGCACCAGGTGGGATATCCAGGTCTGCCCAATCATTCGTACCTTATCACTCCTGTGAAGCTCTGTTACTCCACACAACGAGGTTTGTTACTTGTTAGTGAGCGAGGGATCGAGGGCGAGGAACGTCGAGACGACTGGATCCCAAAGGAGGGATTTGTGTATCTTGTTTACTTCCACTGATCCCTACTGATGTTTTATTTCCTTTCGAAAAGGCTGCCTTTTGTGGACGAGATGGGACTCTTGTTTGCCTTAAGTTGTACGGATACTCTCCTCTTGCTGCCTTTAGTTACTAAGGGTACATTTTACTGTTACTATTATATTGTTGCGGATTGTCAAGAAAGCAATGCTTGGTAGTTGTATCCACGAGTTAATTATTGTTTTAGAGTTTCCAATAAAAAAACTCACTTCGTGTGTTGATTGACTAACTAAAAGTTGTGTCCGTATTATTTCTTCGCTATTAGTCTTCTGAGATACTTTTATTCGGCCCTACTGAACAGGATCATAAAAGTGGTGGCAGCGGTGGGATTGCTGACGAATCTAATTGAGTTCAAAGTGATCCCTATTTGCGATGGACACTCGGTCAACCATAAGATCTCGGGAATTGACCGAACAACCAACTGATGGTTCTCTTCCCTTTGAGCCATCTCGGGAAGCTGGCTCTGCTGAGGCAAGTGAAATGATTGAAGAACATTCTTCAATTCAAGAAAATGTGCCTTTGAGGAGGATTGATTCCCAAATGGATTGGGAATCTCAGAGAAATTCACTTTTCATGGAAGTTCGGAACATGATAGAAGAAGAAAGAAGAGCTATGTCAGAAGATATGAGGCTTGAATGGAGTGCATGTCTCGGCGAATTACGACGCCTAATGGCAGACCCGATGCAGAACCCTCCAGTCGAGAAGAGACAAATAAACACCGCCACCAGCCCTGGTTTAAACTTGAAAGTAAGGACGTTTGATGGAACAGGGAACTGGGACGCTTATATAATCCAGTTTGAAGACATAGCTACAAAAAACGGGTGGGACGAATCCATGAAAACCACATGTCTGGAATCAGTTCTCTCAGGCCCTGCTTTGGATGTTTTGTTGGAAGTGACAACTCCTAGAACATTTCGTAAACTAGTTGATGCATTGGAAAGGCGATTTGGATCAAAACAGCATGCCCAACGTTACATGACCCAACTGGTAACACGAGTGCAACAGCCCAAGGAACAAGTAAGTGACTACCATCTAGCTATGACAAGACTGGCTAGACAATCATGGCCAAGTGCAGCTATGACAGAAGAACTGGAGGCCATGGCTGTCTACCATTTCATGAGAGGTCTTCGAGATCCTATTATAAGAGACAAGGTGATGGGTTTGTGGCCAAAGACCTTTGATGAAGCTCTAGAAGTGTCTCTGAGATTTGAAACCATTGCTCAAACTTCTAAAGCTATTCCTATTTGTAAAGTGGATGCAGAGGTTTCATCTCTTAGTGAAGGGCTGGTTGGAGATGAAAAGTCACCACCAGTAGTACTTGATACGAGAAGAGTGGAGTCAAAACCAGTAATTCATCCACCCAGACAATTCCGTACGCAGTTCGGGGGAAGAAGGAAAGAAAATGTGTTCTGTTGGAGGTGTGCAGCCCCTGGACATGTGGCACTGGCCTGTCCACATCCCCCTGTGGGGTGGTCAGCACAACAGCCGGTTTCCACACCACACACATTGCCTCACCCCTTCAGAAGTTCTCAACAACTAGGTCTGCCGGAAAACCAGCCTCGGTCAGACTAAAGGGGCAACTTCTGGCCCGAGACAATCAGCCCCATACACAGGAATGTGTCTTGGTGTATCGTGCAGCACCAGACAAGTCACTGGTGATCAGAGGAATGATAAGTGGAGTACCCTGTGGGCTGGTCGTTGACACAGGGGCAACACGAACCATTCTTAGTGTCCGGATTCTTGAAAAAGTTGGGGTAAAATTGTGCTCTGCTGGGTCTCTGTCTTTGCGGTCGATTTCTGGTGAACTGATACCAGTGCAAGGGGAGGCCACAGTTGATGTTGATTTGGGAGATGGAAAGCGAAGACCCCATGTTGCCTTGGTAGCCCCTATTCATGAGGAATGTGTTCTGGGCTTGGATTTCTTAAGTAAACAACGATGCCTAATAGACCCTTCGAGTAATTTGATTCATGTTGATGGACAGAAATTGGGCACAGGGCAGTTTGATGGGTACCAAGTCACAGATGTTGTACATGATGATGACGATGATGATGGATCATTCCAGGAGCTTACACCATTTGATGAACCAACGAAAGAAATTGATGTAGGATCAGAACTTCCAATCCATGTGAGAAACCTGAGCAAGGAAGCAGGTAAAGAACTCACTGAGTGCCAGAAAGAGCAGTTCGACAGCCTATTAGAGGAGTTTTCAGACATCTTTTCGAGAGACGGTAAGGACTTAGGTCAGATAACTGGGTCGTCTCATACCATCAATGTAGGTGATCAGTCACCAATATGTCAGCCACCTCGCCGGATACCTCCTCATAGGTTGGAGGAAGTTGATAAATTGATAAGAGACATGGAAGAAAACAAGATTATAGAAGGGTCTCAAAGCCCATGGGCCAGCCCAATAGTTTTAGTGCCAAAGAAAGACGGTTCTACCAGATTTTGCGTCGATTATAGGCAGCTTAATAGTGTAACAAGGAAAGATGGGCACCCTTTACCAAAAATAGATGAACTTGTAAGTTCAGTGGCGGGAAGCTCATGGTTCAGTACACTTGACCTACAGAGTGGCTATTGGCAAGTCCCCATGGCAGTGCATGACAGAGAAAAGACTGCCTTTTGCACGCCTCGTGGGCTGTGGCAATTCAGGGTCATGCCCTTTGGGCTCTGCAACGCCCCTGCCACATTCCAGAGAGCAATGGCAGGTATGTTGAGAGAAGAGATACGACAAGGAAGGGTGAAAGTGTATCTTGATGATGTGCTGATTGACAATCCCACTTTTGAAGATCATGTGTTTTGGCTGAGGAAGGTGTTCACAGTCTTCCGAGCGGGAAATGTAAAGTTGAATCCCAAGAAGTGCACACTATTGGCAAGGCATGTAAATTATCTGGGCTTTGTAATTTCTGAAGAAGGCATCGAGACAGACCCAAAGAAGACAGCCAAAGTTAGGGACTGGCCAACCCCAACTAATACCAAAGAGCTTAGATCATTTGTTGGGCTATGCTCGTACTACCGAAGTTTTGTTGAAAATTTTGCTGAAATAATGAGCCCCCTTTATTCACTGCAGGACGAAACTCAAGTTTTCAAATGGTCCCCATCTTGTGAAACAGCTTTCTCAGACATTAAGAAAGCTCTCACTTGTCCTCCAGTTCTAGGACATCCCATTCCAGGGGCAATGTTCATATTGGACACAGATGCTAGCGAAAAAACAGTTGGAGCTGTTCTGTCACAGTTGCAGGAGGGGAAAGAGAAGGTTTTGGCATACTTTAGCAAATGTCTAACTCGCCCAGAACGAAATTATTGTGTAACAAGAAAGGAACTTCTTAGTGTGATAAAGGCACTACGACATTTCAGTTCATACGGTCTGGAGAGTGGAGAGAAATTTCTAATAAGGACAGATCATGCCTCATTACAGTGGTTGAAAAACTTTAGAAACCCAGATGGTCAACTGGCAAGATGGCATCAACTATTGGCACCTTACAACTATAGGTTAGAATACAGGGCTGGAAGTAAGCACCTAAATGCAGATGCTATGTCGCGCCGACCGTGCATAGAGCAAGACTGCCATAATTGCCAAAGACAGGAGCAGAAACAGGAGAATGCCGAAGCTCTCCTGGTAGGGTTGGATGTTCCTGAAAACCACTGGGTAGAAGAGCAGAAAGCTGATCCGGTGCTTGGACCTGTCTACCAGTGGGTGTTGGAGGGAAGGATACCACCTTGGCAAGAAGTGGCTGTGTTGGGAGGAATGACCAAGGCTCTGTGGGCACAACTGCACAGGCTCGAACTAAAGGATGGTCTGTTGATTCGGCGCTGGGAAGATGATAGAGGAATAGGTATTGTGGAGCAAATATTGGTACCAAGGTCACGGCGAGAGGAGGTTCTTCGGACTGCACATGACTTTGGACACTTTGGGCGACGAAGAACATTGGCAGAAGTTCGCACTCGTTTCTATTGGCCTGGGCTGCAGGGTGATGTGAAGTTGTTATGTGCAACTTGTGAGACTTGTGGGCGTAGAGGTGGAAAAAGCAAGAAGAAGAAAGCTCCACTCCAAAATTATGTGGTAGGTAGTCCATTTGAACGCTTGGGTATTGACGTCGTTGGCCCCTTGCCAGTTACACATCGAGGAAATAGGTTCATTGTGGTAGTTATGGACTACTTCACTAAGTGGCCCGAAGCCTTTGCAGTCCAAGATATCCGAGCAGAAACTGTAGCTGAAGGTCTGATCGCTAATGTGATCTCTCGATTCGGCGTGCCAAGGGAGATCCATTCTGATCAAGGCTCGAATTTTGAATCACTCGTATTCAAAGAGATCACTGCGCTTCTCAATGTCCATAAGACCCGAGCGACCCCACTACATCCTCAGAGTTCTGGATTGGTAGAGAGATTCAACAGAACATTGTGGGAAACTCTTGGCAAGGTAGTGGATAATAACCAGCGGGATTGGGACATGAAGCTTCCATGTGTCCTTTTGGCTTATCGAGCCACAGAACACTCAGCGACAGGTTTTTCACCTGCCCAAATGGTAATGGGAAGGGAGCTAGTGCTACCAATGCACCTTTTGGTTGGAGCAACCCCAGGTATGACACCTCAATCGGCGTATGCCCAGATGTTGCAAGAGCAGTTGCTTCAAGTGCACGAAATGGCCCGAAAACGGATTTTGAAGGTAGCGGAAGGAGTCAAGAGAAAATATGATGTCCACACCGAAAAACCTCGGTTCAATGTTGGAGATGAAGTGTGGTACTACCGACCTCGTCGTCGGATTGGAGTGTGCCCAAAGTTGCAGTCCTCCTGGATTGGGCCATGCCAAATTACCAAAGCTGTTTCCAACGTTGTCTTTCGCATACGCACTCCCCAACGAAAACTGTTCGTAGTTCACGCAGACAAACTCACCCTATACACCAACCCTAAGAAGAAAGAGGGGGAATAGTGTTGCGGATTGTCAAGAAAGCAATGCTTGGTAGTTGTATCCACGAGTTAATTATTGTTTTAGAGTTTCCAATAAAAATCTCACTTCGTGTGTTGATTGACTAACTAAAAGTTGTGTCCGTATTATTTCTTCGCTATTAGTCTTCTGAGATACTTTTATTCGGCCCTACTGAACAGGATCATAAAAATATATATTATGTCATTGCCTGAATAATGACCTGGCTAGCAATTATTCATCATTCAGGCAACGACATTATAATAGTAACAGTAAAATGTACCCATAGTAACTAAAGGCAGCAAAGGTAGAAAACTATCCCCCAATTGAATTTCCAATGTGGTTGTTTGAAATACCAATTTCAAATCGAAAGAGCGCCCAAGGCTGGATCGAGCCACTCTGATTGGACAGGATATTTCCCATGATGCATCACGATGACATACAGCGCTCGCCACGGGTGAAGTTGTAAACATATAGAGGGGTTGTAGGTTGTAGGTTGACGATTTCTATGAAAATCGCCATTACGAGTTGGGACCCTGTGAATTGTTCCAGTGTCCTGTGATAATTGGGGCTAATATGTCTTTTTCTACATCAGAAGTGGGATGGAGAGCCCGATCTTCTTAGGAGAAATCATGCCACAGAAAGAAGAAGTGATAGTCGTCGGAATTACGAACACGATACAGATTGAGACGGAAACAACTGATCTCTAAATGTCCAAGGGCCTTTCAACTTGCATTCCATCGAGCAAGGCAACAAAATTATAATTTACTCTCTTCGAGCTTCATAAACGAGGTAAAGAATGCTTATTAGATTCAATTGAATGAGTAGGTATGACAATTAATATATTCTATATTCGGCAATTTTTATTTCAGATTATTGTTATTATTATTTATTTATTTAGCAAAAATATTGAAACACATGCGAGGTTAATGGATTTTTCGGGAATTTCAGTTTGTAAGTCTCTAAATGGTCTCATTTGAGTGCTTTGCATTCATTTGAATTCCATGAAACTAAGAATTTGTTGTTCCTAAAAATGGGAACTTGCTGCAATTCATTGGGTACCTGTTTGAAAGTAGGCTCAAAGATGGTTGATTACAAATTATTATTGCATTCGGATAAGAAAGAGAAAAGGAAAAACATATCTGATAACTTGTCCCAGAAGAGATTTCCACTATTTTTATCTCATTTTCATTTTACAACTTATTACGACACAGATTCCATTAAAACTGTATCACTATTCTCAACTGTGCAATCGGCATCCTTTCAATGGCGTATTCTCGTCTCAGCCTCGGCTCTTACTCTAAGTATTTACGATAAAAAGAGTACCTATTTAGTTTTGCCTCAGAAGACGATCGTTCAATACTCCAGAACATCCCTTATTATCTTCGTCGTCCAGATCTTCTGTATTATTAGAATTATATTCCATACCGGTGGAGTCGCCAGCCGTAACTACCAACTAACGACAGATAATGAAAGAGTTATTCAACGTTATCCCTCTGGTTGCCCCCAAGAGAAACTCACAATTTCGTCGGTGAGCTCGTGGTCGTCTATATTTATCTGTTGGGATTATTACGTTCTGTTCAAAACCCTTGATAGTAGTTTTTAAATAAATTGGATGTCGTGGAACAGCTGTTCCATCTTGACCACTTTTATAACAGGCCAATGAGTCACTCTTATTCTTCCCATATTATTTACCTGAAGAAATCTAGTTCGGTTAGGCATAATTAATATAAAAATTTTATAGTGTTTTCCTATTGTAAATTACAATAAATAATTACATAAATTATTGTTAAAATTACAACAGAAATTTCGATTTTTTAAAGGATCTGAGCTTTGAGCAGGGAGCATCAAACATCATCATCCACTTGATAGAACATAGGTAGGTTATTTTGAGATAGCAACAACTGCAAAACCAGAGATATACTGTTAGAAAATGATTATTATTACATCAAATTATTGTTGAATTCATCACAACTCTGGGATCCACAATAATATCCAGTACGAATTTTGAAAAATAAGAATCGATAAAGGACAGGACACCATATCGGGTATGCCACAAGCAAAGGATTCCCAACCCCTTTGTGGGGAAGGACAGGAGGAAGGAGAAGACCCTTATAAAAGACCGATGGCCCTGGTCTTCCAATGTGACGGTAGTTCATGTGGGACGTTGATCGTCAAACAAGACTTCTTATTCAAACTATATCGAAAAAAAACCTATCCTCAAAAATCTCAAATTCTTGTTGTTTAGCTACTATACAGGTCAGTTGTTGGTCTACTTTCAGCTCTAAATCAAAAGTAGTGAGATGTGTCTCTTGCGAATTTAACGCTAACAAATAAGATCTTTGTGGAGCAGATGAATTCTTATCTTGGAACGACATATCACTATTTGCATTCCTCTTCCTTCACCTCCCAGTTTAGCTTGGAGTGCAGATAGGTACCTGGGATAGGTATCTAGGAACGCTTGCTAAACAGGTCCTCTTCCTACGATCTGGTGATGTAGGAACCTGGAAGGATCCCTGGGAACGCAAACCTTCCTTCAGACGCCATATTACTGGCCAAATTAAGCTACATTTCGGTAGCTATGAAGCAAGTTTCTCTAAAATACTGCAATATTAGTATTCTGTGCGATTGGAGAGTTTTTTTTTTTAGAAAAACAAATTTTGTTTATTCATAGAAAAAGTAAATACGTAGTTACATTTTTTTTCAATACGAAAATTAAAATAATTATTTAAAAGTTTTATTTCAACCAGACATAATACAGTCATTGATGCTGTATTAACACGATATCTAGATCATAATATGATCCATATTATGGAAACAAGAAATTAGATTTCATACTTTTCGTACCACAAACCATTATTGAGGATTACTAACGCTAGTGCTAATATTTCATAATTTTGACAATTCTTTCTAACTGAAATGAATCAACCTACTTCATGCTAATAAATTATTCATAAAAAATCTTCTGTGTATTTTATTTCATCATTTAAATTTTCAAATCACACCAACAACAATGGAGGTATCCATGATCTATCGTTTTTCCCTCTATCGTTTTTTAGCCTCTTGAGAAGCGATACCTACTTGAGGCTATCACTTGATACATTTTCCGAGACTATACAACCATAATTACGTACCTACTCAATTCTGGAAGAGAGATTTGATATAATATATCAAATCTCTCATATATTATATGATATCATCATTGTTGTAGGCACCAGAACCATCTTCAGTATCTTTTGAGGTATGGTTTCAATTTCATCTTATCAGAAATTATCATGTCTACCTGCTTCGCTTGCTCTTTCACAGGGAAAACTTTCAGAAAAGCATTCTCTGGATGATGTAGTCTCCCTTGATTGTGTTATGAGGGTTGTAGTTTTTTTTTTTTTTTTTTTTTTTTATTAATCAAAAATACAGCAGCCTGCTTCCATAAAAATGATTACAGGCTAATTACAAGCTTGAATAATTTGATTTAACATGATGATTTGATATATTCCTTGACTAAATTTCGTGTCTTAATAAACAATAAAAATATATAGGTACTTGCTTGAATTAAAGATCATAAAACCTCAAAGTTGATAGCTTCTAAAAACAAAACCAAGTCTCTTGTATGTTTCTGGAGCAACACAATGACATCACACGGCCAGTCATCCCCTCGCAGGACGCACATCCGCTCAAGTCGAGCTCGAGGAGCATCCAAATGTGAACATTCATACAAAATGTGATTCCAATCCTGGACGTCACCGGAACCGCAGGAACAAACATCCGTCTCCGCCAAGTGAAACCGATGCAGGTAAGTCCTCAGTCTCCCATGACCTGAGAGCAGCAATGTCATTCGCCAGGAAACAGGGAACGAGGTCCGCATCCGATCAGCAATCGTCGGGAATATGCTTCTTGTGTGGTTTCCATCGTCGGTTGCCCGCCATACACGTTCCCAGCAATGGACACTCTCGGCACTCAGCATACTCTTAAGTCGACCTTTTGATGGCCTGGCAAAGGCTTCCGGCCTACCGGAGTCGGCTGCCGCCTCCTTGGCCAGACGATCGGCTTCCTCATTACCCTCAGTGCCTGCGTGAGCCCTTGTCCACTCTATTCGGAAATTCCATCCAACCTCTCGTAGACATCGGATCAAAGAACGAATCTTCTCTATATTCGGCAGATGATTCTTCTGGTCAGCCATCATTGCCAGGGACACCTTGCTATCGGTGTACAAAATCACTCCTCTACTATGAATGTCCAGTTTCTGTCGCTGGACCCAGAGTGTCGCCTCCAGCAATGCCAGAACCTCAGCCTGATTGATTGTACACACTCCAGCCAGTCGAAATTTCTGATGGTAAATGGGTTGAACAATCCCTCTCTTGTAAACCACAAAGGCACATCCAACTTTTCCTCCTCCAAGATCACTCCCATCCGTAAAAACTGAATAGAATGGCTCTTCGTCGTCCTGACCTGTCAATTCTGCCCCCACATCCACCGCAAGCGCAGGGTGCCCCCAGTCACCCGGCGGCAAAGGCTTGTCAACGCCCTCTCCAGTCTGGAGCACGTACAGTCGACTCAATTCCCGGACCTCCAGCTCAATCGGTTTGATTCCCGCTATCACACAGCACCCATGAAACGAGATGGTTCTAACACCCTTGATCATTCGTAACAACATCAGACGCTGGGTTCGCCGGATCGTCCTCACATTGCACTGATATCCCATTGCCTCTGCCCACACGGGTGCTGCGTAGGTCAGTATTGGGAGCACCGCTCCTCGGTATATTATCTCCAGGGCCTCCGATTTCATACCCCAATAAACCCCCGCCGAACGAGAGAGGGCATTTATCAGCTGTGAGGCCTTCCGGGTGACATCGGCAATATGTCGGTTCCATTTTAGACTCCGATCAAACGTGACTCCCAGGTACTTGAGGTGATCCACTTCTTCTAAGCGCCTTCCCAGCAAATATATACGAAGGTCACGAGTCCTGCGTCGACGAGCAACTCTCAAAAGCTTGGTTTTATTAGTGTTAAAGCACAAATTGCTCTCCCATGCCCATTTCTCAATAAGAAATAGGCCCTCGTTCGCCAAAGCCTCTGCATAATATTCACTATCGGCAGTGCAAACCATCAGCAGGTCATCAGCAAAGGCAAACACCGACACCCCAGGCGGATACGGAAGCTCCAGCACCGTGTCATACATTATTGTCCAGTATCCTGGACCACAACAGCTCCCCTGGGGACAACCAACGACCTGCTGTCTCTTAACTTCTGCTGTCGATGTTCTGATTGTAGCCCATCTCCCGGAAAAATATGACCTGGTCAGTTGGAACAGGTTTCTTGGACATCCCTTGTCACCCAAGCGCCTCATCACCGCCGGCCACCAGGCCCCATTAAACGCACCTTTCACATCCAATGATACTACAACACTATACTGCTTTGAATCCAGAGAATTCTTCAATATCTTCTTCACATCCATTAGGGCCTGGACAGTACCTCTTTGTGGGGTAAAGCCGTACTGTCTGGGTGATAGTTTACCTCGAATGCGTAGGTCATGAAGAATTCTATTTATTAGGAGCTTTTCCAGGACCTTCCCCATGTAATTCAGCAAGCTGATGGGCCTGTACTTGGATGGATCATCCGAGTTCTCTCGCCCTGGCTTGGTGATTAAGATAACATTTGATCTTTTCCAATTCAGTGGGAAGACCCCTCTCCTCAAACACTCCGAATATAGAGTCGTGACGGCCTTCGGGATGCAGCCATTTATGGCCTTAAATATCTCCACCGTGACTCCGTCTTCCCCCGGAGCTTTCCCCTCCCGGAACCCGTCTATCACCCGTTCCACCTCTATCTCCGTGAATGGGACATCATCAGCCAACCCCTCATATTGCTCCACCTCCTCCATCATTTCTGCATGAAAATCGGTGTCCGGAACATGTTCATGTGGAACGCACTCGTCCAATATACGTTCTAGAGTGTCTTCTATACCAGAAGTGAATCTCCCATCAGCCCCACGAAGAGTCGTGAGCTCAAGTGGTGTTCGTTGCTTTCCCGCAGCCGCCTTGTAAATCTCACCCCAAGGTATTTCTCCACCAGCCCCATTGCAATAAGCCTTCCATGAATCATACTTAGCTTGTTTCACACTCCGATTGAACTCCATTTTCAAATCATAGTACTCATGCTTCCTTGCATCCCTCAACCGAGGATCGCCTTGCGTGCGCATGTACTGTCGTCGAGCTCGTCGCAAGTGTCTTCTCAACTCCGTCAGTTCCCTGCTCCACCAAGGCACCGAGCGCTTTGGAGATCTAATTGTGTTTTTGTTCTCAATGGTATCGCCTTTTTGCATGCCTCAGCCATAAGCCTGTCAAACTCCATTACGAATCCATCTATATCCTCTTCAGATTCAATCCTATTTGCGAGCCCAGCATCCAACAGCCCCCACTCGTCTGGCCTCCCGTCGCCTCCCTCAACACCGAGAAACCGGCCAAGTCCAGATGACAGCTCCCTTCTGAACAATAGCCAATCGGCCTCTTTCATATTATACCGCGGGAGCACGTGATTGAGTCGACCATCTCCATCCGCATTGCCTAGAACAAAGGCCAATGTCTTATGGTCCGATGTAACTTCCTCTGATCCTTTATTTGCCCATTGAGACACATACCGAAGCATAGCCCAATTACAAATAGTTAGGTCAATTCGGCTTTTTCCGTTTCGCGTCTCAAATGTAGGTTGGCCATCGTCATAATTGATCACCACGAGAGACCCTTCCGCCAAAAACTCTTCTAAGTCCTTCCCTCTGCGGTTTGTTACGGTGTCATACCACGCAGCTGAACGACTATTCGTGTCAATGCACATAATCACCCTCCTTCGACCTGCTCTCTCCAAAACTCGTGCCATTTTGAACAAATCAATTTCAATATCTCTCGTGATATCAAAATAAGCGCTGACAAAAATACAAGAAAACCCGCCCACCAATGATACTTCAACAGCGACGAAATCTTCGTCAGACAAGTCAGAGAGCAGCACTCCATCGATTTTGGGGTCAGAAATCAAAACAGCCGCTCTTTTACGGTCTCTTCCCGTACTGAAAATTCGCCATTCTTTATTAATACCAGCAATACTATGCTTTATACAATATAATTCTTGTAAAGCTGCAATACCAATATTCTCCTTCACAATATATTCATTTAGGCAAGCCGTCACGACTCTGCTGTGTTGCAGGTTGATCTGAACGCATCGAGTGCCGAGGTCAGATTTGTTTTGATTACTGGCCATCTCCATAATCGATCATATTCCTAACTCTATTTACGATTGTGAGATAAGACGGGCAGGCCTTATCGAAGACACTGTGGTTAGTGTCAAACTTGAGTTCATCCCGGTGGATGTGTGAATTATGCTGTACACAACTAGTGCATTTATACTGATTAGGCTGTGCTGTGCAATTTTTCAACTCATGCTTTTGGGAACATTTTGGACACGAAAGATCATTAGTGCAGGTTTCGGATTTTCCTGGATGATAGGTCGAACACTTATAGCATCGACGAATGTAAATATTGTCATACGCAGTGCACATAGAGAATCTCATCTTCAACTTGGTTTTAAGTATATGTTTCCGGAGTTCGGGATCAACCTCAATAACTAGACTCCTCTGATTTGGATTCGCTTTGTTGGTGAGTAATGTACGTACACTCAGATAACTATCCGCGGAAACAAGATTCTCGTTTTGATCCCGAATGATTTGAGCTGCGTTATCCTTAGTAATTTCTGAAGGTACATTATGCACAATCAACCTAGGCCTATATTTTTTCCCGATTTCCGCAGTGAGTGAACTACTGCAGTTTTTGTTGATCTCTGTCAGTATCTTATCGGAATCCGTCCTCGAACTAGATTGCACTATGATAGCCCCATCACGAGATGACGTCATCTTAGTTATTCCAACTCGCATTTTTACCGGATCGATTGATGTCTTGATAGTTTTCCTGGTTTCCTCAGAATTCATTTCGGGATTTTTCGGCTTTACAACAACCCGAAAAGTTGGCGCGGGAGTGTTCTTCGCCGGCGTCCCTCTCAAAACATCGCGAAACGAAGGCTTTGAAGGTGCCGGCACCAACCCCTTCCCAGCTCGGAAATCCAGGATCTCAACCTTCATCGCATTGAAAACCGCTGTAAGGTTCGTAACGGCAACCTGAACATCTTTCCTAGCCTGGTTTGAGAGAACATTTCCTCCTTTCATAACAGTATTTATCACGCGGATGTTGTTTTGGTAGTCGGTATCATAAGCAGTCGCCATTGTGACCCGATCTGCCGAGCAGTAGGTATTTCACAAAGAAAATACCGTCCCTGATAATGGTAATCCAATTGTTTATCTCACCAAACCGTTGTTTCCGATGTAAATCCAGTCCGAGCCTAAATTCGTCGATAGGTTTTCACAATTTCCGTATAAATTATTTAATCTGCAAGAGTCTTGATCTGAACACTTACAAGGTCAAACACCAACTTCAACTTCTTCTTGAGGGTTGTAGTACTCACGTTGCCTTTCCTTTCACGATACACACCATTAAGTAGCAGGTATTAAGAAATTTCGGATGAGTTGATTGTTCAGTAGGGTTCAGGGAAAGTTTCATAATATGAAACTTAGAATATATTATATCCTCAGTGTATCGCAAGAGTGAAAATTGATTCTGATTGGGTTCCGTACGAAAGAGCGCACGGAAAGCGCACTGCATAACACCTTATTAAGCGGCATGTTCTCATCTGGCGAGCATATTGTATAAAAAAACCCGAATTCGCAAAATGTAGGTGAAATTTGATTCTGAAACGGGATTTTCCATTGAAGAGAGTAATGAGCGCGACGGAAAAACTACCTTTAATAGACCCGGAAGCAAAGTTATATCTCTATTCTACGTTCCTGTTCCTACCCCTGGTTATCGTTCCTTCTCAGTGTTGAATAGGGATGCATCCGGTACAATATGAGACGAGACTTCATTCTAGGAACTTCTTTCGAGGCTTTTCAATTAAGGCATCCTGCTTGCATTGATATTGGATCCCATTCGATTGAATCGTTGTCCCTAATCATTATGTGGGAACATGATTGCTACACGCACTGCGGTCTGCATTGTCTATTCACCTGTCGCTGAACGGAGCCCTGGGTCCGAGTGTTTCGCAGAAAACTCGTAAAGAGAGTCATCCAACCGACGCAATTGCTAATTACCAGGCGACCAGCACCCTCGTCTGTCTCAAGCCGATAATACCGGACATAAAAGACATAATCTCCATTCCTGAACTGGCACAAACCGTCGTCTCCTGGTAGAGACAATTATTCCGAATGGTAGCTGTGGGAGAAATGCAAGCAAATGAGATTGCGATTTGGGGAATAGAGCTTCAGCTTACGTGGCATTCTCTCTCTTTTGCTTCCGAGGCTACTAAGGTAGCGGAAGCTTTGTTTTCACTTTTCAAGGTTGAAAACGAAACAAAAAAATGTTCTCCAACATCGTTTTACGTTTCAGACCTTCCTAGACAAATTTGGTTCCGTGACTGTGTGTCTGTCTGTCTGTGTGACTGGCTGTCATGAATTCCTTGCCACAGCCATAACTTATACATTTTTCATTCGATTTCGATGAAATTTTCAGGGATTCTGCGGGTTGGCGTGTAGATAGTCCCCTATGAAAGTCAATACCCAGAACTGATAGTAGCCGCTGCGCAACGTGAATTCCATGCCACAGCCTTAACATCTACAATTCCCATCTGATTTTGATGGTATTTCAGAGATTATGTGGATTGGTGAGTGGATGGTCCCCAATGAAAATCGTGGCCCCCAAATTGAATGTATTTTATGCGCATGCGTAAACGTGAAATCCTTGTAACAGCCATAACTTCTATATTTTCCAACAATGTAGATTCCCCTAAGAGGGTAGTTCAAGGTACTTATAGATTGAGGTTTGAGATTAATTACTATGCATCGAATTTTCAATACAATCGGGTTATGGATGTTAGGAAGCCATGTGCCACACCCACTTGGCAGACGTTATTTAAGTAGTTATTGAAGTTGCACCTAGTATGTCTACAGTGCAGTGGAATGAGTAACTGGTCAACGTTTTTGGATGCTACTAACCAAACCAAGTATCTGAACTTTCCATCGTTGTTTCTAGTAAGCATGTTGGGTACCCAACACTTTCAGAAATAATAAATGTTTGCCTTCGGAATAGTATGATTCAAGTTCAAACGTGTGGTGTGATGTCTTGGAACTCGTTTGTAAGAGCATGTTATCTCAAAAATTCTATACTTAGCTGGATTGAAAACAAAATGCAATCTACATTAACCTATCATAATTGAAATTGATCAGGTGTTTCTTGATTGGTTATGAAATATAAAAAGAATTTATCGCACGTCTGGCTGGATAGCTTATTCCTTTTCCATCATCTGGGAAGTCTTCGTACGATATCTTCTACAGATGGTTTTTCCAAAACATGAATACTATAGTCTTCAGTCCCTCTCGGGAGAAACCTGTTTAGTAGTCGTAAAAAATTTAACGGGCTCTGGGGTGGGCGAGAATGTGTTTATTGGTTGGTTCTTCCATTGAGTTTTACGAGTTCATCTTGCTGACAAACCAGCATTATAGCTGAGGCGGGCTACGTCGTTAAATTGAGTTCCAAGTTTAAAATGTTTACTTTCGAGTCTACCAAGGTAGCGGAAGCATTGGTTCCATTTTTTATAGAGAAAATGAGAACGAGGAAGCTACGTGCCCACATTTCACGCGTTTGGTTTATTACTTTTAATAATGAACCATTAAAATCGAGCAAGAAAAAAAATGTTAACCCCCCTCTCAAAATTTGATGGTTTACGTTTCAAGATACGTGCAATCCAAAAATCGAATAAAAAATTTCCCGTCCGTCTGCCGTGCGCTGGGCCTTACTTACCATGGACCAATTTTGATGAAATTCGGGGGCTAGTTGTGCCTCGAAGCTTCGGTTGATGTCAGTCACTTCTAAGGGGTGACAATTAAGCGTTGACGTTTTCAAGAGCGCCTCGAAAACTCTCGAAATAAAAGTATCGTTTTTTCACCAATTTTAAATAGTATTGAATTTTTAGAAATTTTTATAGATCACGCGGGAGCTTTTTAGGACAAACTGTTCGCTCCCTACACGAATTTAAGGATCGGATTTAAGATATATATGAAACACGAGTGTGAATCGCAAAAGAGGGCTAATCTCCATTCTAATTTTAGCTGACCAAAATGCGATCGCTGTTTGTTTCTTCGATTTGTACTCAGTTTTGCGTCCTTAGTAACCAGTAATAGAATTTCCTAATAATTGGGGAAACCTCAACTCCCTGTTTCTTCGAACTGATTGTGAAGCGTCAATTCCTTCCGAAACTTGGTTGTGAAGTAGGTATGTAGTAGGTAGGTAGTATCTGTGTTTTGGTAGATGGTGACAATGGCAACGCCGTGCTTTTTGCAGATGAGTGATATACATAGAAAAATGATAAACCTTTGTGTAATGGTATGTAAATCTTATAGGTTGTAACACCTAAAGTTAAATTAAGGAAACCATCGAGCAATACGGAAGAATAAACTATAATATGAATGTGTTTCCTACACGACTATATTTTTATCCAAAATTGGTCCCTCAGAAGAATCTTGTGTTTTTGGACAAACGATGCCATTCGCCACTATTGAGGATCATCCGTTCCGGATGTTTGATCTCGGACGGATTTAGGCCCAAGTCAATCAGTTTGTTATTGTGTTGATTAACGATACTTCTGAGATCCTTGTCACGTCCACTTATAATACTGTTATAAATTTTCCAAGTTATTGATATTTTTGTTACAATATCCCAGAATACGCCAAATGTATAATCTACCTAGGATAGTAAATTTCGGTGGTTGTAACAGGGTTATAATTATTGAAATCAATAATTTTAACCTTGCTGTAATATAAAGTACAAATAAGTGCAACCTCTGCTACCACCCTAGTTTTACTAGGGAAAAATAATCCAATTGAACTCAATTGGAGGAAAAAAAAGAAATTAATATAGACTCAGCTAGAAAAAATGGAAAAAGGAAAATCAGAAAAATGAAACACAATATAAGGAGAAACGAAAATGTACTGAATGAAATGCAAAATGAAATAATAGGAAAACTCCTCTGCTTGTAAATGGAGAAAGAAAACAGAAATATATGAAAAATAAAGGGAAAATTCTTCCCACAAAGGAATAAATAAAATTGGCAAATAATCACAAAAATCACCAAGTGGTTTGAACGAAAACCAAAACCAGAAACCTTCTAAAAAGAAGGAAAATAAACTGAAAAAAAAATACCAACTTGGTTTGAAAAAATGTAAAAGAAACGAAATAAACTGACCTGTAACTCTGGTTGAAAAAATGAAAAGAAAGGAAAACTGAACTGTGAAAACTGAAACTGAAAACTGAAAACTGAAAACCAAAATCAAAACCGCAAAAAGGTTTTAGAAAAAAGGGATTTTGAATAGATCTGAAAATCAGAGGAGATAGAACAAAACCAGTGCTGCCTAAGCGAACAGTAGGAATGGACTGGTTTTGTTCTATCTCCTCTGATTGTTGTGTTGTTGTCTGGTGTTGTGAGGTCAATCTATAATTAAACTCACAAAGGAATCATGAAAGCTTCACGCTCTGCTACCATGTAACAGGGTTATAATTATTAATTTCAATAATTATAACCTTGTTACATAGTGAAACAGATCAATGCATATATTTTGAGTTCAATGTGTGATATTAAACTACTTGCGTCTTCAAACACAAAATCATCACCTCAATTTGCCACCGATCAGGAGTCTTCGGCCAAAAAAAAGTGGAGACATCTCGACAGCCCCAAGACAGGGGTGCCTATTAGAGCAACACACATGCTATGAGTGGCTGCTAGATTTACGGTTTCCTTCCACATGTTCCCATTCAGTCTTCCTCAGGCCTCCTCAAGGCTCTTCGAAATGATGTCCACTTAACCTGAAATATGCCAAACAGGTTGCAGGGTGCGCACCCGAGTTATGGGACAAATGGCGTCATAAAATCCATCCATGTCTCCCACTAACTAAGTTGAATCGCTTCCATTCACCCTGCTGGTGTGTTGGTCTCCTCGAACAAAATGTAGCGACTTTAGTAGATACGCATATCTACCAGTCGGTTACTATTATTTTGTCGGCATTTTTAGTGAACTCAAAGAGTTAAAGTTGTCAAGTGTAGTCAGGTCCGTGGAGGTATAGTTTTGCAGTACAGTACGGCTTTCAACTGCCATAAAATCTTCCGTTGTTGGAACGAAACTTGAAGCAAATAGTTCGCGTACTGCACACCGTATCAAAAATTTGCACTACTGGATTCAATAAATCTTATGGCATCAATAATATAATAATTTACTATAATAGATTTATATTTCCACACTTTTCATGCAGCGTTGTTAGAGCGTGCTCCGTCATTCATGTTATCTAGTTTAGTAGAAGAATCCATATTTTTTCGTAGACATTAAAAAAATCTTTCTTCAATAAACAAAATAGGTGAAAATTTATTACAATCGTACAAATATGCATTAAATTCTGATTAGTATTTCCTATATATAAGTAAAGTCCTCAACGATATTCTACTCGTATAATACTTTCAATACTCTCAATAAGAGATGAGTTTGGTTGATAAATTACGGCTGTAATGCTCAAGTTCGTACGGTGATTATAAAACTACTTCAGATAACTTGGTAATGTAAACAGAAATATGCTCAGAATGGTATAGAATGGAGATTTACAACAGAAAGAGAAGGAAGTTGTTGGAGAGGGTGCCCACAGAGAGGGTGTTGGAATATGAACCAAGGTGTAGGTTCATGTACCTACTGGGGTCAATACCCTTCCCAAAGGGTAGGAAACGTCTCTTCAGTTGTCATAGGGACTTGTCACTTTCACTAGAATCAGGCCATTAACCCGGTGTTGGGTTATCCTCCACATATTGGAATAGTGATTTTGCTTCCGAGTCTACCAAGGTAGCGGAAGCTTTGTTTTCACTTTTCAAGGGAAAAAAAAAGTTCTCCAAAATCAAAATTTTCACTCGCGTTTTGCGTTTTAGACCTTTCTGAACAATTTTGGTTCCGTGTCTGTCTGTCTGTCTGGGTGTCTGTCTGTCTGTGTGTCTGCCCGTCTGTCATGAATTCCTTGTAACGCGCATAACTATACGAAGTTATCGTCCGATTTCTATGAAATTTTCAGGGATTGTGCGGGTTGGTGTGTAGACGGTCCCCTATGAAAATCATCATCCCAGGACTTATAGAAGCGACTGCGCATGCGCAAACGTGAATTCCTTGTAACAGCCATAACTTCTACATTTTCCATTCGAATTCAATGAAATTTTCAGGGATGTTACAGATTAGTATTTAGATGGTCCCCTATGAAGATCATTACCCCCAGATTGATAGTAACCGCTGGGCATGCGCAAACGTGAATTCCTTGTAACGGCCATAACTTCCACATTTTCTACCCGATTTCAATGAAATTTTCAGAGATTATGCGGATTAGATTGTAGATGGTCCCCTATGAAAATCACCACCTTCAGGCTGATAGTAGCCACTGCGCATGCGCAAACGTGAATTTCCTTGTAACGGCCATAACTTCTACATTTTCCATCCGATTTCAATAACATTTTCAAGGATGTTACTGATTATCTTGTTTTGATGTTCTGATGTTTTGAGATTAACTACTATGCATCGGATCATCTATACAATCGGGTTATGGATACGAGGAAGCTATGTGCCACACCCACTTGGCAGACTTTTTTTGTGTGAAGCATCAGATATAAAATTTGTTGGATGAGGAAAATTATATCTGCACCTACCCACTAAAAACAACATACCCACTAAAATAGGTAATTTGTGATAAATATCAGGATATTTGCCAAATAACTTCCCAAAGCATTCATCATGGTGACTGGAGACATTGGGAGTACCACTTAGCCTTTCCAGTTGATGAAAATCATCTCTCAGTGTAGTTCTTTATCGTCCCTACCTTTACTTTCGGGAATGAAGTCGTACTGAATATTTCGTACCAATTGCAATTTGGTACATTTTTAATTCATTATTTTCAAAAATTGAATCTTTGGAATCGACCAAAAGAAAAAAACTGTTATGGCTGTAACAAGGATTTTACTTTGCGCATGCGCAGAGGCTACTGTCAATTTTAAGGCCTTGATATTCATTGGGGACCATCTTAAAACTAATCCGCATAGTCTCTGAGAATGTCATCGAAATAGGATAGAAAATGTGGAAGTTATGGCTGTTACAAGGAATTCACGTTCGCGAATGCGGCTACTGTCAATTTTAAGACTATGATTTTCATAGGGGACTGTCTACAACCTAATCCGAATCATCCCTGGAACTTTATTTGAAATCGGACAATAACTTCGTATAGTTATGCCGGTTACAAGGATTTCACGACAGACACTCAGACTCACAGACTCTGAAACGTGAAACGCGAGTGGAAATTTCGATTTTGGAGAACTTTTTTTTTCAACCTTGAAAAGTGAAAACAAAGCTTCCGCTACCTTGGTAGACTCGGAAGCAAAATGTAACGTCTTCTCAGAATTTGATGTTTTATGTTTCAAGGTATGTAGAATCCCAAACGCTGCAAATTATTACGTAACGATTTACAATTTGTCAGTAGATATCATCCGTCTGCAAAGAACACTTATTTACCATTATTAATACCTATAAACTTAAACCACTTCCAACAAGCTAAACATCGTAATCCTGAAGGTGTCAGTGCCTTCAAAAGGTTCAATTTTTGGTTGATTCAAGGAAGAACAAGTGGGTGACATGTAACTATATTGAAACAAACAAAAAGCATTACATGTTTAATCTGCTGGAATTTTGGTCACTTCCGTCAGCAAAGTTGATGCAATTTACACTCGTGTTTCTGGCTCATCATTCGTCCAATGCACATTTAATGAGACAAATTCCAACTAACTTCTAAGGACCATTGGCAGATCGGGGAGGAAGAGGGGATTTAGGCCCCCAACACCGCAGAAACCAAGCCTGGCTGGCGCCCACAAGTTCTAATAAATATCGCAATAAAAGCGCATTTACCGGTTTTGGTTCGTCTGGGCGGTATTATTGATGCGATTCTATAAATTTAACGCTATCTTGAATAGACGAGAAAAAAAATCAACATTCACTGAGTAATTAGGTATTTTATCCTCATTAGACAAACGGTTGGCACCACAGAGCTCTGGGTGGTGTCAGAAAATTCTTAAAAATCTAGATACCTATTTTAAATTACATTTAATGTTTATCGAAATCATTCCATGGGAACCGGGCAAATGTATGTATGGCGGACGAACGGAAAAATTGAAAATTAAAGTAAATTAATGATAATAAAAATTAATAATTCATCAGGGGTCTAGTTTCGCCCCGACAGAAACTTATAAGGAGTAGAAATTGGGGAAAAGACGCTTTCAAAACCCCCTATCTCGAAAAATTTTGATATTACATCGTTTTTTTTTTCATCCATTTAAAATAGCGACGATTTTTAAGAATTGTTTGACAACATCCAGAGCTCTGTGGGACCAACCGTTCGCATAATGAGGCCAATTGATTACCCAATTTCTGAATGTTCAGGATGTTTTTTTTAAATCAATTTGAGCTTGTATTAGATTTCTATAAGCGAATTATACCACTTGGACGATCAAAAATTGTTACATGCTCGTATATTGTGAAATTCATCAGAACACGTGGGTCTCACTGTGGGTGACCAGTCCTAGAGGACCTACACCCCCTCCTGGTGCTTTGACGGTTGTTGAGTGTTCTCTCGCAATGTTGGTTGCGTCAATTACTTTGTTTGGACGAATGATTAGTCAGAACCGAGGGTGTGAATTGGTCATGAAGGTTCCCTGACGGAAGTGAGAAAAATGTCACCTGTTCTAATGGGATCTTTCATCGCTTCTTCGAATAGAATTTCATGTCACCCACTCGTGCTTCCTTAAACCAAGAAATTTTGACATTTTATCTCTTTACTTATCTTGGCACATGAACGAAAAACGCAGCAAATTATTACACATAGGTTTAGTATTTTTCTATAGTAAAAAAGTAAGTAAAGTAAAGTAAACAACTATTTCAGGTTGGATTTTCGTCCGACTGCCATTCCTGGCGTCACGGACTTCATCAGCTGTCTTCCTAAGGGAAGATCAGAATTTGTTCTAATGATTTCGCTCATGGCTTCCCATTGGCCTCACCGCCCTGGGTTTGGACGAGGGGGAACTGCGACCGACTTGCCCGAAAATATGCCGCAGAGGCGGGCCTCGAACTCACGCCCCCTGCAACCGGTTCGGGTCTCGTCTCCAGAGACACATGCCGTAACATAATCCATGTAACGATGAACACCACAACAAAACGCTGCAAATTATTACACAATGGTTTATTATTTTTCTATACACATCACTCATCTGCAAAGAAAATGGCTTTGCCATTGTTAACACCAACCAACACGAAGAAAAACATATATCGCATTTCGGTCAGATAAAATTTGAACGGAGATTAGGCCTCTTTTGCGATTCACACTCGTGTTTCTGGTTTATTGTAAGTCCAACTCTTAAGTTATCGTAGGGAGCGAACGGTTTGTCCTACAGAGCTCCGCGTGGTCTCTAAAAATTCTAAGAATTCAATACTATCTTAAATTGATGGAGAAACAATACCTTTATACCTAAATTTTTCGAGTTAGGGCGTTGTCCTACAGAGCTCCGCGTGGTCTCTAAAAATTCTAAGAATTCAATACTATCCTAAATTGATGGAGAAACAATACCTTTATACCTAAATTTTTCGAGTTAGGGCGTTTTCAAATAATCATAATGTGAAATAGAATATGATATAGAATCAGTATTGGTCATACCGTTGGTGCACATCCATTCTTGGATGTGCACGTGCGTTGACATGGAAAATTCATCTAGTTCATCTTCTAGTTAGTTTTTAGCTCATCACACAAGTTGTCTAGGAAGGCTAAAAGCAGTACCTATATAATATATTACTATTCTTCTACTATTATTCTACTACTATTATTCTAGAATATACGAATATTATTCTGACTAAATAAAGATTAGGAGAGTAGTGCTTCAAAACAGAGCACAACAATAATTATCAGCCGTTGTCACAAGAAAAAAAAAAAAAAAAAATCCATGGAGTATGAATTAATGAGAGAATTTTCGAAGAAACATTTTTTGTATTGAAGGCGCTCATAACTTTGGGATAATGATGTTTTGCTGGTAGGAACTTTTTGTCAAAATAAACTTGATTGTTGACCTTGCGCGATCAGTTGGTAAGTATCTATTATTAACGGAAAATCGGTGTTCTTCACGGAGTAATTTTTACGTGAAAATATTACGTGAGTGAAAGTAGCACTACGTAGGTACTTACGATATAATTCATTCGAAATCACGTCTCACAAAACATTCAAAATGATTGCAGAATGCGCTGGGTCACCTACTGAATAACATTTCGCGATTTCTCCTACATCCTGAGAGCCTGGTAATATCGGTTAGTACTCTTCGCGGGTCCGCGGACTCCGGGGGAATCCTCTCGACGCCTCTCCCCCAACGGGTTCCATGGTGTAATGGTTAGCACTCTGGACTTTGAATCCAGCGATCCGAGTTCAAATCTCGGTGGAACCTACAAATTTTTTTCCATCTCAATGATAATAATTATAGAATAATAGGAGAAAGCGAGTCTGTCAACTGTCACGTAATACACGGATCCATGCTTTGAATTTGTGCTCATCAGATTTCCAACTAACCAACCAAGTTTGAGAAAAATCTGGAAAAAAAGTTGAGAATAATAATGAGACAATGGAATAATTATTTTTTAGCTTATCACTATTATTTTGTTTCATGAATTGCTTTTGTTACTTTAGCCAGTAGGACCGCATCTTGAAATGACCTCCGTGAATCCGCTCTTCAAGTGACAATATCTCGGCTTTGAGACCGATGATTGATTGACGTTGGCACAGTGCAAAAGCCCGGTGCTTTTACACCAAACCCCGTCGGGAAGTATTGGGGAGAGGGTGAAAAAGGTTTTAAAGCCAGACGAAACGTAGTTAGCTTGACGTTCGCTTTGATCAGTTCGAGCACGCTCCTTGATCAATAATGGATTAAATCAATCTTCAGCTCGTCTGAACGGTCCCTCCTCCTCCTAGTTCGTACTTAATTAATTATTATTTGAAGACGCCAACGTAACGGATTCCTAATTTAATCAGACGTTTCATGAATAGTTGAGTGATAATGTTCGATTAGGGAATTAAAAACTTTGTTGGTATCGCTTTAGAAAGGAAACATCGTCCTTCCGCTTTCCCTCTTACAATAATGTAACCATAATATATTCACCATTTATAAATATAATGTGGGCGTCTGCGATATAATATATTTCGTTTGACTTAAGACTCATCCCAACTTCACAGAAGACACAAGAAACGGTTTACGTTTCAAGGTACGTAGAATCCAAAAATCGAATTAAACGCTGCAAATTATTACACAATGGTTTATTATTTTTGTATGTGAATCACTCGTCTGCAAAGCCATCAACCATCCAACATGCATGTTGGATGGTTGATGGCTTTGCAGACGAGTGATTCACATAAAAAATAATAAATTTCTTTTTATTAATAAATAAAAAATAATATTTTTTTTTTCTTTCTTCATGAAGAAAAACCTCGATCGCATTTCGGTCAGCTCTAATTTGAACGCAGATTAGGCCTCTTTTGCGATACACATTCGTGTTTTTGATTTATCGCACGTCCAACTTTAAATTCTCATAGTGAGCGAACGATATGTCCTAAAGAGCTCCGAGTGGTCTCAAAAAATTCTAAAAATTCTATAGAATCTTAAAGTGAAGGAAAAACAATACCTTTATATCAAAATTTTTTGAGTTAGGGCATTTTCAAAATTTCAAAATTGATTTTGGAACCCTTAGAAGTGACCTACATCAACCAAAATCTTCGGGGCATAACTTATCCCTGAATGAAGCCTACTTACCAAATTTCATCAAAATCGGTCAATGCTAAGTGGGGAAAGTGCCGCGTACGGCGGACGGACGGCCAAATTTTGGTTTATTATTTTCAATAATGAACCTTTGGAATCGACCAAGAAAAAAAAAATTTAACACCCCCTCAAAATTTGATGGTTTTTGTTTCAAGGTACGTAGAATCCAAAAATCGAATAAAAATTTGGCCGTCCGTCCGCCGTACGCGGCACTTTTGCCACTTAGCATTGACCGATTTTGATGAAATTCGGTATGTAGGCTTCATTTGGGGTCTAGTTGTGCCCCGAGGCTTTTGGTTGATGTAGGTCACTTCTAAGGGTTCTAAAATTTGAAATTTTGAAATTTTGAAAACGCCCTAACTCAAAAAATTTTGATATAAAGGTATTGTTTTTCTTTCAATTTTGGATTCTATAGAATTTTTAGAATTTTTTGAGACCACCCGGAGCTCTGTAGGACAAACTGTTCGCTCCCTACAAGAATTTAAGGGTTTATATTGAAATATATATATATATATATATATATATATATATATATACAAATCAAAACACGAGTGTGAATCGCAAAAGAGGCCTTATCTCCGTTCAAATTAGAGCTGACCGAAATGCAATCGATTTTTTTTTTGATTTTTTTTACGTAAACCAACAAGTTTCGAGGGGATGTTAAACTTTTTTTTCGGTCGATTCCAAAGGTTCATTATTGAAAATGATAAACCAAAATTTGGCCGTCCGTCCGCCGCACGCCGTACCTACGTGGTACTTTCCCCACTTAGCATTGACCGATTTTGATGAAAATGTGGGCTGCCCAGAAGATTTTGGTTGATGTAGGTCACTTCTAAGGGTTGAAAAATTAGGTTTGAAATTTTGAAAACGCCCTTACTAAAAACGCTGCAAATCATTGCTCAAAGGTTTATTATTTTCTGTATAGATCACCCTTCTGTATAGATCACTGGTTCTCCATCAATAGCACCTACCACCATCTGTATTCTCCCTTGACCTTCCCTCTCAAATTTTAGCTTCCTGCGTTCAATAGGAGTAAAAATGGTTTTGGAGCTCACTCAGCTGATCAGTGATCTGAAGAGTGAAGAAGATCTCCTCGAATGCTGGAGACGCCTGGAAGAGCACTTCCATTCAATAGGAGTAAAAATGGTTTTGGAGCTCACTCAGCTGATCAGTGTTCTGAAGAGTGAAGAAGATCTTCTCGAATGCTGAAGACGCCTGGAAGAGCACTTCCATTCAATAGGAGTAAAAATGGCTTTGGAGCTCACTCAGCTGATCAGTGATCTGAAGAGTGAAGAAGATCTCCTCGAATGCTGGAGACGCCTGGAAGAGCACTTCCATTCAATAGGATTGAAAATGGCTTCGGAGCTCACTCAGCTGATCAGTGATCTGAAGAGTGAAGAAGCCTTTGAGCAATGATTTGCAGCGTTTTTTACCCACCAACATTTTATTTACCTACCAACTTTTTTTTACCTACCAGCTAGGTACTACCTACCACACCATACTGGCTTCACACCTTCACAATCAAGTTTATTAGAAAGAACTAAACGCTTCACACTCGATTGGAAAAATAGAAAGCTTCTTATGGAAATTTGATTACTGGTTACGCAGAAGGCAAAACTGTAAACAAATCGAAGAAATGAACAGCGATCGCATTTTAGTCCGATAAAATTTGAATGGAGATTAGACCTCTTTTGCGATTCACACTCATGATTCTGTTTTATCGAAGGAAAACCTTCAAGTACTCGTAGGGACCGAACGGTTTGTCCTACAGAGCTCCGGGTGGTCTCAAAAATTTTTAAAAATTCAATACTATTTAAAATTGGTGAAAAAATGATACCTTTATTTCGAGAGTTTTCGAGCTAGGGCACTCTTGAAAATTTCAACCCTTAATTTTCACCCCTTAGAAGTGACCTACATCAACCAAAAGCTTCGCGGCACAACTAGACCCCAAATGGAGCCCATATACCAAATTTGAACCAAATCGGTCCAGTGTTGCTAAGAAAAGTGCCGCGTACGGCGTACGGCGGACGGACGGAAATTTGTTTATTCGATTTTCGTATTCTACGTACCTGGAGACGCCTGGAAGAGCACTTCCATTCAATAGTAGTAAAAATGGTTTTGGAGCTCACTCAGCTGATCAGTGATCTGAAGAGTGAAGAAGATCTCCTCGAATGCTGGAGACGCCTGGAAGAGCACTTCCATTCAATAGGAGTAAAAATGGTTTTGGAGCTCACTCAGCTGATCAGTGTTCTGAAGAGTGAAGAAGATCTTCTCGAATGCTGAAGACGCCTGGAAGAGCACTTCCATTCAATAGGAGTAAAAATGGCTTTGGAGCTCACTCAGCTGATCAGTGATCTGAAGAGTGAAGAAGATCTCCTCGAATGCTGGAGACGCCTGGAAGAGCACTTCCATTCAATAGGATTGAAAATGGCTTCGGAGCTCACTCAGCTGATCAGTGATCTGAAGAGTGAAGAAGCCTTTGAGCAATGATTTGCAGCGTTTTTTACCCACCAACATTTTATTTGCCTACCAACTTTTTTTTACCTACCAGCTAGGTACTACCTACCACACCATACTGGCTTCACACCTTCACAATCAAGTTTATTAGAAAGAACTAAACGCTTCACACTCGATTGGAAAAATAGAAAGCTTCTTATGGAAATTTGATTACTGGTTACGCAGAAGGCAAAACTGTAAACAAATCGAAGAAATGAACAGCGATCGCATTTTAGTCCGATAAAATTTGAATGGAGATTAGACCTCTTTTGCGATTCACACTCATGATTCTGTTTTATCGAAGGAAAACCTTCAAGTACTCGTAGGGACCGAACGGTTTGTCCTACAGAGCTCCGGGTGGTCTCAAAAATTTTTAAAAATTCAATACTATTTAAAATTGGTGAAAAAATGATACCTTTATTTCGAGAGTTTTCGAGCTAGGGCACTCTTGAAAATTTCAACCCTTAATTTTCACCCCTTAGAAGTGACCTACATCAACCAAAAGCTTCGCGGCACAACTAGACCCCAAATGGAGCCCATAGGGTAAGAGCACCAGTCATTGGCCACTTAACAACGTTTATCTTCATACCTGCTTCATTTTTGATGGTATTTGTTTCTTTCCTGGTTTTTTAGGAAGCTTAACATCCAAATATTACGATACAATAACAATTTCAAACAAATAAAAGATCTAGTAAATGTTTTTTTCAATTAGTTTCGTAAAATCCGTTTTCCCCCAGTCATTGGCCGGGAGTTCCTAATATTGGCCACCTTGTCCCCAGTCATTGGCCACCCTTTATTCGTCGTTTTCTGCTCCACTGTGACGGAAAACTTCACAATTTTTTTTCCGGCAGGCAGGTGAGAAAGCCCTAAAGATCCACAGATCGAGTTGGATCTCGTAAGATACCTTGAAGGGACCGCGTTTTCGAGGTTATGTGGAATCCCCCACTTAAAAAACATCTCCTTTTCTCCCACGCTGAAAGCTCAGCCTAGAACCATTTAACTCATTACTTCTGGCTGTGTCCTATACCGCTTCATTAGTACCAGATGGGGGGGACGGACCAGGTGCTCCCTTCTGTCTCTGTCCCGTTCTAACCATGTCGTCCTTGTGAGGATACTCTCTGTGTACTCTCATACACTGCCACAAGACTCCAGCTCCTTTCACCTTCCAGCATCTTGCTGACAACAGTTTCTGGCGTTGAACTTTGGGGAGCTAACCACAGTTCTTCTAGCAGCTGATTTCTTTCAACCATCTATATGATACATTTGAAAAACCATCTTCTCTCTTCTGGTAGTGCAGGCATGTTGGGACAGTTAAACCTTTCCCATTTTATGCAGATAGGCATAAAACAGTCCATGTCCTGTGAAGAAACTGTGTAAGGAAAAAGTTCAGTCCTTCATGCTTCCTGTCTAACCATGTCTCAATGTTTGGCACTAGCCGTGCAGACCACTGTTCTCTATCATTCTTCAGTCCATATCTCTAGCCAGTTTGCCAAAGTGCGCTCTCTTTTTTCCTTGGCTATGCAGGACCAGTCTCCTACATCCCTTCTATCGAAGATTATTTTTCTCTTTGAAGACATCAGCTGAATTGGTATGACGCTGGTAAGGACATAGACTGCAGGTTTGGACACCGTTCGGTAAGCGCCAGGCGATTCGTATAGCTCATCTTGGCTGTGCAGCTATTAAATTTCTGTTGGGGACATGCCTCACTCAACGCATCCGTCCACACCTCATCTCTATAAAAGAGAATTGACTCCACCACTGTCATCATCAAGCGTCTTTTGCATGGTCTAGAGTCATTTACGTTCCTCATAAAGTGACAGAGCTGCTGATTTTTGTGCAGCCCTGTCTGCAGTTCTTCTTATATGTTCACAAGATGTGATTTTTGTGTCAAACATGACATCTAGATACCTTTCTGCTGGTTTAGTTGTTACTTCGGCGTTAGAAATCCTAATCGGAATGATGGTAGCTATGAGCTTATGCGTGATATGACTAACTCTGTCTTTGCTGTAGCTAGTGCCTGACTGTGTTCTTCCATCCACTCCATTGCTCGTGACATTGTCTGCTATCGTTCGGCATGGACTGAATCCATTGTCCTTGCTGCCACATCAGCATAATTCTACGAGAAAATAGTCCTCATGCATTTCCAATCGTAGGAAACCATCGTATGATGCATTCCACAGTTGAGGACCAAGTACGAGTACATATCCATGAGCAGCCCCTGATATGATATCTCTCGTTCTTACCCCTTGAGCAGTCTCCTATGTCTGTTCTCAAATGTCTTCACAAATTTTCATGACCTAAAAGGTGGGCTGACCAGAATGAAACGTGGAATTTATAGGTAATGAAACGAAGAACTGCATACAAACTCAACTGAGAACTGACAAGAACAGAACGAAAAACTATATAGAGTACGAAGGCACGTTTTGGTTGAGGCTATGCATTGGAGAGTTAACTAAAATTCATTTACCATTCCAAGATCTAAGAAGAATGGAACCAATCAAACGTATTTTCTTACATTTCCCTGGAATCATTTTAGTGCCAGAAATAATAGCTTCTTGACTAAAAATTATTCATAGTAGATCTGAATATTAATATGAGAGTGCTTATATAAATAAAATTTTTATTTATTATAAATAAAACCATTTATATAAGCATTCTTGGTAGTTAAAACCATGTGGCCAATGATTGGGGTAGGAAAAATTCGCATCATTTCAGTCATTGGCCACCCGGCCAATAACTGGAGGAATCACCCTTGCTATCATCCAATTATTAGCCGGCCTTATATTTTCCATAGTTTGTTAAAATTCCATGTCCTGGTGGCAGAAATTAACTAATAATTTACTAGTGACCATGCAAACACAAGAAAAACTGCATCAAATTTGAAAACAACCACATCAAACCCTTAAGAATGAGTTGGGGTACGCTTATCGTTTTCATAAGAAACAGGTGTGATGATCATAATTCTGGGACCTTCACCACTTGAAATGAGTTTGAGCGGTTTATATAGGGCTTCACTGTAACTTTCAAGATCCAACTGCCTTCTAGAATAGACACTTAAAATGAGGAAAACATTCAAAATGATCCAAGAGAGAATTGTGTGGTAAAAAACTAACTTGAAAAACTATGTGGCCAATGACTGGGGGGTGGCCAATGATTGGTGCCTTTACCCTATACCAAATTTGAACCAAATCGGTCCAGTGTTGCTAAGAAAAGTGCCGCGTACGGTGTACGGCGGACGGACGGAAATTTTTTTATTCGATTTTCGTATTCTACGTACCTTGAAACGTAAAACATCAAATTTTGAGGGGGGGTTAAAATTTTTTTTTTTCTTGCTCGATTCCAAAGGCTTATTATTGAAAATAATAAACCAAAAAATTGATATATAGGTATTGTTTTTCGTTCAATTTTAGACAGTATAGAATTTTTTGAAACCACGCGGAGCCCTGTAGGACAAATCGTTCGTTCCCTGAAAGAATTAAAAGGTTGGACTTACGATAAATCAGAATCAGAGTGTGAATAGCGGAAGAGGCCGAATCTTCGTTCAAATGTTAGCTGACCGAAATACGATCGATGTTTTTCTGCAATTTGGTTGGTGGTAACAATGTCTAAGCCGTGTTCTTTGCAGACGAGTGATCTATAAAGAAAAATAATAAACGTTTTTGTAATAATTTGCAGCGTTTTTTCTTCTCAGAACCCGACAAATAATTTTGTGTAGGCACTAGAAAGAGGAGAAATTTAACGTTCTTTCCAACGGTGCCCATAGTTTTACATTTGCTGGGTTATTTGAGGTAGTTATGGTAATTTTAGTGACATGTAGTCGAAAATACGAAAAAATTACAAAATTTGTAATTCAATATGGGTATGGGATTAAAACAAAATTGCTATATCTTTTTACTTAAATTAGATGTTTAACTGATTCAAACTCCCGAAGTCACATGGGACATCCTGTGTATCAGGTGGGTTTCTATGTGCGTTTTATTTCGGTCGTATGGTGTCACAGAAAGATGCGAGCATCGGACATAGGCAGAAAAATACCTCCCGAAAAGTTGTTGAGCAACGGATAACGACTGTAGGTTCAACGACCTGAATCGGGGGTGGCAGAAACCTCAACTTTCTGAAGGG
Source organism: Apolygus lucorum (assembly GCA_009739505.2). Lineage (NCBI taxonomy): Eukaryota > Metazoa > Arthropoda > Insecta > Hemiptera > Miridae > Apolygus > Apolygus lucorum. Next base: position 28,593,279 of record CM019177.2, read on the forward strand.
AAATTAGTGAAGTCATACGTGAGTGGTCCCTTGTTAGAGATCGGGAGTTTGTTGTGGTGACAGTAGAGGTGAATGTCCTCTGGTCAAGTCTTGACCATTTCAGTTTGTTGTCCTCACTTGGACTACAAGAAAGTAAGGAATCATGCACGAGATGCTTGACATCCTCTTTTCAGATTCGTTTCTACATCATATAATTTTTTAGGATTGACCAATAATTTCGGGACAGAGAATTCTGAAACCGTTGATTAGCTGATTTGTTTCAGTTTCTGAAGTAATCAGTTGTAGATTTTCTACGAAGTTGTCGAGAAGATTTACTTACAATACCCTCCTTTGGAAAATTCGTGCCAGGCACTTGATTATGCAAAAACCCGCACGACCGTTCAGTCTTGAAGGAGGGGTAAACCCACTGCGCCGTGACATTAGTACGAGCTTGGCGACTCCAGTTGGCCAACATCAACACTGTTGATGTTGATGGCATCAGACATCAACTATGTAATACTGATACTGACGACAAACATCAACTATTATTTTTACGATACATCTACTATATGGATAATAGCAGCAACTATGTAGATAGACCCAACAAAACGTACTATGTCAATTGATCGGGATTGTGGTCAACTGGAAACAACACCTTCTTCGCCGAGCTTTCGGTTTATTTATTATCTTCTTTAGGGCTCGAAGGTTGTTTATTTAGTGACACCACCAAACGTCCATAAATAAAGAGAAGATGGAGACACCATCATAATTATAGAAGATAAAACAACCTTCGAGCCCTGAAGAAGGTAATAAATTTACCGAAAGCTCGGCGAAGAAGGTGTTGTTTCCAGTTGACCACAATCCCGATCAATTGACATTGCATGGATAATTATTGTTGATTTCATTCTGTCTTCATTATAATATTATTATTCATTATTCAAATCTTGTCTGTAACGGCTCTCACTCAATGATACTGCCAACCGGTGATTATTTATTATGCACTCATAAAATAGTGAGCTATTTCTAGTTATTAGAAATAGCCGTTGTGCTGAGGTAAAATAATGTGTATTCTCTGGCAAAGACGTTCCCATGGGTCAACGACCGTTCAGAGCAAGGGTTGTCACCTGGAGTGTCAGAGTCGTGACATAAGTAAAAGTGACTATATTTTTTCTATGTCCAGAGGTTTTTGGTCCTTCCAGTTGGTATGGAAAGGTGAATGCCCTCAAAAACTGGGTTTCTTCCTAGATTACCTATATTATTACCTATACAGGGTGTATCCCCCCTCCCCCCCATCGCTAAAATAATTATTTTTGGAGATAAAACAAAATTTCATTCTTCATGGTTTTTTGCAAGGAATTCAAATATGACCACGTTGCGCACCGCGCAATTGCGCAACCGTGCGCAATCGGCACAAGCTTTGTTATTTCAAACCCCTGGTTTTTTTATTGCAGATTTGGATTCTACGCAAAATTTCAAGAATTTTATACCTCTCAACCGATTTTTTTTGGTTTCGCACAACCCGTCCAGTGAGCGCGCAAAACATGCGCAACCCCTGGTTTGTGCAAAAATTGAGATGGAGGTAGACCCCAAGTGTGATACATGGTTTTTCATTAATTTTCCACGCTGAATCACTTAGTGGTATCCATTTTCGGGTTTAGCTGGAATTTTTCGAAACGGCGGCCGAAAATTATGTGGTTTTTAATGGAAAATCGCTCTGTTTCTATCCTTCTGAGTTAAGACGCAATTTTAATTGTTTTGGTCGGCTACCTCTACCCTTAAATTCTAGAGGAGGGAAAGACAATAAAATTTAATGGTAACAACTCGTGAGACCCTGTATATCAAGTTAGTCTACGCGTTGAGCTCTTCTCTTTGCAGAAGTCGTTGAAAACTTCGCTCTAACAATTAATATACCTTTCCACCAACATATTAGCCTTAATTTAAATAATTTACAAATGTATCTTGCAATTTAATATAGCAACATACAAGTTTTATTGAAACCATTTTGCTGTATTCTATTCTTTAGGAAGCGACAAGACATCATTCAGGCATTTAAATATTAAACCAATCAACTGCTATGTACAACATAGTTATATGTCATTATCACGGTGAAAAAAAATCATTGTTTTTAATAATCAGAGGCAAAAATTTTCGTGCGATGGCCGGGAATCGAACCCGGATCAACTGCTTGGAAGGCAACTATGCTCACCATTACACCACCATCGCCGAGTTGTCGGAGAGCGAGTAGATTGAAATGTCGTTTAGCAAATTCACTCAAGGCGGCCCCTGATCACAAATTGGTACGCTAAGGTTATTATTTTCATGCTCAGGTCCGTAATTTGAAATGAAATTTGGTTGGTTCCTCTAAGCATAGGAGATTTTGCTGGAGTTCGGTACATTGTGGGTACGGTAGGCAGTTGCTGGACTGCTAGAGGATCCTCCTAGGAAGGATATAACTCAAGGAGACGATTACTTGATCGATAAGCAAGAAAGAAAAATAAAAAGGTAAACCCCCTCAAAGTTCAATTGTTTACGTTTCTAGGTACGTAGAATCCAAAAATTGAATAACAAAAAATTATCCGTCTGTACGCCGTACCCGTAGGTACTGTGCCAAGTTTCCTTTAACAAATTTTGATGAAATTTGGTACTTAAATATGTTTATTTGGTATTTTTTTTATTTATTATTTATTATTTTTTTTATCGGCTCCAAATGGGGTCTTCATTTGTCCCGAAGCTTTTGGTTATTCATTGTCAGTCGTCACTTTTATGGGGGAAAATGATTCAAAACGATTCATAACGGTATACCGGTATAACGGTATACCTACTTATTATGTATTGTTATTCTTCATGTATTGTTCTTCATGTATATGTATTGTGATTACTTATGTATTGTTGTTCTTCATTCTTCGAAACAGCGACGATTACGGTTTATAACTGTTTGACTCCACCCAGAGCTCCGTGGGACCAACTGTTCGCCTAATGAGGATGATTCATAATTACCTAATTAGTGAATGCTCATGACGTTTTTTCATTATTTTAAAATAAGGTTCAATTCTCAGAAACGAATGATAACAGAAATCTATCAGAACACGCCGATGACAGCCCAGCCACCTTTCAACAACAAAAAACAGTTTTCACCCGATGTACCTAATATTATTAGATGATAATATTGAGGAAGTACGTTAACGTTTTATATTACCATGAGAACCCACAATGGGACATAATTTGAAATCTGAAATGGATACCCTAAGAGTTATAAAAATCTCTCTCCCTCACACAAACCTTCACCTGAGACCACAATCGCATTTCTAGCGCCCCGAATTTGAAAGAATTATCCAGAACCTACGATAACCAAAAGGTGGATAATGAATCCCCCCTCTAACTCTGGAGCCAGTCTGGCATCAAATACGCGATTTATCGCTATAAATAGCAGTAAATTTACCGCTTATAAGCGGTTTCGGGAGTCCTGGCTACAGGGTGACTCCAACGTTTTGTTATACCGTGCCGCAAAGAATAGCTCTCGAAAATCCAGGGGTGCAATAATTATCTATGATTCCTGAATTTTAAAGCTAGCTCTCATTAGGTTGGTTTGGTGTCCCATTAGTAAGCCCTAATAGACACCAAAATTTTGAAAAAAATAGTGTATTTTGTGGGTATATTGCCCTCAATTGCCCCCTCCCCTTACGAATTTCGACACTCTGGGGAGTGGTAGGGTCGAACAAAAATAGGAACAACACACCTCGGTTGAATATTGAGGGCTAGGTACGTACCGCGCTCAATTTACTGTAAGGATACGCTTGATTTTCAGCAAATAACCCTCCGTTTCTCCCCCTCAAACTCATGATTCAAAATTCTGGTGACATAGCGCACAACTATAATAGATTTCTACGTCGAACGAAAAATAATCACGAAAATCGGTGGGAAAACAACCAAGGAGGGTAAGTACACAAGATTTTGTCACACACACAGACATACACCTATGGTTTTTGTGCGGATGTGGATTCTGATTAATCTATAACATATTTTTGAGTAGTTATTTTTCTTTTCCGTTGATTGTTGTCCTCCTGTAGGGAGAATGGGGGAATGGCAACCACGTATCTTCGAGACGTTCCCTCTTCTGGAAAAACGCTGCAAATTATTACACAATGGTTTATTATTTTTCTATATTTATCACTAGTTTGCAAAGCCACCAACCATCCAACATGAAGAAAAACATCTATTGCATTTCGATCAGCTAAAATTTGAACGGAGATTAGGCCTCTTTTGCAATTCACACTCGTGTTTTTGATTTATCGTACGTCCAACCTTTGAATTCTCGTAGAAATCGAACGGTTTGTCCTACAAGGCTCCGCGTGGTCTCAAAAAATTTTAAAAATTCTATACTATCTCAAATTGAAGGAAAAAAATACCTTTATATCTGAAATTTTTGGGTTAGGGCGTTTTCAAAATTTCAAAATTGATTTTGGAACCCTTAGAAGTGACTTACCTCAACCAAAATCTTCGGGGCACAACTGAACCCCAGAAGGAGCCTACATACCAAATTTCATCAAAATCGGACAATGCTAAGTGGCAAAAGTGACGCGTACGGCGTACGGACGGCCAAATTTTTATTCGTTTTTGAATTCTACGTAGGTACCTTGAAACGTAAACCATTATATTTTGAGGGGGTGTTAAAAAATTTTTTTTCTTGGTCGATTCCAGAGGTTCATTATAGAAAATAATAAACAAAAATGGGTTATCAATTGGATTTTGTTTCATGCTTGTTTCCCAAATGTAACGCACTTTCAGAATTTAACGAAGTTTTTTTTCGCTATAATTAAGTTACAATGATGTGAAGATCCAAACCCAAAAAGTAGATATGGCTGGCATTCCCCATCACAGTGGCTAATCCCGTCCACATTTTTAGGAAGTGCAAAACATTTGATCTTCGAACATAGAGTCCGAGGGTTCTGACTGAATGATTTCAGGAATGGAAGCAACGTCCGAACAAGAGAATTATAAATGTATAAAACGAGTCAAACGAGTTTAATTATCTCAAGTAGGTACCAAGTGACACAAAATAAAATTTCAACAATTAAAAACATAGGTAACTTTTTCTAAAACGATATTTTTACAATTGTTCAGACTCTAGAAGTAGACTTTTCACTATCACATGAGATTGACAAGACATCCATCATTGGCACAAAATTGTGATAGCTGGTGTTGATTAGCAACTCGTCAAAATTTAGGCTGATTTTTGCTGTTTGTTACTTTGGCTGGGATTACCCCAAAACGTGTGGGTGGCATTACCCCAAGAATGTTTACTTTTTTCAAAAACAATAGCCGAACCATCCCAACATCTTCAAGTTGACTTTTTCAACTACCAAGTTGTAGCATAGCAACTTCAGTTGATGATACATTACAATGAAGTTAGAATATAATTTTAAAAACCACCTGCCTTGATTATTGAAGGCTAATTGGAAAATAAACATAACTGTCTTCAAATTCTTCTCACAAATAAACCAACTGTAGATGTAACCTCAGGGCATTATAACCTTATTAGATAGTTCACTACACTATCAGGAGAGAGCATTATGATCAGCTTCTCATTCAGTTGCGCCATTTTTTCAAAACTTCCTTGGCCGCCATTACCCATTGGCTGCCATTCCTCCATTCTCCCCTACACCAGATTATTCGCGTAAGAGTCTTAACTTTCACACTGTGGGATGTCCTAATAATAGATAAGTCTAGTGAAGGGGGGTTGTGATCTAAAATTAATGTGGAACTGAAATTTGTTTTACTATCACAAAGTTCGTGTTTTAAGGGTGACTACACCTGCGACGTGACGATTTGACTGTCGCAATGTTGGCGAAGAGAAGTTATTGAACAACACGAAGAACCTTGTTGGCAAAACACCCGAATATTTAGCAGTTTCGAAAGGTCGATCGGTCGTTGTTTGAAAAATGAGGGTGGAAACGCCATTCATCGATTTGAAGAAAACCGTGATGAAACCGTACACGGTCGATTAAGCCACCGTGACTCGGAGGGTTCGTGCTTCCAGCCTCAACATCCGCTTGGGATATCGAATAAATGGCTTCTCATTTGGGAGGGATTAGGAGAAGAGGACCTTTAATACGGCGGGATGATGATTTATGCGGCCACGGCGCCTTCCTTTCAAGACCCCGTCGACATGACCGCTTCACACGTTTCCCTCGTCGGCTTGAGCCGCACGCATCACGCTCTCTCCGGACACACAAACTGCGCGCTGGGTTTCCTGCGCTTACTCTTGGAAAATTGAAAATTCTTATGCAACATTCGAACTCTTTGTAGTTCGAATGTTGCATAAGAATTTTCAATTTGTTTGAGAATATTTCATGGGTTCCTGAATTAAGGATCAAATCACTCCTGCGATCACGAATGTTGAAATCGGACGCTGTTTGACTAAGCGACCACTCTTTATCTTTCGCTTTTCCTGAATACGGCACATCAAAATGACGGTTTTGAGTTAGGTTCAATGTGAGATACACCTATACGAGCCTTTTTTCTCTTCCGAAAGTTGTTGAGAAACTCTTTGCTGATTCTGCAAGTAGATACCAAAAAGCAGAACCTCCAATTAAAAAAACCGATAGGAAATACTCACTTTTGGTAGCACGACAGACGCTGATCTACGAAGGGAATCCAGAAAAAAAAGGTTCCCGAATCTTTTGGCTTGCCCCTAATCAATGAGTAAATTTGAAACTTTCAGGGATTTTCAGTTGATGTGGTCTGGTAACACTGAACTTTTCTTGTAATCTGCTTTTGCGCCTGGAAAGTGTAATCTAACCTTGACAAGGAGGATCGAGAGGATACCGTGTCCAAAATTGAAATTCGTTTTGTGATCAGATTTTTTACCCTAGAAGGGTTACCCGCGGCTGAAATTCATCTAGAACTCACATCATGATTATATAATTATCTTGAACGAGGTTCCACAATAAATTTCGCAAGGTAATGCTGTTTTGTGGCTCTTGAGGGCAGCAATAAAGCTCAAAAGACCACGTATGCTCTCAAAACAATGCGTGCTGCTTATGCATGGCAATCCTAGTCCCAATGGGGGCCTTGATTTTTTTTTAGATTTTTAATCGAAAGTCGACTACATTCTGAGAATTTTGGCACCAACCGCGACCTTCTAGCGTGAGTAGATCTATTTCTAAGATTTTTCAAAGTTTCGACCGTTTATGACGTCACGCGTCCCGCTCGCCTGGGCCGGACCCCCTAGCCCACTGTGACGTCATAAACGGTCGAAACTTTAAAAATTCATAGGATGAGATTTACACACGCTAGAAGGTCGCGGTTGGTACCAAAATTCTCAGAATGAGGTCTACCTTAGATTAAAAATAACAATAAACAGTTTTTCCTACCTAGGCGCACACCCTACTCGATCGTTGGGGCGTTTTTTGTTTGGCGGTGGACTTTTTACCGACTTCTGCTGGGGTAGTGGGTTCAAGGCTCATCGCCGGCAGCGTGCGTTTTTCGGCGTCCGGGGCTTTCATCGTCCCCTCGTCACAACCCTTCGGCGATGAGGCATTGGGAAGCCATGAGCGAAATAATCAGAACAAATTCTGATCTTCCCTTTGTAAGACAGTAACTGTTGATGACGTCCGCGACGCCAGGAGTGGCAGTCGGACGAAAATCCACCCTGAAATAGTTGTTTACTTACTTACTTACTTAATCCTGGTCCAGGATTCAAGTGAGAAATTGTCCCTTATCTCCCATATTCTCCGGACCTCGCCCCGTCCGATTACCTCCTCTTCATGTTGAGCACACTATCCAAAATATTGGACAAATTTGTCAAAATTCAGTTAAATTCATACTAAATAGGAAATAAATCATAAAACCCCAATCAACTCAGCTTTTAGTGTAGGGTCAGTCCAACATTCATCCAGATCAGTTACTGATCTTCGAAGCTTCCTCAAAGCTAACTCTGGAGAATTGCAGCATCCTATGGTAACAGTTACTATTGTGAGTCACATAAGTCCATCGAGAAAATTCAGTGGTAGTTCTTGCGATATTTTCCAAGTCTCGTGAGCTCTGGACAGGATCGGATTCCTCGAAATCATGACCAGGAATGAATAGAAGGATGACCGATTTGGTGTACCTACCGTCTTCTCCCGTCGAACAGTGGTCTATAATCTCCCCCCTTCGGCACTCAGACTACCGCTCCTATCTAATACTTTGAAAAAGTTGCAGATCATTCTAGACGTTGGCTCATCATAGTTCAATTGCCTGAACTAATTAGCTCCATTAAATTATTTTACTGAACTCTCAAATTGTGATCGGTTCTAGAAAAACCGTGCAAAAAATATGAGTGTTCATTCCAATTTTAGCAGGTTCTTTTTAAATTATGCGACAGTACAGCAGTTGTGTTCTTATAGTTCTCTCTTCCTACACTTGTTGGTTTTAAGAATTCGATGAAGTTGTTGGTTTTAAAACTTGGCGGTTTTAACAATACGATAAAGTTCTAACGTAATGAAATTACATGTTTTTTTTCTTTAACGGAAGAAGAAAGGAAATTTCATTTTCATTATAACGTTTTGTTATTTTTAATAATTTGCGAATTTTGGGACTTTTCTTGATGCACCATCCTTATTTTGGTGGCGTATCTTCTTTGCCTATGAAAGTTCTGTGTTTAGAATTTTCATCAAAACTTCGAGCTCAATGCCTCCCCCATGAAAGCAGGTCTTCTAGAAATGCTAGTTGCATGAAACATCGAGTCGGAGGTGCACGTTCCGGGATTTATGAAGGATAGATGTCGGTATCGATGCGAAACGAGAGAGCACTCAGCGGGTAGACGGAGAGCTAGCAGGAAGGCAGCTAGAATAGGTGCGCAGTAAACAAGGGAGTTATGACAGGCTGTAAACAGTTCAAGCTGATCAGAAGTCCAGTCAACCTCTGACAGTAACTATCTCTAATTCATGCTCCCGAGCCTTTTACGTTCCATTTTACTGGCTGCCGTATCTTTCAGAGGATACGGAGAATACTGCGTCGCTGCTCTCTCGAGACTGCAAAATATTTCATGAATATTGTAGATATTGTTTACTCATATCTCAATTTATACTGCTGATTTCCATTTACCTCTCATCACAACCTGTCAACAATACAGTAATGGTTAATAATTTTAGAAGTTAATGGTTCAACTCCTTCAGGTAGCATAATCAAAAAGAACACATAGAATTCGTTGAGGTGCCTGATTAATTGAGTGTGTTTTTAAGATCAACGTCCCTGAATGTTTTCTGAAATAACAAACATCAACATGATCGAGAACGTCTCTCCATTTATGACGATTTTCGCTCTTTTCGATTCCTACTGACCGAATTGAGGTGAAATCAATGAGAAAGCTTCAAGATCACACCCGAACGACTCTATTTTTTGGGATATACCAAACAATAAGGAACACCCCAAAAATCAGAATACACCCAGGCTATACAGGGTGTCCCGGAAGTTATGGTCCACCCTCCGGCATTTTCGTATTTAATTACGTAATAAAATGGGCTCTACGCCATTTTTCATATTTTTTTGTAAAGAATTCAGGAAAAATACTTTTGCGCAAAAAATGCGCGCAATCGTGCGCAATTGACACTAACTTTGTTTTTTCAAACAGGAACCCCCATTTTTTATTGCAGATTCAGATTTTACGTCAAATTTAATGAGAAATTCATACCCGAATCGATTTTTTTCATTGCGTGCAACTGGTACTTTTCGCGCGCAAATTGACCATGGTGAGCAAAAGTGATTTTTTTTAACCCTAAGTGTGGCACATTATTTTTCATTATTTTTGACGCTGAATCACGTGGTGAGGTCCTTTCTTCGATTTCATCGTTATTTTTCCAAATTTAGAAGGAAAAATAATGTGTTTGGACTTTATTTTCCCTCACCCTTTCGCAATACGGGCTGGGTGGGGACCTGGCTGGATTAAAAAGAAATTCCTCACTTCTAAATTTTTAAAAAAAATATTGGAAAGTAGGTAGGTACTTTACTACTTTAATTTAAACAAAACAAAAAATCATTAAGCTTCTCATCTCAAAATTTAAAAAAAAAATTAAAATTAATAAAATCTCCGAAAAAAAGTATTGATAAAAACTAAGATAATAATAATGAAATTAAAAAATCACAGCAACTGCTGGAAATTACCTCCTTTTGCCTGCAGACAAGTAACAAGTAACTTTTTGCAATTTTTTGCGCAAAAGTATTTTTCTTGAATTCTTTACAAGAAAATATGAAAAATGGCGTTGGGCCCATTTTATTACGTAATTAAATACGAAAATACCGGAGGATGGAACATAACTTCTGGGACACCCTGTATACCAAATAACAATAATATTTTAATAACACTATTATAATGATGTTACTATTTCTAAATGGTGTATCAGGATCGACTCGCCAAACTTGAGAGATCGATTCTACGAGGTATTTCCAACTAAACAACGCAGCAAATTATTATTGTTTTCTGTAAAGATCACCCAATCCAAATTTCCCACATGTTCCACTGAATTAATTAAAAATCATTGCCCAAAGGTTTATTATTTTCTGTATAGATCAACCTTCTGTATAGATCCATCCCTGTCGACCGTAGGTACCTACTATCTATTAGGGCCTTTTTGAAAATTTCAACCCCAACCACCAACCAAATGGAAATGAAGAGTTGAAAATTTCTATTCTAAATGTACAACCTTACTGATTTATTAGACATTTTAAAATAACATTTTTATTGTGATTCCGCGTTCGAAATTTCTTCTAAGAATTACTTTTAGTGAATTTTCAAGAAAAATGATGCTGTTGCCTCAAAATTTTTAAATTGGACTTTTTCGAGAAATTTCTTCGTTGTAATCCGGTTTGGAACATTCTGAAATGATCCCTAAAGAGTGTAAAAAAAGATTTCTTCGAAAATTCGCTCATTAATTCATGCTGCGTGAGTGGACTTTTTTCCTTCCATGATGCGAATTTGTCTAGCTCAATTTTCAAAAATAATCCTTTCAAGACTAGATAGGTAATTATGTATTTAGATGTACATTTTGCTCCATGTATAGTCGTATTTTGAAGGATACCAAATCACAACAATCTAAGGTTTACCTACAAACATTTTATACCCGTCATGACAAGACATTATGAAATTCTGACCAGGTTTCCCAGATTCCACAATTCTCTTCAACCACAAAAAGGAGCAGATCTACCTAATTATCTCATCTTGTTTAGCACATCCCGTCTTCAGTTCATCCGGAAACCGTTTCTTTTCTTCGCGAGGTCTCGGCTTTATTACGTAATTAACCTTCTTTTTTCAGTTCAGGCGTTAATAAAAAAGGATCTCTTTTTTATGGATTCTCATGCCACTTCGGAGGCAAGAATTATGCGCCGGAAACCTTCTCTTTGGCCGCGTCTTATTGAAGATTTACGGCGGTCTCCGAGACTTTTGTGCTCTTCCATTCCGAAGAGGGGCTTTCACCTCACAGGCAGACTCGTTGATAAAGAAGTATAATTTTCGTTCGCAAAATTCGTTAACATTCATCATACGGGTCTAATTGACGTTATCCGTTGCCCACATCTAGAACGATCTGCGGTTGCGCGGGTTCGTGGTGGTTAATAATTAATTAATTGTTCCCGGAGGGTATCGTGAGTTACCTCCAAAGATAAAGCATCGTGAACAAATATGAGGGTCGTAAAATTTACGGAATATACTGCGTGTTGGAGAATCGGACGTATAAAAAGTTTTACTGCTTATTTAGCATTAGAACGGTGGTTATATAAAAACAACGCTTCAAGGGTACGCATAGTAAGAGACCTTCACAGTCGAAGCCCCTGCCTAATTTATAATGAATCACTTTGTTGTCGTAACGTCCTATAAAATCCCTAAAGAATACTTTTTTTAATGGAATGGTTCGACTGTCGTGTGGTTTGGTCCTCCTCGTGATTCTACGTACCTTGAAACGAAAACCAACAAATTTTGAAGGGGGTTTAACAATTTTGATTTCTTGATTGATTCCAAAAGTTCATTATTAAAAATAAAAACCAAAAAATTTAAATAACCTTCTCAGGGTGTTTTCTTTTTTCACTTCTTCTCTGGATTCTTATACGATATACTAGAATCTTTTTCTAGAAAATTTAATTTTTAGTTCTCCATTTCTATTGTTAGTTGAACCAAAGAGCAAGACGAAATAAAGTTGACACAGACCTTGAGTGTGAAGAACTCAAAATTTCAACAGCTGTCCGCCAGTAAAAATTTATAACTGACATGCAGAATAACGTCCCACGGACGGAAAATTTTTTATTCAATTTTCGGACTCTACGTACCTTGAACCGTAAACCAATAAATTTTGAGGAGGATTTAAACTTTTTTGGTTAATTATTTTCAATAATAAACCTCTGGAATCGACCAAGAAAAAACGCTGCAAATCATTGCTCAAAGGTTTATTATTTTCTGTATAGATCATCCTTCTGTATAGATCACTGGTTCTCCATCAATAGCACCTACCACCATCTGTATTCTCCCTTGACCTTCCCTCTCAAATTTCAGCTCCTGCGTTCAATAGGATTGAAAATGGCTTCGGAGCTCACTCAGCTGATCAGTGATGTGAGGAGTGAAGAAGATATCCTCGAATGCTGGAGACGCCTGGAAGAGCACTTCCATTCAATAGCATTGAAAATGGCTTCGGAGCTCACTCAGCTGATCAGTGATCTGATCAGTGAGCAATGATTTGCAGCGTTTTTTACCTACAAACATTGTTTTTACCTACCAATTTTTTTTTACCTACCAACTATTGGTAGGTACTACCTACCACACTATAATGGCTTCACACCTTCACAATCAAGTTCGAAAAATAGAAAGCTTGATATGGAAATTTGATTACTGGTTACGCAGAAGGCAAAACTGTATACAAATCGAAGAAATGAACAGCGATCGCATTTTAGTCAGATAAAATTTGAACGGCGATTAGACCTCTTTTGCGATTCACACTCATGATTCTGTTTTATCGAAGGAAAACCTTCAAATACTCGTAGGGACCGAACGGTTTGTCCTACAGAGCTCCGGGTGGTCTCAAAAATTTTTAAAAATTCTGTACTATTTAAAATTGGTGAAAAAACGATACCTTTATTTCGAGAGTTTTCGAGCTAGGGCACTCTTGAAAATTTCAACCCTTAATTTTCACCCCTTAGACCCCAAATGGAGCCCATATACCAAATTTGAACCAAATCGGTCCAGTGTTGCTAAGAAAAGTGCCGCGTACGGCGTACGGCGGACGGACGGAAATTTTTTATTCGATTTTCGTATTCTACGTACCTTGAAACGTAAAACATCAAATTTTGAGGGGGGGTTAAAATTTTTTTTTTCTTGCTCGATTCCAAAGGCTTATTATTGAAAATAATAAACCAAAAATTGTTGATATACAAACGCCGTACGCCGTCCGCGGTACTTTCCTCACTTAGCATTGACCGATTTTGATGAAATTTGGTAGGTAGGTTCCATTTTGGGTCTAGTTGTGCCCTGAAGATTTTGGTTGATGTAGGTCACTTCTAAGGGTTGAAAATTAAGGGTTGACATTTTGAAAACGCCCTAACCTAAAAAATTTAGATATACCTAAAGGTATTGTTTTTCCATCAATCTTTGAGATAGTATCGAATTTTTAGAGGCCACGTGGATTTATGTTTGAAAACCATTCGAATGAAACCGTTTGCTCCCATCGAGAATTTAAGGGTTGCACTTACGAAAAGTCAGAAACACGAGAGTGAATCGCAAAAGAGGCCTCAACCTTACAAATTTCAGCTGACCAAAATGCGATCGATTTTTTCTTCATGTTGGTAACAATGGCAAAGCCGAGTTCTTTGCAGACAAGTGATCTATATAGAAAAATAATAAACCTTTGTGTAATAATTTGCCACGTTTTTTCTTGGTCGATTCCAAAGATCCATTATTGAAAAGAATAAACCAAAAAGTCCGGTATGTTAGAGAGCAGTTTTCTCATACAAAATAGCTCGACCATATTGCATTTTTGTTGGCGACGTCACTCTACCACACTGTATATTTATATACAAAATTTGAAGTAGTGGTTATATTATTTAAAACAAGAGAATTCACGGAATCCTTCACCCGTCTCCTCGGCGGCGTCTTGGAAAAAAGAAGAAACGCAACATTTGTCACGTGGTTTCGCAAAAGGTGAGCCAAAAGGTTCCAGAGAATTTCCAGTGAGGCGTGAACGGTTTATCGCGAAATAGCCCAACCGATTAGCGTCTTTATAAACAACAATTTACGATTGGTCGTGCCCTTTTCTTTCTCTTCAGAACACCGTCATTGGGCTTGAAATCGGTGGTGGGGGAAGACCTTCACATGTCTGCATGAACAATGATGTTATTTTTGAGGCGAGTCCAAAGCTGCCTAAACCGTATCAATTCGGCTCACGTTCAGGTTCAAACCGTGGGAAATCGAGCTGAAATCGATTCGGGGCTGTTTTGAATGAAGACGAAAAACGCTTTTGTTGCCCACGGCCTCGTTGGGCAGTGAATGACGGCTTTGATTGCTATTAGGCGAGGCGATATGGCGCGACGAGAAAACCTTCCCCAAGCAAGAGCTTCAAGCTTCTCGTCAAAAGTTGACGAACTAAGTAACCAATATCATGAAGCATTCCACGTTTCTCAGCCACATTCGTAATTGAGTTTTCAATTGTCTATCCATGAATAAAATGGGGAATTCATGCTGATCACTTGAACTTTGATTTCGTTCATGATGGTGGTAGAAATTTAATTTCTATCTCACGCATTTTATCGTGTTTGAGCCGGAGTAAACAACTGATCGTGGATAAACAAAGTCTTTGAAAGATCCACCGCAACTTCTTATACGTAGTGGAAGCGTGACGCGAAAGCGAAACTTTATATTCAAATAATTTTCCGCATCAAAATTAAATTTTCAAATTTTAAAGTGATAATTTTTATGCGATAATTTTGGCTCTAAATTAGTTATTATGTGATCATATAAATTGGTTGTCATTGTGCACACCCCCCCCTCCACCCTCACCCCTCTCAAAATTTCTTGGTTCGCTTTTCAGGGTACTTCAAGGTGGAAAAAAAGTCCTCCATAATAGAAATTTCCTCACGCGTTTTACGTTTCAGACCATTCTGAACAATTTTGGTTCCGTGTCTGTCTGTCTGTGTGTCTGTCACGAAATCATTGTAACCAGCATAACTATGCGAAATTATTGTCCTATTTCAATGAAATTTTCAGGGATTGTGCGCATTTGGTTGTGGATGATCCCTTATTAAAATCATTACCGCCGAACTGATAGAAGCCACTGCGCATGCGCAAACGTGAATTTTCTGTAACAGCCATAACCTTCACATTTTTCATCCGATTTCAATGAAATTTTCTAGGATTGTTCAGATTGGCGTGTAGATGGTTTCCCATGAAAATTAATTTCCCACAGACTAATAGTAGTTGCTGCGCATGCGCAAACGTTGATTCCTTGTAACAGCCATAACTTCTTCATTTTCCATCCGATTTCGACGAAATTTCTCAGGATTGTTCAGACTGGCGTGTAGATGGTCCCCTATGAGGGCAGTGCAAGGCACTTAGATATTGACGTTTTGAGAATAACTACCATGCATTGGATCATCTATACAATCGGGTTACGGATACGTGGAAGCTATGTGCCACACCCACTTGGCAGACGTTTCAGAGTCGAATGATACCACCCGGAGCTCTGTAGAACAAACCGTTTGCTCCCCATGAGCACCATGAGGGTTGGACTTATATGATAAATCAGAAACACGCCTGTGAATCGCAAAAGTGGTCTAATCTCCGTTGAAATTTCATCTGTCCAAAATGCGATCATTGTTCATTTCTTCCAGTTGTCCTCAGTTTTCTGTCCTTAGAAACCTAAAATTTCCTAATGAAGGCACTCACAAATTTTCTTTAATTCTTCGAATTGAGTGTGAAGCGTTCATTCCTTCAAATTAAACTTGATTGTTGAGGTAGTGACATTTTCAAAACTGTGTTCTTTGCAGGCGATTGATCTACACAGAAAAATAATAAACTTTTATGTAATGATTTTCAGCGTTTCATCAATAATAATTGATTTAAGGTTGGAATTAATTTTAATAATCGAATGAGACCACCCAGATCTCTGTAGGACCAACCGTTTGCTCCCCATGAGAACTTGAGGGTTGGATTTACGATAATTTCCTTATCAAGGCTCCTACAATTCTTTATTTCTTCGAACTGAGTGTGAGGCGTTCATTTTTTCCAAATAAACTTGATTGTGAAGTAGGTATGTAGTAGTAGGTCGGTAGTGACAATGGCAAGGCCGTGTTCAACATAGAAAGAATAAACCTCTTTCTGATTATTTAGAGCATTTTTTTTTTTTTTTGCTTCCGAGTCTACCAAGGTAGCGGAAGCTTTGTTTTCACTTTTCAAGGACGAAAAAAAAAATTTCTCCAAAATCAAAATTTCCACTCGCGTTTTGCGTTTTAGACCTTTCTGAACAATTTTGGTTCCGTGTCTGTGTGTCTGTGTGTCTGTCTGTCTGTGTGTCTGTCCGTCTGTCATGATTTCCTTGTAACGCGCATAACTATACGAAGTTATTGTCCGATTTCTATGAAATTTTCAGGGATTGTGCGGGTTGGTGTGTAGACGGTCCCCTATGAAAATCATCATCCCCGGACTGATAGAAGCGACTGCGCATGCGCAAACGTGAATTCCTTGTAACGGCCATAACTTCTACATTTTCCATCCGATTTCAATGAAATTTTCAGGGATTATGTGGATTAGATTTTAGATGGTCCCATATGAAAATCATCGTCCCCGGACTGATAGAAGGCACTGCGCATGCGCAAACGTGAATTTCCTTGTAACGGCCATAACTTCCACATTTTCCACTCGATTTCGATGAAATTTTCAGGGATTATGTGGATTAGGGTGTAGATGGTTCCCAATGAAGATCACCACCTTCGGACTGATAGAAGCGACTGCGCATGCGCAAACGTGAATTCCTTGTAACGGCCATAACTTCCACATTTCCAATCCAATTTCAATGAAATTTTCAGGGATGTTACAGAGTAGTGTTCAGATGGTCCCCTATGAAAATCATCACCTTCGAACTGATAGTAGCCATTGCGCATGCGCAAACGTGAATTTCCTTGTAACGGCCATAATTTCTACATTTTCCATCCGATTTCAATGAAATTTTCAGGGATGTTACAGAGTAGTGTTTAGATGGTGCCCTATGAAAATCACAGAGAATTGTTTTTCATAGAGGGATTCTTTCATAGAGGAATGATGTCCTGTGAGAATCTCAAATCCCATTAATTGCAGGTCATCGGTAGCTCAGAGGATAGAGTCTTGATTAGAGCTCCTAAGATCGCGGGTTCGAAACCCAGCCGAGGCTATGTATTTTTTGATCCAATCACATACACCTACTCACTTAATTTTTCATCCGAATTTGATGAAATTTTCTAGGATTGTCTAGATTAGCGTGTAGATGGTCCCCTATGAGGGTAGTGAAAGGTACTTGGAGATTGGTGTTTTGAGATTAACTACTATGCATCGGATCATATATAGAATCGGGTTATGGATACGAGGAAGCTATGTGCCACACCCACTTGGCAAATTTTTTTTTTTTTTTTTGTGTGTGTTGCGAAGTTGTAAAATAAAGTTTTTTCCAGGTCTCGCCTGCAAAAAACACTAAAAATTTGTCGTCAATGAATGTAAAGTGGTGTCTGCCCTACATAATTTCACCTTGGTTTAGTTTTCATCAATTTCGTTTTACTAGAATTTAATTTTTTCCAAAAAGTGTCACGTTTGTCGGTATTTCGGCGCGTGTGTATACAGTATTTAATATGAAATGGATTTAGGAATTTTTCTGTGAGTGAAAAATCAACACACCCAAAAATGACGTGATGACATGGGAAACTATCACTCCTGCGCCACCTAACAAGGTACAATTCAAAGATGGATTATTCTTGATGTACTCCAGGACTCTGGAAGTTTTTTGCTAAAAGAGAATACAGGATTTTTCCACCCGCTATTTAATAAAATGATAGTTTTCTGATTTTTTTAGAAAGAGATATACATTTTATTTTTAACTTTTTTCCAAGTAAAATTCAAAATGGTTTTAGTTCTTCTAATTTTGCAGAATTTATCTGTAATTAAATTAGTTTAAATACCTAAAGTATGATTAAAATGTATTCCTCAGATGTATGTTATTCATGCCAAGTTTATGTCATCTTCCTGTTAGCTCCATGACCTATAATCAGAGTAAACTCTAACCTGAGATATCATATGTATGGGGTTAGTTCCGCTAGTTATGAGAATATAATTATTATCGACGTACCACATTGGAGAATCCACCGAAAGCGCTCACCTCCTGTACTCGACTTGCTGGTTACGATGGATTCTTCAATATGGTACGTAGACAATAATTCTAACATGAGAATTTGTCAACACTAATCTTTCTCTCACAATCTTGGGGATAGCGTGAAAGTTAGTTTTCTTCACTTTAAAAGTACCTTAAAATGGATGTTTAGTTCGATCATGTATCACTCATAGATCTACTGAATTTATTTATGTAACTGAGTTATTGGGGCTACAACGATGATACGAAGGTTCTCAATTCCTAACCGTGGGAGCGGATATGATTCAACCTTTCATTGGACTTACGAGACCAGCCACCTGCAACTTCCTGGCTTTTTGTTGTATTGCCCTTGGTGCCTTATTTATTGTCATCATTTATCTATATGAGAAATACAAAGAGAATTTTGATGTAAGAAGATTGTCTTTAAGTGCCCTGCTGCCATAGCTACATTTTAGTATAATTAGGGCACTAATAAAAAAAAAAGTTCTCCACTACCCATTCCGGACGTAGCCATGAATTTATTACGACGTGAATATTGCCCGCATCTCACGTCTGGTAATTTATTCGCGACTGACAGCTGTGTGCGACTCGCGAAAGTAAGTTTATGTCTATCTCAATATGAAGTGATGCCGCCATAATTAATTAGTGGAGTTGGTCCTAATCTGCATTCAATACCAAATAAATTCCGGAGGGTATGACAATGCATTCCTGCGGTCGGCCACCTTTGAGATTGACCACGGATTGACAATCATCATTGTATTTTCAAATCAATGATGAAAAAAAATATATACATAGGTATATATTAAATATATAGGTATATATTAAATCATATATATTAAATCCACAAAGCTACTCTGCCAAAAACTATCTTTCCATGTTGGCGTATCCTCCACGTTCTGATACCGCCATAAGTGAAACCACAAATATGAAACTGGCGAATCTGAAAGCGAACGCACTCACCTTCCAAGCTTCGGGTTCAGTTGAAAACTTATTCGGTGGGTGAAAGATGACTAGAAATTTTGATTTTAGAGTTTTTTTTTCTTTTTGTATACCTCCCCAAAGTGAAAACAATGCTTCGGCTACTTGGGCTGACTCGAAAGTAAACAGACTACAGGGTTGTTATTGTTATAATCAAGGATCAGACCAATGAATTACTGAAAAGTGTTTTTGGATTATTATTTTCAAAAGTAAACCTTTGGAATTGAGCAAGAAAACAAATGTTTAACCCTCCCTCAAAATGTGTAGTTTCAAGGTACGTAGAGTTTGAAAATCGAATAAAAATTTTCTCGTCCGTCTCCCATAGTTACCATGGACGAAGTTTCATGAAATTTGGTATATTAAATATACAATATTAAAAATACAATTGTATATTAAATATACAAGCAAATTTTGCTTCATCTCGGATATAGTTGTGTCCCTAAGCTTTTGGTTGATGTCAATAACGTCTTAGGGTTGAAACATAACGGCTAAAATATTCAAAACATCCTATGTCAAACAATTTAAATTTAAAGGTATTGTTATTTATATCAATTTAAAATAGTATAAAATAGTAGTAATAATAAACCATTGTGTAATGATTTGCTGCGTTTTTCATCAAAGATACCTTGGTTTCGTTAGTTATAGTTTGCGACTGTAGTAGGTACCATTTCGACGATGTTACGGCAACATGTCGTATGACCATATATGGGCATATTGAGTTTTTCATACCACTGGATTCGTATTTTCGTGGGGAATCGATCGGTATTATTAAAAATTCGGTTGGTATCCTTGAAACCGCCGATAATAGCGATAGAGCAACACTGCGTATGAAGAGGTATGTTATCAAAAAGTCGTATCAACCCTAGAATTTCAGACAACATGTCGTATATTGCTAATTTTCCCAAAAATTGGATTTTATTCTAAAAAATTCATGTGGAAGGCTTCGCTACCTATACTGAAGTACCTAGGAAACAAAATTGATTATTTTGAGAATAATGGTTACGTTGTAAACAGTTTGTTGTGTCTCCTGAAAAGTTGCCCCAAACTTGATAGGACATGTTGCCGTAACATCGTCGATTTATCTATCTAAGAAGCTGTAAAGCGAAAGTGCACTCAACTAATAAACCATAAAACGAGGAATCGCCGCTTCAATTCTCCTCTCCCCAACAGACCAGCCTCTCCAACTAATTGATCGACCGAAGTCGAAGACCTTGTTAAAATTGACGTTTCATTCCACAAAAACAGTCGATGAGTGGTCATGAACACTAGTTTGAGTGCAAAGGGGGTTCATAAACACAATAAAGTCAATGAAAAAAATCGATTGAATTTCCGCAGCCCAATATCCAATTTCTATAAATAATTTATATCCGTAAGCCTCGCTTTGAAACAAGAAAATGTCTTCTGAGGTGGAAACGGCAAATATCATGTAACCATATTTCTTCATCATTGGACCGTAGTTTTCAGTTTTAATGTTCCGACTCTCTAGAAAAACGAGGTAGTATTATTCGAATTTGTTTTATTATTATTAGAAGTGAAACAGAGTAGTAGATCACTCTTCTTCATCGAAGACGTTACATCATTGAAATCACCAGAAGATTTTTTCGAAACTAATATTTCACGTTTTATTATGACCAGTAGAATTGAAATGGTGGTGGATCAATTATGGTGATGACCCACCATAAATTATCCACTGTACCATAATTTCTACAAAGCTATGTTGAAAATCATGATTGTTCCATCGATATGTATCATGTTTATTTTCGAAATGGAAAGGGAAAATCCTGTTTATAGTTTACTAAGTTGTCAGTCCTATGCCGTACCCCCCCCCCCCCCCGAAACTGTTACTGTCGCGTCTGTTGAAATATAGTTATTGTTTTTATCGGTTGAACGTAACGTTGAAGTGCCTAGACCCGAGAGCAACGCTGTCTTTACCGCGGTATTAGGCCTGCAAAGGCATCAACTGTCATCAACCACGTATTTCACTCCTAATAGATTCAGCGAGCCGGGATTTAAACAGGCTGACGCTTATGGGAGACCCCTGTCCCCCCACAGATGCCTCATCAAATCAGACCCCGACCATCGTCCGGCCATCAGAAGTTTATCCATTACTATCAGGTCTACCCCAAGTGGGGAGGGCTAATTTATTCACAGGCTGCTACGCCACCTTCCGCCCCGCGTCACTTCCGAAACTACCAAACTTCGGGCGTTCACCCTTCAATGTCCAACAAGTGTCTACAAATTAGGACTATTAAAGCGCTATTAATTACCAGTTACCTTCACTAAAATTATTGATACGATTCTTCAGCATTTATTAATTAGGAAGTGTTTTGGTTCGTGATCGGCAAAATTGATTAGGAAGGAACTGATACTTTACAAAAAAACGCTGCAAATCATTGCTCAAAGGTTTATTATTTTCTGTATAGATCACCCTTCTGTATAGATCACTGGTTCTCCATCAATAGCACCTACCACCATCTGTATTCTCCCTTGACCTTTCCTCTCAAATTTCAGCTTCCTGCGTTCAATACAATTGAAAATGGCTTCGGAGCTCACTCAGCGGATCAGTGATCTGAAGAGTGAAGAAGATCTTCTCGAATGCTGGAGACGCCTAGAAGAGCACTGATCAGCTGAGTGAGCTCCGAAGCCATTTTCAACCCTATTGAACGCAGGAAGCTGAAATTTGAGAGGGAAGGTCAAGGGAGAATACAGATGGTGGAAAGTGCTATTGATGGAGAACCAGTGATCTATACAGAAGGGTGATCTATAGAGAAAATAATAAACTTTTGAGTAATGATTTGCAGCGTTTTTTACCTACCAACATTTTTTTTTAACTACCAACTTTATTTTACCTACCAACTATTGGTAGGTACTACCTAACACACCATACTGCTTCACACCTTCACAATCAAGTTTATTAGGAAGAACTAAACGCTTCACACTCGATTCGAAAAATAGAAAGCTTCATATGAAAATTTGATTGCTGGTTACGCAGAAGGCAAAACTGTATACAAATCGAAGAAATGAACAGCGATCGCATTTCAGTCAGATAAAATTTGAACGGCGATTAGACCTCTTTTGCGATTCACACTCATGATTCTGTTTTATCGAAGGAAAACCTTCAAGTCCTCGTAGGGACCGAACGGTTTGTCCTACAGAGCTCCGGGTGGTCTCAAAAATGTTTAAGAATTCAGTACTATTTAAAATTGGTGAAAAAACGATACCTTTATTTCGAGAGTTTTCGAGCTAGGGCACTCTTGAAAATTTCAACCCTTAATTTTCACCCCTTAGAAGTGACTGACATCAACCAAAAGCTTCGCGGCACAACTAGACCCCAAATGGCGCCCATATACCAAATTTGAACCAAATCGGTCCAGTGTTGCTAAGAAAAGTGCCGCGTACGGCATACGGAAGGAAATTTTTTTATTCGATTTTCGTATTCTACGTACCTTGAAACGTAAAACATCAAATTTCGAGGGGGGGTTAAAAATTGTTTTCTTGCTCGATTCCAAAGGCTTATTATTGAAAATAATAAACCAACACAATGTACTAATATCTACCAACAGTGTGAAATAAAAGAACGTCTGCCAAGTGGGTGTGGCACATAGCTTCCTTGTATCCATAACCCGATTGTATAGATGATCCGATGCATGTCAGCTTACCTCAAAACATCAATCAATCTCTAAGACATCAATCTCTCTTCCACTAATCTCATAGGGGACCATCTACACGTCAACCCGCACAATCTCTGAATATTGCTGGGAAATGTAGAAGTAATGAATGATACAAGAATTTCACGTTTGCGCATGTGCACAAAATACTTTCAATTTGCTGGCCATGATTTTTTATAGGACCATCTCCACCCCGACTCGCATAACTCCTGAAAATGTCATTGAAATCAGATTATAGGGGACTATCTGCACGTCAACCCGCAAAGTCCTCGAAAATTTCATGGGGATCGGGAAAGAAATGTAGGAGGTATGGATGTGACAAGGTTTTCACGTTTGCGCATGCGCAGCACTACTATCAGTCCGGGGAAAATGAATTTTGTAGGAGACCGTCTTCACGCCAATCCGCACATTCCCTGAAAATTTCATCGAAATCGGACGAGGAATGAAGAAGTTATGGCTGTGACGGTGGATTTCATTACATAATATGTATATCAGATAGTCATACGTATCCGTCAGATAGACAGATATACAGATACGAAACCCAAATTGTTCAGGGAGGTCTGAAACGTAAAACGCGATTGAAAATTTTGTTTTGGAGATCTTTTTTTACAACCTTGAAAAGTGAAAACAGAGCTTCCGCTACCTTGGTAGACTGGAAGCAATATCTATACAGGGTGTCTACACTTTGGATGGGCATAACTTCGAGGTTCGATTCTGCAAGGTATTTTCAACAAAAAATGTCTAAAAGCAATTTTCTTTTAACCCACTCAAAATTTCTTTTTTTTCACTTAAAAGTTTTTCTTGAGGTGTTTCAAGCAGTTTATGTTTTCCCTCGATCTCAAGACGGCTTGGCGAGTTTGGTATCATTTTCTATGCAATTGTTTACGCCGAATCCAATAGTGATACTTCCGAATGATTCTGACGGCTAGAAAGTGGATTTTCAAAGAAAACCTTCGTTTTTCGTACATAAAATGGTCATTATTCGTAGATATGGTAGTGAGCATGAAGTAACACCTTTCTACCCAATAAAAACTCCGAATTTCTAGGTGATGGAAGTCTTTGTTTAGTAGAGAGGTATTACTTTTCGCTCACTATCATATCTACGAATAGTGCGTATTTTATGTACGAAGAACGAAGGTTTTCTTCAAAAAATCCACTTTCCAGTACTCAGAATCATTCGGAAGTATCACCATCAGATTCAGCGTAAAAAATTACATAGGAAATGATACCAAAATAGTCAAGCCATCTTGAGGTCGAGGGGGATCATAAACCGCAATAAACACTGATTTGCTTGTAAAACACACGTTTTCTGGCATTCAAACTTCATTTACTCTTCCAATTTGAATATTAAAAAGAAAAATTGATAAACCGTTGGAAATCTGACAATTTGAGCATGTTTTCTCCGAAGAACGCCCATCGAAATGGGCAGCGATTTAGAGTGAAAACTTTGGTCGAAGAAAGTCAAGTTTCGAAAAATTTTTAAAGTTGGCTTTTTGACTTGATTTTTTGAAACTATTTTATTGCTAAAATATTTTGATTTTGCACTAGGTAGCTTAGGAATTGAACATTCTTTTTAACGGTGTAGTCAGAATCGAATTTTCTGGAGAAATAAGGGAGTTATGACCATATCAGTGCCGTAAGGTCGAAAACGCGAAGAAAAACTTTAAAGTGAAAAAAAAGGAATTTTGAGTTTGTTAAAAGAAAATTGCTAGGAGACATTTTTTGTTGGAAATACCTTGTGGAATCGAACCCTGAAGTTATGCCCATCGAAAGTGTAGACACCCTGTATATCTCTACACGAACAAAGAGCAAATTCGGCCAGAATCCAACTACGATATTTAAGATATTCGACAATTATTGGTAACTAATAATTGTAAAAGCCCGTAGGGTGAAGGCATCTGTTTCAGACACTCGTTCAGTATCAGACACTCCAAATCTAAAAATACTTACCTAAAAAGTGTTCTGAACGGTTTTGGGATCATAATGGTGCGGATTTATCCAATGGACTGTTGTGGAACTATTAGCTCAGAGAAGGTTATTTCCGATTTAGTGACGTTTATCGAAGGACATTAAATGAAATTTTCATCACCAGTTCTCCAATGGCGATGTTAGCAGACAATAATATTAAACATGTCAAATTTTCCTTTTCCCATTTATTTTTCTTTCGCTTTAATATTCATATTAGTGTCCTATAGTATTGGTAGATTGCGAAATGTTGTTCGGAATTTCAATGTTATGGCCGATTTCCGAAATGTCTGGTACCTACTAGGTTCCAAAAGGGGCCACTTTCAGAATCAGGAGGTGTCTGATACTGGTCATTCCGATCAATCAGCATTTTGTGGTTTTTCTTTTGTATTTTTAATAAAGACAAGACTAATATTTCTGACTACTAATTTTTAGGAAAGATTGGAGACTTGAAACTCACGATTTTAATTTATATAGCTATCTCAATCACAGCACCCAGCATCAGACAAGTGTGTCCGATACTGGTTAGATCTGGATACTGATCAGACATTGTTGAGTACCAGTGTCAGACACCTCAACGATTTCTGATATGTACTCAGGGAATACAGATTCGGGGCTGCAGCTGAAACATTGGAATTCACGTGAGGATTTATATTCTTCTATTTGTGTACGAAATCCGTCTGAACGTAGTCAAAAAAAAATTTACTTAACAAAAGAGTTTCTTTTTTGGTGTTGGATTGAAGGGTCTGTTTGTGAACCTGGAGAGCGCCTGATACTGGCGCCATTCAAATTCCTCAGTGTCTGACACTGGTGCAAAAACATGGTTTTGAAAAAAAACATGTTAAATCCAAAAAACATAAGACCATCCTATCCCTAATTCTTGGTGAGTTGTTATGGATTTGAGGCACCACGGGATAAATGTCTAATGAAATCACGCCTCCCAGTATAAAGAAACCCGAGAATCTCCGGTTGTAGTTTCTGATACTGGTGCTTTCATCCTATAGGTATTAGAGGATCATAGGTTAATTTAGATTTTTGATTATAGGTAGGTACTCGGGATTTTTTATAACTAGTATTTTTAATTTTTGATTCAACTAATTCGAAAATAGTAGGGAAGAAACGCTGAAGTAAGGATCTTCCACTGTAGATAAGTTTACGAGACCCATCTGGCGCCCCTGAAGTACTTCGAGTGGAAGGAGAATCACTCCAGATTAGGTCATGATCGCTTTTTACTGGCAGAGTCGCACTCGGATCAAAGGGGACACAACCGTCGGAGATGGCGTTTGTTTATAGCGGATAGGAGGGGAAGGCGTCATTTGTGATGTCTCGGGCCAAGATGGTAGAGGAGCCTCAGCCGTCTTCTGGTTATCAGACAAGGGAATCTCTAGAAGGTGCATCGGTGACAGGGTTTCCAAACACGTCTTCCGTTTCTGCTGACGCTCTGTCGGATCGTTTTTTCTCATCTGCTGAGTTCACACGAATTGGTTCTTTGATGTGGGGAGTTAACTAGTTACACTTCGTTTAGAGCGAGTTTTATTCGGTATAACATATCAACAAAGGTATATAGAATGCAAATCGATTATTATTGTTAAAATCGAATAACTTAGCCTTGTCATGATCATTGACACCAAACGTAAGAAACATTTAGGCTCATAATGAGGGGTGCGCCTGATTTTTTTTAAAGTTTTAATCGAAAGTAGACCTCATCCTGAGAATTTGGAAACCAGCCGTTCTGTTTTTGGATGAGTGGATCATTTTCTATGATTTTTCAAAGTCTCGAATGTTTATGACGTCATGCCTCCCCCCCAGCCCACTGTGACGTCATTAACATTCGAAACTTTGAAAAATCATAGAAAAAGGTTTTCTCACGCTAGAAGGTCGCAGTTGGTGTCAAAATTCTCAGAATGAAGTCAAGTTTAGATTAAAAATAACAATAAACAGTTTTTCCGACCCAGGCGCACACCCCATTAAGCCGTGAATATTAGTAAATATGTACCATGGTAACCAAGCATAATCCCTAAGTGGCTGACGGAAGAATGTTGTTTCTTCCCCCAATTTGGATTCTTGTTACGTAGAACTCAATCAATCAGGGTTGAGAACTACCTTAGATTAGCGCAGGATTTCCGTGGGAACGAAAACACATATTATGAATGACACTCCGAATGATTAGGTACGTGAAATGAAGAAAGTATGGCAGGAGGTGAAGGGGAGGTGGACGAATCGGCGCACCATAAATTTTATACGTCGCTGAACCGTTACAAGATTAACACAAAGCTCTTTAATGATGGAAGATCTACCAAAAATTCGGACCATATTCAGAGCAAGTTCGAAACGAACCAGATAAATTTCGAATGGTGGAAAGAGGAAATAACGAATTTAATTTAAATAATTGCAGAACACATCCACGCCATAATATAATTAATGAGAATAACTACAACCCCATGAACAAAAAATACAAGTAACTACGTGACTACTAGTGACTATTATAGGCACTATTATTGTCAAGACTATTATATTCACCTATAACAAGTGAAAAATAATAAGCTCAGCTGAAACACGCGAAAACAAAGTTAATATATTTTAGGTTAATATTCATGATTGCACGTTGTAAAAACACTGATAAGTAAAGTAATGTATCAGTGCAATAATTTCGTTTGGTCAATAAACGCTTTTTCTACTTCCTCTTGTTCTTCTTCTGCTTCGTTTTGAGCTTTCAAAGTACTATTTTATGGTCCAAATTCACGTTTCGAAATTCGAAAATGATGACAATATGTTATGCGAGTGCAATCAATACCTACTTGTTTTCGACTTTTCCCTTACCTAATTTACAACGAAGCACATTTTCTGTGCAAGATGAGACTCCTTCTAGAAGTCCACTTTCCGCAGCCTGGCCCCGTCGGAAGCCTAATGACCAACATCAGCTGTCACTGTGGACAGCCAAAACACCACCTTACATCGGCGGAGCCCTGCTAAGATGATTGGGCGCTCGGGCTGACGGGCCGGTGAAGATTGGCCTTTGAAGAAAACGCCGCGTCTCCTGGGAGGTTCTTCTCAGGTGATGAACATCCGGGCTCTGGCGCCTTCTTCAGGCGCACTTAGTTTTAGTGGCGGAGGAAATCCAGTGTATTGTTTTATCAGTACCCTGAAGGTATTTTCAACAATTATTTTGTTTTGTCTATACAGTCGTCGATAAATCCGCTTCTTAAACAACTAATTAAAAAATCTAATAGCACAGATTTTCAATAAAGATCTAGTGTGCCAAATATATTGCTTTCGAGTCTACCAACCGAGTGGAAGGATTGTTTTCACTTTTCAAGTCCGAAAAAAGTGAGTTTTCCAAAATCAAAATTTCCACTCACGTTTTACATTTTAGGCATTCATGAACCATTTTGGTTCCGTGTGTGTGTGTGTGTGAGTCATGAAATCACCCGCAAAACTATACGCAGTTATTATCTGATTCTGATGAAATTTCCAGGGACTGTACGGTTTGGGGTGTGGATGGCCTCCTATGAAAATAATCGCCCCGGACTGATGGTAGCCAGCATTCCTTGTAACAGCCAAAACTTCTGCATTGTCCATCCGTATTCGATGAAATTTTTAGGAATTGTGCTGATTGGTGGGCAGACAGTCCTCCATGAAAATCATTGCTCCCAGACCGATAGTAGCTGCTGCGCAGGCCTACAAGTAAAAACCTTATAACACCTTAACTTCTACATTTTCGGCCGGTTTGCGATGAAATTTTCAGGGATTGTGTAGGTTGGCGTTTAGATCGTCCCCTACATGGCCCCTATTGGAGATCAATGTTTTGAGGTTAGCCACTCTGCTTCCGATCATGAGAAAGCCATGTGCCATACCCATTTGGCAGTCTCTTTTTGTTGGAGTTTGAACATTTAAAAGTGACGTCTGTGGGGAATCTTGGAGACATTGTTCACTAAGGTGGAGAGTAAAAAATGGGGCAAAGTAAATAAGAAAGAAGGTTACGAGAAAAAAGGCTGCAAAGGGAAGTGGAGTGGGAGAGAGATAAAAGGAGAAGAAAGGAGAGGCGTGGGACAATGAGTTATAGTTATTGCCGCCGTTTCAAATGAAATGAATGAAGGTGTCAGCGCGGTGTAAGGGCCGACGATGAATCCCGGTATCTCATAGCGGTGGCACATGTCCGGGTTGACTAATGAGGGAGTGCCAGCCGTGCATTTGTCACCCCCTTGTGGTTCTGTGGTTGGGGGATGCCTGGCGGACTGTTGGAAGGAGAGGTTGGGTGGAAACTTATCAATGGGACAATGGAAGCCCATTCCTGATCGTCATGTCTGATTCCTCGCATCCTCTCAGCTCGGAGTCTTTTTGTGTCTGAACTGTCTCATTTTCATGTTTCGAACGAGTCGAGGCTTGAGGTGTGGAATATGGAATAGATGAGCCATGAGCACTATTATCTACTAGGTACGGATCACCTAATGGTCGCCTGCGTAACAAATAACTTTGACTACATTTCCAATAGCATAATTATTTAAGGCCAGAACTGATGGGCTATTTACGAATACTAACAAATTATTACCGTTAACTGTAACTAAATCCCGTTTTTTTTTAAATCGATTATTCAAAAATTATGAAATTTACAGGAATTGTTCTACAAAATTAATCATATCACTTTTCCATAAAATCACCGGACACCTCATTGCACTTCTTGTAAAGAGCTCCGAAATGCCCTCTTCATAAAAATCTGACGCCACTTTGTTGGTCCATTTGGTGACAGCTTCCTTGACTTTCCCATCCTTAACCTGTTTCTTCATTTTAATGAAAATGTGGTAGGCAGTCGTAAGGGCCTCAGAAGAAAGCGTATACCAAATGTCAATTTGCATCGTCTTTTGTTTCGAATCGCTCTTTGCTGCATTTTTTGAGGGTCTCCCAATATCTGAAAGCCTTAATATTTAATCTGTGATTAACACATAATACGAGAAAAATTGGTATCCGGTATCCGCCTCCTTCATGACAACGTTGCCCTCGTGTTGCTCAGTCCACAACGACTGTTCTGATGTAGTCTGGTAAGAATCTTCAGTGTCACCCACGGTACAGCCTCTCCTGAGTTTCACATGTTAACTAAAATGAAAGAACAGTTAGTCGGGAAAAGCTTTGGGAGGGATGAGGAAGTTAAGGAAGCTGTCACCAAATGGACCAACGAGGGCGTTCGGCAATTTTATAGAAATATAATACAATTTCTGCAGAACGAATTACGACTGACATTATTTTGTAATGAAAATTCGATATTTTTAAACGCTGCGAATTATTACATAACGATTTATTATTTTAATGGATAGATAACCCGTGTGCATAGAACGGAGCTTTTCCATTAATACTACCAACTAGCAATACGATCCCATTTTGACAAAAACTACTGACCGACAAAACGTTTTGGAAAGTACAACGCTCATCCTTTTTCAATTGTTTGAAGTGACGGACACTAACCAAAAACTGGTTGGTAGGGAGGGATCTATACAGAAAGGTGATCTATACAGAAAATAATCAACCTTTGAGCAATGATTTGCAGCGTTTTTTTGTTTGTTATTTTTTTTTTGTATGCCTACCAACATTTTTTTACCTACCAACTTTTTTCACCTCCCAACCTTTGGTAGTTACTTTCTACCTCACCTTAATGCCTTCACACCTTCACAATCAAGTTTATTAAAAAGAACTAAACGCTTCACACTCGATTCGAAAAAAAGACAGCTTCATATGGAAATTTGATTACTGGCTGCTCAGAAATCAAAACTGAATACAAATCGAAGAAATGAACAGCGATCGCATTTTAGTCAGACAAAATTTGAACGGAGATTGGACCTCTCTTGTGATTCACACTCACGATTCTGTTTTATCGAAGGAAAACCCTTAAGTACTTGTGGGGAACGAACTGCTTGTCCTGCAGAGCTCCGGGTGGTCTAAAAATTTGTATTAATTCAATAGGTACTATTTAAAATTGGTAAAAAAACGATACGTTTATTCCGAGAGTTTTCGAGCTGGAGCACTCTTGAAAATTTCAACTCTCAATTTTCACCCCTTAGAAGTGACTGACATTAACCAGAAGCTTCTTGGCATGACTAGACCCCAAATGGAGCCCATATACCAAATTTGAGCCAAATCGGTCCAGTGTTGCTAAGAAAAGTGCCGCGTACGGCGGACGGACGGGAAATTTTGTATTCGATTTTCGTATTCTACGTACCTTGAAACGTAAAACAACAAATTTTGGGGGGGAGGTTAAAATGTTTTTTTCTTGCTCGATTCCAAAGGCTTATTATTGAAAATAATAAACCAAAATTCAATACTATTTTAAATTGGTGAAAAAAACAATACCTTTATTTCAATCGTTTTCAAACTAGGGCACTTTTCAACATTTCAACCCTCATTTTTCAGCCCTTAGAGTGACTGACATCAACCAAAGTCTTCGCGACACAGCTGGACCCTACATGGAGCCCATATGCCAAATTTCACCAAAATCGGTTCATGGTAACTAAGGAAAGTGCCACGTACCTCGGGGTTGTAAGGGGGACGGACTGATATCCAATTTTCGGATTCCACGCACCTTGAAACGTAGGTAAATCATCAAATTTTGTGGTATAGCGGTGGTGGTGGGGGTGGGTCTCATTGTTTTTCTTGCTCAGTTCTAAAGGTACATTATTTAAAATAAGAAACCAAAACCATTAAATGCAGAGGAAAAGCGATACTCATAAAGCAATTCGAAGAAATACGTCGTCATTTTCCTGTACAGGACGCTCGAATGTTCTCATGAATTTCGATCTCTAAGCATCGATTCTTTGTCTAGTAAAACACAGTTAGTAGCCATTGAATGGCTCGATTCCGAATAAAGGCCAGTACTTTTAGCTTCACTAAACAGCATGAATTAGACATTTGGCAGAAATTGGGGGTATTGAATATTGAAACTGCTTCGCGAATAATCATATCACCTTGTTCCAAGTAAACACTGAATGGCGACATGATGGACTCGAAGCACTTTCATTATGCAGAAGAGAGCGGAGGATGACGAAACATCGATTCAAACCCGTCGATTGGTTGAATGCGTGTTAGATACATTCAAGAACTATGATCACAATTCCAGTTCGAGTCATGAAGTCTGTCAAAATACCGCATAGTATCACATTTACATGTGATGGATTGATGAACGCTCATTGAACTCTATTGAACATTTACTATTTTACCTATTTGCATTATTATTTTAATCAGATTTACTGACATTCATATTTTAAACAATGTTATTTTCTTAAACTCGAGAAACACGGTAGTGTCATCCCAAACTGTTCACAGATCCCCTCGCGACAGGTTCTGAAACTATTTAGAGGAGAGAGGACTCCTTCTCTAGTTTTGGACTCCGCCCTTCTCTAGTTTTGTTAAAGTAGTTGTTGTTGTAGCTCGACTGAGTGTGAACCTTCGAGGTGGTCTTGGGATCATTTTCATATCAATTTGTAGTAAACGCTGTCCGAGGGGGGATACCGCTAACTAGAGTTCTGTTTCTGAAATCGTTCCGTTTCTTACGGTAGTAAAATTAGTTTACAAATCGGAAGTGTTGTTCCTTTGCAAATACCATGTCTTCCGACGAAGAGGAAGGGCAGCTTCGGGAGGAGGAACCCAAGATAACATACATAAAATATTTAATTTACATATGTATATTCAATAATAAATTTATTAGATATCGATACCTTAAAGCACAAAGGATCGATGTCCATCCACCTTCCACATTTTTTATTTTTTTAATTTCAGAAAAACTTAAATTCAACAAAACAACTATCGAGTTTTCTTGATGATAATAGCTTGAAAATTTACTGAGGAAAATAAATAGTTTAGGAAAATAAGCCATTATTTTAGGAATTGTGCATTGGTGATAATTTCTTTTGCCTTTTTCTCAAAACTCTATTTTTGGACATAAGCACCTTTGCGCTTTAAGGTATCGATATCTAATAAATTTATTATTGAATATACATCATCCCTATTTTCAGTAGCGTTTCCTCTTTTACTACTTTCATTTCAAGCATAACTTCCTTTTTCTCTACAAATTAAAACACGTTATCCCAATTAAACTCCCTAATTAATTTAACTCTGAAGGCCCAGGCTGATTTACAATAATTCGCTTCGTTGTGTCCAGTTTGCTCCATTCAGGATGCGCAATAGTGATTCACGAGACAGACTTGCTACTCCAAAGTTATTCTTTCGAACTTCCCCAAAAATAGGGCTAACAGCAAAAAAGAAAAAAAAAAAAAAAAATACCTAAGCTTATAAGCTAGTGAGCCCTAGAACTTATTGCTTCCCTACTCGGCTCTTCACAAGGCTGGAATTCGACGCGTATCCACCGTAGGAGCTTTTCGTGTGAAGGATAAGGTGCTGAAGTAAGGTCCTTCAGGCTCACTCAGCTGACCAGGGAGTCATAACCTCGTCATTCTCTTGACGTGTTCCTGTGGGATTTAAAGTTGTAGCTACATACAAATGAGAGCAAATTAAATTCAATGTTGAGCCTTAAGAGCACCCGATTCTTCGATCCAGTGAAATCCCTCCAGAGTAATCATTGACCGAAGCAGCATGATATAGAAAATTCGATTGTTACAAGGAAAACAAACTAATTGTTTTCATATGTATTCCGGGATTTATCTTATAGAGTTATCTATGATAACTTTATTTTGGCATGTTGGGATCCTGCAGCACAACTACAGTTCTAATCAAGATGTTAGGATAGAGTGAGAGGTACTGTTGGCAACTTGAGCATAGCGTCAGTTTGTTAACTGGCTTGCGAAATCGGTGCTCGGGTGTCGGGATCGGAAGGTGAAAACACCTACCATAAAGACCCCCGAGGACTCAACGAGCCTAGAAGGAGCGTATTGACCTTCTCAAGTGCCGTTTACACCTCGGTTATCGCTGACTTGAGATCTTGTAGGCACTCCAAGTTGCAATCGATACTAATGGGGGATGAAGCGCCGATACCCCGTCTTTGGTTCAGCTAAGCCTAAACCTCCCTATCTCAACTCGGAAGGAGGTTCCCGTAACACTTAGCCTATCCTCTCCTTGGACTTCGGGTTTGAAGAGACTTTATGCCGTGGGTAATGGGTAACCAAAGAGGTTCCTGGTTGGCCCAAGTACTGAAAGGACTTGTACAGGATAAGCACCAAAACGTGTTCAGGTCATTGATGTGAGAAATGAGTTTACTTAATAACTATTCAAGTGATCTCTTCTCGAATATGTTTCAATACGAATGAGCTCCTGGATAAAAAATGTAGCTTGAAAAATCTTGAACGTGATTATCCTGTACAAGCATTGTTAATTGATACAAAGTGTAAAACATTAAAACTTCAGGTGTAAAAAGTAATCTTGAACATGATTAAGTACTTCCTTATTTGCTTTATACAACATGTTTTAGTCCCATTAGTTTATAAACTGTGGGTATAATAAACCAATAATAAACTAAATTTTTTTTTCTTGCTCGATTCCAAAGTTTATAAACTATGAAATATGAAATAGTATTGCATTCTTAGAATTGAATGAGACCACCATGAGCTCTGTAGGACCAACCGTTCGGTCCCTAAGAGAACTTAAGGGTTGGACTTATGATGAATCAGAAATACTTACGAGGTAGGGATGGGTATCGATACTCGATATTTCAAAATATCGATACTTTCGTACCGATACTCGATACTGTAGTACCGATACTGCACTATCCGATATTTTTGGATATCGATACTTTGGATCCGATATTTCTAAATATCGAATATCGATACTGTTGTCGCGGAAAATTCAAAATAATGGCTAAAAAATGAAGAAGATAGAGAGGCTTTTGGGTCATTACTCTTTGTTTGCACAAATAACGTTTATATCATGGAAAAAATCACTCTGCTTGGACTCTTTAATAGTGAAAAATGAATGAAAGTTGTTGAAAAAATTATTTTTCTTGAGAAAATTGCAAGATATTGATAGTTTGTGACACTAAAATATCGATACTCGATATTTCAAAATATCGATACTCATGCCCAACAATACTTGGGATATCGATACTCGGATATACAGTATCGATACAAAATATCGATACTTTTATAACGATACCCATCCCTATTACGAGGGTGAATCTCAAAAGAGAATCTCCGTTGAAATTTCAGCTGACCAAAATATGATCGTTTGTCTACATCTGTTTGGCATCCGTAGCAACCAGTAATCGAATTTTCAAATGAAGGCACCTACAACTCTTTATTTTTCCAAACGAAGTGTGAATAGGGATGGCATATCGAATGAAATATACATCGATATACAGATCAAACGATATATCGTCAATGAGATATCGATACCTCCAATATATCGGAGAAAATATATCGATATTTCGATATATCGGAATATATTCTTGGAAAAACGTGTTGAAGTAGGCAGGTGGATTAAAACGTTTTAAAACAATAAAAAAATCATTTAGGAAGACATTTATCGACATATCGGAAGATCTACTTGGAAAAACTTGGAGGTAGTAAGTAGGTAGGTGAATTGAAACGTTACTAACATAATTTTGGAAGAAATATATCGATATACTCGACATATCGGAAGATCTATTTGGAAAAAACGGGTGAAATAAGTATTAACCTACTTTCAAAAGTTACCGGGTATGAATTATCGAAATTCAGTTTAAAAACTGAAAATGTCATTGCAATGTTAAATTAATTTATAAATTGACAGGGGTGGACAATCATGACCCTTCAAAATTGAAAATAATTGTTGTGAAAACCTGCTTCACATCGTATAGTAGGTAGTTTTAATCAAGACGAGCCTCCATTACTTTTTGTTCATGTCAAGTAATTTACTGAGCCTTGATAGCTACTGTAGGTGTAAACTAGGTATGTACAAAATCATGTCTGAGCTGAAGTCAACAGTCTGAAATCAACCCATCACGTAGGTACCTACAAAATATGGAATAAAATTACTTGATGTTTTTAAAGGTACAGGCGTCCTTTCTCATCCATTCATTCCAATATTTAATTTTTACTTGTTGAAAATAAGTCGCGACATATCGGTGAAGATATCGATATTGACCGATATTATCGGATCTCTACATCGATACAAATATATCGATATATTTCATATATCGATATATCGTTGCCATCCCTAAGTTTTTTTTTATTTAAGCGTTTATTAGTCAATATATCAACTAGTTACAATTGAGGTATTATACATCACGTAACTATCTAGATATTTACTTCACATATATATTACGCGTTTCTCATGCAAGTGTTAGTCCAATGACTTTCACTACATTAAAGTTACACTTCAGCATCCAAGGTCCAGTGGCTTGATCCTTTTTAGACGTCGGATTTCATGAGTGTTGTCCAGAAGCTGGATGGCTTCTGGGTTTGTGTGTGCGTGAAGCCTCTTTTCGTAGTTTCTCGCGTATCTTTTTGCTACCTCGCTAATAGTCTCAATTTTGAGGTCCTTGTGGAGGTCATCATTACGAATGAACCACGGAGCATTCACAATACTCCTCAGTATCTTATTTTGAAACGTTTGAATAATTTTCATG
Organism: Apolygus lucorum; assembly: GCA_009739505.2. Classification (NCBI taxonomy): domain Eukaryota; kingdom Metazoa; phylum Arthropoda; class Insecta; order Hemiptera; family Miridae; genus Apolygus; species Apolygus lucorum. Next base: position 28,629,752 of record CM019177.2, read on the forward strand.
TTACTTTTAGCTGTGCATCCCCATAGCTGTATACCATAGGTCCAAATTGGCATAAGTACTGTTTTGTATAATAGCACTTTGTTGTGTAAGCTAAGTTGTGAATGTCGGCCCAGGAGCCAATACAGTTTTCTGAATTTGATTGTTAGCTGTTCCTTTTTCTTTTTGACGTGTTCTTTCCACTTCAGCTTCGCATCTAGTGTCATTCCCAGATACTTAGCTGAGTTGGAATATGGGACTGTGCATTGATTCAATATCAGCGGCTTATTTGTAATTTTTTTGTTGGTGAAGTTCACATGAGTGGATTTGGTTTCGTTTAATTTGAGGCGCCATTTTCGAGTCCAATCTCCAATAGCATTCGTAGCTTCCTGTAGCTTTACTGTAGAGGTTTCAACTGTGTCTGCAACTGCCAAAACAGCTGTATCGTCTGCGAATGTGGCTATAGTTGTTCCCAATGTGCGAGGAACATCATGTGTATATAGCAAGTAAAGGAGGGGTCCAAGAACACTTCCCTGCGGGACACCTGCTCTAATTTTGTTGAGATTTGAGTATTCATCTTCGTTTTTAATTCTGAAGTATCTATTGCTGAGGTAAGATTCCAGAATTTGGCAATATTGATTAGGCAACATCCCTTGCAGTTTGTTGTTTAGTCCATCGTGCCACACTTTATCGAAAGCTTGTGACACATCAAGAAATACAGCACTACACACTTGTTTATTTTCCAGTGCATTTTCAATTACATCTGTTATCCTATGGACTTGTTCAATCGTTGAATGTTTTGTTCTAAAACCAAACTGGTGTTGTGGAATTAAATTCCTTTCTTCTATTATGTTTATGAGTCTTTTCTTTAGTAGCTTCTCAAACAGCTTGGAGAGAACCGGAAGCAGTGAAATTGGTCTATAGGACTTGACGTCCGAAGGTTCTTTTCCTGGTTTCAATATCATGATCACTTCAGCAATTTTCCAAGATTGCGGAACATGATATAATCGAAACGCTGCATTTATGAGGTGTAGTAGCTTACGCAATCTTATCTCCGGAAGTTCTTTTAACACTTGACCAGTGATCAGGTCATATCCTGGCGCTTTTCTGGTTTTTATCTCATGTTTGACGCAATTAGCGAGTTCGCTAAATTTCACAGGTTTGATTGGAATACTATCCATTCTGTGGGGTTCATTCAGAACTTCTTCGCTCGGTGACTGCTGTAGCAGGGGGGAGAAGGTCTGGGAGAGATAGTTCGCAAATATTGTCACTTTCTCTTTTGCGTTTCTCGCCCAGTTGTTCCCAACCCTGATGGGTCCTAGAGGTTTTCTCGACGTTTCCGTGCCTTTAGCTGCTTTGTACAGAGAGTAATCCGTAGTTGTATCTGCCGTTAGACTTAGAATTTTTCTTGATAGTGTTTCTTGCTCTATTTCATCGATAAGTGTGCCCAATTTTTTTGATAATCTGTTAAGTTCTGTTTTATCTCCAGGGAACCGAGTAACTTGCCATCTCTTCCTTGCTTTGCGTTTCTTCCTCAGTAACTCCCTAACGGCAACTGGGTAGTTGATTGTAGTGCCTCGTGTTGATTCATTTATTGTGGGGGTTGAACGCCACGCTGCATCTTGAATAAGTTCAGTGAATTCTGAAACTTCGTTATCAAGTTGTTCTACTGTTCTAAGAGGTACATTCAGCTGAACTCTTGATATAATATGAGTCCGAAAGTTTTCCCAATTAGTGTGCTTGCTGACAAGACGGGGATCTTGTTCCTTCAGTATTACGTTTTCCCTTAAAGTTAGAATGATGGCTGAGTGGTCACCAGACAGTTCAAAGCTTCCCGATACATTTGCATATTGACATGAAATTCCCCAGTCGTTCGTGAATCTCCGAAGGAGGAACATTGTGTCGACAAAAGCAAAATAGAAGCCGAGTGTAGATGTTTTTACCCGCGGCGCGATGAACTCAGAAAGCGATGGATGGACGATCCCCGACATTATTTCCACAACAAAAGAGCGGATTGCGCGACATCAGCAAGAAACAGCTCCAATTCAAGCAACAGACCGCAACGTCCGGAACAAAGTAGGTGAGCTGTACGATATTATCAGTGCGTTATGTAACTACCTGTCCGAAATAAATGAAAGAGTGATAGAATCTAATAAAAAAATTATAGCTATTGAGTCGGAGAATTCAGTTCTAAGAGAGGTGGCGACGATCTCTAGAACAGAGCCTTCCCAACCAAAGTCTAAAACTTTAAAACCCCGCGATGAAGAGGATACAGACACAGCCGATGAGGATGATTTGGCTACTGACACGCAGTGGATCAGAGTAAAGAATAAAAGGAGAAAAACTTACAAATCTCCTCCTGAGAAGCAGGGCAAAGTACGAGAAAAATCCCCCTCTCGTATAAGTCCCAAAGAAAAGAAGGTATACCCCCCACCTCCTATTACAATTTCTGGAATCAAAGAGTATCCTGTGCTACTGGGTATTTTGAAAGAAGCCACAGACAAGCCATGTAAGGTCACAGCCCTTAATAGCGACCAGTGGAAGGTAAATGTCTCTGATGGGGACATATACCGACAAGTCTGAGCCAAACTGAGAGAAAAAGAAATAGAGTGGTTCAGCTATGAGGACAAGAATGCAAGAGCCATCAAAGTAGTGGCTAGAGGATTGCATCCTACGTGCCCAAAGGATGAAATTGTGACGGACTTACTGAATCAAGGACTTAAAGTACTTGATGCAGTAAACCTAAAAAAACGTGTGGTGTTCGAAGAAAATGGCACCAAGACGAAAACCATGAAGGATCTCCCCCTTTACATGCTATCCTTTGACAACGATGAGAACATCGATAAGATTTATAACATTAAAACGATTTTGAATTTAGTGGTTCACATAGAACCAATGAGGAAATCTGGTCGACAGATTCCTCAATGCAAAAAATGCCAGGGGTTTAATCACACAAAGTCGTTTTGCGAAAAAACTCCAAGGTGCGTGAAATGCGCTGGAAGGCATGAGGCGAAAAATTGTCCTACTAGTGCTGATGAACCACCTAAATGTGTAAACTGTGGGAAACAGCATCCCGCAAATTTCCGAGGTTGCATTATAGCAAAAGAATTGCAAAGACTCCGGGATCATTCCAAGAAACCTGTGAGTGTCCCAAATAATCAACCAAACAAAGCGCCTACCCAAGCGAGAAGGGCATCAGTGTCCTACGCCAGCTGTGTAAAACAAACTCCAAAGGAAAACGTGGCTGGAAAATCTCCTAAAATGGAAGAAATTCTCATTAAAATAATGGATTTTATGGAAAAACAGTGTTCTAACAACAAGACATTGCTTGAACGTATTGAAAGACTGGAAAATAACCTGTTAAAAAGCAAAACTTTAAGATGATGGAACAATTTAACATCCGCATAGCAACTTGGAACGCCAATGGGATCAACAATCATGTCGCTGAACTTGAGGCCTTCCTTCATAGCAATAAAATTGACGTATGTTTGATATCGGAAACACATCTCACTAGACAATCTCATCTATATATCAAGGGATACAATCTTTACCATGCCTTACACCCAGCTAATAAACCAAGAGGCGGATCAGCAGTACTGATCAGAGACTCTATTAAACATTATGAGAACCACAAGTTGGAAGAGGAAACTATGCAAGTTGCATCTGTCAACATTACATTGAAGGGGAAGGCTTGTAACATCTCCTCGATATACTGTCCACCAAAGCATAATCTGAAAGAAACTGACTATAAAAATCTATTCACTCTGCTTGGAAACTGCTTTATCCTAGGGGGTGACTTCAATGCAAAACATACAGCGTGGGGTTCAAGACTTATCACAACAAAAGGTCGTGAGTTGTTTACAGCAGGCCAAGTGTGCAACTGTGAATTCATGTCCTCAGGAAAGCCAACGTACTGGCCTTCAGATATTAATAAAATACCTGATCTCATTGACTTTTTTATTCTCCGGGGAATTTCATGTCAATCCCTAAGTGTGAATTGTTTATTTCTTCCAAATAAACTTGATTGTGAAGTAGGTATGAAGTAGAAGGTAGGTAGTGACAATGACAAAGCCGTGTTATTTTCAAAAGAGTGATCTATAAAGAAATAATAAACCTTAATGTAATCATTTGCAGCGCTTTTACCATTGTTTTAATTGACTCTGGTGGGGGGATATCAATAATTATAACAAAAGGAAAGATCAGTCCCACGTTGGCCGAAGGTAGGTTACTTTATTTTGTGGTTTGCTGGAATAATTCTTAAACATGAAATTAACCCACAGGTCTCCTCAAACCAACCTTGTAGAAGAGAGGACGCCAATTGGTGTCCTTATGGGCATCTGTATGGTAGTTTAATACCATGTCCTTTCTGATCTATGGAATGGAATGAGAAATATACAGAAAGATATTCTGTTCATTCAATCGTAGATAAGAAGAGTAAGATGGAAGCTAAATGAAACAACAAATAGATCATCATGTATTATGTTTGAGGTTATTCAATGTTGGTGTGGTTGTTTGAGGTTGTTCATTGCGATAGTTGGAGTTCGACTAGAACTTGGGTGTCGACCCAAGTCTGTTTTCTGTCTCTTCCTCGTCTAACGTAAATTTAATTTTTTCTATTTTAATTTTTTATTTTCTTCTGTTTCCAGGAGTTGTAACATGGAGAGTATTGTAGTAAATTAGTTATTTTAACTTGAACATTTTTTGCAATAATTAATTTAAAATTTACATAATTTACAATATTTTTGATTGTACTGGGCTTGCCTGTACCGAAGAATAAATAGAGATAAACATGTAAATAAATAACCCTTTGATGACGAGAGGGTATGAATGAAGATATAATGAGGGTCCAGCGATTACCCAAGAATTATTCAATTTTATCGCAAAGTGGGACACTCTGAAGAAACGTGAGGCCATCTTGCTCGGAACTTCTAGACATAAATATCAGCAGGGTTCAGGGAACGGTGTCTAATTAAATGGAACTAACTTCCACAGTTTGAAAACTTCTTCAGGTCTGGGAACGCCCGGCGCCATAGCCCACGGGCCTCAGCCACCCCCCCGACACCAGCAAAACGCTTCCTCTCCCTTTTCGCCCTACGGGAAGAAGACGTGCTCCCCATAAATTAGCCCCCTGTTTTTAGCAAATGAGGCGAAACCGACCAATGAAATTTCCTCAGACCTAAGGGCCCTCCAGCGTAATGATGGGTCATCCGCCGCGTTCAGACGTACAAATTGGTCCGCGGCGCCGCACAGTAGAGTGGTTCGTCCGTCTGCGCACTCAAAAGGCGCCGAAATGTGTTTTTTCAGCCTCTCAGTTTTTTCAACAATCATTCACGTAACGAGATTTCAAGTGAGTTCTCTAGAATAGGTACTCTTTCCTTGGACTAACTGGGAAGTACAACTAATAATTTCTCAAATACATCGTCAGTACCTATAATAGTGTTTTGGTTTATCATTTTCAATAATAAACCTTTGGAATCGACCAAGAAAGAAAAATTTTACCCTCCCTCAAAATTTATTGGTTTACGTTTCAAGGCACGTATGATCTGAAAATCGAATAAATCCGTCCGCCGTACGCGGGACTTTCCTCAGTTCCCATGGACCGATTTCGATGAAATTTGTTTCATGGACATCATTTGTCCCGAAGCTTTTAGTTGATGTCAGTCACTTCTAAGGGTTGAAATTTCGAAAACTTGTAAAATTTTGAAATTTTGTAATGTTTTTCTATCTATTTGAGATAGTATTGAATTTTTAGAATCAAATGAGACCACCAGGAGCTCTGCAGGACCAAAAGTTCGGTCTCTTAAGGGTTGGGCTTACGATAAATCAGAAACACGAGTGTGAATCGCAAAAGAGGCCTAATCTCCTAATCGTTCAAATTTTCGCTGACCAAAGATTGCTTTTAGTTTATTCGAAAGGTTTGCGTCCTTAACAACCATTTTTAAAAAATTGCAATTCATTGCTGAGCTCCGAAGCCATTTTCAATCCCATTGAACGCAGGAAGCTTTAAATTTGAGAGGGAAGGCCAAGGGAGAATACAGATCGTGGTAGGTGCTATTGATGGAGAACCAGTGATCTATACAGAAGGGTGATCTATACAGAAAATAATAAACCTTTGGGCAATGCTTTGGAGCGTTTTTTTTTTACCTACTAACTTTTTTTTTTACCTACAAACATTCCTTTACCTACCGACTTTTTTTTACCGACCAACTATTTGTAGGTGCTACCTACCACACAATACCGCCTTCACACCTTCACAATCAAGTTCATTAGAAAGAACTAAACGCTTCACACCCGATTCGAAAAATAGAAATCTTCATATGGAAATTTGATAACTGGTTACGCAGAAGGCAAAACTGTATACAAATCGAAGAAATGAACAGCGATGGCATTCAAGTCAGATAAAATTTGAACGGAGATTAGACCTCTTTTGCGATTCACACTCATGATTCTGTTTTATCGAAGGAAAACCTTCAAGTACTCGTAGGGAGCGAACGGTTTGTCCTACAGAGCTCCGGGTGGTCTCGAAAATTTTTTAAAATTCAATATTTAAAATTGGTGAAAAAACGATACCTTTTGAGAATTTTGAGAGTTTTCGAGCTGGGGCACTCTTGAAAATTTCAACCCTTAACTTTCACCCCTTAGAAGTGACTGACATCAACCAAAAGCTTTGCGGCACAACTACTCGTAGAACCCAAATGGAGCCCATGTACCAAATTTGAACCAAATGAGTCCAGGATTGCTAAGAAAAGTGCCGCGTACGGCGGACGGACGGGAAATTTTGTATTCGATTTTCGGATTCTACGTACCTTGAAACGTAAAACATCAAATTTTGAGGGGGGATTAAAATTTTTTCTTTCTTGCTCGATTCCAAAGGCTTATTATTGAGAATAATAAACCAAAATTGAGTGTGAAGCGTTTATTTCATTAAATTTAACTTGAATGTGGAGCGAAATTAGGTTAGTAGGTAGTGACAATGGCAAAGTTGTGTTTTTCGCAGACGAGTGATCTATCAGAAAAATAATAAACCTTTTTGTAATAATTTGCAGCGTTTTTGTACCGTCTTCATAGATGAGCCAAATAGAGCCGAGGGCTTTTTTTGGCAGGAAACATGTCGTTAATTTCCACTTATGCCAAACTTGAAAGGGATATTTCCAGTTTCGATTACATGAGAAGCTAAGTTTTTATAATTGCAGTTCTTACCCCTTTTATGACACCCTCTGGGTAGTAGGTTACCGAGAGATCGTTTATTTTCTTAAATATTATTATTGTCATTACTGTATCTTCGAGATCGAGCAAGAAAATATCGTAACCAGACCTCAAAATTTGAAGGTTTTATCTTTCGGAATACGTCCAATAAAAATTGTCCCAAGTGGGTGTGGCACATAGCTTCCTCGTATCCATGAGTCGGTTGTATAGATGATCACATAGTTAGTGATCTCAAAATATCAATTTGTAAGTACCTTCCACTACTACCTTGTAGTAGTAGTACTAAGTACCTTGTACTTCCCAAATTTGGGATCATCTACACGTCAATCCGCACAATATCTGAATATTTCTTCAAAATTGGATTGAAAATGTGAAAGTTATGGTCGTGTCAAGGAATTCAAATTTGCGCATGCGTAGTAGCTACTATCAGTCCAGGGGTTATGATTTTCATAGGGGACCGTCTTTACGCCAACTCACACAATCTCAGAGAATTTCATCGAAATCGGACAATAACTTCGTATAGTTCAGCCCGTTACGAGGATTTCATGGCAGACAGACAGGTCGACAGACACTGAAAAAAACAAAAATCGTTCAGGATAGCTTAAAACGTGAAACGAAAAATGTTTATTTTGGAGAAACTTTTTATTCAACCTTGAAGAGTGAAAACAATGCTTTCGCTACCTTGGAAAACTCGAAAGCAATATTTAAAGTTCGACAGTAGCAAAAAAATTCAAGTACGTTTCTGGTGACAAACATTTGAACGCTTGCATACTAGTCTGCTACACAGTGGGACATCTCCTACCGTGAATGTTGTTTACTGTTCTTCTAACTCGTGAGTATATCTAAGTTTCCCACATAATTACAGCGGTTTTGGCAGAATATCATTTTATGCATCAATTTAGGGTTTCCCAACCAATGGTGAACGATTTTTTTACGAACACGACTGACGAGAATAAAGTTCCGTGGCAGCGACTTGGTTGTAAGTGGAGAGCATTTTGAAAACTTCGTAACAAAATTTGTGACCAATTTTTTGCCGCTTTTTCATGACATTTTTTCGTTCAAGTAATTAGTAGTCGTACCATTAAGTAGATTGTACTATCAAGAAAACCGGGGGGACAGTTAGAAACGTACTGCTTACATACTTCTACATCCATCAATTGCCTAGCTGTGCTATTCAATAAGTGTATCCGGAAAAGGAAAACACTTGATTATAAATTCGCCAACGTATACATATTTTTTATAAATTGTTTTTCATGTAACATCTACATCTATTTTACTACCTAACTAATAATTTAATCAGTCACCTGTCATTGCAATACTTAGTCAACACTCACGAAAACAAAGATGTATCCGACCAATTAATTATTAACCGTCAGTGTTTCTGTTTCGCTTTCACGACTGACGAAACAGGTTTCCGAGTATGAAAAGTAATATTACGCCCGTTCCGCATGACATGAAACGTGATCAAGATAACCTCAAACAGTCCCCGAGCCTTGACAATCATCTGCAATCAGTGAAAAATGACGCTGATTGGAAGGCCGTGTTGTGCCATTCATCTGTCCGATATAGAAACAATGTTTTATCCTGTCCTAAGACCAGTCAGAGGGGGAAGAGATTGATTAGCGTGATTAATTTACAAACAAATCAGCCGGAGCCTTGACCTGGAGCCCCGTCTCATCTCGTTCTGTCGTTGACAATAAATTTAGCGTATCTTCTCCCTCCTCTGTTTTCCACCTCCCGAACGTCACTTCCATTTATTCACGTCATTAATCAGAAGGATAAAAGGATTTAATTAGATACTTATACTGACAAATGAGTCCTCCCAAATGGACCGAACCCTTTGATCTGGGTGGCCCCTGGGCTAGTTGCCCATTAGGATAGCCACGCTCAAAACAGGCGCAGTTGAGGCAGTCGCGCCAAATCTTGAATTTTTCCATTTTGGCTCAGCAGAAACCTAAATTATAGAAGAAAGTAAAAAAAAAAAAAAATTCTGGACGTGAGAAGATGGACTTATTGTGGTTTATTATTTTAATAAATGAACCTTTGGAATTTTCACCCCTCTTCCTAATTTTCACGTTTCAAGGTAGAATCCAAAAATCGACTATAAACGGAAAAACATTGAATCATGGATATGTTTACTGTAAACGCGTTTTACCTGAGTTTACCTATCCATGTTATTTAGGTATTTATAGTACCTACCTATTTGTAGCACCTACCTATTTACAGTACCTATTTTCATTAAGATCGCCTTCAGTTTTCATTCGAGTTAACAATAATATAAAGTGCCGGGTTGTCACAAATTTTGGTGTCGTTACGCAAATTTTAGAATGACCCCCAGCCCAAACAAATATCCATGTTAAAATTTTCGTCCGTCTGCCGTACATGGCACTTTCCTTAGTTGCCACGAACCAATTTTCTTGAAATTTGGAATGTGAACTCCATTTGGGGTCGAGTTGTGCCCCTAAGTTAGTGTCAGTCACTTATAAGAGGTAGAGAATAGGGGTTGTAGTTTTCAAACTCACTCTAGCTTGTTAACTTCCAATATAAAGGCATTTTTTGTCACTAATTTAAAGAATGGAATTTATACCATCGAATGAAACTACCCAGAACTATGTAGGACCAACGTTCGCTCCTTAGGTATTTTATAGTTGAAATTGAAATAAATCAGAGACACTAGTGTGAATCGCAAAACATTGTTCACTTCAAATTGAGTTTTTCGTCACTCAGTTACGTTTCCCTAGCTCCCAGCAACCAATTAACGATGCTTCCCTGGTAGGTTCTTTTTGTTTCAAGATAAACTTCATAATGAAGTTTGCACACAAATAAGGTTGTTAGGTTCTCTTCTCAATGACGATGACGAAGCTGAGTTCTTTGCTGGCGAGTGATCTATACAGAAAAATATTTCACCTATGTGTAATAATTTGCATCGGTTTTCGAATGATTTCATGTCACTCTGTTAGGCTTTTTTTAATGAAGGCATTCACAGCTCTCAGATAGCTCTACTACATTGAGGTTATTGCTTTAGTAGGTAATTGTAGTGAAAAAATCGAGATCTAAGCAGTCGGGTGATCTATCCAGTAAAAAAATACACCGTTGTGTAATAATGTTCAGTGTTCTTCATTTTTAATGTCCGTCAAGTGTTGAAAGTATTACACAAACATGAAGTGATTGAAATACAATTAATCGGGACCTATTGTTGATTTATTCTATGTTATCCTGAATACAGGCCATTCAAAATACGTGAGAATTTGAACCTCTGCTCTCCCCAGAACTGATTTGCTATTGACAACGTATCTTCTACGCGAATCAAGAACGAGATATATCAATCTGTATCAATAGGACGATTTCCTGAACTTTATCAATTATTTATTTTGACTCTCTCATACTTATCTATCGTAATTACTGATGGGCATTACTATTCTCAATCGAAAAAAGTTGTGAAAAAAAAAATAAATTCGCGAGATACTAATTCTCCCAATCATCTCTTATGAACGTATCTCTTTCATGGAACGTATTCTGTTTCATACTCGATTATTATTTCCATGGTCTGATCAGAATCTCATCAACTTTCATGTTGACAAAAGATCACTGTCAAAGGTAGGTAGGTACGTTTGTATACACTCTCAAGTGCTATCCATGCAACATAATACCGATTCCTATTGTAATCATCGGACCTTGGACTCTTTGGATCGATATTGCTGTGATATTTCTCGTCAAAATTGGATATCTATTCTATTCTGTGATATTTCTCGTCAAAATTGGATATCTATTCTATGCTGTGATATTTCTCGTCAAAATTGGATATCTATACTTGAGTACAATGTGAGACTATAATCACAAGCTTGTTATGTACCTCATTTAACAATGGGTCCATGTTGGTATGTTCTAATATACATCCTCTTAGCTGCATGTACCAGTAAGTATCCATAGGGATTCGATTCTGAATTACCGCCTACCTATGGGGAGAGTGAGAAATGGTAGCAAATGGGGGGTGGGAACTAAAGACACATATCCCAATGTGTGCAGAATCGTATGCAAGCAAAGGTAGGTAGGTACGTTTGTATACACTCTCAAGTGCTATCCATGCAACATAATACCGATTCCTATTGTAATCATCGGACCTTGGACTCTTTGGATCGATATTGCTGTGATAGTTCTCGTCAAAATTGGATATCTATTCTATGCTTACCATGGATTTAAAAAATTACACATTCACCAGTCTTTTTTTTTACGATCTATCTAATCGACATTAGGTACCAGCAAAAAGTTACGTGATACTCCAAGTTTATAACACCAGTAATTCCTCCAACTTTTGAGAGACAAGGAGCCAGAAAAAGTGGAAAAACAAAGCAAGGCCAATTTACAACCAGCTAAAGTAAGCCAACCCGCTTCACCTTGTATAAATCAGCCACCGCATGTAATTAACTAACTGAGAAATGAGCAGAACATCCCTTAAGTGGGTTTTCTAGCCTTCCCTTTCAAAAGATCTGTTTTACCGTCTTTCAAAAAGCTTCTACTTGCCGGCCCGTCGAGGATATTTTCGCTTTGGGAGAAACGAAGGCACCCCCGTCTTCCAAAATAAAATTAATGTTCCCCTCCTTTTCTGACGGCTTCAAAACATATTTCATTGTACCGTAAACAAAAAGCTTTTCAACGTATTTAATTTCGTGAGAAGGCTCCGAGACTATTTATCAAAACTTCAAAAAAGACTGTCGACTCACACCCCCCACCTTCGAGCCATCTTCCGACTGATCATTTATAAAATGAATGAGGCATTACTATTATTCTTCTGGTATTTATCTTTCTTTTACGAGTTTCTCTGAAAACGTTTCTTACGCATCAATGATAATGAACTCGGACTAATCAGTTTGAAGCAACAAAATGTTTCGCTAATTGAGATGAAGTTTATTAATTGCCTAGGGAGATTATGTGTAATGAGAAGAGTAATTGGGGATTGTGCCCTCTGACAATTTCAGGACTTCTTTCATAGTATTTCAGTAACACTGTATGATAATGTTGAGGGAACTAGATAGCTATTATCTTCAAAAATACTATGCAGGTATTACTCCAATGGAAGGTGAAAAATTGTCTTCTGCTGACTATCAATAAACAGGTGTTATTGACATTTCAGTTGAGCAATTAATATTGAGTATACTCGTGAATAAAATAAGCGTACCTTGTCTTTACGTGAGTTCATTGGGAAGCTGATAGTTATGCTCTATGAAGTAAGTTGAGTTTTACTCCCATGTACCTGAATACTGAACACTGAAACGTAATTGGGTTCTAGCCCTTACATAGGAGTTGGGAAGTTTAGATCATTGTGGAGACTTGAACCATCACTACTGAAGGCAGTACAACTCACTCTTCACCTGTACACCTGTATACATCACTACTGTACTCACCCAGTACAGTATCCACTTTGTATAACAGTATCCAGTAAGTTTTATATTCACTATTTAGTGCACTCTTCTTCGTGCAACCTCTACCTTGCATCTTCAACTATCCATTTACTTCAATAGATCTTGTTCTTTGCTCACTCTGCACTTTCTACGAGTATTATTAACCCGCATTATCGCTGAGAGTTTAATCGAATTTGAAACATTTGAATTTTGTAAACGTACTCCGCCCGTGACAACAAATTTACCTTCATGGTAAATTTTCTTCTTCAGTAGTATTTGGGGTAGGGGCAGAAATGAGCGGCTATTCCTCAATTTATGAGATTTATTCTTGGTCGTCGTGCATGCTTGCGCCGTTCAGGCATCGTCAGCACTATATACATATATGTATATTGGTATAGTGGTTGTGCATAGTTCTCATAATTAATTTCTTCTTTCTGTTAATTGTCAAGAGGGTCGTTATAATGGATTTTAATTCAACTTTTAAGAAGGGTTCTATTTGCTGTAAAAATATTGCAGGTAGTGTGCATTCCATGAGGATGTGAGGTATCCAGGTCCTGGCACTGCGTAATATCTTGCACAAAAAACAAAAAAGGGCTTTAGAGGCTGATTTTGAGTTTGTACTTGATTTTCTTATTTTGAGAAAAGCCACAAGTAAAGAAGTTACATCTACAGCATTCCTCAAAATAAGCAGATCAAATATAAACTCAAAATTAGCCCCAAAAGCCCTTGTTTCTGTTTTTTCTGCAAGATATCACGCTGTGACAAGACCTGGATACCTCACATCCTCATAGAATGCACACAAATATAAATTTTATGTAAATTGGTATAGTGGGTATTGCAATTATTGCAATAATGATAATTGCAATAAACATGAATAACATGTTTATTGGTATAGTGGTTGGACTATATTATAGTCCTGACGATGCCTGAACGGCGCAAGCATGCTCGACGACCAAGAATAAATCTCATAAACTGAGGAATAGCCACTCATTTCCTCCTCTCACCACGAATACTATTGAAGAAATTTGCCGCTAACAGACAGATTGTCGTATTATGCGTTATAACTAGCCCATTGCTAAGCACGCGTTCTCCTTAGTTTCCCATGTGTTCCATTGTAAACTACCAAAATGTATTTCATTATCTTCTCAACTTTGTAACGTTTTATTCGATTAAAGCCTTATATTGAAGAGGTATTATTTATGACAATTTAATCGAATAAAATGGATAAACTCTATCGGCCGGACAAATTCGACACGGACCCTGACTGTTCTACGGCCCAACGCGAGTGGACGCATTGGTTACGCACCTTCGAAAACTTCGTTGAGAAGGCCGACATAGAAGAAGATGCCGATCGTTTGAAGGTATTGTCTAATTTCCTATCTTCGAATGTATTCGAATACATAAATGATTGTACAACGTACGAGGCAGCATTGGCCATTCTTGCATCTCTTTACATCAAACCCAAAAACATCATATATGCACGTCATTTGCTCTCCACCAGAAAACAACTTCCCTCAGAAACTATAACTCAATACATCACGGCCCTAAAATCGCTAGCTAAGGAATGTGATTTCAAAGCCATTTCTGCAGAACAAAACAAAAACGATCATATCAGGGACGCTTTCATAGCTGGCCTGTTGTCTCCTCACATTCGTCAGAGGCTTTTGGAAAATAGAACTTTACAACTAGCCGAGGCTGAAGAACGAGCTCGTTCTATCGAAATAGCTACAAAAAACGCTGAGTCATACGCCCAAAACAAACCAAATCCTGATACTTCGGACAACCAGTGCAATGCTACCAAATCTGAGCAAAAAAAATCGTGCTATTTTTGTGGTAGCCCCACTTTGCATCGCCGTATATCTTGTCCAGCACGGGATGTAACGTGCTCGATCTGTAATAAGGTGGGTCACTTCCCGAAAGTCTGTTTATCGAAAAAGCGTAAACCCAATACTTCAGCAGCTCTGTGTGACACTTCAGAAGCATTTGTGGCAAGTATAGTTGGTGCCTCTGCCCCATCAGCGCTCTCTAAAGCAACTGTCACGGCCAAAATTAATGGTACAAATGCCCAATGCCTAGTAGATACTGGTAGCTCCGGGAGTTTCATCAATGACTCTTTTGTACGTCACAACAAGCTTGTTGTCTTCCCAGAAAGTGGTACCGTTTCTATGGCCTCCACATCACTGTCTTCAGTTTTGAAAGGCTACGTCATAGCCGATCTCCAATTACTAAAACATTCTTACATGTCCACGAAGCTATCAGTCCTTTCAAATCTATGTGCTGACTTAATTATTGGCCATGATATTCTCAAGTCACATTCGCGGCTGGATGTTAATTTTGGCGGCAGTAACCCGCCTCTCTCTATTGCAAGCTCAGCATTCCCTCATGCGAATATTGAACCTATTCGAATTTTCTCCAATCTTGCTCCTAACATAAAGCCAATTGCGACCAAATCACGCAGACATAACCCTGACGACGCAAAATTCATAGAGGATGAGGTCAATAATCTATTACAATCTGGCATAATCGAGCTCAGCTGTTCTCCATGGAGGGCACAGGTCTTGGTAACCCGCAACGCAACCCATAAGAAACGGATGGTCATTGACTATTCCAATACCATTAACAAATTCACTCTTTTGGATGCATACCCCATACCCAATGTTGAACAAGTGGTGGCTGAAGCTGCCCAATACAGCCATTTCAGTACAATCGACCTTAGGAGTGCCTATCACCAGGTCCCAATCTGTGTCGATGAACGACCTTTCACTGCATTTGAGGCAGGAGGCCGGTTGTACCAGTTCACTAGGCTCCCCTTCGGAGTAACAAATGGGGTGCCTGCATTTCAGAAGTTCATGGACAGGTTAATTGACAACGAGAAGCTCAAGGGAGTCCGATGCTATATTGACGACATCACAATTGGTGGTCGAACTAAGGAAGAGCACGATGGTAATCTCCAACAGTTCATGAATGTGGCCAAGAAGTACAACCTACAGCTGAATGAACAGAAATGTAAGTTTTCTACCACCTCTATAAAACTTCTAGGATACCTCATAAGTAATGGGACCATCATGCCAGACCCTGATCGCCTGCAGCCCCTGCTGGATCTTCCACCACCACGTGACAAAGCATCCCTTCAAAGAATAGTAGGTATGTTCGCTTACAACTCAAAGTGGGTACCCAGATTCTCTGACAGAATCCGAGCCCTCATTGACACTAAATCATTTCCTTTGACAGCTGAAGCACTTCATGCCTTTGAAACCCTCAAGAAGGATATTGCAAAGGCCCTTCTTGTGGCTATTGACCCTACTGCACTCCTAGTTGTTGAGACAGATGCATCAGACATCGCAATAGCTGCAGCCTTGACTCAAAATGGAAGGCCAGTAGCTTTCTTCTCAAGAACCTTGAGTGGGAGTGAGAAAGGCTATCCGGCTATTGAAAAGGAAGCCACCGCCATCGTCGAGTGCTTGAGAAAGTGGAGGCACTTCTTGACTAATCGGCATTTTAAATTGATCACGGATCAGGAAGCTCTTTCTTTTATTTTCGACCTAAAGCACTCAAGCAAAATAAAAAATGACAAAATTCAGCGATGGAGGCTTGAATTATCCTGCTTCAACTACGACATTTCCTACCGACCTGGAAAACTAAATAAGGTGGCAGATACTCTATCCAGAGTTTGTGGAGCTACAAGTAACAACAACCTTCTGGATATCCACCGATCTCTTTGTCACCCCGGGGTCACCAGGATGTACCATTGGATCAAGTCCAAGAATCTGCCATTCTCCCTTGATGATGTCAAACGAATGACTGCGGCTTGTCCGGTCTGTGCAGAACTGAAGCCCCGCTTCTATAAGCCAGTCAACAATCATCTGATAAAAGCTACGCGCCCTTTCGAACGGTTGAACGTGGATTTTAAAGGGCCAGTCCCCTCAAGCACTCGTAACCAATACATATTGACAATTGTGGATGAGTATTCCAGATTCCCCTTTGCATACCCTTGCAGTGATATGACTTCGGCAACTGTGAAGAAACACTTATATAACTTGTTCACAATCTTTGGAACTCCAGCCTATATACATTCAGACCGGGGGACTTCATTTCTTTCAAAAGAGCTGACCGACTACCTACATACTCAAGGAATTGCCACCAGTTCAAGTACCCCTTATAATCCTGAAGGTAATGGATTAGTCGAGCGTTACAATGGTATTTTGTGGAATACTATGTCCTTAGCCATGAAGAACAAAAGATTAGACACGGCGCACTGGGAACAGGTCCTGCCAGAATCTCTTCACGCTATCCGTTCACTCTTGTGCACCTCGATCAATTGCACTCCTCACGATCGAATGTTTACACATGCCCGCCGTTCGACTAATGGAATAGCCATTCCTTCGTGGCTCACAAACCCAGGAAAGATTCTGCTGAAAATTCAGGCACGCACTTCGAAGTACAGCCCACTGGTGGAAGAGGTGGACCTCATTGAGGTAAATCCCGAACATGCTCTCATTCGCCGCTCAGATGGGAGAGGAACTACTGTCTTCTTGAAGCATTTGGCTCCAACAGGGGGTGACTCCATATTTGGACATGACGAGACGGAGATTACTCAATTAACACCCAACATTCTCATTTCTACCGACAGTAACCATACGGCCAGAAGCTTCCCACCTCCAGTCCAGCCACCGGCAACACTTCAATCACATGGGTCAAAGTCTTCAACTTCTCCTTCGCCTTCAACTACTGGAAGCTATGACTCTTCAACAGTATTGCCAGCATCTACGCCGAGCACACCGGAGGTCAGAAGATCCCATAGAACTAGACAGCCTCCAAGTTATCTTCAAGATTATGTCCCAAAATAAAGGGGGGGAGAATGTCGTATTATGCGTTATAACTAGCCCATTGCTAAGTACGCGTTCTCCTTAGTTTCCCATGTGTTCCATTGTAAACTACCAAAATGTATTTCATTATCTTCTCAACTTTGTAACGTTTTATTCGATTAAAGCCTTATATTGAAGAGGTATTATTTATGACACAGATACAGAACAAAATGTATCAGAAAGAGCTGGTTTTGTTTTGAGATGGAAGAATAGTGTTTGGCTTTGTTCAAGAAATGAGAAAACAATATGATATCAGAGGTTGTATTAAATTTCGGTAATTTGTGACTCCTAGTTCATTTCAATAAAAGAGCGAGATATTTTGTACAAGGTTTCACTTTTTGACATAATTACGTCTTCGCTTTGCCACATAGACTCAAAAAGCGTTACAGTTGATTTTTGATGATTTTCACCTACAACCAAGCCGTTTCTGGGCAAATGAAACTCCTTTAGTTCTAAAGGGATAGAAATTGTTCACCATTCTTGGAAAACTCTCGATTTATTAACTTGTTCTTGTTAATAATGGATGTAGTAAACAATGCAGCTTGTTTTGTTGTCACTTGGGTACAATGTGAGACAAAAATCACAAACTTGTTATGTCCCTCATTTTTCTAATTGGTAGTGGCGAAATAAAGTTCACAATGCATCACTAACAAATGGGCCCATGTTGGTATGTTCTAATATACATCCTTATGGCTGCATATACCAGTAAGTACCCATAGGTTTCCGATTCTGAATTATCGCGGGGGGTGGGAACTAAAGACATAAAAATATCCCAATGTGTGTAGATTCGTATGCAAACGTTTAAAGAATCGATTAATTTCGGATTTTCGTAAATTCCCTTTCCTACAATCAAAAACTGATTTAAATTGTGATGTTGATTAGGAGGTTACTCTTTTTGCGTGGCATTGTGTGCTCCACATGGTAATATTACGATTTAGAATGAAATTGTTGATAAAAGGCAATAATGCTATCACTGATGATTCAGAATTATAACTCGGCGTTCTACAAACGAGAATGGGGGCTGGAGATTTACAGTCACAACCAGAGCTGTTGTGATAATAACACTGGTCTGCGTGATAGATGCAAGCAATAAGCTGCCATATGTTCCACGATGTTCAGCCCGATATAGCTCTCATCAGATTTATCGTAGCTGCCGAAGAGAGGAAAAAAATGTTATGAGTCCTCCCCCCGAGGGTTTAATTCGCCGAAAATAACAACCCGAAGCACCCAATAAACCAGCGGAACCAAAGTGAATGATGAAACTATAACATTAGGCTCCGTGACCAAGAACGTAAGGCGATGAATCTGGTTCATTTGTGGACCGCCCTCAGGCCGAGTTAATGGAAGGGCAGGCCGAACTCAAGATTTGTTGGATGAGGGGTGTCCAAGGAGGTGATGAAGAGCCTTTGCTGGGCACCAGGATGCCCCCTGAAGAGGCGTAACATATGAGCCGAACTACGCCCCACTGGCCCCGATTCGACCCGCACCTGGGGGAGACTTTTTGTCACTTTTTGTCTTCACAATGTCAATAGCATCTGAAGGTTTTTATATACATTACAAAAACTCCTCCTCCCAATCACTTTTGTTCCTTCCGTTTCCATCAACGGCAGCCGGCCGAAAAATTAATAGACGCCTTTCTTAGTATTCTAAAGAAATTAGACACGGTGAATGGCCCATAAGAAAACCTCAAGAGCAGTTGAAAATTAAAGTTCTGGAACTTCATTGGGTCACATCGGTGAAGTCAGGTGCACCCATCCTCAAAGAGCGAGTTTTTGTAGCTACCGTAGCTACCGAGATCGCAATGAGACGGAATTCACAGGGATTCATTCCTAGACAGCCCCAATTACCCAACAATTTCGAGTGAAATGGGATATTAAGTCGCGAGAACAAGGTATTTTCAGGAATTCACTTTTGAGCTCGCACCTTCAATCCGTTATCTTCTCTTCAGATAGCCTAGTATTAGAGGAAGAATCTTATTAACAAAACAACTAATTTCAAATCAATTTTCAGACATTCTCCGTGAAGGGGAAGATTTACTGAAGCCGTTGGTGTCTTCAGAAGTTTTTGATCTGAAAAATTGAGAAAAATAAAGGAAAACCGAGTACAATTGAATTGCTAAGGATCATAAGCATTCCACCATTGGTGCTTTTACCTTACATATCAGATTAATTTTTTCACACGTCTAATTTTTATTTCCCAAAAAATGAATCCTAGGTCAATTATGTTTATCGCTATTTAAAACGATCTGCACTATCACTCTAACGATCGATTTGAATTTACTACAGTATGGGGTTTTCTCAAGTTCAGCAAATCAGACTAGCGGATTGTACTTTCGTATACAATGCTGATTCTGGATCATTTCGGGCCAAGCCTAACGTCGGGTAGGAAATCTGAGCAAATCGCATCCCTTCATGCATTTATATTATTGTAAAAATGTACAAAATGGCGAAAATAAACATATATCTATCTATTTAGCCAGCTATAATACAGTACAGTATTACAGTAACATAATACAGTATAATACAGTAACATTGATGTAGCCTAAGAAAGTGTGACATTCTTGAAGACTAACCACTGCTGAAATATGATTTGAATACTTTATGGTGACAATATTTTCAATGATCCACAGTCTGCAAAATCATTTGGGTTCTGAATCAAGCAATATGGGAAAGAATCTTGATGCGGGATTTGGATGAACAATATGGATGATACGCGTGAGGATAGTCGTACTTAGTAGGACAATAATTTTTCCTATGGATTCTCCATTCCTACAAGTGGTATGTGTTTTCAAGGAAAGCTGGTGTTGATATGACTTCAATATCACAAAGGGCTTCTTATTACACAAAAGTTTTGTCGAATTTTGGTTTTAACACAGAATGTGTTTTTGCGATGACCTACCGAAAAAAAATCGTCACGAAAAAGCGACAGAAAAAACCGTTACGCGCCTTTTATAATGATTTTCACGTGCAACCAAGCCGTTGGTAAGGAAATAGAACTCCCGCAGTGTTCATTGCACAGAAATTGTTCACCATTCGTTGGAAAGCTCTCAATTTATATAGTATTTTTCTTGTAGTTACATATTTATTTATATAACATTTATAGGGTTTTAGACCAAATTAAATGTCTAACAATTATTTATTTTATTATTGCCAAAGACTCCACATTTATTATTGTTGTTTTTTATTTAACGGATGACTAGCATCGCAAAAACACATTCTGTGTTCCTATGATTTCATACAGAGTATGGAAAAATGAATAAACCGGGGGGTGCAGGGGGGCGGAGCCCCCCGCCGAGGCGCAAAGCGCCGAGTTTTTTTTTATTTTCAATAATGAACCTTTGGAATCGACCAAGAAAAAAAAATTTTTAACACCCCCTCAAAATTTGATGGTTTACGTTTCAAGGTACGTAGAATCCGAAAATCGAATAGAAATTTGGCCGTCCGTCCGCCGTACGCGGCACGTTTGCCACTTAGCATTGACCGATTTTGATGAAATTTTGTATGTAGGCTCCATATGGGGTCTAGTTGTGCCGTGAAGATTTTGGTTGATGTAGGTCACTTCTAAGGGTTCCAAAATCAATTTTGAAATTTTGTAAACGCCCTAAGATTCTATAGAATTTTTAAAATTTTTTGAGACCACCCGGAGCCCAGTAGGACAAACCGTTCGCTCACTACGAGAATTTATAGTTTGGACGTACGATAAATCAGAAACACGAGTGTGAATCGCAAAAGAGGCCTAATCTCCGTTCAAATTATAGCTGACCGAAATGCGATCGATGTTTTTCTTCATGTTGGATGGTTGGTGGCTTTGCAGACGAGTGATCTATATAGAAAAATAAAAAGTAATAAACCATTGTGAAATAATTTGCAGCGTTTTTGTAATAGTTGATCAATACCAATATTGTGTGTAACGATCAAACTTCGTAATGGTAATTTGCTTTCAATTTCTCACTACTTTCTTAGACTTCAGTTTATGTAACTTTAGTAGTTTCATAACTGTCAAACTATGAAACACAGTTCATACACGACCGAATATCTTCTTGGTAGGCATCACTGTGATCTGTCTAACATGCTGGGTTGTCGCGTTAAATGAGTAGCAACGCCTGAACTATTTGCTTTGTCTCAAGTTACTCCATCGTTATATTTACTTGTGTCTTTTCTCGCGTATTCGTGCGATGCGAGCCCTGACAAATGGATCTTGACGGGAGGACGAGGTTCCTGACAGCTTTCCGGAGACAAATCAACGTCACTGGGGGGTTGGACACATTTTTCTTATTCCTTCCAGCTGACGTGAGAAGTCTTTCCGTTTTAATTCACTCATAGATCGTTTGTTGGTGTTGCTTTTTGTTCGGCTTCAATTATAGGAGGTTTCATTTTTCGGGAAATACAAATTAGACATTAATTTACAGTAAGTAATATGTTGGAACGTTAAGGATAACGAATCGAAAATGCAAACTTAAACGTGAATTTCAGAAAATACCTTTTCTCACGACTCAATATCTCATTTCACTCAAAATTGTTGGGTACTTGAGGATGTTTTCTATAGGTATGTATAAATCCGTGTGAACTCCGTCTCATTGCAATAATCGGTAGCTACGGTTCTATTGAGATGGCAAAAAATCTCAACACAATGATGGAAAGTCCACATTGCGTTAATAGTTTTGTCTGCAACCTGATAGTTCATAGATATTGCACTTATTGAGCTAGTTTAGGACATTGAACCTTGTCATAAAGTTACATGACCCACCAGGATTACTTTTTCAGTTATCTACTTACTCGGAGCAGTGGATGTTCCAACCGGTATTTTCATCGATGAAAATATTTTAAAAGTAAGGTATTCAAGCCATATTTTGGCGTAGGCTAGTCTTGAGGAATGACTAATTGCCGCATCTTCCTAGCTACAGTAATTTTCAAGCGAATCAAAATACCGTACACTAGCTGGTTAACAAGCATCCTTTCCATCTCCTTAATCAGAAGGAATCGATACCTACTTGTCTGATTGCATACTTTGGCGAAAATCGTTACCTAACGGTGCTGATCGTTTTCAAATAGGAAGAATTGGGATTGACTGAATTCGACTAAATCAATCTTATCTCACAAGATCAAGCATTTGGGTTATGGTCCGTCGCTTGAGTTTTTATTGGGTTAATGTTGATAATATCAAAGTTCCCTGATTATTTGAAGGTTCACTGGTTGATCTTCCGAGCACCAGAATCTCGTTTCATCTTGGAGGTTTCAACCATCGCATGGATTGAACGCCCTCAAAATTGAGCTAATCTAACCACTGGTATATTAGGGTTCGATAATGTTTTTTATTAGAGAAGGTACCTGGGTTCTTGGTATTTAGGGATGGCAACGATATATCGATATATGAAATATATCGATATATTACGGTTGATATATCGATATATTTATATCGATATAGAGAACTGATATTATCGGTCAATATCGATATATTTAACGATATATCGCGACCTGTTTTCAAGTTTAAAAAAATTTTTTTTTGTAAAAATTAAATATTGAAATGAATGGACGAGAAGGGACGCCTGTACTTGTAAAAGCATCAAGTAATTTTATTCCAAATTTTCTAGGTACCTACTGATGGGTTGATTTCAGACTGTTGACTTCAGTTCAGACATGATTGTGTACATAGTATTCACCTACGGTGGCTCTCAAGGCTCAAATACTTGACTTTAGCCAAAATTAACGGAGGCTCGTCCAGCTTAAAACTACCTACTATACGAAGTGAAGCAGGTTTTCACAACAATTATTTTCAATTTTGAAGGATCATGATCGTCCACAGTACCTATACCCCTGTCAATTTATAAATTAATTTAACATTGCAATGACATTTTCACACTTTTTTCCAGTTTTTAAACAATGAATTTCCATCATTCATACCCAGTAACTTTTGAGATACACGTATTTCACACGGTTTTTCCAAATAGATCTTCCGATATGTCGAGTACCTATATCGATAATATTTCCTCCAAAATGATGTTAGTAACTTTTCTATTCACCTACCTACTTACTTCTTCAAGTTTTTCCTAGTAGATACTCCGATATGTCCATAAATGTCATCCTAAATTATTTTTATATTGTTTTAAAACTATTAAATTCACCTACCTACTTCACATGTGACATTTTAAAGTAGATCTTCCGATACGTCGAAAAATCGATATATTTTCTCCGATATATCGAAATATCGATATATTTTCTCCGATATATCGAAGGTATCGATATCTCATTGACGATATATCGTTTGATCGATATATCGATATATTTCATTCGATATGCCATCCCTATTGGTATTTCCAATGGTTGGTCTTCCTCTCTGTAAACTCGGAGGACATTCAGGCCACTTCACTATACAGAATCTCTGTTTATCCATCCTTTGCCATGTTTGTACTCGCATTGAACGTACCTACCTATTGTGTGTATAAACGGTGATTACGTGTTCGCGTCGATTACGCATTGTGCGACCTTCCAATATCCAAACCAACATTGACTGTAGATAAACGTTGTCGAGAAAGCTGCCGATTCGATTCAGCTCTTACCAACCTAATCTTTCTCACCTCTTTCCAATTAGCTAATTGTCTCGAAATCGCCGACAAACACCCATTTTCCCCCACTCTGCATCCCCTGACCTGGAAAAAAGGTAGACTCCGCAACACTGTTCACAACACGTCTGAAAAGGAGAAAACCAGTTCCTTCCACCCCTTGTTTTATCGTTCCTTTGCATGTTCCACGTCAGACCTTAATTAATTTACTGCGATTTATTGGCCATTAATTCGTCCTGACATCCTTTCCTTTCTCCGCCTCCATCTAGCCGACGATACTCGCGAAACCGCCTGAGAATCGCGTGGAAAATGGTTTCAACCTCACAGAAGTTGTATAACAGAGGCTTCATTTCCCAACTGTTTTGCAATATATATTGTAACCTCTTCTCTGAATGCTCATTCTGTTCCCCGTGCTCAATGGAAAGATATTGTATGCATTTTTTCAATGCATTGCCAGAATACACAATTGTATGGGGGAATTCCATATCGTGCTATTGATCTATAGGGTTAAATTCCTGATTTAGAAAGGCCACTGAAGAAAATTATGTCGGAGTATGATCTAAGTAAGGTTGAGAGCGCCTAATAAAGGAAAGAAAAATAATCACTGTCATGTTAGTAAGTTCGGCTTGGTGAAGAAGACTTTTAAGTATTCACTAACTTTTCAGAGCCTAAATTTCATGTTTATTACATTTCATGATCAATTAGATGAAATCTATGAAATGGGCATAACAAATCCTTCCTGAAACAAACTACTCAATCCGTTACAAGTGTACTTCTTGAGTCATAGTGAGAACCATAAAATATGTTCTTTCTCTGGAGGGGATCTT
The DNA here is from genome assembly GCA_009739505.2 of Apolygus lucorum. Classification (NCBI taxonomy): domain Eukaryota; kingdom Metazoa; phylum Arthropoda; class Insecta; order Hemiptera; family Miridae; genus Apolygus; species Apolygus lucorum. The sequence goes on from CM019177.2 coordinate 28,654,584, forward strand.
GAATAATGTCACTCTTCGAACATAGCACGATAGCATTCTTACTTTATTGTATTACTTATGCTAATCAAAAAGATATAAATCACTTATATTTTTTCCAGGAAATGTATTGTACATAGTACCTACGCACTACACATCAGGAATAGTAGGGGTTTAAGTTCCGAAATTTCGAATTTGATTTTTTTTATACCGTTTGGACGGCTGTTAAAAAGCTTTACCTGTGGGTAGTATTGGTCTAACCCTAAGTAAAAAACCCGGTCAAATGTTACACAACGGTTTATAATTTTTCTGTAAAGATCATCTGTCTGAAAGATCGAATAGATTGATCAGCTGCACTTAGCCTCATTTCCATCCGTGAACTTGATCCGTGATTCATACTCGTACAACCTACGGAGCATTGGAGTCAAAAACCTTCGTGCTGTTTCAGGTATACCCGAAGGGCTAGAAATAGGTGGGGGGATGAATCTAAAGCGGAAATACTAACACCCTCAACATTTGATGGTTTAGGCACGTGTCAAGGAATAACGTAAAATGCGAAAATCGATTGAAAAAAGCTTTTTGATGAAAGTTTGAAAGTTTTGATGAAATTTGGTATTTAGGCTCCATTCAGGATCTAGTTGTGCCGAAAAGCTTTTAGTTACTGTCAGTCACTTCTGAGGAGTAACAAATAGGGGTTGTAGTTCTTGAAACACCTAAGTTCGAAAACTTTCCATTTAAAGATATAGTTTTTTCACCAATTTAAATTAGAATTGAATTTTTAGCATCACATGAGACACCCACAGCTCTGCAGGATACACCGTTCGCTCCCAATAAGAACTTGAATGTTGGAATTACAATAGATCAGAAACACAACTGTGAATCGCAAAATACTGTTTAGTGACGGAAATTGGTAAAATAATAATAGGTATGCTTGTTTAAATTTGTGCTAATATTGTTTGTTTCTTTGAATCGAGTTGTTGTACTCGGTTGTCCCCCCTTCTGCTTCCATCTTATTGCTAGAAGGTAGTATTAATGAAAAATGGTGATGAATTCACCAGTTTGATCAAAAATGGAGAGGTTTGGATGAATAATCTATGAACCCCGTTCGGCAGATGATTCGACTGAGAAACGCCTGCGAAAAAAATTTAAAATCTTTAATGCGATTTTCCAAAAGTTATTCCAATGTCCCCCTGTTCCAGGTCTTACAAATCTTCCAAACTAGTATCATTTGATCTGGTTGTTCCTTCTATGTCAATACTAAGGTCAATATTACGAATTTCATCACGGTCCTTACCAATGAATAAAACTGACCATAGAACAACTTCTACTTCTAATCATGTACGAACCATCTTCTACAACCAAGCTATTCAAAAGCTAGGTATGATAAAAATATTCATTCATGTAGTTCATTTACATTTCGTCCCAATTTTACTCTCATTCATTACAGCATGGATTTCCTCGTTGTACCTATTAGAAATTGGGTTGTTTCAAAAGGTGATGACTATTCTACTTGGGAGTGCTGCACGCCCATAAGATGGTAAACTAAAGAATGATAAAATAATGATAAAGAATGTAAAAAATGCCTACAGCAGGTATTCTAAAAATTCGAGTTTATCATTCACGACCAAGGTGTATCTGAAAGTTATTTTGTACTACAATTATTCTCCATCCAAAAATACGTAACGCCAGAACCATTGACTGTGGATTTGAAACTCCAAGATAATTTCCATCGATATAAAGGGGAATTTGCCTCACATTTTTTTTTTCGAATGAGGGTTTATTTTTATGGAATAAAACCATAGTGAGCTGCTCGAAAACGCATCCAAAAAATTTAGAGAATTTAAGGAAGATGGAAATTTTAAATGTGGTGGCAATTTGTAAGAGGCAGCGATGTTTGAAACGTAACGGATATTCTACCAATCTGACTTCAAAGGAGGTTCTGTGGCGCTCACCACACAAGCGGAACATACACGAACTTTTAGCTTACAAGGACTCGTACAAGAGTGCGCCACAAACTGGCAGGAAGAACCCAGACACAAAAGTGACCAAAAGAAACAATATTACTCTGTTTTTTACAATACGATTCTACCTACTAGTTTATCAAGCATTATTAGTCTTCATCTTCTCTTATTTAGTTTCAAGATTTGAATCACATTATTCGAGTAGCCATTTCACTGGATCGTTTTGTGTGGTGGTGCTAGAACTCTGTCTGTTGTCGGAGTTGTTTTCGCGTCGTTTTTTTTTCGTATGACGTCAACAATATTCCTCGATTTTCGCGGTGTTTTGTAACAGAGGCTTCACTTGTTTAGGCATTTTCTCTTACGGTAATTTTTTCCCCTTGGTTATTCCTAGTGTTAAACGTTATTCTAGGGCCCTATTATAGGATTTGACTTGAAATTCCAGAATCTAAAATTGAGGAAAATTCCCCATTACCATTCTTAGAGAGTGCGGAGGTGTAAATGAAATTTCACGACTGTATTCTTTTTAAAAAACAAGTCAATTTATTGCAATAAATAATACAAATCTATATGCATTTTCACGATGATTGGATGCAAAAAAGTTCACATGTTATTGCATCGCCCAGTAAGTGTATTGTTTCTCAATGCCAAATTGTAACTTAAAAAATGCAGTAGGATGCCATCGAATTTTTCATTTGTCGTGCATGCGGTAACTATTATCTAGAATAAAAGTATTATTTACAATGACTTATCACCATGGACTTTCCACTTTGGTTACTTTTAACTTTTAATCATACAACACGTATCAACAAAAATATACAAAAAAAAGTCTTTACACATAAATGGACATGGATAAAAAAAACCCTCATCGTCACAATAACACTAAATGCTTTGTACAATGATAAATATATATGTCGATATATCATGTAATAGTGATTTTTTCTGAATAATATATAAATATACACGATTACCCCCCCGCAAAGTCGGAGTGGGTTGAATAGAATTCGGTTATGAGCCAAGAATTACGTGCCCTCATGAAATAAGAAGAAAAGGGCGGGGATTCACAACCGGAAATAAAAAGGGATTTTCCGCGTTTTGCGATCAGTACTTTACTAATTGGTTTTGGATGATTATTTTTGGGAAAGTAATAGCATATAAGGTATTTTGTGCGGTGATAAATTGTTTGAATTGTTCAACTGTCCAAAATAACATGTTGTATTACGTGCGTAGTGATTGCATCTGACTTAATGTAATCCTGCAAGTAGGTATCCATAAATTATTTGGTACCATTTCCGTTGAAGCGAGAAATAGAGAAACTAGAGGAAAAAATGTGATTTGAACTAAGAATGTTCCGAATAAAATCACTCGCGATGAGATTGTGGAAAACTATTTTAATTAAAACAGAGTTGTCTGTTTCCACGAAAATGATGAGTTACAAGTTAAATCGATTTCGACGGTTAGGTCATCATCAGTTACAAACAATAACTTATCAATAACAAACCAGGAATGCATCATTTTTTTAAAATGACATACTTAAGGTGGTTACATACTACCAACGTGGTTTGTACGGTGCATATATATTAATGAAATCAAAGTGTCAATAAGCACCTTGAACTTTGATTAAATTGTTTAAGGGGACACGGAACTCAAAGAATGATGAAAATTTCGATTTATTTTTTTTTTATTGAAAATCATTCTTGAACATGCTGAGAATAGATTTAAACAAGAATTACCGAAAAATTCCATCTCAAATGACAAAGAAATTTTTGCGTACCAAGTGCAGCCCCGAAACTAACGAAACTAACCTACCAACCTGTTACATTATTTCAATGCAATACTGAAAAATCGATACTATAAATCGGAAGGCAAATATTGAATTGTCTTTGGTAGAACAACCAATAAGCAAAGACAATTCGAAATCAAGGAACCAATCAAAATTCGAGAAACGTGAGGTGAGAATCGATAGTTTCATTTGCAAGCGCCCTCGTTTGTTCCCGCTCAACTTCAAATTGCTCTCCTGAATAGTTCACTTTTTCATGATAAATGTTCCTTTTTCTCAGGAACTACTAATCCTATCCTCTATTTCTTTTTTTTTTTTAATGAAAGAAGACACCTAAACGAAGGCTGCACCGGATCCTTTAACCAATTTTCCAATTCCAACTATTCCAAAAAGAGTAACGAAGGTAGAAAATAATTCTATTTCATAAAACAGAATCTCAAATAAAAAGTAATTAAGATAATCCGAAAAGGATCCGGCCCAGGCAAGATGAGAATATATCCTACAAACCAAAAAAAAAAAAAAAATTAGAAGATTCGGTTGAACAGGGACTGAGAAAAATGTACCAGAAAACACCTCTATTACAGGCGGGAGGGGGGTGGGTTCCGTGTCCCCTTAAATTTGCTTGAAAAGAATGTCCTTCGAAGTTTCCTGAAAGGAGGTCGCTCTTTATCAATCATATATAACGATTGAAGCAATACAATATTGAAGTACATCGCAACTTTCATGATCGGACGAGACGTGAAAGGAGAAACAAAGAAATTGCAGAAACACGACTGTGAAACTCGAATTGAATTGCAGTTAAAAAAAAAAAAAAAAAAAAGTGAGATAATTGACCATTGCAGAACGGTAATCTATACCTACGACAATTAATGAAACGTTGAGTAGTAATTTGCAGCGTTTTTGTAACCTGATTTCCTATTTTTCGCTTCAACTAAAACTGGACAGGTACTTACTGTTATCGTGCATATGACAAAAAAATCACATTTTCATTATTTCTTACCAATAATTGTATTAAATTTGTTTGTTTAATGAATTGTGGCAATTTTGCAATGCTATTGATGAGTAGAGATGATAATTAATAATTGTAGGAATAAGTCTATAAATCCCTTGATTTTTAACAGCTGTGAAAACCTTTTCGTGAGGGGAGGAATGAGATCTTCAAAAATAACAAAAATTGAAACATTCAGGCCACAAAGAGTTGAGCGGTTCAAGGGTGAGACGCTCCGAGTCTTGGGTGGTAGAGAGAGTACGGGGGGAAGTATGGGGGTAGTCCGGGGTGAGCGTAGGGGAAAGGTGGTAGCGTGGGCGGCAGCAGCGTCTTGCTGTAGGGATGGAACCTGGCGGTGGACAGGGGGCTGAGCGGCGGCGTTGGGTAGTTCCTGGCGAGGAGAGGATGGGGCAAGATGGGGTCACCGGTGTGGCTTCTGAGGTGAGTGAGGAGCTCTTCTGAAGATGTGAACCTTTTGCCGCAGTAGGAGTCTCCAGTGATCCAGGAACAAATGTAGGGTTGGGCTGCCAGAGCGGCGAGCTGAGCGTGGGCGTAGGCGGCGGCCATGTGACCGCACTGAGTGCATCCAGATGGGCAAGGTTTACCTAGAACGTGTCCGCTGAGGCAGCCTGTGCAGTAGGGATCCCGACACATCCTTGGATACAAGTAGGGCGATTTCAGTACATCAGGATACTTATCCTTCCCAGGCGGCGAGTCTCTAGGGCTTTTTGCAGGTGTTTTGGATCTTTTGTCATCCAAATCGTAGGGCTTAAAACTCGCTTTAGGGCTGCTTGAACTCACCGAAGCCGGTGACGCCTTCTCTCTGGTCTCCTTCTTCTTCTCAACAGGCTTTGGCGGCGAATCTGCGCCGATTTGGGAGCACGTCTGCGCCAACAGCGCCAAAGGGCTCTTCTTTGCGTCCAACTGCAACAATGGAAAATACGAATGGTTAAGACAGGTTTCATTCCAAAGCCGTTTAATATAAAAAGTGCTCCAGGCTCCCTAGCAATAAGAAATGTCTGCTGAAGGAACATCCCTTCAGGGTATCCGCGTCCAAATATCAAGCCTTCCGTCTCCCTTTTAATTTCAGCTAAGAAACCAACAATAGAATCCCGCTGAATACTTTTAAATCGTGAACTTCACGTTATTGTTGACTAAGTCGCAATTCTAATTGCACAACCCTTCCTAAACTGCTGTGAAATGAATTTATTGGACAAAACATTAGTTTTTCTCTATTTGTGACTCATATACATTGAGAGTGTTTCTTATACAATGCATGTCAAATCGAGTTCCATGCAGGAGTTTGACAAAGAGAACTAACTACATCCACTATTTTCCGAAAATGTATTATCATTTTATGAACAAAATGAAACCTTGGTTTGGATGGATGATTAGATCGAGGATTTTTAATGTTTCTCAATCCACAGTGTTTTCCCACTCCATTTTATATTGAGTTGGACTAAAATTTAAACATTCTTCCCCTGGATTCAGGCTGGAGTCTGAGTTCTTTTTAACGTAATAGCTGAAAATCCTGCTAAAAGTAGGTAAAAACAAATCGTAGATAAACACATAATTAATTGAATTAGAAGAAAACTATGTCACGGCCTGGAATCGAACCCAGGTTTCCCCCAGTTCTGGCACATACACGTTGGGGTTTTGAGTATAATAATGTATGATTGCGCGATTATGACTACGATTGCGGCCGCTAGGAGATGTAAAAATTAATTCATTAGTTTTCTTGACTTTTTTTCTACGTGTATTAGCACGAGCACTGTTACAGTTTTTAGTCTTCAAAGTCATTGTCAATCAATTAGTCAATTCAAAACGTTGTAAGTAGCACTTTTCAAAGCTTGTTCACCCAAATTGCCCACGAAAATTCCATGGAATCTACAAGATTTATTCTTTTCGGAGGTGGAAATTTGTAATATATTGTATTTTGTAACAATCTCTCTTATTGAGAACAATATTCAAGGAATATTGATAGTGAAGGTATGAAGAAATCTATCCATCATCAATCATCGTTAACGTATGTTGAAGGATAGTCGGTCGTAAATAGCAAGTCGACTACAGGAAGGTAGATCTTTCGATGTACTAGGAGCAGTTTAGAGAGATACTCTCTATAACCGGTTAGTGATATCCTTACATCGAAAGTGCTCGCCTTGTGTAGGTACTTGATTTGCTTTTTACGAAGAATTTTCCAATAATCGTATTCTTATGATTAGTGAAACCTTATTTATTAATATTTATTGTTCTACTCGTATTATTGACGCTTTGACTGTTAATATTGACATGTTATAGGACTGTTAGATTTTTCTCTTTTACTTTACTAAGATTGAAAACACAGTAATATAACAATGACTGTATTTTATGCAGGTTACAGTCGAGAACATGATTAACGACCCATGCGAACTAGTAGGCAAATTTTCCATGAAACACAAGACTCACGAGAGAAATAACGAAGATTAGACTTATCGATCAAAAATCGGTGACCCACAAGGAACTCGGGGGAAAAAAAATTTCTCGTCTACGAGACTACGTGGAAAAATGGTGAACAGGAGGGTAATTGAGTCAACTCGTCAGTTGAAAACATTGAGCAAATCGCGTGTTCAACGAATGGAAACGTCTGTCAGAGCTGGTGCAAATTGACACGAACCGAAAAGCGATAAGCGTTGAGTTATGAGCTCGTTTGACTTATCTCGGTCACCGATTTCATTAACAGGCAGACAGCGGAAACCTGCGGTGACACTCCGGGAATTCTGCCTCGTGCCTTGGCAGGTACCTCACAGGAAATAACATCGGAAATTTTTCCGTGGGTCACCTACGTGAACCGAAGTTGGTCTATGAAACAGGATCATGATAAACAACCGACGTAATTCAAACAAGTCAAAAACGCACAGTTGGAATTATTGTTAAGTAGTTCCAAATTGATTTTGGAGTTGAACACTGCGAGAATACTCCGAAGGTGCACACTAAAATTTGTGTTTAATTACCATGTTTCAAGTACCATTTCTGACGAGCATAATCTAAGGAATGATTCAGAAATTTAAAAAAAAATGTTGCCAAAATGACAACATTGTCGAAAGAACGGTAATTTTGAATGATTTTGCTAGCATTTCTATAATAACTGAATTGACTTTCTTATAGTTACCAGACTTTACTTAGAGCCATTCGGACTAAGTATCACTGACACTAATCAGACGTTTCATATACATGAACCGTGTCTGCCCCTTAAATGAGCTGCCTATTAACCGTGTGTTCCTGGTGCAGCCTGTGGACGCAGGAGTGTTCTGTGGCGTCACCACCCTCTCCTTACTCGGATTTTGAAATGCGTTTTTTTTTTTCCACAGAGGCACTTCCTGGCATTTTAATTGACACTTTTTATTATAATCAACCCTCTTCCCGGTTTTGACGTTTTCTAATAATTTTGAAGTCTCATTTTCAAGTTGCGAGAGTAGATTTATATAGAAATCTTATAGAATTTTCGGAAGAAAACCTGTGTGTAGCATAATATTAATTTTTCATGATATTATATCATTTTAAGGTATTCAAAATCAAATTCTGATCACAATTATCATTAATTTATACGAGATATGTGTTCGTACTTATTTACGTACATTTGTGTTATTACAATATGTGACAATTTAATCACAAAAAAAGAGGGCTCAAAAACATTCATAATAGATGTGCAATGATGAAAGAGTCACATTTATCTCAAGGATTTCAACTTTGTTATTATTGAATCAGTTGATTATTATCGCACTTCGGAGACTCTCCAAAATTTCCCATGAAAATAGTTCATCAGATAGATAGGTAGGTACCATAAAGTGCGACGAAATCTCACTGCTGAAATAGCCTTTTTTAAAGAAAATTAATGCATTCGATATGTACCAACCTTAAAATATAGGTACACTTTCTATGGACCGATTCGACTTCAATTTCCCAATCAACCTGCAATTAATAGCCATCAACAGGTTTTAGTCCATTTCAGCTTGTTTATTGATTATTCATGGTTCATGTATTTACTATTTCTTCAAAATGATCTAAAATGAGATTTCATATTGGGAAGTGGATAAAGTCCACAAATTTAAAAAAAAATGTATTCTTTTCTCACACCCCCATAATGGTTGAAATTCCCCATTGAAATTCTACTCCCTGAAAATCCTGTTCTTCTCCACAAAAAACGAAATCTCGTTAATCACACCAGTCGGTACTGAGGGAAGTTCAGATAACCCGCCGAAGGGTGGATCTACACGCTTAAAACCAAAAATCTGTTAATTGTTACTTTTTTTTCAAACCGCAGAAAGAGTGGCTAAAAAGAGCAGGAAGGGCATAAATCATTCAGCCTTTTCTCATAAAGCAATTACGAAAGGGAAGGCCATACATCATCTGAGGATAATAACCGCCGAGGCCCCTTTTGATGAACGGGAAGTGGGAAATGAAGCCAGGATTTCATCCTAGAGGGTGAATACTTTTTCGATTTTTAAATTCTGTGGATAAAAGGGTGTTTTTTTCTTTTACAGCAAGGGTTCGGTATAATGTATGGGAAGTGATACGAAGAGATAATTGGTAGAGGGTGTTTCATCGCCATGTTTTTATTAAGCGTGAAAAATATAAAGGGTCTGGAGTCGTACAGGTAGCGGAGGGCTTGTGGTTTGAAGGGCCCTGTGTTTACACAGCCGCAAAAACAGCCCTCGATTCGGGCGAGTGTCTACCGGGCATTGAGACCCAATTGAAATCGTTCCTCTTTTCAGGAATATTTACCGAACACTCGAGATCCCATGTCTATCGTCTTTTTCAATACCTACTTTATATGGGTATGGGGAAATACTCGTACACTTCCGACACTCAGCGTTGAGTCCTTTACCCTTTTGGGAACGTGAACATCTCACAGACATTTATCTTCATTTTTCAGACGCAACTTCTGACTGATTTTTCATCGCCCTGCTTGGAATTTCGAAACCGACTGAGAGTAAAATTGTCATAAATAATAATTATTATTAATGTAACCAGCTAACTCGTAAGACAATATTGTCTAGTAGGTGTGAGAGTTCGATGGTGAAACTTCAATTTGTCGTAGAATATGTAGGTAATTTATATAAGGAAGGTACTGATACAGTCAACTACTCCTCTCCAATATAAAACGCCTTCGTGATAGATAGCATTTGTAATATATCCAATAAGAAAAGAATACAATTTATTCAATATAAAACCTGCCAGTAAACAACCGATACCCTTTCTCTCCCTCAACATAATTGGTTTCGTTGTCATGTATAGAATCTTGCCACTGATCACGTCTCCTCTTCGCGTATCATCCTTAAATGCTTCATGAAGAAAAAAATATTCAGCGCCACAGCCAAATCTCGTTTCATGGAAGAAATGCCCATACCCAGGATCAAGTTCCCTTCTTGCAAGAACTCCAACACCTCGTTTGAGACTTTTAACATGGATATGTTTTTGGGCTGGGGGTCATTCTAAAATTTGCGTAACGACACCAAAATTTGTGACGACCCGGCACTTTAGATTATTATTAACTCGAATAAAAACTGAAGGCGTATTTTGAGGCAGGTACCAAGGAATTATTCACCGGTTTTCAACCAAATATTGTCCATTACTGATTTACCTAAACCAATTTCCGTACAATAAATTTTAAACACCAAAGTAGAAAACTTAGGTAAAACGCGTTTACAGTCAACATATCCATGATTCAATGTTTTTCCGTGAAGCGGAGAAATTTACCGCGTTTGTATTTGAACAATTTTCCTAAGCATTCCATATCGCTCTTTGTGACTGCTGATGGCTTCATCGGCAATCTAATCTGGTCTTCAAACCTTCGATTTGTTGTTCAATGAAAATTTTCTGAAAGTTGTTTTAACGTTATTTGGAACCTCCAAGGCTGGTTAATGAAGAAAAGGATATTATTCCGACAGCTGAAGGTTGTAAACTTCCACACTAAACATTAAATAAATAAAAGTACTTTGGTTTCTAATAAAGGGTAATTTGAGAATACAAGAGAATAAATTTCTTGGGTATGTCTAGTGAAAATATCACTGAAATAACCCAAAATTTCAAAAATATTAACAGCTTTTTTTCTATTACGTATATTCAAACGGGAAAAGTTACTGAAGGACCTTTTCAGCTTGAAAGGATTCATTCGTTTCAAATGAAAATACATGAACGTTGAAGATCTCAATGGCCAACGAACGTTTTTGCCCAAAAAAGTCTGAAAAGTTGGGAGGGCAGTAGGCTTCCTCACACAGAATAAAGAATGATTCAAGGATGTGTCAATTTCCTGAAACGTCATTAGCCATCAATCATCAGTCAACACCATCCAGAACCTTTTGCCAATAATATAAATGTATTTTCGACTCTTCATTGGTGCTTGTTTTGCTGCATACATGATCTTATTGATAGGAGGTTTCAACTATCACTTCAATGAGAGAAAAATTCTAAGAGAAATTCATGGAAGCCTCCTGGAGGCGGACTCTCCAAATGTCATTAAAATTGGACCATGATTTCATATTGATATCCCCTGGACGACTGATTGGGGGACGGACCTTGGTGAGGATTTTAGATTTTTCCATTTCATTGTAAACCATTACTGTTGTATTGTCAAGCATGTAAACGAATAACCTCCTCAAGTACACAGGGATACGTGGACATCAACATCATCGATAATATCTTGAATTCTCTCGGTAGATACTAGAATAGTTTTGACTGAAAGTTGTTCAACATCTTTCCGACTTCTCACATCGACAGAACCGAAACTGACATCTGTTGCACCGCACGCCTCCCGAGTTGTGCGAGTTAACATAACCTCTTCTGATAACCCTACTGCTTATCATCGGTTTAGACTCATACGTCGAAAGAACAAGTTAATTACACAGTCCGAATACTTCGAATCAACGATTTATTATGCCTCATGAGACATATCGATCATGGAGTTGATTATATAACGAATCAGTACCTCATTATGTGTTGGTTAATAAATATCGCGGAGCGAAGGGTAAAGCTGCAAAATTGCGCAACAACTTTTGGCTCAGGTTATTTCAGAACTGTAGTTTGTTAGAGCGATTATTATCGGCCAAGACAGGTGCTGAACCCATAAATCATCCAGAGCTAAAACACCCCACAGCGATAAATTCACGTCCAATCGAGTTCCAGACTGAACGAGTTAGGTAGTCACTAATCTAATCTAACCATCGAAAATTGATCAATTTTTTGTTACCACCAATAATTCTGCTCTATGAAATTTGTACTACGCAAACAACAGGCGTCTTCTCACCTAAAAAGTGTACACTTGGTCCGGTTTATAAAAGATAGAAAGATATTAGGTATTTAACTACCTGTGTATTTCCTTAGTACATGTCTTTCGAGACGGCAAGACTTGTATTAGTATTAATTTATTAATTTCTTAGCTGGGGGTCTATAAAGAGTGTGAGGTTCTTATTTCAACCCGAAAAAGTGTAACGCAAGTCTGGGAAAACCGTGCTCGATTCCAGGACTTGACATCAAATTTTTTTTGGTAATTCCGGTATTTTTCAAATTGGCACGCACCAAATTAAGATCACCTTGTAACAACAAGTGGGTATAACAACTTTATTCAGAGTTGTTGGAGTTTTGCCAACTCGTCAGCTTTCTCTTTTTGATGAGCTGTCAATTTGACGGTGATTTTGCAATTGGCGACACAGTTAGGTAGGGGATTCGTTTTTTGATTTCCCACGTTCATTTCAAATACCAACCTTCATCTAATTTTTCCCCTTGAAAAATTGGTCCTAGACATAAGTATCCATGATCTGTTTCCTCCATCAACATTTACTTATGATTTACTCGTCGGTTGGTTTTGATTGGTTTCGGGACTTTAGATCATAATATGATTTTTATGATTTCATATTATCATAATATCATATTATGATTTCATATTATGATTTATGATGATATTTAATATTATTAAATATGATCACCAAGCTTTATTTGATTTCCATTGTAAATTTGTAGTAGGCATGAATTGAACTCTGCTTTAAGTTGAAATAAAATTTAAGTTGAAATGTCTTGAGACAAGCTTTACTCAATCGTGACCGGTACTTTGTTAGTCGTTGATTTATATTTGATAGATATTCATTGACATTATTATGACGATTAATCAAGTATTAATTTCCGATGTAAAGTCAGTTTCGTTCAAATCCGCCTGTAGGTATAATTGTTTTTAGTCCTTATTATCCCTAATAATGTACCAGAATGAACAAATGTATTAATTTTCTACCAACAGCCCATTTAATAAATATTAAAATCTATTTTGTAGGCTGTTGAATTGATTGACAAATAAATTGAGGGTTAGTGAAGGTACGATTTTTGGTGGTACTCACCGAAGTTGGCATGGGTGATAAGTAATCCGGCTTGAGGTACTGATTGCCGCTGGCGGAAGTGATCATGTCTTTTTCTTGAATTTCCACTGACGTCATTAATGAACGCACTTGCGGTGTCACTTGCTCCAAACGCTGTTAGCCTGGGGGGGAAGTACAAACTGACGTGTTAACTTTGACACATAACAACCACAGCGCACGGTGTCTGTCAGACAACTGATCTGACGGCGTTTCCAGCTGTGTTTGCGTTTCCAGTGTTCGACGACTGGTGCGACGGTCGGCCGCCAGGGGCGCCGCGTGTCGAAGTGGGGGAGGTTCATCCATCATCGGGGTAACCTGCCCCCTCGCATCCCTTCCTACCTTTCCTTTTAGCCTTTTCACGCCAACCGCCTCCCTCCTCGACGTTTCCACCCCCGGCTTGATGGGGTTGACGTGATATTCAACGCCTGTGGTGGGAGGGTCGATGTGGGGGGTGCTGAGGGCATTAATTGATATATCTTCAACCCTTCCACCACCACCTCTGTCTTCTGTTGGGTGTCTCATCTTATTCCCTTCAGCCTCTATTTTCTCTAATTACGCAATTAGTTTCAAACTCCCCCTGTCTCCTGTTTCGTATTAATTCGACTAACGCTACTGTGGGAAACTACCTAAACGTCCAAACGCAAATCCGTTCGAAGTGAACCCTGGTTTTTTATTGCTTCCGAGTCTACCAAGGTAGCGGAAGGTTTGTTTTAACTTTTCTAGGACGAAGAAAAAAGTTTTCCAAAATCAAAATGTTCACTCGCGTTTTGCGTTTCAGACCTTTCTGAACAATTTTGGTTCCGTGTCTGTGTGTCTGTCTGTCTGTCCGTCTGTCATGAATTCAATGTAACGCGCATAACTATACGAAGTTATTGTCCGATTTCTATTACATTTTCAGGGATTGTGCGGGTTGGTGTGTAGACGGTCCCCTATGAAAATCATCATCCTCGGACAGATAGAAGCGACTGTGCATGCGCAAACGTGAATTCCTTGTAACGGCCATAACTTCTACATTTTCCATCACATTTCAATGATATTTTCAGGGATGTTACAGATTAGTATTTAAATGGTCCCCTATGAAAATCACCACCTTCGGACTGATAGTAGCCACTGCGCATGCGCAAACGTGAATTTCCTAACGTGAAACGGCCATAACTTCTACATTTTCCATCCGATTTCAATGAAATTTTCAGGGATCATGCGGATTAGATTGTAGATGGTCCCCTATGAAAATCATCACCTCCGGACTGATAGTAGCCGATGCGCATGCGCGAACGTAAAATCCTTGTAACAGCCGTGCGTACGTCATGATCTCAAATCCTACAATAACTATTTCCAGGCCCCCATAGCTTATATGCAGCGAGTCTGTCTCCCACCCAGAGGTCCCGGGTTCGATTCCCAGCCTTGCTGAGAAATGTTTTTGATTTTTTGAGTAGTGACTCACTTACATTTTTCATCCGAATTTGATGAAATTTTCTAGGATTGTCCAGATTAGCGTGTAGATGGTCCCCTATGAGGGTAGTAAAAGGAACTTAAAGATTGGTGTTTTGAGTTTAACTACTTTGCATATGATCCTCTTTAATAATCATCTATAATCGGGTTATGGATACGAGGAAGCTATGTGCCACACCCACTTGGCAGACTTTTTTTAAATAATATAACTTTATTGCAAAAAGTAGCATTACAGTTATTTCAACAATTAATAATTTAACAAGGACATGGCATGTGAGAGGGAGTCGAAGTCCAGCGACTTTCTCCCGTATTGCAATGCATATAAGATTGTTATAAATTAATTATATTATTATTATCAAATTTCTGATATTTAACTTATTTAAATTAACTTAGACAAAGTATTTATAATTGACTTCTCAGGTTGCAGCAGAGAATGGAGCATTTTACTAGATATTAGGTGTCAAACCGGCGCTAGTTCTCCCTGGCCCCACGGGGAGCCCACGATAATTGGGATGACTGATTTTACCGATAATTTGATTTTAATGAGTTATTAACAAGACAGACCCGAGAGTGCTAATTAAGCTGAATATTCCCCCATTAAGTAGCCAATCAAAGATGAAGTGTATAGGAAAAATATTTTTATAACAGAGTTGGGTATGTAATAAAACGAAAATAATATCATTAGGTACCTACCTACCATTGTACAATGTGTAAAATGATACGAAGGGCTGGCGTTTAGTCATCATGCTTTTTCATTATTTTGGTTGAATAATATTCAACTAAATAAATCTACATAATATATAGATTTTATGCAATAATCTGATAAGCGATAAATTGGCGATTGTTTGGCATTAACTTGCTCTCCAATTATCGGTAACATCGGTCATCCCAATTATCCTGCGCTCCCCGTGGTGCCAGGGAGAACTAGCTCCGGTTTGACAACTAACGTCTAGTGAGCATTTGGGTCAGTTTGATGGCCTGGCATGAGGAGGTCAGTGTGGCGTCTTCTTTTTAGACGACGATTTGGGCGATCGGGAGGTATAGCTTCCAGAATGCCTGCTGCGAGTGGGTTAACATGATTGCGGAGCCGTTGCTGGAATCGGGAGTATGAGGCTTTTAGTACATCTTTCACTATTGGAATTTCTGTATCTTTGCGCAGGTTGTCGTTCCGGATATACTTGGTACTGTGCGTCTGTGATAACTCTCAAGGCTCTGTTCTGGAACGTCTGCACCACCCCAGATCTGGCAACCATTCTCACATATAGGCCGTATTAGCATTAAACAGACGAGGCGCTTAGTGTCTAGTGCTAATGGGGAGTGTTTTCCTAGGAAGGGCTTGAGGGTTCTCAGTCGATGACGGCACCTTGGAGTACAGCAGTGATGTGGTCGTTGAACGTCATTCCCTTGTCCAGTGTTAGGCCAAGGAAGCGAACTTTCGACTCCGCAGGCACCGTATCGTATCCGATTCTTAGCTGCTGTTCGTTATAGCGATGGAGATCGGTAAAGATGACAGACGTTGATTTTTGTGGATTAAGCTTAATCTTCCACTTTGTTGTCCACTCGTCCTATCAAAACCGTGCAGTCACCGAAAACATCCAAGGAATTCCAATGCTGACCCTACGTGATACTAGATTAAAAAGGTTTAATTTGCCATTAAAAACATAATGGACGAAGCTGCATTTCTTGAAACCAGTTTTTGTAAATTATTACAAATGCATTTGTAAATTAGTAAAAATGCAAAATATGTCGAACAGTTTTTCATCTATTGCCTTTGAAATTTTAGGCATATCTAACTCTATTCCAACGGCCCACAAAAATTCTGCTGTCCTTTTAAATTTCAAATTGCAATTCAATTTTACTTCGGTGACACTTTGAGGCAGCTGTGGAGTTTCATAGATTTTTTCGGTGTCACTAGTGATACCATGGTCCAATTAGCGACCCAGTACTGCTAATCGAGCGTTTTTCTCGATGTCATGTTCGATGTTTTCAAGAGTTGAACTATTAAAAATTTAACTATGCCATTTTTCTAATTCTACCGCTTATTAACGGTTGAGAAACAATGTCGCCCAACATTCAGGGATCTTCACCAGAGCTATATCACTTCTAGTGACATTGGAGCCCCGAATTTGAACTCTACAAGTGCCACCCTGACAACTATAATTTAAACTGAATTTTAAAAAATTGAAGTTGCCTTTTTCATGTTCAAATACTTTTGAATAAAACGTTTTGGTGAAAAAATTATGAAATTTATGTTTATTCCTACCCTCGGCAGATAATGGAATTAGTTGAACTTCTTATTCGATGCAAGGTTTTACACTCTACAGCATTTTTTGAGAATCGGAAAGATATTGAATATATGTGGGGTGATCCGATCACTATAAAATTTATGGGTGGAGGGGGGAGTCAAAGGGTTTTGAATCCAAAGTATCATCGAATTGAGATGGAAACTGTAAAAGTTACGATTATTACTACGGTTTCACGTTTGCGCGTGATCATGATGGATTTCATAAAAGACCATCTAGCGCCTAAACTGCACTAAAGATACTATCAAATTCGGATGGAAACTGTTTAAATTATGGTTGTCGTTACGATTAAATTTCATGGGGAATCATTCATAGCCACAACCATACAATCCCTTGTAATCCCAACAAGATCGAATGGATTTCACGGTTGCGCAATCGCAAAGCTACTGATGATGCGAACACACAGATCGACTGATCACACACACGCCTAGACAGACACAAAACCGGAATTGCTCTGGAAGGTCTGAAATGTGAAATGCAAGTGAAGAATTTGTGGAATCGTTCGCTATCCGGGTAGACTTGGTGGCAAAATAAACGTATTTTCAAGTTGATTTTCATTCCTGAAAATCTTTAGGTCAGCAAGTTAGTATTGACGTGACATTGCCTATTAGGGTTTCCTCCAGCTTGTGATTTCGAAAATTGTCTCACAAATCTCAAATGAGAATTTACACTATGATTGATGGGGCATTTCCATGAGTCAGTGCTCTGTGAAGAGGATAGCAGGAATCCACTAAACCTGAATTTTGGAAATGAACGGACCATAGTTCTGAAACGCACACACAATAGAAGGGACAGTGTACAACAATTCTATTATTTTAATAATATTAAAAGAAATTATATTTTTGACATCATTTCAAGATATTATCTTTTTGACATCATTTTGCTACTCAACTTCAAATTCTAAATGCATTGCCAATACACTAAGAGCCGTTTTGCCCCTTCATGTTTCCATCCCATTTCTATTGGTCAGTAGTAATAGCAACGGGCGAGGAAGCTAACTACTTTCTTGCTGATATTTTGGTTCATTTCCTTTCGAAAACCACTGGGATTGATGTGGAGAATGCCATATTGAAGCTAAGTTATCTACTATTATTTTTTCAAGAATTATCTAAGTATCTAGGGGTTAAGGCATGGACAACCTACATGGGACCACAGGGAGCGAATCTGATCGGCCGAGGGAAAGTAGCACTTGCACATTTTGTACACACTCATTCCTCCAGCAAATTAAAACAGAGCTGGGCAATCGCAAAATAAATCGAACTTCTCTTTTGTTCTTTCTATGACGAACTTTGATGCCACATTACTATGACATATTGTCAAGTAATGCATGCATTCCAAGTGACGTCACATTGGACAAGCATTAGATCAATTTAAACCAGTTGGTAAGTGATAAAATGATTTCATTCAATTTAATTTTATTTCTAGCGGCATGGGAGCTTCGAATTTCAAGAGCATTTTAAAATCCGTAATCTACGATACCCAACATAGGAATTTGAGTTCACCCCCCCCCCCCCCCGGATGGTGCCAATCTGGCACCAAAGAGGTAACACGACACGTTGTAACGTTGAATTTTCATCTGTTGGTTTTGGTAGGCAGTCCGTCGAAGTTCACATCCGTATTCAAGGTGAAACACAAAAAAATCCACGAAATATGCGGTTTATAGTGCCCTGGCACCACTGTTAGTTCCACGATGGTACAGAGAATAATTAATGAAAATCAGGAGGAATAATGAGAGTTTATCCAACAATTAGTAAGCTAGAAAGGAACCAAAATATTGAACAATTTGATATTTTCTGAATATTATCTCCCCACTCGCCCACTCCTCATGCTGAAGAATGTACGAGAAGTACATAATATTGCAAACATATACACTCAAAAACAAAGGAAAAATGATCCATTCTCTGCTTTTCCAAGACATTTATGAAGGTATTTCATGTGGATTATAAATGGGAAAGGATTGTGCGCAGGAAAAACTCGGTCGTGATTCTTTGTTGTCTCAAAGAACATAAAAATGGAGTATGTACCTAAGTATAGTTCTGTTCGCTAATGCGGATGGGGAATTTCTGTTCACCGTTTTTGTCGGTATGAGACCGTCCATCTCGCTACTCTCCTTCCCAGAACGCAATTAGAGGCTCTTGAGTACAGAAATGAGTCGTATATTTGCTGTTCTAATTATTGTACCTCCTTGAAAGAATGAGTATTATTTGTTACTTGGAAGAGAGAAAGACTTTTTAGAGCACTTTTTCACTTTTAACGAGATCTCGTTTAGCTTCATTTCTCGGAAAGGATGTAACTCAGGGGACACACGTTATTTTATAATTGTCATAAATGTGTCGGTTGCGTCAGTCAACTAGTGTTTTAGTTACGTGAAGAATGAAGTGGCGAGGTGTTGACGGGGCACAGCTTCTAACTCCTGGTTAGTCGTAGTTTAGCGGTTGTTCGACAATTGACACCAGTTAAATAGATTTTTTCGACAAATATTTGACCGAAAATATGAGAAATCGAGGAGGCAACGAGTTCCGGCGTTTTTCGACTGATGCAACGTGGAACGTTCGGAGGAATCCAATTATCCTTTGTTTGAACAACGATTGCTTCACTTTACCAGAGATAAGTCCTTGTTCTGAGGCTGAGCGCTCCAATACTACGACCTCGATTTGCATATATTGCGTTTGTTTGGTTTATAGGAGCTGCGGTAACTTCGAGAGGGAAGACATTCTGTGGGGAATTGGATTTCGGTTTGATGCTCCCCTACAAGTAGCCAGTGAAGGAAATGTTGGTAGATTACGAATTACAGGCGATCCAGTCGTTTATTGGAGCATCTAAATGTCTGAAAGTAGTTCTTCCATTTCTGTCTAAACAGTGTTATTTGAAAATGCCTCGTCTTCGAATGAAATAATGTATCTTCGTAAAAAAAAAAAAAAAAAAAAAAATCAAACCAAAATCTGATAACGATCTTTTTCAAGCAGTCCTTTCTTTATCTTCCTCAGCAACTACCAAAAACCAAAAATATTCTTGAGTCTTCTAAAAACGGAATAATGCAATACGAAATCAATGATTTATAACGAATTTTATTTCAATTGGATCTATAGTAGCGTCCGATCACGAATCCTTCATCTTAAGGGGATGCTGCTTCTCAAGAAGATCACACATTTTCTTAAAATGGTCGTCATTAGAAATTGTTCTTCTTAGGAGTCTTAAAATGGATTTGAATGATCTACTACAGAGTTTGATCATTAAAACTGGTAAATTAAGGAAAAAGCAAAAAACGCTGCGTAGGTATTATTACGTAAAGGTTTATTATTTTTCTTTATGGATCAGTCGTCTGCAAAGAACACTTCTTTGCCATTGCCAGTGCCTACCAACCATAGGCACTATCTACTTACTACATGATACCTATTGTAGAAAGTTGACTGCATTTTGATTAATTATAAAGTCATATGAAATAAGTTGCTATGAGTCGATCAAAAGAAGACACGAAAATTGGAAGAAGAAAAAGAGTTTCTGAGTAGTTTGTACAACGAAAGTTGTTTGTGTGATTAATAAATCGTTTCGTGAAAGTTCCGTCTTGTCACATCACTACATTTTGGTGTCAGAAGTTTTTTCTGATGGATTCAGACCAATCGATAGCTGATCGGGTACGCCAACGACGTGGCATCCGTTCCATTGAGAGGGAGGAGAATGGTGAGCAGAACTTGGAGCATCATGAAAATTTTGTCGATGCAAACGAGCTTCATGCTGAAGGGCCTGCAGATTTGCTCCAACCACCATCGATTGACCCGACACATGCCCTAGCACAACAGTTTGCTGAGCTGGCCAGGGAATTCAGGCTTTTGAGAGAACGGGAGCAACACGTTCCTACACCGAGGGAGGATGCCAGGAGGGAGAGACTTGACGTGATTCGTCCGCCTTTCTACGACGGTACCACACCCTGGGACGAATATTGGTCCCAGTTTCGAGCCATTATGGTAGCCAATGGTTGGGGACCAGAAACTGCAGCAGTCCGACTTATGGCAGCTTTGCGAGGCACAGCCCTCGCTGCTGTTTGCAATGTGCCAGACGATCAGCGTCATCTGTTTGCGATGGAGGATGCATTATCTCGACGATTTGGAACCCAAGGACAAGCACGTCTGTTCCTGACACGCTTACGGCAAAGAGTTCAGGGTAATTCAGAGGATGTAGCGGCCTTTGCTGCAGATGTGGAAAGTTTGGCACGTAGGGCAATGCCCACTGAAGATGCTCGAGAAGCTGTGGCTGTGGAGCAATTCCTAAATGGGTTGCGTAGCCAGCGGGTAAGAGAATTAGTGATCAGTAGTGACCCATCAACATTGAGGGAAGCGGTCACTCGTGCAGCCACATTAGAGGCAGGATTGTTCTCTGGCCGATTGCAACCAGTACGTTCCACCACATTCGAGGATGAGAAGTCATCAATCAGACAGTTGGTTAATGAGCAGGTGGAAAGGTTTCTTGCTCCATCGGAGCCAGCAATAGCTGAGGATGAAATGATTTGTCGTTTGGTTCGAGAAGAGCTTCAAAAGAGACGAGCAGGCCTGAAGTGCTTCAAGTGTGGGAAGCTAGGCCACTTTCGTTGGGAGTGCAAAGAGCAAATTGCGGGAAACGAGTAGCCACCAACTTTTCAGCCCAGAGGTTGGGTGGCTTGGAAGGGCCCAATCATCCCAGAAGAATAGGAGAGCGTGAGGATACTTCATCTGATCTTTTATTATATCAGTTAAATCAAGCCTCTATCGTTCTTCAAGGTGCCATAGGGGGAAGGCCTTGTAAGATGATTGTGGATACAGGGGCTACAGTTACCATTGTGAATCCGGAAATGTGTGACATTCAGGCGGTAGTACCAGCACCAACTGCAGGTCGCCTAAGGATGCTGTCAGGGTCCACAATACCAGTCCAAGGAAAGGTCCGCATTTGTCTGCAGCTCGGAAGTGAACAGTCCAGATGCCATGATTGCATTGTGGCTGACATTGGTGAACCCTGCATTATAGGCATGGACTTTCTGGAAGCCCATGGCTGTATCATTGATGTAGGGCGCGGCACCATCAAGTTTGGAGCTGAATGTATCCAGTACAGGCACAAACTGACTCAACGTGGTGACCCAAATGTCACTTATGGGGTGGAGGTCGCCCAAGAATCACCGTTGCCAGATAATTTGGAAACCATATGTGCAGGGTTAGTTTCTCGACTCTCCCCATCAGAGCTAAGTTCATTCAGAAATTTCCTCAAGTGCAATGAAGATGTGTTTGCTGGTAGTTCATTGAAGTTGGGAAGATGCACTGTGGGTGAACACAGTATAGAGGTCAACAATCACTCCCCAATCAAACAACAGCCTCGCCGAGCCACTCCTGCCCAACAACAGACGATCAATGAAATGGTAAATGACATGTTGTCATCTGGCGTCATTGAGGAGTCATCCAGTCCATGGGCAAGTCCTGTTGTTATGGTCAAGAAGAAGACCGGGGACTGGAGATTTTGCATTGATTACAGGAGACTCAATGCTGTCACAGTAAAGGATTCACATCCATTGCCAAGAATTGACGAGACTCTGCAAAGATTGGATGGGGGAAACTGGTTTACCACTCTTGATCTCCAGAGTGGCTACTGGCAAATACCTCTCCAGTCAGCTTCACGCTCAAAAACTGCATTTTGCACAAGTCGAGGTCTATGGCAATTCACTGTTATGCCATTTGGTTTGACAAATGCCCCAGCCACTTTCCAGAGGATCATGAGAACCATCTTGAAGCCCTTGCTGGAGAAAGGTGTAGTAGAAGTATACCTAGATGACATTCTTCTGCACACAGCTACATTTCAAGAACATTTGCATCACTTGAAAGAACTATTCTCCCTACTCAGTGGAGCTGGGCTCAAGCTAAATGCTAAGAAATGTGAGTTTTTGCGGGATTCAGCTGTATACCTCGGACACCTGGTTACCAAGGATGGAATAGTGACTGACCCTAAGAAGGTGGAGGCTGTAAGGGACTGGCCTACCCCACAGACAACTAAGGACGTTAGGGGATTCACAGGATTTTGCTCCTATTACCGATCATTCATACCAAGATTTGCAGAGATCATGAAGCCTTTGTACAAGGTTCAAAACCAGCTTGGTGATCTCCAGTGGGACGAAAAATGTACTCAGGCGTTCGAAATAGCTAAATCGAAGATGCAAGAAGCACCTGTGCTGGCATATGCCAACCCCAACCTCCCCTTCATTATTGATGCTGATGCAAGCCAAGTTGCTATTGGTGCTGTGCTATCTCAAGTTTTTGAAGGCAAGGAACGCGTCATAGCATACTTCAGCCGGTGTATGTCTCGACCAGAAAGGAATTATTGTGTGACGAGAAAAGAGCTGCTAGCTGTTGTGGAGGCAGTGAGATCATTTCACCATTATGGTCTAGACAACGGACACAAGTTAGTCATTCGGACAGACCATTCATCACTCAAGTGGCTGATGAATTTCAAAATGGTTGATGGTCAGCTAGCCCGATGGATGGAAAGATTGGGGACGTACAAATTGGACATTCAGTACAGGAAGGGTACCACTCATGGAAATGCAGACGGCCTCTCCAGGCGACCCTGTGCTGAGAGTGGTTGTAAATTTTGCGACAGGAGAGAAAGTTGGGCAATTACTGAGACAACAGGCCAGCTAAACAACAGAACAGTCCTGGAAAATTGCAATGTTGTTAGTTTACAATCACAGCCTCTTCGTGAACAGCAACTTGCCGACGAAAATTTACAACCAGTTATACAGTGGCTGGAGGATAACAAGCGACCCATATGGGATGTTCAGACGGGTATGAGTGCTACAACACGAGCATACTGGGCAATGTTTGATTCCCTCTTCTTGGAAAATGGAATTCTGCACCGTAGATGGGAGAGCCCTAATGGGAAGTTTGTTCGTCCTCAGGTAGTGGTCCCACAAGATCTACAAAGAGAGGTTTTCACTAGAAGTCATGAGCCAGCTCATCTCGGAGAAAAACGGACCCTGACGCTCCTCCGCAGCAAGTTTTACTGGGTTGGAATCCACCAAGATGTTAGGAATTGGTGTAGAGCTTGTGAGCAGTGTGGTCGACGCCGTGGAGGCCAGAAAGTAGCTAAAGCTCCCCTGCAACCCTCGGCCTGCGGTTATCCCTTCCAAAGAGTGGCTATTGACGTGTTTGGTCCACTCCCAATGACAGCAAGAGGAAATCGGTATGTCCTTACTATTGTTGATTCCTTCACTAAGTGGCCCGAGGCAATACCACTCCCTAATCAACAGGCAGAGACAGTGGCACAAGCATTATTGGTCCATGTGGTCTCCCGCTTTGGGGTCCCTGAGGAAATCCACTCAGACCAGGGAAGAAATTTTGAGTCAGCCCTTTTCCAAGATGTCTTGAAACAGTTAGGAATAGATAAGACGCGCACTACTCCTCTACACCCCCAAAGCGATGGCATGGTGGAACGACTACACCGCACCCTCTATGAATGGCTCTCCAAGATGATTCAGGATCACCAGCGCGATTGGGATGTCCAACTTCCTGTAGCGCTTTTAGCATACAGGGCATCTGAACACTCCGTCACAGGCTACACGCCCTCCTACTTGATGTTTGGACGAGAACTCATCTTGCCCCTAGACCTTCTATTTGGACGGCGCCCAGCTGAACAGGAATTACATCAATTTGCGGATGATCTTAGAAAGCGTCTCAATCAAGCTCATCAGTCAGCACGGGGTTCCATAAAGTTACGTGCAGAGGATATGAAACGTCGCTATGACTCAAAAACCATGAAGCCCAAATACCAAGCAGGAGACAGAGTATGGCTCTACAACCCAAGAAGGATGAAAGGACGCAACCCCAAATTGCAGTGCCCTTGGGATGGCCCATACACGGTGGTCAAGCGCCTGAATGACGTAGTCTATCGGCTTCGCAGCTCTCGAGGTGCATGGAAGGTCGTTCATGCAGATAGGCTTACGCAATACTGTGGAGTGGACCCAAATGAGAAAAGGGAAGAAGTGTAGAAAGTTGACTGCATTTTGATTAATTATAAAGTCATATGAAATAAGTTGCTATGAGTCGATCAAAAGAAGACACGAAAATTGGAAGAAGAAAAAGAGTTTCTGAGTAGTTTGTACAACGAAAGTTGTTTGTGTGATTAATAAATCGTTCCGTGAAAGTTCCGTCTTGTCACATCACTACACTATTCTTCACAATCAAGTTTATTTTCAAGAGTTTTTGGTTCTTTCATTGGGGGATTTGAATGCTGATTCCTAAGGATTCAAAACAGTACCACTCGAAGAAACGAACAGCAATCGCATTTTGGTCAGCTAAAATTTCAACGGAGATTAGGCCTCTTTTGCGATTCACTCGTGTTTCTGATTTATCATTACTCAAACCCTCAAGTTTTTATAGGGACCGGACGGTAGGTCCTACAGAACCTGTCCGAGAGAGGTGGTCTCATTCGTTTTCAAAAATTCAGTACTAATTTAAATTCATGTAAAAACAATACCTTTATTTTGAACATCTTTGAGCACGGACATTTTGGAGATTTTAGCCGTAATTTTTCAACTCTTTGAAGAGATTGACATCAACCAAAAGCTTCGAGGCACTAGACAACTAGACTAGAGCCCAGACTAGGCAACTAGACCCCAGATGGAGCCCATTTACCAAATTTCATCAAAATCGGTCCTTTACAATTCAGCAAAGTGCCGCGTACGGCGGACGGACAGCAAAATTTTTTTCGATTTCCAGATTCTATACCTTGAAACGTACGTTTTGTACGTTTTTCTCTTGGTCTATTGAAAATAATAAACCAGAATCAAAAATCAGTCTCCTTGTCGCCCCAAACTTATGGAGTACCCACACGTAGGTACCTATTATGTTTTTTTATTTTTATTCTCAGTATACCATAACAGCATAGTGTGTGCACAAGGTATGTTTTGAACATGTCAGGAGTCCGTATTCGTGTTCTACTCGTCTTTATGAACTCATAGAGTGCCCGGTCGGTCACTGCATTTTTGGATGCAAAGAATATACGTAGGTTTTCTGTAATGTTGGGATAAATCAACTACACTGACTTGACGAAATCGGTATTTTATTCGCGATAAGCGTAACAATGGCATAACGTCGCAACAGAAACTGAATAATTAGCCTACTCCCCGCAGCGCAGCGGTACTATCGGTCATGCGGTAGTTAGGTAGGCGCCAAGTATGAACCCTTACATTTCATAAGTCACCTATATAAATTGTTTATGTATAGAGATGTATTTACAACTTTTTGATAATTTTCGATTTCTCAAATTGTACTTTATATTATCAATTTCGTGCTGAATCAAAATACACCAACAAACGTTCAAGATTTGTAGGTACCCCATAGGGTAGATAAAAATTCCTGGCTTACGAACTCTTCTCTTTTGTTAGGTATATGAACATTTTGGCAAAACATTGAAATTTTTGTGAATCAATTTCATAATGATTAATGATGATTATACGTGTATGAGATTAATGTGATTTCGGGAAACACTTCAGGAATCGTTTTATAATAAAACGATTTAAACCAAATTAGGTAAATTTCAGTGGACAACAGTTCAAAAAAGTTCATACCTACTTAGCACTTTGAGTATACCACTACCTATAGCTTCATCTTCCTTGAAAATTCGTTAAAAACGCCAGGTGTAGCGATTTGCAAATAAAATATAAACGAATGTGTACAAAAGTATGCCTACTACTGGAAATCTCCGTTCCAAAATTAACTTTGTTCTCCCTTTTGGTTCATCAGTCAAAGTCAAGAAAGATTTTCAAGTGGAAGCGATTTCTTCAGCTTGGAAATTGACTGAGGCTACCTCTTCGGTTGGTGATTGATTGGACTGAGTCTTTGAGATATTCGATTTATTGTTCAACGCCTTATCACTCGTTTACCTCCAAATCCGTTTTTCATCAATCACCCTGAATTTTTTTCGCATCTAATTAAATTTCACATTGGCACTGACATTCGAACACGAAGACAACCACCATGTGAAACAAACTATAAATAACACGATAAGATCTCTTTTGGTTTATTATTTTCAATAATAGGTAAGCCTTTGGAATCGAGCAAGAAAAAAAAATGTTAACCTCCCCTCAAAATTTGATGTTTTACGTTTCAAGGTACGTAGAATCCGAAAATCGAATACAAAATTTACCGTGCGCCGCACAGTGGGGACAAATGGCCAAAAATCGGAAACAAATCATTAACTTCTAAATGAATTAGTGTATCGTCTAGGAAATGATTTCATTCGATTCCGAATACGAAAATACATAAGAAAAATATGTTTTCTGACGTTCGAAGTTATTATTTTAGTACTAAATCTTGAATTTTGAAAAGAATAATGTTACTTATTTAAAGTGGGAAAGGGTGAGAAAAAAATAGGAAAGCGTTTTTTTACAGGCTATGGGTGTGTGTTATTTTGTTCTTTTCTTCGTTTCATAGGTTCTAGGATACGATAATTATTATTGAATTGAGGTTCCTTTACGTGTGTATGTAAATATTTATATACATAAGTATATATTTATATATTTAATTTAAAAAAAAATTTTGTGTCATAAACACCTTTGAAAATTAGATAGTAAGCGATCAAATATTGGAACGAACCCGATGTTGCTGAATCCGAATAAGAAATTTACAGTGATGACATGTTCTCGGTATGTCACGACAGTACGAACTGACCACATTACTGCGAATGACAATCCGAAGAACCAGGTGTTATTCAAACAGAACCTTAACTCTTAGCGGAAATATTTTACGAAAATAACTCTACTTACATCGTTCTGTGTCCTAATAACAAAGAAAAAAAATGTCTGCCAAATGGGTGTGGCACATAGCCTCTATCTACAACCCGATCATCTACAACCCGATTGTTTAGATGATCAGATGCATTGTAGCCTCAACTTGTTTCCTTTACTCTGTGATTGTGGCTAACAGCCCACATGGGGGACCTTCTACATGCCAACATTCACAATCCCTGGAAATTTCATTGATTTCGAGGGGAAAATGTAAAAGTTACTGCCCTTAGAAGGGTTTTACTTTGAAGCTGGGGTGACGGCGGTCTCACTCTATTTTTAATCGCACATTAATCCATCACGCCTGAATCCGGTGGAATACGACGATGAAATTTTTACAGCTTCTTAATAATGGTCAGAACTTCAAGAAAAAAAAAATGAGTCAAACCAAAGGAAGGCGAAACTTGGGTTTTCCACGCCTCTAAAGCGCTCGCTGTAAAACCCCAAATCTGGAGCTAATTTTTAAGCTTAACTGTTTTAAAAAATAATTAGTATTTTTTAGAGATACTACATATATATATCCAACATTATATAATTTTATTTCAATTTTTTTAAACACATAGAACGTGTTAGGAAATTTTCAAATTCCACTCTCAAAAAGCTTAAAATCTCGAATCATCAGGTTTGAGCCTCTATTTAGCTGTGAAAAAATTGTTAAACACTGAAGGGCCTTCACACCCTAATTCTACAGGTAATAGACTTTGAGAAAACCACGTTACATTTCTTTTTAGTTACTTTTCAAAAATGGATTTTTTCCACTCCCGCCCCTGTGCGCCGTACGCACCATTTTTCTTAGCAACACTGGACCGATTTGGTTCAAATTTGGTATATGGGCTCCATTTGGGGTCTACTTGTGCAGCGAAGCTTTTGGTTGATGTCAGTCACTTCTAAGGAGTGGAAATTGAGGGTTGAAATTTTCAAGAGTGGCCTAGCTCGAAAACTCACGAAATAAAGGTATTTTTCACCGCTTTGAAATAGTTGAAATTATTCCGTTACATAATTCCGTTACGGTTTTTAACCGGTTGGTGATCCCAAAAACTCATTTTGTGTTAAAATTACTACAATTTACTCGAGCTGCTTCATGATTATCAAACGCTTAATAATAAATAAATAAAATAAATCGTGTGAAAAATAAACGAAATCTGATAACATGATGATTTGAAATTTGGCGTTTTTTGACTTGTTGCTTGCTGCTTGCTTAGTCATACCAGTTGTTTTGTATCATTCTTCCTATGACCGGGGTTCTCATGAGAGTTAAAAATTTACCATCTTACTGTTGGTGCTAGATCTGAAGCTCCGGTATAGAGGAGATTCAAAGTAGGTACAGTGAAAAAAGTAGATACTATTCAATTCATTTAAAAGAATTTTAGTCAATAATGTTCAGAAATATTGGAAAGTTTGGAATCCGTTGATTTCTTTTCTCCCTGTACCATACTAATGAGTTTTGAAAGCTATAATAGAGATTATGGTAGATTTCCGTGGATGATGAGACATCTAACGATAAGGAATGATAAGGAACTTAATTTTTATTATCACTCGTTATTTGATCAACTTAGGGAGGTTCACCCGGCGTGAAAAACAATGACGTATTTTTGGCGTATTCAACCGTCCTTCCAATAGGGCTATCGAGAAAAAAACATTGCCGAAAACCGACTCCACAACCTCACTACCCTCCTATTTGCTCAAGTTTTGCGCGAGAAAGGCAAAGCCAGGAGCAATAAATCTTTAAACTTGACATTTGACCTACTTGAAAGCAGCTCCCTTCGCCTTCTTCCTGCGTTTCATTCCAGTGTTTTCGCTGCACAGGTTTTTTGAAGCCGATCGTTAACACGGACTCGTAAATCATTCCGCGGCGCTTTTGGCATATTTTGTTTCTCGACCCAGTTTTCCTCGTCCGTAATGGGACTCTTCGAGTTGACATCAAGGTTGGCACCTGAAGCGTAAAACTACCTTCTGAAAGCTTAATAATAATTGATCCGAGAAGGAGGGCTCGACAATTTACTCCACAAATAAGATCACTATCTATAATTCATGTCAAAATAATGATCACATAATAATTAGGTATCCCTATATGCCAGTGTAAGAAACCAAGAGTTGAGTCAATGGTTTCACAATAGAGATTTAGGTAGGTAAAGGCTCGATTACACAGGGCTAGTTTACTGGCCCACAATCTCACTAGCTAGCTTGTAAAGTAGCCGGGTCGTCAACTTTTCCAGCAGCTCGCCAGCTAGTGAGCCGATGACACGGGGAGAGTTCACTAGCGGCTAGTGAATTCGCTGGCTAGTAGCTAGTAAACTCGCCCTGTGTAATCGAGCCTTAAATGAAATGAGGTAGGTTGAACCTTGACGTTCAATCATTTTTATCATCATAAAGATTCTGCCTTTCTTTTCATCGAGTAGGTACCTAGTTTGGTTTTATTTATATTCAAAAGCTATTATTTGGAAATTAACAAAAATGACGTATGAGTTATATTAAAAGCGAGTGCTTATTTGGATATTTATGCGAAACTACGACGTTTATCTCTGTTCCAGGGAACAAATAATAATGAAGACCCTGATGATTTTGATTCGTAACGTTAAGTGGTCCCGTTTCCCATCAATCAGCATCTGTTATCGCGACTGAGATACCAACGTCTTATCTGTCAGTTTTCATCTCCGGTAATCCTGTCAGTGACTCACATAGGTGCCAAAAATGGCATAATATGCCATATTATGATAATGTTGCTCCGTCTGTCACGGATTTGTATTGGGTTGGCATGCGGGTTGCTGATTGAGAGAGCTTAATAAGCCCATTGATTCCATTCCATAATATGGAACGTTATGCTACGAAACGTTAATGGCTGTGGGCTTGGGTTTGGCAAGAGCATGCAGGTTGCCCTCTACGAATAAAAAATAAATAAAAATAAAAGTTATTATTTGTTACTGATGATGACATACCGTCAAAATCGATTCAACTTTGTAACTCATTATTTTCGTGGAAACAAACTAAGTTCTTCTTCGACTCCGATTTTTATTTTCAGGTTGGCCTTTGATATCGCTAGCAAATAGAGCAAAGCTGAGACAATTTCTAGAGGTTAGGTGTCACTGGACATCGCAATATTCATCGTTCGTGTCTGACTACACCTATGATCGACAACTGGAAGATAACCATGCTGGTTTCCAATCACTGAATGAGCTACAGGTGCTTACCACCTGAAATAACAAGAAACGCTGCAAATCATTGCCCAAAGGTTTATTACGAGTATTTTCTGTTTAGATCACCCTTCTGTATAGATCCCTCCCTACCAACCATAGGTACCTACTACCTGCTGGGGCATTTTTGGAAATTTCAACCCCAACCACCAACCAAATGGAAATGAAGGGTTGAAATTTTCAAAAATGCCCCAGCAGGTAGTTGGTACCTACGGTTGGTAGAGAGGGATCTATACAGAAGGGTGATCTATACAGAAAATAATAAACATTTGGGTAATGATTCGCAGCATTTTTTTTTACCTACCAACTTTTTTACTTATGTCTTTTTACATACCAACTTTTTCTTTACCTACCAACTTTTTTTACCAACCAAACGCTTCACACTCGATTCAAAAATAGAGAGCTTCATATGGAAATTTGATTACTGGTTGCTCAGAAAGCATAACTGAATACAAATCGAAGAAATAAACAGCGATCGGATTTTACTCAGATAAAATTTCAACGGAGATTAGAGATCTTTTGTGATTCGCACTCGTGATTCTGTTTTATCGGAGGAAAACCCCTTAAAAACCTTTAAGTACTCCTAGGGACCGAACGGTTTGTCCTACAGAGCTCCGGGTGGTCTCCTAAAATTTTTAGAAATTCGATACTATTTAAAATTGGTCAAAAAAAGATACCTTTATTTCGAGAGTTCCCGAGCTAGAGTACTCTTGAAAATTTCAACCCTCAATTTTCACCCCTTAGAAGGGACTGACACCAACCAAAAGCTTCGCGGCACAACTAGACCCCAAATGGAGCCCATATACAAAATTTGAACCGAATCGGTCCAGTGTCGCTAAGAAAAGTGCCGCGTACGGCTTACGGCGCACAGTGGGCAAAATGACCAATCTAGGTGGACAAAATTATTTTTTGGTCGGTTTTTTATTCAAAATTGAATAAAAAGACGCTGATTACGGGAAAAATAATGAAAAGATTTCTTGACTTCAATGAAAGTAGGCAAACGGTATATCATGATATTTGTGTACATGTTTTATCTTAAATTCTTGACATTATGATTAGGTAGGTCCTACTGATCAATTACTTTGAGATTAATGACATTATTACAGTGTTAAACGGATGTAACTCTGAAATATTAAATTTGAAGATATTATAGTCATGTTCTTATTCGACATTGTTGAATATTCAACTGTTGACGTGCTTGAAGTTGCTTCTTTCAAGATACGGCTTGTGGTCCTGTCTTCTGCTGAGTAGAGAGCAGTGAGCCCCCCGAAGAATAACTTTTCGGGACCAGAAGTCAAAAATTCTTTCACTTTTCTTCTTTTTGTTTTATCGCCTGAGTCCTCGAAAGGTTCTTTGGGACGCACAGGTGGTTGGTTCATGATAGCTTGAGTAATTTTATAGGAAATGACAACTTCAAACTCTTTCCCACTCAGCCATGTCGAATATTTGTTGGAAAAAAGTCTTCTTTCCTATGGCAATTTTCCCACCTATCTCCAATTTTTTTGAAAAGTCTATCACAGCTTTTTTGATAATTTTTAAATTTAATATTTCTGAAGAATCGTCGAGATTACCTAACCCAATCACATACCTAGTGAGGTTTTCGTGGCGATCTTTCTTCGGTAGCTGTTTCCATTACTCGACAAATTGATGGCGAGGAATCGTGATATTTATACCTTATAATCAACCATTTTAGTAAGTAACTCGGAAAACGCATAAAATCGCAAAAAAAGGTGGTTGAATACCGAAACTAGAACACTTAAAGAAACGAAAAAAATCGGATTTCCTTGGCAACTCTTGGCCGTGTGCTACTTTAACTCCAAGACGTCAATTATCATTTTTTAAAATAAGTTATGGCGTTTGCTCATAAACACACAGTATCAGACGCTATTTTTACAATTTCAGCAGGAAAAAATAGTACCTACTTACTCCTTTCAATGGTTTCCATTATTGCCGAAACCAAGCCTGGAACGATCCTGCCTACGACTAACTGCAGTGTAGACGAGAAAAGTTAGGGATTCATAGTAGCTGATTATACGATCTTATTCGAACAGGAAACGGCGTCACTTTTGATCGAAGTTTTTACAGCAATAGAAGGTTTTGGCGATGTGAATATTAACGTTTTGGGGACTGCGAACTCATAATGAACAATTACTAATATTAGAGATTCCCATGTTTTGACTTGACTTTTGTCCACCTAGATTGGCCATTTGGCCCACTGTGCGGCGTACGGCAGACGGGCAGAAAATTGTTCATTCGATTTTTGGATTCTACGTACCTTGAAGCGTAAAACATCAAATTTTGAGGGGGGGGGGGTTAAAAATGTTTTTTCTTGCTCGATTCAAAAGGTTTATTATTGAAAATAATAAACCAAAATTGGATGACGGCTTATGTATTTTGGTGAGGGTGTACCTACAGACTTGTAGTAGAACTACCACTGGGATATGCAAATGTTACCGGGCACGGCTTATAAGGAGAGTGATGCTGGATGAGAGTCTGTGCCTCCGTCTCTGGAGTCGGTGGTGAAATACTTGAAGGATTTCAATTGTTATAGTATTTTTATTGGAATCAAAGTATCTACTCGAAATACGTCGTATGTTGTTGTTGGGTGGTTGACGGAAGGCCGATGGAATTTGGAGCTCTGGAGTGAGGTGATAGGTGAATCTGATTCATCTGCTACACTGCAGACCTACGCATGAAATGTAGTAAAGTTATTAAAGGAAAGATTCTCCGACTGGATGACGCTGAAGAACCTCTCCTATGTTTTTTGACGGTACTGAAGTCCATGAATTTACAAATCCATGCCAGAATTATTGTATGAAAATATTTGTTATTTAGCCCAGCACTGTTCGAAGCTGAAAGGTTAAAAGTGGGAAGGGGTCCTAAAAGCGTTTCGCGAAAGGAAGAATGAATGCCGGCGGTCCCATAAATTCATTTACGGAAGCCCGTTAGGACAGGAGGTTTGAGCTTGTTTCATACGCGACAATTTATACGCGTCAAGCCGTAAGTTGAGGAATGGGCCAGGGACGCAGGGCGGATGGCGGACGATCCTCAAAGGCCGATTTCTTCGGTAGCTCTGTTGGGGTCTCCTTCCGAAGATTTTTCGCCGCAAAAGAGGAGTGATTTGTGAAAAAGGCCCGACTCTGCCGGACGCGAGTGAATTATTCATCAGAGTGTCGGACTGAGGAAGAGGGGGATTTATATTTGGCGAAAAATAACGACCGGAGAGAATGGGGTTGGAGAAACAGGGATTTCGTCGGGACCTTCTCTTGAGATGCGGTCCCCCTCTCGCCACGCCTGTCTGGAACGGGGAGAAAAACAGAGCAAATTATCACACAACGGCTCATTATTTTCGGCCCGTCATTTCTCCACTCACAAAGCAGCATTTCAAACTGCTGGGAAGTGTTGATTTTAGGGTTCGCGTTCAGTTGCTCCATAAGCCGGTTCAAGTCTCCTCAACTTCTAGTACTGTAGTGGTCAATTCCACCCGAATAGTGCTTCAAAGCTTGAATTATGTTGTTGGAGGTCGAGGCTCTACTCTGGAGAAATTTTTATCCATCACCATCCTAGACATCAGCTCGGCAGCCACAGCTGGAGCCATATTTCACATAGGTACCTACATTGCTCACAGGCTCAAATTCTTCTCTCCTGAATACACGAAAGCCAGACCAAATACAGGTAAATGTCTGGAATCAGTGAATCCCTCAATCAGTAAAAAGAATTTATATTTCCGCGAAATTATTGAGTTAGAGTTGATTAGGTTTCAACGGTTGAGTTGCTATTAGTAACATGATTTCCGATGAAGGGGAGGCTGCAGATGGTGTTGGTGATGGGGCATTCTGTCATGCCTATGCCTGCCACCATTCAGAAAATTCATCACCAAATATAATTCGGCTAAGAGCCACGGCTCAACTCATCGAACAACATTTTCCTTACCAACATCATTCCACCTTCTACCTCAACGCACATGGACACTTTGGTGATTTTTGATCACCTAATGCTTTGCCTGTTATCATATTGCGCAACAATGCTTCTAAATCTCAGTTTGGCTTCGCTCATTGCGTTTGAGAACTTCCTGAACATAGCTGTGATTTCGTGCCAGTATTTGACCAAACACTTGTACCGTGCACTAGCAGCATTTCTGGGACTTGATTATGATGTCATTTTCAGAAATCGTGCGTTAGGTGACCATTTCATTTTCGCCTGAAGTTTAACGTCATTCGAGCTAGGGCACTTTTGAAAATTTGAACCCTTAATTTCCACCCCTCAGAAGTGACTGACTTCAACCAAAGGCTTCGCGGCACAACTAGATCCCAAGTGGAGCCCATATGCCGAATTTGAACCAAATCGGTCCAGTGTTGCTAAGAAAAGTGCCGCGTACGGCGGACGGACGGAAAATTTTTTATTCGACTTTCGGATTCTACGTATCATGAAACGTAAACCAACAAATTTTGAGGGGGGGTTGACATTTTTTCTTCTTGGTCGATTCCAAAGGTTCATTATTGAAAATAATAAACCAAAATGGTTCGATGAAAAAATAAGTTTTCTCTGGAATTAAGATGTTTCACCATAAGATCGGTTTTGAAATAAGTTTTAGGGTTAATGAATACTGTAGTAGCATGTTTTGAGGTTTGACCAATAAATTTGACCAATCACAGAGTACTATTTTTTGACATTTTCATGTCTTTCATATGGCACATAAAAAAAAATCGTCACGAAATTTGTTGCGATGAAATTTGCTAACGAAATTTGTCCCAAGTCGCCACAATGATGATTATGACCATCAGAAGTGAAGTTGTTAGGTACTTTACAGGTAGGTACTTTACAGTTAGGTAGGTACTTTACAGTTTGATATTACCAGATCAGGTGAGTCGAAAATTTAGCTCCCAGATCAGCTGAGTCGAAAATCGAGCTCCCAGATCAGCTGAGTCGAAAATCGAGCTCCCAGATCAGCTGAGTCGAAAATCGAGCTTCCAGATCAGCTGAGTCGAAAATCGAGCTCCCAGATCAGCTGAGTCGAAAATCGAGCTCGATTTAGTAGTTTATGTAGTTTATGGGAGGTATGTAGTTCATGTGTCGGGAGGGGAGGGGGGTTTCAATGTGTTGCAGACTCGTATGCAAGCGTTTTTGGTCCCAAATTTGTCCCAAGTGGCCACAATGATGATTATGACCATCAGAAGTGAAGTTGTTAGGTACTTTACAGGTAGGTACTTTACAGTTAGGTAGGTACTTTACAGTTTGATATTACCAGATCAGCTGAGTCGAAAATTGAGCTCCCAGATCAGCTGAGTCGAAAATCGAGCTCCCAGATCAGCTGAGTCGAAAATCGAGCTCCCAGATCAGCTGAGTCGAAAATCGAGCTTCCAGATCAGCTGAGTCGAAAATCGAGCTCCCAGATCAGCTGAGTCGAAAATCGAGCTCGATTTAGTAGTTTATGTAGTTTATGGGAGGTATGTAGTTCATGTGTCGGGAGGGGAGGGGGGTTTCAATGTGTTGCAGACTCGTATGCAAGCGTTTTTGGTAGTTTGTGGAATATGAAAAGTGTGCTGGGGAGAGCTTTGTTGACTCCACTTGTTTTTTTTTTGTTTTTTTTTTTTTTTTGTCGTTCTTAGTTCATTCCCAAATCGATCGTAATCTTCAAAGTTGTAATATCAAACTCCTCTTGAAAATTTGTGGCCCAGGTTTCGATCAGTCCATCAATATCATTTTCTGTATTTTTGCTCAGATATTTGTGTTGTTGCTCAAACTTTATTTGACAAAGAAAAGTAAATTCGCAATCCATTATAATCAATTATTATTGGCCAGTTTTTGTGGTCTCTCGCAGGACCGCCGTTACTTCGTCTTCATGTAACACCTGAGAAGAGACCCGTTTCTAAGTGATCTCCAACGAGGTAAAACGAGCTCACATTCACCATCAATGTCAGATACTTAGTAGCCTGACAAGTGATGGTTCCGGGTTTCCCCAAGCCCGTGGACACCCAGGATGCACCTTGTGCAGCTAAGCGGATTACTTACGGGCTAATCTTAACGATGTTTTGTAATTTCATTCTAAAGGCATTACTCAGGTGTGAGGCCCTGATCTTCAAAGCTCATGAGACGTGAACGAGTTTCAGAGGATGTTCGTGTGTCGTTTAGCTACAGGTCATTCACCTCTACCGGTTATATGTATTATCTCACTCGCAATACGTAATTCTGTCAAGTCCTAACAATAGGTAAAATTCTGTTATTCTGTAAATTCTATAAAATTTAATGAAATATTCTTCAGTCAGTGACATTCATGCAATCTTTGCTCCATTGCGTTTATGGGTTTTGTAACATTTAGGGTCTTCGTGTTTTGAACTAGGCTGTTGACCCTCCTAAGTTCATCGACCCGTTGCCATGAAATTCATAGAGAAGTAGACATAACAGTGCTCCGGAACGTACCTACTAGTGTTGTGTTGGGAATAAGAATGGTTTCGTGATTGCCTAGTTAATGAGAATGCGCTCCAAATTATTACAAAATGGATTATTATTTTACTCGTATATCATCAGTCTGCATAGAAACCCGCTTTTCCAGATTACTACATACTAGCATCCGAAAGTTTTGTGGGTGCCTTCATCATGAAATTTGGTCGATTGATATGGAAGCTCAACTGCGTACAATATGATTTTTTTTTCCAAAACGCTGCAAATTTTTACACAAAGGTGTATTATTTTTCCGTAAAGATTAAACTTTCACTTCGTGAGTAAAGAGTAAGAGATTCACCCTCGTAAGTATTTCTGATTCATCATAAGTCCAACCCTCAAGTTCTCGTAGGCAGCGAACGATAGTCCTATAGAGCTCTGAGTGGTCTCATTCGATTTTGAGAATTTAATCATATTTTAAATTATAATGAAAAAACATGAAATTCACATTTAGAGTTTTTAGCTAGGGCGTTTTGAAAATTGCAAACCCTATTTTTCACCCGTTAGAAGTAACTGATATCAACCAGAAGCTTCGGGGCACAATTGGACCCCAAATGGAGCCCATGTACCAAACTTCATCAAAGTCGGTCCATGGTAACTAGGAAAAGTACCGCGGATGGACGGATTTTTTCAATTTTCGCATTCTTTGTACTTTGAAACACAGGGCGGTCTGGGTTTGGGGAAACGGGGCAGAAACCCAATGGTTTTGGGGCAAACGGCAATTGGGTTTGGGGTACAAAAAGTAATGGGTTTGGGGAAACGCACTTCAACCATGAATAAAGCAATGGGTTTGGGGAAACAGGATAAAACCGCACCGCATGATTCCCGCACCGCACCTGCCCATGTGATACTCCTAAATAATGAAGGAAAAATAGTACCTTTAAGTATTGCGGCAGTAAAGTACGAGTATTTATTCGATCTGAAACGGATGATTAATAAATACAAAAGGTCACTCATGCATGATGGGTCCAGGTTGGTAAATATCTCGGTACGCAGTTATAGGTACGTCGTCATTCTTCCTGTGAAAAACAAAATAAGTTGGAGTAAGATGGTTTGCAGGAGGGGGGCGGTTTCCGCCGCTGGGATAAGATAATATGGAGGAAGGAAAATAATGTACCTTCTCGTCTTCTTTTTCGTGGAGATCCTTCAATTTCATCATTTGGTGCATTCAGCATCAGCGTATTGAACGTGCTGTA
Source organism: Apolygus lucorum (assembly GCA_009739505.2). Classification (NCBI taxonomy): domain Eukaryota; kingdom Metazoa; phylum Arthropoda; class Insecta; order Hemiptera; family Miridae; genus Apolygus; species Apolygus lucorum. The sequence continues at coordinate 28,693,048 of CM019177.2, forward strand.
GACATGTTGAGGGGGGACGTACGTGAGACCCATAAATTTGCGGAGCCACATGCCTGTTTCGGTTTTTTTTACGTAACTCTTCCACAGAGACACCGATAAGAGAGAAGAGCATTCTCCACCGGGTCAAAGTGGAGAATGCAGTAAGGCGAACCGTGACCCAAAACCATTGCGAGTCCGTGCCGGGCCGATTGCAATCCTTTTCCCCAAAATCAATGTAATGACATTTCGTCATCCCCACTCCTCGACCAGTTTCCCAAACCCATTACGCTCGAAACACAGAACATCAAATTTCGAGGACGTTAAACCATTTTTTTCTCCATGATCCCAAAGGTAAATTATCTAAAATAATAAACCAAAAATGGAGTTGCCCAACTCCCCCAGTACACAGTATAAACAAGATGACAAAAATCCCCTTTTGATAAGCATATTAGAGCAATATGGTCCAGTTTTCATTAGTACCACTAATTCTCAATCATCCGTCTTCATTTATGTGGAATTAACCCTTCACTGGTAGACCCCGGAGCGCGGCGCTCCTTCAGCCCATTTTTCGAATACTGTGGTTCACTGTGGCTATACTGAGGGCTGTGATTCACAGTTCCCTCCTAGAAACCACCTCTAAGCAGGACCGTACCCTCCTCTCTGTCCCCAAAACCGCTCAGGGTTAGTGAGAATCGGTTTCTTGCACTAAAACGTGAATGTGTCAGATCGCTCTTAAGTCTGAGCGCTCTTCTGATCCCAAGAAACGGCTTCAATGGTCTGAGGAAGATTCTGACGATATGGCAGAACGTACATCTGACTGAAACGGCTTTGATTAGTTAAATTTTTATTGCTCAGTTATTTGTATTTCAGAGTTGAGCAAAACCTATTTTTACCAATACGTATTTCTGAGTTCAATAAAAAAACTTTTTTACCAATATGTTTTTCATTGAACATTTTTAGATACACCAGGAGATGAGTTGAGTATCTCACTCTGACCGAAAACGATTAAAAAATATGATAAATATTGATTTTTTCGGGAGGAAGTACCGAAAGAGCGCCGCGCTCCTGGGTCTACCTTTTGCGAGATGAGATTAGGTCTACCACTGGAGGGTTAAGATAACTCTGGCAGTTGTACTCAGCGACAGCTCCGCCCCCACGCTATTTTTCTCTCAGTGACGGCGTAGATGGAACTTACCCCTGAGCCTTTATTAGCTCAGTCATGTTGGCGTGAACAAAAGGAAGTTGTGAAACAGAAGGCAGATGTGCCGGGGGCGTGATAAATCGAGCTTCGGAGTAATTAATAACAATAAGTGCCCTTCATCACGGTGACGGAGCCCATCCATTCACGTCGGCAGTGATAAGGCAGCTACGACTCCGTGATGCGTTCAATCGCTACGACTTCTCTCCGATTCATTTTCCCAAGCGTTGTCTTGTGTTGGATATCATGTAACGAAGTTCCGCATGTTTCAAGAAACATGAATGTGATATATCTGAATACATCCTTAACATTCAAGAAACATGAATATATTATATCCAATAGTGTCCAGTTATGATTAGAGAGAATGGTGACAACGCAGTCAACTACTGAGTTCACTAAGTACACCGAGAAGAAAAATGAATGTAAATGTAGCATTATGAAGATCTTGACATTGGAAGAATCTTGACACGTTCGGTTTTACCCACCTAGTTCAACAACCTAACCCAAAACATGGAAAGCCCTACCCTGGTTCAACAACCTGTGCGTCTCTCGTGAGGGAGAACGTTCTTGACCGATTCTACCGGATGGTTTTTTTATATATTTTTTTTTACGAGTTGGATGTGGTTTGAATGACTGAAAAGCTCAAATAACCGATGAGGAATTAACCCCTAATAATTTGCGCTAGGAGATGTTAATCGCCGAATAACCGACCTCATATTTTGCAATGCCATTGTGCCATATTTTGGGCCCATTTAGTTTGTCACTGGTTTGGCATAGTTTGTTGACCCACCCACAGGGTGTCCAGCGATTCCCCAAAAAAAACTTCGCTGAGTTCTCCAGGTTTCACTTTCCACCTTTCGACTTTAACCAGGGTTCTAAATAAATTAAAATATATAAAAAGTGATCATAATTTCTCCAAATTCAGATTTTGAAGGACATTTTGAAATGAAAAAGCATTGAAAATGTGTATAGTTTATCTCAAACCATCAATCTGTGAGTACCTATCAGACCAGGGCGATGATTCTCATCTCGACGCCAATTCGCATAATCCCTGAAAATGTCATCGAAATTGGATGGAAATTATAGAAGTGGATATCAGTCAGAGGATGATTATTTTCATAGGGAACCATCTGCGACCCGATTAGCTCCATTCCCTAATATCTAACTGAAATCGAAGTAACATTGAAAGTTTTGCCCGTTACAATGATTTCATGATAGACACAACAGAGACTTCGATTCTTGGATAAAAACGAGAATTAACATTAACATTACCATCATTCTTTTTCATCGAAAAATGTTGGTTTAATCTAGAGAAATGACCAATCCAAATGCTTGTTTTCAAATTCAATTGTTTGAAAAAGTCGAGAATGAACGTTAAAACCATCAAAACTTTTTGGTTTACTCGAGAGAAACGACCTCTTCAAAGGCTTGATTTCACCTTAGATTGTTTGAAAAAGTCAAAAATGTGGCTGCCAAGTTGGCTGGTTAGTATTGCTTCACCATTATAGAATAATACTCGTATGAAAGTAAGGAATTTGTAGGTGTAATGATGCTTATTTATTTCGTACCATTTTATTTTCACGTTAGAGTTGCTGAGGAGAAACAGCAACACAAAAAATGAAGTCCCTCGCAATAATGATTTTCAGGGTTTAGATAATTTCAAGATCAATGTGTGGCATTCTTATTGGACCCAGCCCCAAAATTCCATCCAACTTTGAGCTGAATCTAGCAAGCAGAAAGATGCTTATTCATAAAGGAAAATGTCATCTCAACCGGACCATGATTTCAGGTCGTTATGCATGGAATAAGGATTGACCCCAGACAGATACGGATCCAAAGTTGTTCAAAAAACCCTGATACGCAACCAGCGAGTGAAATTTTCGTTTTGGAGGACACGTATTTTTGCCTTATGGCTCGAATGGGTATACAGTTTTTTTTCTCATCTTCGATGGCGATAAAACAAAATGAAATCCAGAATACAGAGGTAGTGATGAGATTTGTCATGCCGGAAAAATGCATGACACGAATATTTGAAGTTATCTAGTTACTACTGGAACATCTCTACAGGTCCATTGACAAAAACGGGGACAATGTCCTTTCAGGATCGTAGTCTGACTCTCGCCAAGCACAAACCTCATCACACCCACCAAAGATCAGTAGGTAGCTCAGGCCGCCTTGTTATCTTCCGATTGAGAGATCTGCCACAGCTTAACGCTTCGAACGAGGAAAACTTCGAGTGGTGGCTCTGTAACGGCTTTCAAAAGATATAGAAAGAACCATAATGTCTAACAGCTTATATCCTTCTCCACTACTGTGCGGAGGTCAACGGCCTCGAATATGTTCTAGTCTGCTAAGGTGTATACTACTGTGCCAAGGGGTCTAAAAAATGTTTTGGACTGGTTTCCTATCTAGGCCTACTCCATCTCTGGACCAGTTTCACGGAACAGCCACAGTTTTCAGACAATTTTATTCTGCACATTCCATTTCAGTTGTTTGATTTCTTTCTAAATTTTACTTCATAGGTACTCATTAGAATGGGATATGGTCCTCAAACCGATGCACACCAGTTCAATTTTCCAATATATTTTCACCACCTAAATTGGGAAATTTATCCTGATAAAAAATGAGTTACGACTAAGCTATTAATAAACTGTTCGCCAGAATGAATACACGGTGACACAAGTCGAGTTTACATCAATTAAGAATATCTACACATTTCAAGGTAATATGAGTTTTTAGGACGTCCCACAGTAAGACTTGGGCGTCCTTATGCGATCGATCTGGGGTGAAGTTGGACAACACTCAACAGAAAAAAAAACCACACAGTAATCCGTTTTAGACCATTCTGAATCCAAATCCGCGAAAAAAAACCATAGGTGTATGTCTGTGTGTGTGTGTGTGTGACAAAATCTTGTGTACTCTGTCCAGGCCTTAGTTCCCAACCGATTTTCCTGGTTCTTTTGTTGTTCGTCGCGGAAAACTATCTAGTTGTGCACTACGTCGCCGGAATTTCGAATTTTGCCTTTTAAGGGGAGGAAAGGGGGGGTTAATGCTCGAAAAACGTGCGTTTTTGGGCATAATCTTGTGTACTCTGCCCAGGCCTTAGTTCTCAAACGATTTTCGTGGTTCTTTTTTCGTTTGACGCGAAATACTATCTAGTTGTGCACTACGGCGCCGGAATTTTGGATTTTGCTTTTTAAGAGGGGGAAAGGGGGGGTTAATGCTTAAAAAACGTGAGTTTGCGTGCATAATCTTGTAAACTCTGCCCAGGCCTCAATTTCCAACCGATTTGCGTGTTTCTTTTTTGTTTGACTCAAATAACTTCCGAGTTGTACATGATTTTACCGGAGTACCAAAATTCGCAAGGGGAGGGGGTGAGTGGGGGGATAATATTCACAAAATATCCGATTTTTCAATATTTTGGTTCCTTTACTACTTACTAATTGTACCCAAGCTTTGAAATTGAGGAAAAATTCTCATTATACCTTAGGATTTGCATGAATTATTCTCTGTACCACCATGGAACTAATAGTGGTGCCACCATGGTGCCATGATGCCATAAACCGCTTATTTCGTGGTTTTTTTTTTGTGTTTCATCTTGAATACGGATGTGAACTTCGACGGACTGCCTACCAAAACTAACAGATGAAAGTTCAATGTTACGACGTATTTCCGCTTTGGTGCCAGACTGGCACCATTGTTGGCGTTGGTGTGAAGGGGGGGGGGGGGGGGGGGTGAACTCGAATTCGCATGTTGGGTATCGTAGATCATGGATTTAAAAATGCTCTGCAGATTCGAGGTTCCCACGCCGCCAGAAATGTTAAGGTGGATAATGGTGGGAGGGGGGGGGTCACTATTTCTTGCCTAAAGTAATGAATAAATTACATCGAGTGAAACAGTTTTATAGCTTACCAACTGGTTTAACTGATCTACTGCTTATCCAATGGGACGTCCTCTGGAATGCATGCATTACTAAACAATATGTTTAGTAACTATAATGGTATTCGAGAATTCCAACAACCAAGCAATACTTTTTTGGTTTATCATTTTCAATAATGAACCTTCGGAATCGACCAAGAAAAAAATTTTTGCAACACCCCCTCAAAATTTGATGGTTCACGTTTCAAGGTACGTAGAATCCAAAAAACGATTAAACATTTGGCCGTCCGTCCGCCGTACGCGGCACTTTCCCCGCTCAGCATTGACCGATTTTGATGAAATTTGGTATGTAGGCTCCATTTGGGGTCTAGTTATGCCCCAAGGATTTTGGTTGATGTAGCTCACTTCTAAGGGTTCAAAACTGAATTTTGAAATTTTGAAAACGCCCTAATTCAAAAAATGTCGATATAAAGGTATTGTTTTTCCTTCAATTTAAGATTCTATAGAATTCTTAGATTGTTTTGAGACCACGCGGAGCTCTGTAAGACAAATCGTTCGCTCTCTACGAGAATTGAAGGATTGGACGTACAATAAATCACAAACACGAGTGTGAATCGCAAAAGAGGACTAATCTCCGTTCAAATTTTAGTTGACCGAATTGCGATCGATGTTTTTCTTCATGTTGGATGGTTAGTGGCTTTGCAGACGAGTGACCAATATAGAAAAATAATAAATCATTGTGTAATAATTTGCAGCGTTTTAAACCATGAATGTAATAAATTTATGGACTTCCATTTAGATTTCTCAAAGATTGGTCGTATTGTGACATATCTAAGGGTGGCAAATAAAGTTATCACTTCGTTCAGAATCTTTGCAACCTGATGTTTTTAATTGGTAGGTACTTACAAAAATAATTTTCGAGATCCACATTCGTTGTAGTGTAAAACTACATACACTGGTTCTCGTTCTGAGTGGTTTTAATTAAATAAATGAATAGGCAACACCTGCACGAGTATAAGCAACGTGCAAATCAGACTAATCACCTTCGTGCACATTGTGAGCTCAACGTCAAGCACCGTAAACACTCGAGTGTGAATATAGCCCGTCTAGTTCAACTAAAAACCACTACCTGTCAGGTGAGAAGAAAGCTTGATGTGGAGATAACACATCTGCAAGGTTGATTCTCCGATTAGGTGGCTGTCAGCTCGTGTTAATTGCACGTGAAGGTAATGAACATTGCATGTTGCCTGTCAAGATAGGTTGAACAGATAAGTAGGCCGATCGTTAAGGAGTCTCATAAGCTATCTCCTCGAGTTCCTAACGTGCACCCCTCATCTCCTAACCATTAGCTTTCCTCAGCCTATCACAATTCTTGTGACCCATCTGAATTACAAACCACTATTATTTTTATGAAACTAATAATTTTGCTGTAATTAAGTAAGTACTATTATGATATGGAAAAGGGTAGGGAAAATAGCTCAAGACATGAAAAGTTCATTCTTGCAGCATGAGTTATTGACAGAATTTTCAAAGAAATCTTCATTGTGTGAAATGTTCATTGGTTAAGAAAATCGAAATATCAGGGTTTTACATTTTAAAACAGCCACAGGCCAGGAATCGATTTTACAGCACATTTTCAGCAAAAAATGTCTCTTGGTAATTTTTTTTCGTGTTTTCGACCTTATCTCAGTAAACGGCTATAACTCCTCGAACATTCATGAAAATTTGAATCTGATTACATCGTTCAAAAGAACAAACATTTTCCTTGATGGACATTTTTTTAATAGGAAAAAACAGGTAAAAATTGGACTTGAAACGAAAAATTGGTCAAATCTTAAAAATCTTAACTTTTTTCAAACGCTCATAGGTTCTGTAATCCGGCCCGTAAATTTTTATCTGTAAACCTAAAAGAAGCGGCAAAATTTCAGCTTTCCAACGGTTTAATTATTTTCATTTTGAAAGTGGAGCTTATTACATAAATGTGTGTTATAACGCGGAAAAACGTGGATAATTCAAAAGAATCAGCGCTCCGGGAAGAAGATTTGAGAGATGGGAAGAGGTGGCAGAGTTGGTAAAAATCTTACTCATGAATATGATTGATAATGGACAGAATATGTTTGTATGATTAAAAATAAGGTTAAATTTGTATTCACACATAAGAGTATGGTCATAATCATAATCAATGTCTAAATAAGAATAAATTCTTGATCACAGGAAATTTGTCATTAATTTATGATTAAACGCAAGTTATTGTGATTTATCTCAATTTTCCCATGATTAATAACTGAATTCTATGATTATACACGGATTTCAGGGATTAATTACTGATTTTCCCGATTATTTACCGATTTCTGTGATTAATCACACAGTTCCTATGATCAAGAATTTACCTAATCTCATTCAAACAGTGGTTGTCATTTTAAACTTACTCATAAGTATGAATACGAATTGAATCTTATTCTTAGTAATAGAAACATATTCCAGTGATTTGAAATTTTAATCATTTTCATGATTAAAGGTAATGATGATTAGGTAGGTTTTACCCAACTCTGGGGGGTGGGCGGGCTGCGCAATAGACAGCGAGGCCTTCCGAAACACCTCATCAGATCGTCTTCCCGGAGCGCTGATTCCGTTGAAAAAATTTACGTTTTTCCGCTTTCAAACTGCAATGAGTCCAAATTTTAAAATAAAAATATTAAAGTGTTGAAAAGCTGAGATTTTTCCGCATCTTTTAGGTTTACAGGTCAAAATTCATGGGCCGGATTACACAACCTATGAGGGTTTGAAAAAGTTAATATTTCCAAGATTTGACCAATTTTTTGTTTCAAGTCTAATGGGGGAAGCGCCTTGATTTTTTAAAGATTTTTAATCAAAAGTAGACTACATCCTGAGAATTTTGGCACAATTGCGACTTTCTAGCGTGAGTAGATCTGTGTTCAATCTACGAATTAAGAACGCGGACAATTTAAGTACTATAAACGTTCTTTATTGCACAACGTTTTAGGTAGGTACAATTGACGCAAAACATAGAAAGGAAAAGACCGAGTTTTCTAATTACAGAACGCGAAGTGAAGTAAACGAACAATAATTCGGATGATGAAAATAGAAGTCAAAAAATCTGGGCCACGAAGTGGCAGATGATTGGTTTTCAGTCGGTCAGCTGGTCAAGTTATAATTGTGGAGAGGACGGAACATCCTCCCCCGCAGTGAGCAAGGTCTCACTCAAGAGAGGCAATCAGCATGCTGGGTGACTGGGAGAGGACAGAGCTTTCGGACGAGGCGCTGGAAAGTGGAGTCTGCAGTTCTAACATCGGCCACTCGAGGAACTCCATCATCTCCAGGATGCAGCTTGATGATTCGTCCTAACTTCCACTTGAAGGGAGCGAGATTGTCTTCAATAACAACCACAATGTCGTCGACCTTGGCAGGGGTGGCTGGTTGGTTCCATTTCAGTCGGCCTTGGGTTTCAAGCAGATATTCCTTCTGCCATCTCTGCCAAAACGATTGGAGGGCATGCTGCGACCAGCTCCATTTGTCTCGTAGCGAGGTCCGTTGGTTGATTGCTGGGTGGATTGGGGGAGCGGTCAGAGGGCGGTGAACCAAGAAGTGGCCAGGGGTGAGAACAGCGAGATCATTGGGAGAGCTGGAAATTGCGGTCAGAGGACGAGAGTTGAGAACAGCTTCGATTCTGGTCACCAAGGATCGAAAAACGGCCATGTTTGGGGTTTGATATCGGAGGATTACATGCAATAGACGCTTAGCAGACTTGACGGCTGCCTCCCACAAGCCACCAAAATATGGAGCATGGGGAGGGATAAAGTGCCATTCTGTCTCCTGGAAGGAAGCATCCTGTTGCAGGAGTTGGCTTACCCGAGACATTTCATTGGCTGCTCCAACAAAGTTAGTCCCATTGTCCGACCACACTTCAGCCGGCCTACCTCTCCTTGAAACAAAAGAATGATATGCCATGAGAAAAGCCTCTGTCGATCTATCTTCCACAACTTCTATGTGGACTGCCTTGGTTGACATACATATAAAAATTGAAAGGAGGGTGTCAACGATAGGAGCGTTCCTAGTGCGATAAGCTTTGATCTTGAATGGGCCAGCACAATCAACTCCTGTAACATAGAACGGCACAACTTGAGTCATTCTCTCTGGAGGAATGTTGCCCATAACAGGTTGATAAGATCGAGGACTAACACGCTGACATGGTACACATAGTTCGAGTAGTCGGCGAACTACGTTTTTCCCATTCAAGATCCAGTACTTGGATCTGACTGCTGCCAGGGTAGCAGTGGGACCTATGTGCAGATGTTGCTGGTGGTACCACTGAACAATAAGCTTGGTAGTATGATGATCGGAAGGTAATAAAGCCGGATGTTTTGTTGGCTCAGGAAGCGATGACCTATTCAGGCGTCCACCAACTTTCAATATCCCATCATGATCTAGGAAGAGATCCAAGACTTTAGTGATACGAAGTTTGGGTCTATCTCGCTTGGCATCTTCTAATTCTGAGGACAAACCTTGAGCTTGAGCTCGGAGTACTAATACGCGATCAGCAGCTCGACGCTCCAGTGCTGTAAGTGGCCCTTTGTGACGTACATTAGGCCGGGAGGTGTTGTGCTTGAACCTTAAGCACCAGGCTACTATTGACTGTAGCCTTGTGTAGTGAGAAAAGCGTTTTTCAAGAACTTCACTGAGGTCAGTCATTTTAGAGGTCACCCCAGAGTGCAAACTAGAAGGACGTGCTTCTTTGATGACAACATCTTCTTCTAGACGGGGTCTTACCCGTCTAAGAGGCCATTGATAGGGGTCAAGAGACAGCCAGTGGGGGCCAGCCCACCACAAAGAGTGCTTTAGGAGGGCAGATGGAGTCATTCCCCTCGATGAACAATCTGCAGGGTTCTGTTCAGAGGACACATGGAACCATTGGTCTTTAGGCACATTAGACAGAATGTCAGATACCCTATTACCAACAAAAACCTTCCACACTGGGGCTGGGGTTGCTGTCATCCAAGATAACGCCACCATACTATCTGAGAAAACGAGAACATGAGTTGGATCGAGGTCAGGAAACAGAGGAGTAACTTTTCTGATAGTTCGTGCAAGCAACTGAGCTGCACACAGTTCTAATCTTGGAAGAGTTTCAGTTTTGATAGGAGCTACTCTAGCTTTGGAAGTTATCAATCTGACCGCTTGGGATTTCGTATAAGGGCACCAGCAAACCCAGTAGACAACTGCAGCATAGGCTTTTTCGGAGGCATCTGCAAACCCGACTAAAAATGACGTGGAGTCAGTAGACGGGATTAACCGGGGAATCCTCAAAGCAAAAAGCAGTGGGAGCTCCTGGGCGAGATAACACCAATCTTTCACAACTCCAGAGGGCAAGGGGTCATCCCAATCAAATGAATTTTGTACAACAGTACGAAAAATTGCACGAGCGAAAATTGTGATTGGTGTTAACCATCCAAGTGGGTCAAATACCTTGGCAATTTGACTGGCCAGTTCTCTTTTTGTGCGAATTTCCAAGATGGGCGTAGGTCGATAGTGGAATGAGTCAGAATTTGGATTCCAGCATAGCCCTAATAATTTCAGAATGGAATCTTCTTCATCATCAAACGAAATTGAAGTGGCCGCGGGAAGCAAATGATCACCAGGAATACCCTGGAGCAAGCGCGGATCATTAGAGGCCCACTTTCTCAAACTCAACTGAGCAGGTCCTGGAGTTGATTCCGAGCTGCCAGAGCTTCAGAAAGCGTTTTCCCTCCCCCATTGATATCGTCAACATAAGTGCGTGTGGTCAGGATTTGGGACGCTACTGGATGAGTATTACAATTATCAATGGCCAATTCCTGCAAGACCTTACAAGCAAGGTAGGGGGCTGATGCTGTGCCATATGTAACTGTTGTTAATCTATAATCCTGGACTGGGTGGTCTGGTGTTGGTCGCCATAAAACTCGCAATAGGTCGCGATCTTGAGGTCGATGTCCGATTTGGCGGAACATCTGACGAATGTCAGCTAAGAACACAAACGGATCTAGTCGAAATCGGGTAATAACATCCGAAATATCTAGCTGCAACCGAGGGCCGGGTAAAAGGAGGTCGTTTAATGATAGGCCTGAGGTGGAGCGTTGGGAAGCATTGAAAACTACCCTAATCTTTTCCGGTGGGTCTCCAGCACGATGAACAGCGTGATGAGGCAAGTAGTAAGTCACCTGGCCTGGGATAGGTGGAGGGACAGGCTCCATGTGCCCTAACATCAGATACTCATCCATGAATTTCTGGTAGGCTTCTAACTGTTGGGGATGTTTACGGTGGCGATCTTCTAGCTGAAACAGTCGACGCATAGAAATATGACGGGTGGACCCTAAAAGAGCTGGATCACGATTTAATGGGAGACCAACAACATAGCGTCCATCAGTTTGGCGAGAACACGATTTTCTGAACAAGTCCTCCGCTTTCAACTCATCAGGCGTCATGGGGCAGGTATCGACGACTGATTCGAGCTTGAACATTTTCTCTAGAAGCTTGGCGTACTCAGGATCAGGTGATTTCTTTGGTGTGGGTATCAATGCGTTAAGGGAAGAATTTACAGGTTGGTCAGTCAACACTGGTGGGCCAACTAGAACGTCTGAGGTAAGTTCCACCACTGTAGGTTGAGGCCAGCATGATGGGGAACCAACAGCCTGTTTGATGTGGTCATATACTTTGGATTCCAATGAGATTTGACGGACTTTGAAAGTATTGCGAATCGACACAGTTGCAGCTTGAGTTTGCACGATTTTTGGAGGACTATTTAGAGCGTGAGGACTTTTGGGTGGAGTGAAACGATGCCCTGGACCAGCCAGACGTCGGCCTTTTGGAGATTCAGACATAGTGTTTGGCATAGGGTCACAATTTGCCACAATTGGTGTTGGGTCAGAGGTTGGACGAGATTTGGAAACCTTTTGAGCAGACGAATCAAATGATACTTTCTTTCCATTGTTGGGACAAAAGGAGCCTGAAATTACCCAACCAAATGTGGTCAACCGAGCGTTAGGTGAACCTGCGATGGAGTACAGCATTTTATTGCAATCTACCCGATCTATTATTTCTGAACCAAAAATAATGTCGATGGGTCCGGGTGAGTGATAGTTGGGATCAGCTAGTGGTAGAGCGTTCAGATGATGCCACTGTTGATATGGAAGTTTCGAGGAGGGGAGATCCAAAGTGGCCACATCTAAGACAAAGAAGAGTACACTAAGATCTGGCAGGTGGGTATTCTGAAAGATGAAAGCTTTGGCAATACCGACTATCTGAGGACTTTTACTCCCACCAATACCAGAGAAAAACCCAGAACAAGGTTTCATTTCGAGGCCACATTTTTGAGCACAAGCGGTCGTAATAATATTTGTCTCACTCCCTGAGTCGAGTATGGCTCTGGCACGATGATATCGAAATGCTGAAGAGCCAACCAGCACCTTGACAGTTGGAATCAGCGAAAGGTTCCTAGGAATTTTCAAGGCAGATTTTAAGCGAGGACAAGAGGACATATAATCATCATGCCGGCCATGGAGTCAATTTGCATCAGGAGATTTTGAGGTCATAGAATAGCAAACATTTGACATTTTAGGAGTGCTTTCGAAAGATGCGTTTCGTGGCCAGTAGGGTGTAGGGAGAAAATCTGGATCATATGTAGATGGATGAGAGGTCATAGGAGTACCGGTGGTGTCTTCTTCGTGAGCGCTTTCATTTGAAGATGGGGAGGAGAAGTAGGAGGGCGACGAGGAGCGGGTCAATGGTTTAGAACGAGAGTTGGTAGTCTTACTGGGCCTCAAACTCCTGTCAGAACTTTCAACTTGCTTTTTGGAACGATTGTAAAATTCAGGCTCGTCCGTGGTCAGATGTACGTACGAGTGATGTTTCTCTTTGCAATAAGTGCAAGTACGGCTGGATGGACAGGAATGAGTTCCATGGTTGGGAGAAAAGCAATTGAAACATAACTTATTTTTCTCAATGAACTTGATACGATCTCCCACTTGGAGTTCCAAAAACTCCTTGCAGTGATATAGCAAGTGACGATCCTTACAGAAATAACAACCACTCCGGAGATCTCGTTGTGATTGTTGAGGGTCGGGAGCTACGTATGATGAACGTATGTACTTGAACTTATTGGTAGAACTAGATGGGGGCTGTGGTGATGGAGCTTTCGTACCAAAAGTTATGGGTTTTTGAGGCCGGGCGCGAAGAATTGAGAGTCTATTGGACAAGAAGTGGCACAGATCAGCATAAGTGGGAAGTTGATTTTTGTCGAGGACATAGGTTTCATAAAAGTCATCACGAAGATCATCGGGTACCTTGGAAAAGGCGATGTGGAACCTAAGAAAGCTTATGGGGTCTGGGAGCTTAAGGTTGTCGATTGCTCCTATGGTGGAGTTCATTTCCGAAAACATTCGTTCCAATTCAGTAACCGATTCCTTTGAAATGGGGGTGATGTTCGTGAAACGTTCATGAAGTGCGGAAGCAATACGATAGGTACCAGCGTAGTGTTCAATAAGAGTACCGTAAGCTATTTCGTAATCGTCGGGAGACGCACCTAGATTAGCTATGAGCCGTAAGGGCGCACCCTCCAGTTTTTGACGAAGGGCAGTCATTTTTTGTGCATTAGGTATGGAGCGAAAGTGTACAGCTTCGTTGAATGACGATAAGAAGGCTGGAAAAAGGGTGATCTCCCCGCAAAAAGTTGGTACACTCGGTAACAGTAGAGTAAAGAGCTTCAACTCAGTTAGATTTGACTTAGCGGAATCATCACGTATTTCTACATCGTTGCGTTGAGGAATTGGATTAAATCTTCGCACATTGGGTCGGACAAAAATTTCAAAGTTTTGGTTCATATCATAGCACTGACGATCTCCATAATGATTCTGTGGAAACGTTCTCGTTCCACGCTAGAACTAATGTTATCGAGGCAGTCTAAAGCTACAACATGGGCTGAATGAAGTCCAGTATTTAGATCGTTTAGTAAAGCGTCGGCCACTGCGCCGGCATTGGGTTGTAGGGCATCAAAAGATCTAAAAGTATTGGAAAATACGTCCAACGAACGAATAATTGTCTCTAAGCGTCGTGTATACCGATTTTCAGACTTGGCAGGAACATGAAAGCCAGTAGGTAATGTTTTAGGAGGTGCAGAGTCGGACAATAAAGCATCAAAATGCCGTTGGGACTTGTCCCCATCAAGTCTAGAGCGCGATCGTGTAATTCGAGGACTGAAAGTGGTCAGACGTGGAACAGTACCAGTTGGCTTAGAGACTAGCGAATGCGAGGTCAAAAACTTATCAGTACAAAAAGGAACATCCTCACCCAATGACGCATCAGTAGGCGAATCCGGTAACGGCGGGTCGTTTTGCTCTTCGTAGGACATGTTAGCGGTTGGGAGTAAGTACCTACTCACGGACGTAGATAGGTGGGTAACGAACGCGACTTTTACGGAAGAATATTCGCGAACGCGATTGCACCGCACAAACGTCCGACTTTCGATTTCGGATATTCCGGAATGGGACTCGGCAATAAACGAACAGTTCCCGGGTTTCGGCACCAATGTTCAATCTACGAATTAAGAACGCGGACAATTTAAGTACTATAAACGTTCTTTATTGCACAACGTTTTAGGTAGGTACAATTGACGCAAAACATAAAAAGGAAAAGACCGAGTTTTCTAATTACAGAACGCGAAGTGAAGTAAACGAACAATAATTCCGATGATGAAAATAGAAGTCAAAAAATCTGGGCCACGAAGTGGCAGATGATTGGTTTTCAGTCGGTCAGCTGGTCAAGTTATAATTGTGGAGAGGACGGAACAATCTGTTTCTATGATTTGTCAAAGTTTCGACTGTTTGTAACGTCACGCGTCCCTCTCGCCTGGGCGGGACCCTCCAGTCCACTGTGACGTCATAAACAGTCGAAACTTAACAAATTCATAGGAAAAGATTTACACACGCTAGAAGGTCGCGGTTGACACCAAAATTCTCAGAATGAGGTCTACCTTAGATTAAAAATAACAATAAACACTTTTTCCTACCTAGGCGCACACCCTATTGTTACCCGTTTTTCCGGTTTGAAAAAAATGTTTTTTCCATTAAGGAGATATGAAATTTAACGTTCTTCTCAACGGTGTAATCAGATTCAAATTTTCATGAACATTTGAGGCGTTATAGCCGTTTTACTGAGATAAGGTTGAAAACCCGAAAAAAATCTTAAAAGTGGAATAACTCGAAAACGAAGCATTTAAATAATTACCAAGAGACATTTTTTGCTGGAAATGAGCTGTGGAATCGATTCCTGGCCTGTGGCCCTTTTAAAATGTAACACCTTGTATAAGAGAGCAGTCAGCCTTGTGGATGTGGCTCATAGCACGAATCGTTGGAATTATGTAATCAGTCTTTCGGATAAAAATGTTGACAAAACTCAAAACATAAATGGACCCTTCATAAATGGTCACTCATAAGTAAATGGTTATTTTCCCCATTTTTACTGTATACCAAACCAACATACTGTACACAAGTAGTCCATATTCATTGTCGCCTCGTCAAATCAATTTGGACGATGAGGGATAACTAGATATCGTAATTTATCGTGAGACATTATGGGGATTTACTTTTTGATTTTTTTTAGGAGCGACAATAAGAAAATAAATGGTTGGTCTTATGAATTCCAAATACTGTGGCTGAGTACTCGGTCATCACTCTGCCAAATCCCATCTTAGTAGGTGATGACATTCGTGATGATTGAGAGGAAAACAAATTGTCGCCAATCGTCATGACGTCATATAAATACAAATGGAAGAGTATTTATACGCTATTTTTAATAGATATCTCATTATTCTAACATTATTTATTTACCTATATAATACTTGAGGAAAAAATGTATTGCGCCGCTGGATGTCATTAGATCATTTTCAGCTGAAAGATTGTTCGTGATCGAAACGACCTTTCAAGACAACATCCTCATGAAGAGGCAAGGTTTATTTATGCCGTTAAATGTTTATGGAAAGGCGGGATTCTTTGTAACAAAAGCCGTTAATTGCATCTAAAAAGCAAAAATACTGTAATAACTGTCAGTGAGTGCCGAGAGGCTGTGAGGAGGAGGGGTGAAATATGAAGGACAATAAGGGAAGCTACCGTAGAACCGGGGTAGTATTTCATCTTAACGATCTATAACAGTGCTTGAAGCGTCTCTTGGGGAAGATAGAGCCATGGGGGCGAGCAGTTAAAACTAATGGGACATACACGGGGTAGGTTTTTAGCTCCAAACCTTCTCTGTGCTCTGCTTCTACCCTTTCTACGCTGGAACCGAGAGTTATGGCTAGCGAATAATGGTTCGAGCACACTTTAGCTTCTGCGCTCGTATTTTAATCAACGGTGGAGTTCTCCCGCCCCCTCCTAACCTTCTCATGGATAGAAAGCGGCATAAAACGTCGAAAATCGTAAAAGTTCGTCCGTGTAGGTCGATTTTATTTCCCTTCTAGCCTCGTGGGGACTCATGGTATTCTCTACCGGGCGATTCCAAAAAGAGCAGCATGATGGAAAAAAGAAGATAAAAAACAAAACTGCCGACGGCGGTAAAAATGGGATCGTTTATGTCTCTTTACCGGCATGTCTGCATACGGGAAGGTCGTATGCGGCATTTCACGTTTGATATCGTGACTTCAACACTATCTACATCTTTATTCCTGCGAAGAACAGAGCTAAACTGTTGAAGGAGTACCATATTTCTATGGCAGCGTTTTCTTGTGAGAGCTCTTTTCAAATAAAAAAATGTTGACATTGTTATCAGAATATATATTGGGGATCAGAATTGGCTCGATCCATTAAATTAAATTAGAAATATTGAGCAACGCTCGGTTAAAAATTGTTCCATACATCCAACTCAGGTATCACGTGGGGTAATCTGTGATTTTTTTTTTATATGTTGTTAGGACTGTTAGGTATGGGTAGTTTATTCCCGAATTGGCAATCCTGAAAATCCCGTGCTACTGATATAGGTATGGCGCTAAAAACCGTAAAATGTATACACTTTTTTCAATTTTGATGTATTATTTTTTATAATGAGTTAATGGGATCAACCAAGAAAAAAAATCCCCCCCCCCCTCAAAAACGATTTTGTTATAAAGTTTATAATGCTATAGAGGTGTAGTTTCAAAATAAAGGTATTGTTTTTTCATAAATTTAAAATAGTATTGAACTTTTAGAATCGAATGAGACCACCCTGAGATCAGCTGTTCGCTCCCTTTGAGAACTTAAGGGTTGGATTTGAGATAAATCAGAAACACGAGTGTGCATCGCGGAAGAGGTCTAATTTCCGTTCAAATTTCAGCTGACCGAAATGCGATTGTTGGTCGTTTCTTTGAGTTCTGCATCATTGGCAACCAGCATTCAAATGTCGTAATAAAGGCACTCACAACTCCCTATTTCTTCGAATCGAGGGTGAAGCTGGTATTTCATCAAAATAAACTTGACTGTGAAGCGAAAATATGGTTGGTAGGTAGAGACAATGTTGTTTAAAACTTGAGAAGTGGAAATGCAGAACCTAGGTAGCGGAACCTTGTAGCCAGTGCAAATAAGGGAGCAGAACCATGAGAGAATTCGGGTACTATTAATTTTATATTCATGAATCGATCGAAATAGACAGGTGGTCCATAGGACCATAATTTTTGGACTTACGACAAAGCGAAATAAGCAGGTACGTACCTTTGGAAAATTCCGGTTAGAACAATAAGTGACTCTACTCAAGATACTAAAAAAAAACATTCTAATACAAAATAAAACACACGAAGATATTCGACGATAGATCGTGAAGAAACGCGACTAAAAACCAAAAGCGAGTACCTTGCACATTGGAAACAAATGGAAGTAACTCGAACTCGAACAGCTGTTCCATTGAGTAGTAATACACCAGAGAACCATGTCGCAGTGATGAATTGTTCTGTTGACTAGGTACTGATTACTTGAACCTACCAACGTAGTTATAATACAGTAATAAAAAATTGGTCTTTACATTTTCTGATCGCCTTTTAAATAATTTTTTTTGTATCCTCCGATATCATTAATTCAAATATCGAATTCAAAATTGAATACTGGTACTGGATCACAATCGATACTCGACGGAGTGGCTCGACTGGCCGCCATCTTGCAGTATGTCTCCAGGGCTTCTAGTATCACTTTTAAAGCTTTTTTTGTTTCCCCGGTTGTGATTCCGGTGATTCGCGGTCGGGAGTGAAATATTATGGCCATTATCCGATTCGTTCAAATGAAAGTGAGTGATTTGAATTCACTGAGAGCCACCTGTGTTCCTCCACACGAGGACGATTCCACTACTCCAGTTCATCATGAGGTAAGAGACTGTAACCGTTGATATTTATGATAATTCATAATTGGGTGTTTACTTTATGCTCAATAAATTACGTTTGATTTCGTATGGAAACAAAACTAGTTGGTTGTGCCGAAGGACCGACCGACATATTTTGACGCACTTCACCATCCGTGATCGCCTTCCGTCCGGGTTTTTCAGGTTGTAGGTACTTTTTTGCAATCTACGGATGAAAGGGAGCGTCATAAAGGGTTGAAATTTGATGGATTATTCATCTTCTCCAGAAACAAATCTCATATGAACATTGGTATGAACTTAGTTCACTATAAGCAAGCTTGTAATTGTGATCTCTTTTCTTCCTCTGACAACCTTGTTTCTACTTGGCTCTTTTGCTACGAAATTCTTCAATCAAGAATGGTTTAACCTTATCTCCGAAATCGGAACTCTTAAGTAGAGCCAAGAAATACCTAATTCGTTGTTCCAGATGTTGGCTACTTTTGCTTTCGAGTCTACCAAGATAGCGGTTATGTGGAGGGTACCTAATAAACACGATGCGAAATTCTCGAAAATGCATCTAGTTGTAAGGAAAATGTGCAAAACCACGCACAGTTGTGCGTAGCGGGCCATGTTCTAAATTACTCTATCGACTTCAGTTTGGAATTCCAGCAAAGCATACCAAAGTCGTTGATTGTAAATTTATTAAGTCGTTTAGTCAGACAAAGGACGTACGAATTATACCATTCATTTATCGATACCTTAAAGCACAAAGGGGCTATGTTTATCCATCTTCCACTTTTTAATGTTTTTTTCAACCTCAGAAAAACTCAAATTTAACAAAATTATTATTGACCTTCTTGACAATTATAGCTCGAAAATTTCTTGAAGAAATTAAAGAGTTTGGTGAAATAACCCATTATTTTGTGCTCTGGTGTTAATTTCTTTTGCGTTTTTCTCAAAACTCCATTTTTGGACATAGCGATATTTTAAAAAATCTCAATAAAATATTTAAAAAATTCTCGATAAAATATCAAAAAATATGCTGAAAATTGTTACATAATGATGAGTCATTTTTCTGTATTGATCTCCCACCATCAATGAATACTGCTTTTCCATTTTTTTTTCTATTACCTACCTTCCTTATTATCACTATTAACATCTTGACAGCAGAACATCGTTATCCGATAGATGGTGTCCTCTTAATCATAACAAAATTTGGTTCATGGTAGTTAAGGAAGCACAGCTGAGTGACTTGAAACTCCAATTGAAGGAAGAAAAACGGATCGTATTTGATCAACTCAATTTCGAATGGAGATTTCGCCTATTTCCGTCAGTGAACAATAATATGCGACTAACACTCGTGTTTCTGCTTTATCATTCTTCTCACTTCTTCATTCAAAACTACCTTGAAGGTAGTATGTGAATATAATTTTGAGGAATTAATTTGAATATGAAAATTAACTGAATATAATTTTGAGGAAGTTGAAATAAGTTTTTCTTGCTCGATTCCAAAGATTTATTGTTAAAAATATCAAACCAAAGATCGTAAACATGTCGTTATGAAAATTCAATATCGAAAACACGGAGTAATTCACAACGGTTTATTTTATTTCAAATACCTAGACAACTCTTCTGCGTAGATAACTCTCACATCAAAACCGAGCTTTTACTCGAGACGTGACACACCATAGAGCTTGGTGACAATAACAAATGAGCATCTTGTGGAAAAACTCGCGAGTCAGGAAGGCCAAGGGCGGATATTTTAATAAATAGCAGCTGAGCACTGCGGTTGACGTTGACGCGACCTTTTCTTTATGTGAGACACACATTGTAGAAGAAGAGACATTGAAGATATTTTAATGGCCTCCCTCGTCAAGCTGCAATAACTGATGATGTAGTTCAATCCATTTTTTAAACGTCAATCTCTGTCGTTGAGACTCCATTCGCTGAAATGGGATGGCTTGAGCAATTGAGCGTTTTTTTTTTCTCTTAGAGCCGTTTTTCTTGCATTCATGCCGACAGCCATTCCCTTTGGGATTTTGAGTCTCTTTCAGTTTGGTTGAATAGAATGCTAACTGTTTTTACTGACCGTGCTAATTCAAGAAGTACTTACTTTCTTCTAATTTACATAGATGATATTCGAAGAAAATGGTTAATGTTGAATAGATAGATAGCAATTAGTCTTCAGAAATTAAATTGGGCTATTATGGTGAGCGTAATCGATAATCTAGGAAAATCTAGTTAATAATTATGTTTGTTTGTCGGAAAGACCAAATTTTAATAAAATTAGTTGAGCAGCATCGGACCCAAACAAACGGTCCCGAACATTTCATTAATATGTGACCATTTTTCGGAATAATTATGACCAGGTCAAAAAATTGGACTTTCTTCTGTATCACCATGGATTCCGCTGATACAACTGCTATGAAAATTATGGGGAATCGCTTTTTAAACTCACGCTCACTCACTCAACTATATATATCCTCAGAGCCACTAGAAACTGAACCATCAATAACTTTGAAACATTCATTGCAAAATTGAATTGAAACTAGATTTACTAATGCCTACGCAACCAATTTTCTGGCGTTAAAGAATCTTCGTGGGAATATTCCGGGACTCACATTTCCTGAAAATGTCATCAAACCTGTAATTGTATTTTTATAAAGTTTAGCTCATGAAACTGAACCATCGAACCTGTAATTGTATTTTTATAAAGTTTAGCTCATGAAACTGAACCATAAATAACTTTGAAACATTCATTGCAAAATTGAATTGAAACTAGATTTACTAATGCCTACACGCAACCAATTTTCTGGCGGTAAAGAATCTCCGTGGGAATATTTCGGGACTCACATTTCCTGAAAATTTCATCAAACCTGTAATTGTATTTTTATAAAGTTTAGCTCATGAAACTGAACCATCAAACCTGTAATTGTATTTTTATAAAGTTTTTCATCAAACCTGTAATTGTATTTTTATGAAGTTTAGCTCATGAAACTGAATCATAAATAACTTTGAAACATTCATTGCAAAATTGAATTGAAACTAGATTTACTGATGCCTACGCAACCAATTTTCTGGCGGTAAAGAATCTCCGTGGGAATATTTCGGGACTCACATTTCCTGAAAATTTCATCAAACCTGTAATTGTATTTTTATAAAGTTTAGCTCATGAAACTGAACCATCAAAGCTGTAATTGTATGTTTATAAACTTTTTCATCAAACCTGTAATTGTATTTTTATAAAGTTTAGCTCATGAAACTGAACCATTAATAGGTAACTTTGAAACATTCATTGCAAAATTGAATTGAAACTAGATTTACTAATGCCTACGCAACCAATTTTCTGGCGTTAAAGAATCTTCGTGGGAATATTTCGGGACTCACATTTCCTGAAAATTTCATCAAACCTGTAATTGTATTTTTATAAAGTTTTTCATCAAACCTGTAATTGTATTTATATGAAGTTTAGCTCATGAAACTGAATCATAAATAACTTTGAAACATTCATTGCAAAATTGAATTGAAACTAGATTTACTAATGCCTACGCAGCCAATTTTCTGGCGGTAAAGAATCTCCGTGGGAATATTTCGGGACTCACATTTCCTGAAAATTTCATCAAACCTGTAATTGTATTTTTATAAAGTTAAGCTCATGAAACTGAACCATCAAAGCTGTAATTGTATGTTTATAAAGTTTTTCATCAAACCTGTAATTGTATTGGTTTATTATTTTCAATAATAAGCCTTTGGAATCGAGTAAGAAAAAAAATGTTTAACCCCCCCTCAAAATTTGATGTTTTACGTTTCAAGGTACGTAGAATCCGAAAATCGAATAAAAAAATTTCCGTCCGTCCGCCGTACGCCGTACGCCGTCCGCCGTACGCCGTACGCGGCACTTTTATTAGCAACACTGGACCGATTTGGTTCAAATTTGGTATATGGGCTCCATTTGGGGTCTAGTTGTGCCGCGAAACTTTTGGTTGATGTAGATCACTTCTAAGGGGTGAAAATTAAGGGTTGAAATTTTCAAGAGTGCCCTAGCTCGAAAACTCTCGAAATAAAGGTATCGTTTTTTTCACCAATTTTAAATAGTATTGAATTTTTAAAAATTTTTGAGACCAACCGGAGCTCTGTAGGACAAACCGTTCGGTCCCTACGAGTACTTGAAGGTTTTCCTTCGATAAAACAGAATCATGAGTTTGAATCGCAAAAGAGGCCTAATCTCCGTTCAAATTTTAGCTGATCGAAATGCAATAGATGTTTTTCTTCATGTTGGATTGGCTTCTTCACTCTTCAGATCACTGATCAGCTGAGAGAGCTCCGAAGCCATTTTCAATCCTATTGAATGGAAGTGCTCTTCCAGGCGTCTCCAGCATTCGAGGAGATCTTCTTCACTCTTCAGATCACTGATCAGCTGAGTGAGCTCCAAAGCCATTTTCAATCCTATTGAATGGAAGTGCTCTTCCAGGCGTCTCCAGCATTCGAGGAGATCTTCTTCACTCCTCAGATCACTGATAAGCTGAGTGAGCTCCAAAGCCATTTTCAATCCTATTGAATGGAAGTGCTCTTCCAGGCGTCTCCAGCATTCGAGGAGATCTTCTTCACTCTTCAGATCACTGATCAGCTGAGTGAGCTCCAAAGCCATTTTTACTCCTATTGAATGGAAGTGCTCTTCCAGGCGTCTCCAGCATTCGAGGAGATCTTCTTCACTCTTCAGATCACTGATCAGCTGAGTGAGCTCCAAAACCATTTTTACTCCTATTGAATGGAAATGCTCTTCCAGGCGTCTCCAGCATTCGAGGAGATCTTCTTCACTCTTCAGATCACTGATCAGCTGAGTAAGCTCCGAAGCCATTTTCATTCCTATTGAACGCAGGAAGCTGAAATTTGATAGGGAAGGTCAAGGGAGAATACAGATGGTGGTAGGTGCTATTGATGGAGAACCAGTGATCTATACAGAAGGGTGATCTATACAGAAAATAATAAACCTTTGAGCAATGATTTGCAGCGTTTTTTTATAAAGTTTAGCTCATGAAACTGAACCATAAATAACTTTGAAACATTCATTGAAAAATTGAATTTAAACTTGATTTACTGATGCCTACACGCAACCAATTTTCTGACGGTTAAGAATCTCCGTGGGAATATTCCGGGACTCACATTTCCTGAAAATTTCATCAAACCTGTAATTGTATTTTTATAAAGTTTAGCTCATGGAAAGGATTTTACATCTGGCAGACCCACAGACCGCCAGAACCAAAAACTTTTATTCAAAAAGTTCTGAAACGCATATTACTTAGTGGTCATTTTTACGTAAATTACCTGTAAACTTATTATCTATATGCATAAAACCCCAACCGTGCGTACGTACGTACGTACGTACGTATGTCGCCCGAACGTGGGGGTCCCGGGTTCGATTCCAGGCCGCGACATCAAATTTTTTTTTACATATCCACAATTTTTTGCCTGCTTTTAGCAGGCTTTTCAGCTAGTTACTTATATTGATTTTACTTATCATTATAAACATTCAGATGTTAATCTGAATCATTGGTTTATCGTTGACTTGCAATTGATTAGATGTTACGTAAGTTTTGCACTTCGTAGTACTAACACTGGAACACTATCTAGTTTCCAAAAGCCCAAAAGTTTTTTCTCCCTCGTAACTTCTTACACAAGCATAGAGAAACTGACCATGTTGTTTTCCTGAATGAGAGTTTATTGGTTGTCATTCCCTCAAGATGCGAGAGACGAGAATATTAACATCTTTCCCATCATAAGTCCACCTTATGATAAAGGTTTCTTTCAAATGGCAGGATCTCCCATCCATAAATACGATAAATTTACGGGGGAAAGGCTTCCGTCTACATGAGACGAGGGCTGTGGAGCGATGTAAAATTCTGAGTGTCAGGAGGGAAATAAAACCTGTCGGCGACTAAAGAGTTGATAGCTGTAAACGTGGAGGAGGCCACACAACGACGCCCCGGCAACCTATTTCTGTTCAGTGAAACATAGGACCTGACATCGGTTGGAACGACCGTACCAGCAAACTCGATGGAGTCCATCCTGTTAGCTATTTTAGCTTTATTCTAAATATTTTTTGACAGTAACAACATCATTTCCATTACCCTATCAAAGTCGTGATCCTGATTCGAGCTCGATTGACATCAAAATCCCAATTATTCTGAGTAAGTCGGACGTTTGTTGTGGAAGCAAAATTGACAAAACATCTTCGTATTATTTAAAAAGCTTGAGCCAAAGCATATTCCAGAGCTAGAAAAACTTTATCTTATAGATTAACCTGGTTTATGATGATACAAAATACTCAAAGGAGTAGTGGGGATGAACTCACAAGGAATGTACTAAGCGTTTATTCTTGGAACAAGAAAATTAATGAATGAAGGTAGGTGCAATAATAAAAAAGTTAGTAAAACTTTTTAGAAAACAGTGGCAATTTTTCACACTGAATTATAGGCGAGGGAAAGCAGGATAGGTTTTAATATTTTGTCGGCAAAGTTTAGGGAAGTACCAGTCACGATGTTATCACCAAAAACGCTGCAAATTATTACACCAAGGTTTATTATTTTTCTGCATAGATCACTCGGGTGCAAAAACCACCGCTTTGCCATTATCACTACCTACCAACAATATGTTAGCTTCAAAATCAAGTTTATTTGGAAGAATTAAACGCTCAACACTCAATTCTAAGATGGAGCCATTGTCACTACCTACCAGCCATAGTTACTTATTTATTTATTAAATGAATGCGGACTGATATCCATTGGATGAGGTTACAAGTATTGATTTACAGAAGGTGATGATCATTAATTACAATTAGTCTTTATGAGGAGCCAAAGTGGTGCATACTTAGGAATTACTTATTATTATTACCCTGGCACTATTTTCCAGTTTAGCGTTGTAATTAGTTCCACATAGTTTTTATACTATATTAATTAAATTTTGATACAAGAGAGTGAGAGACGAGAGTTTATGAGTCTTGTGCAACAGATTGATGTGTTTCTCTTTTTTTTTTCTTCTTTCGTCACCCTTAGTCATCGAACAGGCAAAATGCTCCCAGGCGGCAAACCTGGATGAGGTAGATGTAGAGTCCTTGCATTCTCCTTTGTTTGGACATCCAGCAGGACTTGGAAGTTGTCTCATCCAGAGTGGTGGTCAGGGGTAGTTGGGATACCCTGAACTCTCCGTATATAGTTACTTCCTACCCACTTCACAATCAAGTTTATTTGGAAGAAATAAAGGGGGAATTTGAATACTGGTTGCTAAGGAAGCGAAACTGAATACAACTTAAAGAAACGAACAGCGATCGCATTTAGGTCAGATAAAATTTTAACGGAGATAAGGCCTATTTCGTGATTCTGTTTTATCGTTGGAAAACCCATAAGTTATCGTAAGGAGCAAAGGGTTTGTACTACAGAGCTTCGCGTGGTCTCTAAGCATTCATTACCATCTTAAATTGGTGAAAAAACAATACCTTTATTTCAAGAATTTTCGAGCTAGGGCACTATTAAAAATGTCAACCCTTATTTTTCACTCCTTAGATATGACTGACATCAACCTTTTGGTTCTTCGTGGCACAACCAAAACCAAAATAGAGCCCATATACCAAATTTCCACCAAATCGGTCCATGATTGGTAAGAATAGTGCCGCGTACGGTGGACGGACGGGTTTTTTTAATTCAATTTTCGGATTCTACGTGCATTGAAACGTAAAACATCAAATTTTGATGAGGGTTAACATTTTTTTCCTTGCTCTTCGGTTCGTCCATTTAGGTAAGGTTCAAAATTAGTCAACCAATTAATTTGATCATCATAGGAGCTTGCCGGTTCTAGAGAATAGACGTATTAACACTGGTGAAGATTCGGACTGGGATAAAGTTGGTAGGTACCTACCTATCAAGTGCAAAAATTGTATTTGATGGTAGTCTTCAAGAGATGTAGACATTTTATGCCTTTATTGTGCGCCCTTTTAGTGAGTGAATTTAGCTCACCCAGCTGATTAGGGAGGATCATAGTTTGTCATTGGAACTCTGCAGTTTCAGAGATGCTACCCTTGAAATTTCTGCTCCGAGGGTCCTCTAGGAGCAAAACTAGCTTGTAATTCGAATTTTACCGTCTCGGAGAGGCAACTTGTGAAACCACACTTAGGCGCGGTAACGCTTTTCGATTAAATGTTGCAAATAAAAGCATAAAATGAAATGAAAATGTCAAAATAAAATTATTCTTGAATCCACACTCAATATGTTGTAAAAATTCATATTTTTGAAATAGAATTACAGAACTTTTATATTCAGAGAAAAGAGTAGCACTTTTTCACAGATCTATCAGAAATGTATTTTTGTATTAAACCATTATTAGATCTCGTTTTTTTGGTACCTATTATCTCTGTTATTGGTTTGAAATTATTTTAGAGAAATAAGCACGCAATGTATGAGAATCTAACACAATTGTGAAAAAATTTATTGAACTAGAAATATAACATGCATCTTCAACATGTGGTGAAAATCATGTGATGCTTTTTCAAAATTTTGTAGTGTCCGTTCCGGACATCCTCCGAAACCCAAAAGAAGAAAGACCCGGTCGGCGGAGGCAGATCAGAGGAGGCTTTCAGAAAGTTAGCCTCTCTGGCTTCCTCCTGGTTCTTGAACTCCTTCGAGGAGTCTGAGGTCACCTCAGTTGCATGAGGTGTTGCCTCTTGTCCCGAGATCACCTCGACGACCCTCCCAAACGGCCAGTTGATACTCGTTGAGATTCGATTATGGAGGGCTGAGAACCGTCTCATTGCAGCTAGAAAAGCTTCAGTGTTTAGATCTTCCACAAGTTGTAGAAGCACTGCACGGGATAGAGTACTAGCGAATAGTGCAATCCACACTTTTCTTCTACCTTTCGGATATAAATAAATGTAATCCTTAGAAATATAAGTGTGCGATGATGCTGAATCAATCAATGTGCGCACTGGAAGCAATTTACCGTTCTTTGGGTTTTTTACTCGTACGATGAGAGTTTGTAATATAAAATTGGTTTGAATAATGATTTGAGAACACGTAGGTGTGTTTTGTTGATTATCCTCTACCTTAGGCTTGAAAACAGGATTATTGCTAGTCGGCAATGATTTTGGTTTACCTTGTTCGGGTGGTCTCTTACTGGACGTTCCTGAAACAAGGGTTGCGGCTGTAGGGATATCATCTTTCTTGTTCTCTGCCGCGAAACTCTGCCTTGATCTGCTTATTCTTTTTTCGCTATTTACTTCAATCTTCATGA
The DNA here is from genome assembly GCA_009739505.2 of Apolygus lucorum. Lineage (NCBI taxonomy): Eukaryota > Metazoa > Arthropoda > Insecta > Hemiptera > Miridae > Apolygus > Apolygus lucorum. Next base: position 28,720,724 of record CM019177.2, read on the forward strand.
AGTTCATTACCTCGTCCCGAATAACGCGATGATCCTCCTTCTGTGAGTCGCGTCTCTGATCCCATGCTTTCAATACATCATAAGGCTGTACGGATTCGATGAGAGGGTAGAGTAAAGGAGAATATTGGTCGGTTTTCACCTCAAGGGCTTCTGGGGCGTGTAGCTGATCCCACACTTCCATTGGCTGCAGAGAATTTGGCTCAGTGAGATGTTCATATAGACAGCGGCACTCGACAATCTTTGTGCGGTATTCTTCCTCGGTCGCACACTCTGCAAGGAACACGTCCTGTGTGACACCTGTGGAGATGAGCTCGTCCTGAATTTGCAATTCTGTTTCAAGAAGACGTTCGCCCGTATCCTCCAGATTTCTTAGGCAGATCGTTAGCTCCAGTGGAGAAGTGAAGCGCGAGGATTCAAAATCTTGAGCCGCTGTACAAAACTTTACCAGTTGGGCATCAAAAGTTTTTGTGTATTTTGCACGGAATAGTTTAAGCCTATCCATTTCGATTGGCAAAGGTCGCCACTATATTAGATCTCGTTTTTTTGGTACCTATTATCTCTGTTATTGGTTTGAAATTATTTTAGAGAAATAAGCACGCAATGTATGAGAATCTAACACAATTGTGAAAAAATTTATTGAACTAGAAATATAACATGCATCTTCAACATGTGGTGAAAATCATGTGATGCTTTTTCAAAATTTTGTAGTGTCCGTTCCGGACACCATAAAACACGACATGTGTCCAAATCGTAAGTTCATACAAAAACATTTCACGTGTACGCGTGGAGTGGCCACAATGTCCTGACGGCCCAGAAAGTGCCCAAGATGTCCCAAGTTCATGTCAGGAACCGCCCAAAGATGCCCAGGATAGTCTTGATGCCTTGAAGTTAGTAGTGTTTTCTGGCTGGATTCGGAGAGCGCAATATGAATGGGTTCTTCTTACTCTAGAGCCCAAGCTGCAGAGAACCAGAACCAGAAGATTAGACCAGTCTACGTTGTCCAATGGGCAGCATGACTGGAGCACTTCCTTCCATCAATAATTCCTTTCGGGTAAGGTCGTTCGTACCTGTACAATAAGTGACTGTATGAGGGTGAAAATACGATCGATAGCATCGGCGCCTAGCAAAATAATAATTTTCGATGCGTAAATAGTGTGTGTATGCGTAGTACAGTAAATAGTTCGTATGCAAAGGTCCCAGATCACTCAGCTTCACGTTCTTTGACTTCATTAATTTTGCCTCAGTTGATTTTGAGAGACGTGGTACTGTAGTGGAAATCTTATTCTGACTTATCAATGTCAGCATAAAGAAACATTTACCACGAAAGCTAGACATTCATAATAAGTACCTACATATACATAATTCATATACACAATTCAAGTACATCATAATAATGTACGCTGGGTATCTATGACAAACTCACCACGTGTTCAAACATCCCACAAATATAATATTCTGGGTGAATAAATTATTTGTAGTGAATTCCCTTCTGATTTTACTGTTATTGGTGAATATACGTTTAGCGTAGAAACTCTACAAAAAGAACGAAAACTCTAGAAACTCACACAAAAGAACGAAAGATTTTGTTCTGGCGGGAATTCCATCATTCAATTCCAATGCCACAAGTTCTTTAATTCTGATTTTGGTTTATTATTTTCAATAATGAACCTTCGGAATCGACCAAGAAAAAAACATTTTAACACCCCTTCAAAATTTGATGGTTTTCGTTTCAAGGTACGTAGAATCCAAAAATCGAAAAAAAATTTGGCCGTCCGTCCGCCGTACGCCGTACGCGGCACTTTTGCCACTTAGCATTGTAGGCTCCATTTGGGGTCTAGTTGTGCCCCGAAGATTTTGGTTGATGTAGGTCAGTTCTAAGGGTTCCAAAATCAATTTTGAATACGATAAATCAGAAACACGAGTGTGAATCGCAAAAGAGGCCTAATCTCCGTTCAAATTTTAGCTGACCGAAATACGATCGATGTTTTTCTTCAAGTTGGATAGTTGGTGGCTTTGCAGACGAGTGATCTATTGAAAAATAATAAACCATTGTGTAATAATTTGCAGCGTTTTTACAGTGAAGTGTGTTACTCACACACGTCAATTCCTGTCTACCGGTTCAATGGTTTGAATAGACCATGAAGCATTTTGGTCAGAGTCATCAAAGTACGTGCATCGCCACATAACTGCTGGAGATTTGTGGGGAGATAGAATTCCTGAAGTGGTCCACTATATTATCTCGATAAGGACCCGTGAAACAAAGTCCTGGGAATTATGTAAATAATGTTGCCCTCGTAGGTTGTCACTCTAAAGAAGGGCATGAGGGAGGACGACACGTTCGTCAGATAGGAGCATATGGAAGGCGCTCCCAGCGACCTTTTGTCGGCGGTTCGAAGGAGAAGAGATAAGATTGTGTCACGAGGAAAGGAAAAAGACTCAAAGGGCACCGCGACAGGTCTATTGTGACCCTCATCCTGCAAGGCTTAAAAGACGGGGAAAAAAGGATGCAAAGGGGATCATCCGCGGGATGGAGGTGTTCATCATGTTGTAATATGGCGTCAACAAAAGATGTGCCCCGATCAAAGGGTTAACTTAACAAATGTTTGCGAAGAAGAAACCTTAAAAATCATGTTTCAGATAACTTGAGCTTAGCACCTACTCACTAGGATTCTTTGAATCAGAGCATGTTCAGATTCAGAGTCGGGGCTGCGCTTACGCAACATCATGTCATCACTTCGAATCTTGTTTAGATTCAAGTGCCAGAAATGTATGCTCGCTATCGCTAGCATTTCATATTTGATTTTTGAAAATAATAATTTTAGGCAAAATAGTAAAACGCTGCCAATTATTTCACAAAGTGTATTTTTTTCTGTGTCAATTTCGCTTCCGAGTCTACTAAGGGAGCGGGAGCTTTGTTTTCACTTTTCAATGTTGAAAGAAAAAAAGTGTTCTCCAAATTCAAAGTTTCCACTCGCGTTTTACGTTCCAGACCATGTTGAACAATTTTGGTCTGTCTGTCTGTCATGAAATCCTTGCCACAGCCATGACTTCTACAATTCACGTTCGATTTCGATGACATTTTCAGGGATTGTGCAGGTTGGCGTGTAGAGGTCCCCTATTAAAATGATAACCCCTGGACTGATTGTGGCCGTATCGCATGCGGAAACGTGAAATCCTTGCCACAGCCATAACTTCTACAATTCACGTTCGATTTCGATGACATTTTTAGGGGTTGTGCAGGTTGGCGTGTAGAGGTCCCCTATTAAAATGATAACCCCTGGACTGATTGTGGCCGTATCGCATGCGGAAACGTGAAATCCTTGCCACAGCCATAACTTCTACAATTCACGTTCGATTTCGATGACATTTTCAGGGGTTGTGCAGGTTGGCGTGTAGAGGTCCCCTATTAAAATGATAACCCCTGGACTGATTGTGGCCGTATCGCATGCGGAAACGTGAAATCCTTGCCACAGCCATAACTTCTACAATTCACGTTCGATTTCGATGACATTTTTAGGGGTTGTGCAGGTTGGCGTGTAGAGGTCCCCTATTAAAATGATAACCCCTGGACTGATTGTGGCCGTATCGCATGCGGAAACGTGAAATCCTTGCCACAGCCATAACTTCTACAATTCACGTTCGATTTCGATGACATTTTTAGGGGTTGTGCAGGTTGGCGTGTAGAGGTCCCCTATTAAAATGATAACCCCTGGACTGATTGTGGCCGTATCGCATGCGGAAACGTGAAATCCTTGCCACAGCCATAACTTCTACAATTCACGTTCGATTTCGATGACATTTTTAGGGGTTGTGCAGGTTGGCGTGTAGAGGTCCCCTATTAAAATGATAACCCCTGGACTGATTGTGGCCGTATCGCATGCGGAAACGTGAAATCCTTGCCACAGCCATAACTTCTACAATTCACGTTCGATTTCGATGACATTTTCAGGGGTTGTGCAGGTTGGCGTGTAGAGGTCCCCTATTAAAATGATAACCCCTGGACTGATTGTGGCCGTATCGCATGCGGAAACGTGAAATCCTTGCCACAGCCATAACTTCTACAATTCTCGTCCGATTTCGATTAAATTTCCAGGGATTGTGCGGGTTGGCGTGTAGATTGATTGTGGTGATAGTGGTAGGTACCTACATGGAAATTGTTGTTTTGAGATAACCCTCGGGCACCTGCGGGGCCGTACTCCATGCCGCTACTCTCTAAAAATGCCAGTAATTCAGTAATACCTACACATCGTTTCTGGTATTTTGGGCCGAGACATCTTTTCATCAACTACATGACCACCTATACCCGAACGCGCCTATCAACGGGAACTATCGGATTTCTGGCGATTCACATATTTCCCTAAAAGATAACTACAAGGGAAATCTCAGCCTCTCTGAAAACGGTGAGAATTAAATTGGTCCCATCTTCACCGCTCATTCCCCTTCCCCTTCATAATACAAGGCTTCCTATTCTCGGATCTGGAAGGGGAGATTTCAGGAGACGACTTGGCTTTTATTAAACTTCCACCTCCACTCGGAAACACTTCTCAGTTCTTGTGGCAGGTTTACCGACACTTTACCCGGATAAACGTCGACGTTAGCAATCTCGAAATATTAAAAGTCGTTTCTCTCGATGATGCCCTAAAATTGTGAACCTACCTCGTAACGGCCTATTTCAATGACGAAGACCATTATTTCGACATTAGAAGCCTAGATGTCTAGTTAAAATACGAAACTGATAAATTTATTCATAAATATTTTCTATGGACTATCGACTCGGTATCATTCTCATCTCGTCCTTTACACCATGTTACCTGAATACCTCGTTATGTATTGTGGTTTTAACCAATAGATTTGCGGTAGGTTATATTCTCTTTTTATGTTATATCAGTTCAATAAATCGCACGTATACTAGAAGAGGGGTACAAGTCCAAAAATGTCATTTTTGAGTTAGGAACAGTTTTGGGTTTTGGGTGGTTTTTCATCCCTAGAAGACAAACTGAAGCCTAGCTCAATCCCCCTCCGCCTGAATGCTGAAAGTTCTTCGTTCGATGGACGGGGGCGTGCCACCTACGTTTGCAGAAGACAGGCACAAAGCCCAGTGCTACCCTCTAAAGTGGACGTATCGCCTCTATTAAGTGATTTCCTCAAATTAAGAAACCTAGTGTTAATTTTTTGGAAACGACTATTACAATCAAGACGATCGACAATAATAAATGCATGTTTATTGTGCAATTTATCAGAACACTTCGTTCCCTCGAGCCTAGCCCAAAGGACCCCCCTCCTGACCTTGTCCCAAGAAGGTAGTTGACAGGTGATCTTTACAGAAAAATAATAATTGAAATGATAATCACAATTATAATAATTTACACGGTTTCCTAATTATTTCATCAATCATGCTGTGGCTATTTAACAGCAGGTAGGTAGATGGTTACCTACTTGTGTTTCTAGGAAGTTGTAAGACTTGGGCATCCTTGAATATGCGATTAATCTGGGTTAGAGGTGTACAATACTCAACGGAAAACAAAATAACCAGATACTAATCCGTTTTAGTCCTTTCAAAACCCAAATCCACGGAAAAAAAACCATCAGTATGTGTCTCTTGTGTTTGTCCAGGCCTTGTTCCCCAACCAATTCGCGTGGTTCTTCCTTTGTTCAACGCTAAAATTTATCTAGCGCTGTGGACTACGTCATCCACAATAAATTCTGCCTTGAATGAGGTGGGGGGGAGAGTAGAAACTATTAAAATTTGTTTTTTTTTAAGCATAATCTTGTGTATTTCGCCCAAACCTCAATTTCCCACTGATTTGAGTGTTTCTTTTTTTGTTCGACGTGTAAATCTATCTAGTTTTGCACTACGTCGCTGGAATTTTGAGATTACAGTAAACGGAGGAGGAACAAGGGGTCATTTAGTGAAAGTAAGGCTCATTATGACAGCACGTTGAGCGCACTACCTACTCCTCAATTTCAACCGATTCGCGTGTTTCTTTTTTTCGACTCAGATAGCTAACTGACTAACATTAAGTCACCAGAGTACTGAAATTCTCATTAGGATGAGGCAAGTAGAGGGATAATATTAACAAAATTGCGATTTTTCGACATTTTCGTTCATTTAGGGGCATTTAGGGCTGGTACCCAAGCTTTGAATCTTTATTAATGAACCTTTGTATTTTCATGAACTATGAATTTTTACACCGTAGAACAAATTAGTGGTACGACTGGTACGTTTCACCTTGAATGTCTACTCCTACGGACTACCTACCGAAACTACCGCTGAAAGTTGTACTGGTTGTACTGAAACCGTTGAAGAAGGAATGGTGTGAGGGGGGGGGGGATTGAACTCGAAATCGCACGTTGGTTATCTTTGATTATAGATTTTAAGAAGCTGTTTTAATTACTTAAGAATATTTTTGGAGACAGAATTGTAAATCTCTTCCGTTTTCAATCTGTTTTATTTTTCCGACACCTCCCTATCTAATAAATTCTCGTTTTATACACCTCAAGTTATGATTATTCTCATTTAAAACCAAATTAATCATTTGGGAAAGAACAAAAATCGTCCATAAAAAAGTGACATCTCTGAAATGAAGAAACATTGTCCATGAAAAAAGGGAACAGCACCAAAAATCGAAGAAATTTGACAAAAATATTCCCCCCACTCCTTCCTCACTAGCGAAAAGAATAATTTCGGTCCATGAGCTGTAGAAGCATTAGTACGGAAACATTTTCCCCAAAATATCATTAACATTAAACGTGTTGTCATGGAGATATAGCTATTTGTTCGAGTGTAGGCCTTTGAAAGCGATTTCCCGAAAATAACGTTTTTGGACTTGTACCCCTCTTCTAGGATACGTGCGAAATGGTCAGTTGATAGGTACTATAAACATTATAAACGTTGTATGATTTGTATGTGAACCTACTAACGTATTTGGGTCCCTAATATCACACTCAGAGATGTTTTGTATTAATTCGTGTAACTTTTGAATAGCTTGCTCGGGTGACTATAATTGAACAGCACGATTTAATTTTTCACTCCACCGAAGCATTTTGATTTAGTTCAGTTCGAATAAATTAACTTATTGAAGAAGTTGAATATTATAGTGAATTGAACTAAGAGGCCTGCATCATTCGGTTTATGTTGATTATAAATTATTATTCGAATAATATTGATAAAATATATAAAATAACGTCCTGCTACATTCATTGACGTCTCTATTGTTGGGGAATTTACCAATGTTTTGTATAGCTTCATGAACTAGAGATGATGATTTCTGAAATTTTTGGTTGAAACTCCACCCATCAGGTCAAGGCGACTGCATTTTTTGTTAAGTTTGTTTTGTTTTGTTTTGTTCATGTTTTTTGTTCAATTGTTTATTAAGCTCTACTCACCACTCTTCAGGTCTTACTAAATCGATGTGTTAGACTAAAACACATTGATATAACACTGGTATTCAACATGTCGACTCGACTAATTTTCACCATGTTGTCAAACATTTTTGCAACACAAATTTTGGTCACATATTGGATCAAATAATCACCTCTCGATACCTATCTTACGTATAGTGGACCGCCATCTCCACGTCCCACTCAGAAGTAGGATCTAGTAAACCACAAGAGGATGGGCAATTTCGAATACGCCTACGCTGCCATTCGTTCAAGTTTCGGGCTCATAAATGTTAGCATTCTAAGTGCCACTACATTTCTTCATCGAGTTCCAACTAGAATTTTCTTCCTACACAATCAACACCATTATACTCAGTTACCGTACTTGCTTCGTTCAAACCAGCATTAGGATGCCTCAATTTATGGAAGCAGTTCCTTGTAAACTACATAAGTGATATTCTCCAACGAACTTTCCACTGTTCTTGCATTTTTCAGTATAAAACCTGAAAATTATTAGTGTACGAAGCAGGATTTCCTCTTGGACGTACCTACTTGATGTTGTTTCGGCCGGTAACCGACGTTGTGCCAGGTACGTTTTCCGCATGAAAACACTCCGGACGCAAATATTTTAATCAAAGAGCAACTTTTTTATCCGACCGCGGAACGAGATCTTTCAGAAGACCATTCAAAAGAGATAGGACGGAGGATGAAAAACTTTTTTGATATCCGAGCAGGGTGATGCCATCGAAAGCGGAGCCGCTCACGAGTTTATCGTCGCGTTCGTTCCCTTCAGAGCTCTGAAGAGATAAGCCACACCGAAGTTTCACGGACTTTATGACAGAAGTCCTCCCGGCCGCTTATTAAAATATCTTCTTGATATGTTAATACCCGTCGTAAATAACAGAGTTAAGAGGGGGCAAGCTGTAAACTTCTCTTGTTTACGATCTCGCAGCACCGAAAACATTCAAGAGTTGAGCCGACTTTAAGCGGAGCTCTGCCACCCTTATTGACTGACTTTTATGTCTTCGGGATTATTCTTTAGTACACCTTTTAGGTTTTGGAGGTGATGCGAGAGGAGCGTATACCCTACTTTCGTCAATATGACTCAAAAACTCCCTCCTTCAATATCTACATTATGGATACTTTGGATCTTCTTTTTTTAGGAGCGCTTTCCTCTCCCTGTTTCAATTAGCTTCTGTGCTACTTGGTGTTCTAGTTAGTAACGATCACCAGATCCGAAATCATGAATGTAGTAAATTATGTGCTGTAAATTGGTGATGCAGTACATTGGAAACTTGATCCTGCTTGTATTCACTTTCCAATCAAATGCTACGCCTCGTTTTGGAATTTAGTACAAATTTTGGCAGGTCGGTCCAAAATACTCCTCAAAATTTTATATTTCTAGTACTCTGACCATTTCAGACCAGCATTGAGAATACACGGATTCGTTCGCTTTTGAATTTGCTCTTTACAATTACTGTTTGAAGTTACTGATAACAAAATATCTCGGTTCCTAGTTTTCTGTTTAGACTCCAGGAGAAGATGCTCGAGAGCAAACATAGCAAACATGATTCTCGGAAAAGATCAATTTCTGTCGCCATGTAGTCGCCTGATTTCGGTCCAATCTGGAAGTTTAGAATTGTTCAAGCAATTATTACTGATGTTGCTTAGTTATCCAATCAGCTTGAAAGTTATGAGAGAATATCAAAAGCAGATAAATCTACATAAATCGGAAATATTTATAACCTAGTTGTTGTATTAAATTGAAGGAAAATAGCAACTTCATCAGTAAGTTCATGTTTTATTTCAAAGAATTCAGTTACACCCATTTACTCTTCACATTTCATTTTCAATTTCACGGAAGAACCAATTTTGGATTATTATTTTCAATAATGAACTAATCGTTTCGAAATAAAAACAATTGTCAACACTATTTGATAGATTACGTTACAAAGTATGTACTTAGAATTCGAAAATCGGACAACATATTTTCCGTCCATCCACCGTACGCCGCCTGTTTCCGCCTTATCTGTTACACAGCAGACTTACCATTGCTTTTCTCTCTTCAATTCTTTCCGCAGTAACCTTTCTACAATGCACAATACATTTTCTACCTGCCACCCTTATTTCCGGTGGAATTTCACATTAAGTTAATATGAAGATTATGTTAATATTATTAACATAATCTTCAACGTAAAAAAGACAAGTTTCCTTATCACTGAAATAGCTGACATCTTCTTATCAGCGCAACAAATTATTACTGTTATCTCTTATCATGGCTGAGTGACCACTTCATCCAATCTGGGTATGGAAGTATCTATGGACTATGCTTCCATGTTCCATGGTGTTCCCATAAATATGGGACTATTTTGTAATAATTTTATATTGCAAAATTATTATTGTTATCTAAAGTGAATCTTGTTGCAATCTGTTCTTGGCATGGTAATTAAAACTAAGTAAAGTGACGTGAGTGCGCGCAGTGTTGCCAACCGTCTTCAGCTGATCCTGCCTTGAGCCATCTGAATGGAACTCCAGTTTAACCAGTTTCTACTCAAATCTCGCCATTTTTCCATTATCTCGAATTTCTCTTTGCCTTTTTCAACTTTATTAATTCTTCACCTTGTTAAAATTGTAATCCTTGTAATACTTGAAGTTGCCACAAGTATTATTAGCATCATAAAGTCGTCCCTGTCAACGATTGGTGAAGATTCGGAGCAAAATCTCAAGCAAGTTGGAAGGTCCTTTGTTCTACCTGAGAAGTTCCTACTTGGGCCAGCCTTTTGGAGGATTGACATCTTTTCCTCTCTCAAGTATTCCTGCTGAAGACAGTGGACGCCGATTGATGGATGGAGCCACCTTTTTCACCATCATTTTCAGTCAGGATACTTGAAGGTAACATTTTGCATCTCTTCTTACCTATTCCTCATCTGCTCAAGTTCGTGCATGAAGACTTCTTCTACCTACTTCATCACCATTTGAACTCTTACTACCAAAAATCTATATCTAGTCACATCTGTTGACATTTTCTCCTATCTCTTCTTTAACTTTATGTGTAACCTTGGCCAAGTAGGAAATTAGAGAACAAATCTAATCTGTTGTTTTCATTATAATATATCTTTATGGAAAGGGGATTGTTATTGTTATCTGTTATTTATCACACCTTTATCACAAGTTCCTAAACCTACAATTTAGTATAACCACTGAGACTAGTCATTAGGATAGATTCAACAAGTGCAATATAGTAGTAGGTACTTCAAAGAGTGTCCCTAGTCACACCATACTAGGGTGGTCCTTCGTTATCTCTAGTCACAGCTTGATCTCAATAATCTAAACAAATCTACTCAAAACACCGCCTGACGTACCTATGCGGCACGCTCCTTAGTTTCCATGAACTAATATTGATGAAATTAGGTAAGTATTTGGAATAAAGGCTCCATATCGGGTCTCGTTGTGGCATGAAGCTTTTGGTTGGTGTCAGGTGCTCCTACGGGGGGAAAAATAGGGATTGTAATTTTCAAAAGGCCTATCTCTAACACTTTCGTTACAGTACCTTTGTTTTTTCGTCATTTAAAATATTATCGAAGTTTTAGAATCGAGTGAGACTTACCAGAGCTTTGTATGAACATCAGTTTTCTCCCCATAAGGACTAGAGTACAGAACAATTAATAAATCAGAGACACGAATGCGAATCGCAAAAGATTGTTCACTGACGGATTTCTGTTCAAATTTCAACTGATCAAATCTTTTTTTCGTTTCTTTCACTAGAGTTTCACATCACTCAACTTGCTGACTACATCACTTTCATATCACTTACATTGCTTTCTTTAGCAGCCAAGAACCAAATGGCATAATGACAACAGCCGCAACTCTCGGACAACGATGTTTTGCTGGTTCCTTCCGTTAAAACGAAGTAGATAATGGTTGACAGGTACTAAAAATGAAAAGCCCTGTTCCTTGCTGGCGGGTGATTTATACACTTATCTACTGAGAAATGGAAACAAGTAACTCAATAATAATTTTCGGTTCCCGCCGTTGAAATTTTTTGAGTGATGGACTAATGAGTAAGAGGTAATTTAGTTGTGAAATGGTGTGCAGAACTTTATGTACGGGCCTGACTTATTTTTAGGGATCATTTTAAAAAGCTCCTGAATTTGTAGCTAATAATTGACGGATCAATCAGCACTTTGTGCAGGTATGTTTGCGTTGAAAAGCTACAATGTTTAGGTACCTACATGAAAATCATGTATGATCACCTGACACAGTAGGTGAGCTCTGACCAATGTAACCAACAAATGTCAATCTACCTCGAAGAATCAGTTTCATAGTCTCGCAAACAATCCGCACGTAACGGCGCATGCGCCACCGACGTGATACGTGCTGCCGTTGTCGGACCTCCCTTGACGTGCTGAGCCGGTGGTCCGATCATCAGATGGATAGGAACGTGAACGAACGCTTTTCTGATACTGAAAGGACTAACAGTTTACCCTATCATAGCACGAAGCCACTTGTACGAGTATACTCGTGTAGGTACGTTCCTAGTTCACGAGAGTTCCAAAACTTTCGCCCGACGCTATCGAGCGACTTTCACAGGTTGTGTAAAAACATCCGTTTTGTATCAAATTACTATTGCAATATAGGAACTGACGATATGTCTACCCAATGCTGTCGAGTTGTTATTTTTTTTTGTAATTATAGATGGTATCCCAGGACGATTGAACAATATACTTCAGGGATCGATTATTCAACTAAGTAATTCTAAGAACTTTTTTTACTCCGCTCAAAACGACACTTTTTTTCACTTTGAATTTTTTTCGTGTTTTTCGTGGGCACTCTTGAAAATTTCAACCCTTAATTTTAACCCCTTAGAAGTGATTGACATCAACCAAAAGCTTCGCGGCACAACTGGACCCGATATGGAGCCCATATACCAAATTTGAACCAAATCGGTCCAGGGTTGCTAAGAAATGTGCCGCGTACGGCGGACGGACGGAAATTTTTTATTCGATTTTTTGATTCTACGTAGGTAGGTACCTTGAAACGTAAAACATCAACTTTTGAGGGGGGGGGGGGGGGGGTAAATTTTTTTTCTTGCTCGATTCCAAAGGCTTACTATTGAAAATAATGAACCAAAATGGGAAATTCGAGACATTTTGAAAAATTACCCAATCTTGAATATTGTAAAAATAAACCTAATAAAAATTCAATCTCTTGAAATGATTTGGAGATCAGTCTTGGATAACTAGACGAGAAACAATATATTTTGAAAAATTACTTATGCCGAACACTTTTTTTGTGAAACACTAGTCATTATCCTCCATAGTAGATGCCATTATTTCATCACATGTTGTGCATGAAATCAATTCAGACTTAATTTTTGTTTTCTGGAATGGTTTATCACCAATAACGCATTGAACGATTGGATTTCTTTTGCTAATGGAGTTTCCGCTCAAGAGAAGCCCTCGAAGGATTTTGACCGACTTTATCATGTGCCAGTGAAAAATTCAGTTAGCTCACAAAAGCGCTCCTGGATGCTTTTATTCGGAACGTTTTTTTTTTTTTTTTTTTTTTGTGAATTCTTTGGATATTTATTCCCTTTTTTGCGTGAGCTTGTTGTTGTTTCTTGATTCACTTTCTCCTTTTTGGGTTCGACCTTTCTCTTATCTGGCCATGCTATCGTTCAAGATCAAAAAGATTCAAGTTGAAAACCCTCTAAAGTATGACTAAGAGACTAGGAAAAAGAGTTCCAGTCAATTCCTAATCACTGTCCAATAATTGGAACCTAGGGAAAATCAACACTCCAACAGTTATTGGACGGATTTCTTTCAACTGGATATCATCAACTTTCTGGTTCCAGTTGTAGAACACCCCACTTGTATTAAATTTAAAACGATACAACAAAAATGTCTACACACCATTCGCTCGGAAAGCTACTCACCTAAAGGGAAGTAACTCAAAGAAAACATAAAATCAGTGATGAAGTATGAAAAGTCCATAATGAATGGGATTGGATTGCTTAGAAGAAACACGACCATCGGGAACCTCATGAAGTTTCAAAAACCACTAGAAATTGTGGAAACATTCTTGATATTTCTAATGTACATCAGTGCGATTCAGGAAAGTTCCTTTAACAACCATAATAGTTTTGCAGTAACCCCCCCCCCCCCAATTCTTACAAAGTGTCCAATAACTGGTGCCTTCCCCTTATTAAAAATTCCTTGTAAATTGAGAGATTTGTAGCTATTTTCATGGGATGTTTTATTCTTGTTGAGTAAAAAAAGTTGGACACTTCTTTACTTAGTACAAACGTAGAAACGACTTCTGAAGTTTTGTGATCCCCGGTCAATGATGATTCATTCCTAATCAGCACAAATAAATAATTCTGTTCTTGTACATGTTTTTCGGCCTCTTTCCTCGTTCAAGTATTCTTCAGGTTGCCATTTCAGTAAAAAGGACCCAGTTAATTATTGGTATTAACGATCATGGGTATTCACGATCCTTCAAGTTTTGCGTGTAGAGAAATTGGCTTAATTTTTTTTGCCACATGGTTTGGATTTGAACTTGTATACTAAACAATCTACAACAAATATAGTAAAACACAAGATAATACTATGAGGATGTTCGAATGCCTATCAACAACTCAAAGTTATTTTGTTGAGGCTTTTTACTAATAATAATGAATTTAGTATGCAGTAGTTGAGGTCTTCCTGTTGCAATATTCGGATAGCAGCTGGTGAGGTCTTTTGTTCTCTAGAAGCTGACACGGTCCTGAATAAGCACCGAAAACCTACAACTCCTGAATCAGGAGCGACTTCAACCAGGCAGACGAACAGTGTAAAATTTACTGTTTACCAAACTCAAAAGCTTTCGTCCGATCTGACCCGCGGGAGCCAAACTACAAAGAGCCAGACTAATTTCAAACTTTTATTTGGACAGATGTTTCCTTCTTGCAAACGGGAGCGACGTCAGCGTTTTCTCCCCTTCATGTGCCCGTCACTGGTGCCATGAAAAGGTCTCGGCTTCATTTGTGTCCTGTAAGGTGAGTCGGGTTTGTTTAGGGTGCGGGGTGATGAGGACCCCACAAATACACCAAAGAAAAGGAACAATCGCGGTTTTTGTCACAGGACGATGGAAATAACAATATTTGTTTATCTTTCTGTCGCCTTAGCCTCCGGATGCTTTTCTTGTTAGTTGGAAGTTTCCCCGACCGTGTCTCCTGCCTCAGAGGAAATCCCTGGTATCTGATAAAACAGCACTAACAACGTTGTCGTGACATTTGAAACCACTTAGAGTTTTGTCTGTGTGTTGAGGGGAGTGTTTCTCATGGAGGACCCTGAACATGTACCCTACCTATGACAAGCTTTAACCGTCTCTCCATCTGGTTTGCAGTTTATAATTCAGACCTTTAATTGAAATGACTTGATTCATTCATATTTCAGATTTATTGAAACTATTCCTCATCCCTTCTACAAATTACACAAGTTTACAAAAAAAGGCGGTGTTAAATCCGACGACTTCCGTTTCATTCGGTCACGTACAAATTTTTGCAATATTGGCAGTTTTGTTTTATTATTTTCAATAATGAAGCTTTGAAATCGACAAAGAAAAAAAATTCTAACACCCCCAAAAATTTTTTGGTTAAGTGTCAATGTTCGTAGAATCCAAAAATTGAATAAAAACGCTGCAAATTTTTACACAATGGTTTATTATTGCTTCCGAGTCTACCAAGGTAGCGGAAGCTTTGTTTTCACTTTTCAAGGACGAAAAAAAAAAGTTCTCCAAAATCAAAATTTCCACTCGCGTTTTGCGTTTTAGACCTTTCTGAACAATTTTGGTTCCGTGTCTGTCTGTCTGTCTGTCTGTCTGTCTGTGTGTCTGTGTGTCTGTCATGAATTCCTTGTAACGCGCATAACTATACGAAGTTATTGTCCGATTTCCATGAAATTTTCAGGGATTGTGCGGGTTGGTGTGTAGACGGTCCCCTATGAAAATCATCATCCCCGGACTGATAGAAGCGACTGCGCATGCGCAAACGTGAATTCCTTGTGACGGCCATAACTTCTACATTTTTCATCCGAGTTCAATGAAATTTTCAGGGATGTTACAGATTAGTATTTAAATGGTCCCCTATGAAAATCATCACCTTCGGACTGATAGTAGCCACTGCGCATGCGCAAACGTGAATTTCCGTGTAACGGCCCTAACTTCTACATTTTCCATCCGATTTCAATGAAATTTCCAGGGATGTTACAGACTAGTATTTAGATGGTCCCCTATGAAAATCATCATCCCCGGACTGATAGAAGCGACTGCGCTTGCGCAAACATGAATTACTTTTAGCAGCCGTAACTTCAACTGTCCCCCAGGGGTCGCGGGTTCGAATCCCAGCCGAGGCTAAGTATTTTTTTGATCTAATCACATTCATCTACTCACTTAATTTTTCATCCGAATTTGATGAAATTTTTCCAGGTTTGTCCAGATTAGCGTGTAGATGGTCCCCTATGAGGGTAGTGGAAGGTACTTAGAGATTGGTGTTTTGAGATTAACAACTATGCATCGGATCATCTATATAATCGGGTTATGGATACGAGGAAGCTATGTGCCACACCAACTTGGCAGACGTTTTTTTATTTTTCTATATAGATCACTCGTCTGTAAAGCCACCAACCATTGTCCCACCAGCAGACGAGTAATCTATACAAAAAATAATAAACCTTAGGTAGTAATTTGACATGATCGAATTGAGTGCAATTTTTATTTTTTCGGCCTTTTTTAGTTTGAAAATAACAGATAATAGTATAGTCTCCCGAAAATTCCACAATAACTTTCTTCTTACTGGAAATGTATCGAAGATTCCTATTAAATGATGTACTCATGTATGACCAGGAGTCCCAAACCAGAAAAATATGTAATTTTGTTCAAAAATAACGCTTCAAAAAGTCGTTTTGAGTGGTACTTTTTACCATCTACAGTTAAGTTGGGGTCTGAAACAAAAGAAATATGCGGTTTTGCCAAAAAACATCGTTTTGTTAAAACTAAAGTTACGTTTTTCGGTACTTTTTACCATCTAGCGTAAAAATCATGACCGTTAAAAATTTGATTTCAACGATGTCTTGTCTTGTCGAGGTCTTGTTTCTTGTTATCAATTTCATGTATCATATTAACTCTTATAGCAGTCAAGTGGCCCGAAGATACTTGAATTCCAGGGACTGTACAAAGATACCACTTCAAGGCTATCTTTGATCCATCCCGACTCATTCTAGCCCCCACCAGAAGAGGGAAAAAAGTAGTTTTCATCCCGTCAACCGGCCTGGTGGGGGGCGAAGCGATGGGTTTGACAACCGCAGACGAACAGATGACTGGCAGGTGTCAGGAGCTGTCAATGACGGAGCCTTCTGCCCGTGTGCCAACTCGTGTCTGCCAGTCTCTCAGACCCTCCTCTTGTCGAGTGAAGCCTCAGGCCTTCGATGAGAAAACAAACTGACTCGCTCTTGAAGCCCGACCGGATAAAAGCGGATGACCCGACCAGTCAATCAAAATTTCAAATATATCGACGTTTACCGTTGAGTGATAGAGGGGAATCACATTGGAGTTGGGGCAAACTGGACTTCAACATTTTCCATGGGTAAGGAGACGTTATATTCACCTCAATACGCTTCATTCTATATGTTCCACCTCATTCGTGACTTTGAAGTCGTCTCAGAAGATACATAATGATCCTTTATCGTCAGGAAGGATTCACTGGAAACTTCAAATAATTTGAAGTAATAATCTCGATAATTATTATCGAGTCGGCATAAAAGATCACTCAAAATGTGGAGTCAACTAAATTAAATTACCGACTATTTATTTGAAGATGATCAATACATCTAGTTGAATGAACGAGCTTGAAATTCAAGTTATTTCAATGAAAGATCCAAATCTGCATTTTGTTAACCAACTTTTATAGATTCTGTAGCAAACTTTGCACCCCACATCAAAATCACTATCTTCAGATCAATTGTGAGCAGTCTTGCAACGGAGTCATCGACGAACTGCCTGGTTGTGGACTCCTATCTCTGACTAATCTCTGACTAATGTATTATCCCATGTATGCAAACGTGGTGAAGAAGTAACTGCTACTTAACCATTCTACTCTCCTAAAAGTCAGAGAGGTCGGGTAACCTTCAATCACTTTGCTGCTTATCTCCTGGCAAGTGGCTTTTCCACAATATTAAATATTTTTGCCGTTTCCCTTGATATCCAAAGTCCATTTTATTTCATTTCAGACCTATATCAGAACATAGACAATTTATATGATCCAAACTCCGATTTGTCATAGAGCTATACCCAATTCATATCTTCATAATTTACCTAATTAATAACATTAATTTATAATAAATATAAATATGCATAATATGGTCGAAATACGAGCAGATATTTTCAACTGATTTCACCCTTTGCTCTTCATTTTGGAGTCCTGATCTTGACTATAATTGGGGAATCGGGATACAAAATGTCGGAATTTCATGAATTCATAAACACTAGAATTTTGTTGGTGAACATAAAATCATCGTTTTCATGAAATCTTTGTAGTAAAATCGTTGTATCTTTAGATCCCTGTTGAGAGTGACTAGAGATTAACTAGAGGAATCAAGTCTTCTCACGAGCTGTCTGTATTTTCTGTTTACTTGACTGTATAGTTTAAACGATTTGTGATAATATCACGACTGACTACTCTGTCATATAGCTAACATTTCGATTTTCTTAGCTCAGCAAATTCGCTATTTAACTCATATTGGACATATGGACTTCTTCGCTTGAGTACTCTCAGCCAATGCATCTGATGGGAGACCAGATAAAGAAGCATTCAAATGCCATTGAGCACTGTTTTGTATAGGAGAAAAGGCTGCACCAATTGCCTGCAAGTTCTTTGAAGTTTAGCAGAGATGAAGACGGAGGACTGTCATGGTACGAGTTTTTTATTTCGCTCTTCAACTTGTATTGTACTCCGAATAGTTTTTTGTAAGAACTTGGGTGGTGATGAGTTTTGACACTCACAGACTATAAGGAAAATTTACAGTCTCATGATTGTACGTAAAACTTTATTCGCACATCATGCACAATTTGTTGACTTATGAATTTTATGGCTTCGGAAACTTGAATTGTGAACTTTCCAAATAAAGACGCGGATCCTGGAGGGGACTCAAGAAAGAGAGGAAAGGATTGGTCAAGTGACATTCGACACTATAAATTGTCGGGTCCAGAGCCGGCTATCATCAAGGATGGGTATCGTTACAAAAGTATCGATACTGTACCGTATTCGATTATTGATATTCGTTTTATCCTCGAGACTCAATAATCGATTATTTTCGATATCAAACATAACCTTCTCAACATAATCTTCTCTGACCCGATCAGCTGGTCGTGAAGGGGCGCCATTTGCGCTCCTATCCAGCAAGGTTATTCTGTTTACATACCAAGTTTCTTGGTATGTAAACAGAACGATGGTGATAATATTCTTTAAAAGCAATTATGTAATCGTTATTATTATGTCTCCCTTGTGGGTTAGATGTCTGACAAGAAATTCCATACTCAGTATGTGTGTTCACTCAAATAAATATGATGGTTTTCCTGTAATTCACAACTTACTATTTCGTACCCAAGTAACACTATAGTCGAACATGCTGATGGTATTAACTTTCCTTTAACTCAAAAATACTTAATAATACGTGATTTTAGCCCAGTGCTATTGAATGGTGGAATCAGTATGTAGGTAGTTAGGTAAACGACTTCGTTCAGCTGTAACTCCTACCAACATCCTCCTCCTAAGTTAACTTTGGAATCATTCAGAAATTACTTAGTATCAACTAATTAGTATTAACTTCCTACTTAAATGCCCACTTAGGCAGAAGCAGGTAACAAAAGAAGGTAAAAAGAAGGTAAAAAAAGAAGGTAATTAACTAAACGAATAAACCAGCCAACAGAATTTGTTGAGGCAACGTTACTACACATCTTTCCGAAAACATCACGTTCCTCACTTTCCTACTTCCTCTCCCTGCACATGAATTTTGAAATTCAGGAGATGAAGTGCATATTTACATCGATCATTTACTAATTGAACTTCAAAACAATCACGCAAATTGGTTCGAAATTAACTTCCTGGGAACTTCGTACAAATCAAAACACTTGGACACAAACAAAAACATTTCGTGAAGCTCGTCCAATGAATTCTATTATTACTTGCTAACTACTGATGACTGAAGTAACGTAAGCACATTCAAATGTGATGTATTTTTATTCTTACCGGTGATGAAATGCCGAGAACAAACTAGTATTTGTTTGGAGTTTAGTTGTCACCCTCTCAAATTGCGATTGATTCGAGCGAGCCACCTTGCTCTTCTTTTTTCTGATAGGTCTCTTGTCTTCTCACACTGGCTTTTAATGACTTTTGGCAAACCTAATAACGAAATACTGCTCCTGTGACGGGAAGAGCAGCCAAACACTGCACAAATCGGCATGCCTAATGAAAAAATTGTTGTTTACAACGATGGGAATTCAGTCAGTTCATCGAACATGGTTGCTGGAACGTTGGTAATCAGTGATGCCTAAAGGCTGATATTCTTATTTTTTCGGAAAGTTCTCTTGTCTTTCCACACTGTTTCTAATCACTTTTGGCTAACCAAAAAATTAAATACCGCTTCCGGGACGAGAAGAGCAACTAATAACCGCATAAATTGGCATAATGAAAAACCGTCCATACAATCTTTGTTTTCAACAGAGTCAACATGGCCGCCTTTCAGCGAGATTCGAATAACCGTTCGATTAGTCAAAGAATCGATACATCCATTCTGTGTGACGTCACACGGATAAAAGCAATCCCAAGTATCGTTTGGCATGAGTATCGATATTTCAAAATATTGAATATCGATACTTCAGTGTCACAAAATTCTCATGGAAAATATTTTCTCAACAATATTTGTTAATTTCTCACTATCAAGTGACCAAGCAGTGTATTCACACTACATACCGTTAGTTATTGATAACTATGTATGTGTTATGAAACATTATCTCCATAATATAAATTAATTTCATCCTTAGTATAAATTAACTTACGAAATCCGATCTTATTGCTTAGTGGGTCCAGTTGCAATATAGCCCAACAACCTTCTTCATCTTTCCATTTTCAGCCGTTACGTTGAATTTCCCGCGAGAACTGTAGGTATATCGATATTCGATATATGGAAATCCATCTTCCTACTTACTACTCCCCTATTTATTTAAGGTTGTGGGCCTGATTAGATAGAATAGGGTGTGCGCATGGGTCGTAAAGAACTGTTTATTGTTATTTTTAATCTGAACTAGACCTCATTCTGAGAATTTTGACACCAACCGCGACCTTCTTGCGTGATAACACCTTTTTCAATGATTATTCAAAGTTTGTAATTATTATGACGTCACAGTGGGCTGGGGGGTCCCGCCCTGGCGGGAGAGGACCTTGGCGTCAGAATAATTCGAAACTTTGAAAAATCATAGGGAAAGATCTACTTATCCAAAACGAGAACGGCTGGTGTCAAAATTCTCAGGACGAGATCGACTTCCGATTGTAAATCTAAAAACAAATCATGCGCACATCCCTTTCTTACCCTCAACCCGAAAAATTATCTGGCCGGATCGGTAAATTATCCTCTCCTAAACTCCTAAACTTACCTCGCCACCCTTTCACTCAAAGGTGTTTCAAACTAACTTTCCTAATCTATCAAGTTTATTCAAGGTAGTCAAAGTTAGAACAGTGTTAGAACAGTTAGATTTTTCGAGTCATAAAATAAACTTATCAACAAAGTATTATTTCGTTACTTGATATTTAAAATTAGTTACTACCTATATTTAAAATTAACCTACTCGTATATTTACTAAAATTCATATTAAATTACTACCTATATTTAAATGACACCTAGATTTAGATATATTTAATATCTAAAATATTAAATTACTACCTATATATTAAATTAACCTATATTTACTAATATTAATATTAAATTACAACCTATAGTTATTGTCCAATCAAAAAATAATGATTTAAAAAAATGAAGGTACCTATCCATGAAGCTTCTTGAATAATTACGTAGTATAATCTGGTTAATACTGATATGTATTTATTGAGAAGAAACGGCTTTTGAATGATGTGCGCTGCTTGTAAAACCTTATTCACAGCTCCTCTTGTTTCCCTTGGCTTCCACCTCCCAGGAGTGACCCAGTCATGCCGCCTAATGCCGCCTGACGTCGGGACCAAGTTATTGATGGTCCTTCATTAATGGGATACCGTGTCATTACGTCACCCGTCCGTAGACCCAACGAGGATGAAAAATGGGGCTGCTAACGAGGCGTACGGGGCCCCATTCAGCGGGCCTTAGCATCACAAACGTTACTATTCTCCCGACCCAGGGGTTTCATGGCAGTTGTGAGAGCTTTGCAGCCCGCTCCTCTCTTGGGGCCCTTTCACGCCATTCTTCTTCGAAATTTACTGCCTAATTATTTTTCTTTCCGCACGGATTTCGGAGTTTGGAAAGCAAGGGAGAGTAACTGCTGGCCGCGCACACTCAAACGTTAGATAACACATCCGAACGTCCAGTTGTAGATGAAGTAGGCAGATGAAACTTGAATTACTGCTAACTCTTACTGGTTAATTCTTTACATTGTCTTTCATACTTCATTCATATGACTTCAACTTATAATTCCCAAAAGATTACACGAACTTTCGTCTTTTCATCATTTCCCTTTCAAATCACTTTCCTTATGAAATTTCGATCCAGAAAGGACACAAACTAACTGTCCGCAGTGGAAAACGAAAAAAAAAATCTCACCATTAAAAACAGTCATAAAATGTCTCGTAGTGAACTTTTTGAAAAAAAAAACCTCTTCAATAAAAAGAATCATGATGATAAATTGTAAGAAAGCACTACAGAACACATTAAAATAAATAAATAATCATTATAACATATAATAATAATGATAATAATAATACGCAATACATTACATAACAAATATCATCATAATACAACAAAACAGACAAATAATAATAATACACAGTACATAAAATAATAGGTATCATCATGATATAAGAGAGAAAAGAGAGATATATGAGATGATGTAAGAGATTAATAAAAATACTAGCTAAATAAATAAATAAATAGCATAATAAATAACATCATATTACAACAAATAAATAGCATAATAAATAACATCATATTACAACAATAATATTAATAATAATAATTCATATACTTATTATCATGATATTTATTGAAAGTGGGCATCCCAAATTCTGGTAATATAATATATTATCCCTATATTATAGGAATAAGCCGTTACCATGACTTGTTGGATAGCTAAAACGAAAATTCAATTCGCCATAATTAGGGGAGTGTCCTTCCGGATACAAGGTGCTCGAAGAAAAGTGCGGCCACTCGAAGGTAGTGCGGCCGTTGCAGAGTTAGAATGACAGCGATGAATTTCGGGAAAAAACTCCCTTATGTTACCTACATACCAGTACCTACACTATTGTTACAATAAAATAAAAATAATAATAATAGATTAACATTATTTAAAGAAAATCATCAAAAGAATGATGAAATGAAGTGTACAAAAGTCTGCCAAGTGGGTGTGGCACGTAGCTTCCTTGTATCCATAACCCGATTGTATAGATGATCCAATGCATAGTAGTTAATCCGAAAACATCCATCTCTAAGTACCTTGCACTACCCTCATAGGGGACTCTACACATCAAACAACGAAATCTCTGAATATCGATGGAAAATGTAGATGTGTTGGCTGTTACAAGGATTTCACGTCTGCGCATGCGCTCAAAATACTTTCAATTTGGTGGATATGATTTTCATAGGGGCCATCTGCACCCCAACTCCCACAATCCCTGAAAATTTCATCGAAATCGGATGAGAATTGTATAAGTTACGGCTGTGGCAAGGATTTCATGACAGACACACTGACAGACAGATACGGAACCAAAATTTGTTCAAGAAGGTCTGAAACGTAAAACGCGAGTGGTAATTTATATTTTGGTGAATATTTTTTTCAACCTTGAAAACAACCTTGAAACAAGTTTTGTCAACCTTGAAATACATTAAAATAAATAAATAGTTATAATAAAAATATTGTAGTAGCTTATATTAATTAAATAATGATAATATTACGTTATTAACAATAGGTTCTTCACAATTAATACATTGTAATTATTCTAATACATAAATATTAATAATAATGCTTAAAATCAGATAAAAAACTTCATAGTAAAAAACCACGTCATCAACAAATTTGCCCTTTGAAAAAATCATGAAATGTATCGCAGTGAAGTTAAAAAAACACCATCAGTAAATAGAATCATAAAAATTACGTGTAAGAGATCACTCCAAAATACATTTTTTATGAAGGTAATGTGTGCAGATACAAAATGTGGGCTACCTTCTCAGTTTCTTTTTCTGATTGTTCAGATATATTTCACGGTGTCAATACTTTACAAGAGCTTGCAAGGCGGGAATTTTCATCAACTGCGTACTCTCATGCCTTTGTATTGCAAATTGTTTTCAGACGTTTTTGAGTGAGCCTCACAGAGTCACATGGCTGAGTCACATTCAAGACTGATTTCAATATCTTGTGAGTCGAATGATTGTGAGTAACGTGTTGGTAAAATGAACCTCCTTGTTGGCCTCAGGTAACTTCCTGCTATTAGCGGTAGCTCCCACTATGAGAAGACCCTTTATTCTGTTTATACATCCACTGTCAACAATGTACACCTTGGGTGGGCTCTTTCTGTTTACCTTGGACGGAAATCTCCCGCCCCCTCTTGCCTTGTGCTCTTTCACCGTTGGCGAGGACCAGTGTCAATGAATCAGGGTTTGACGCCAGCAGCACAATAAAGTACACGAGGGTTGCCTCGGGTGTCATATATCTTAAACAGGAGAAGGTTGGGGCTGTGATAAAAAACACCGAAGGAGTACCAACTGTTTCTAAAACAGGAGTTTCATCATGCATCTAAAATCTTACAACAAGTGTGCAGCATGGTTGTTGTAAGTCAATTTCTCATTATCAAGAAATAATGAGTCGAGTTGTGGTAATTCTTTTGGTTTTATATTCCATATAAAATGGTCAAATTTAACAACAGTATTGAAGATGTTTTTACCTGGCCATGTTGTTATTATCAATTACTGAAATCATAAGGCTGGTCATTGCTGATGAGTACCGCGACGCAAAGCCTTAATTTCTTTTCTTTTTTTTTAACATGGGCATGTTAGGAGTGTGATGTATCCAATCGGACACAATCGAATTAATATACAACTTCTTGCTTCTAATCGGAAGAGTCACATCATGAGTGAGGCGAAGCTCTTCTCCTCTGATTTTAGAGCGCTGAAATTTGCTATTCAGCCTTTAGAGGACTGGTGAAATTATCAGAGGAACGTTGGATCAAATATTTGAGCACTAAAGATGTTCGTCTATTTGCCGCTCAGTTTGAGGTCAGCAGCATTTTCAAATAGATCTATCAAAATAATTGTATTTCTCTCTTGTTAATTTATTAGGTACTATTAAGTATACCTTCTCAAATTCGATGGTTACCTTGGTACCGAGTTTTTTTAAAAACTTTATTGGTTTCGGTAAAACCATTTGGCCGAGTTACAATTTTTTTACAAAAAAATAAAATTTAAATAAAAAACTCAACATTTCAAAATAACGTAACAATAAACTAATAGTTCAAACAGACATAAAAAACTCAAAGTGGATATTCAATTTTGTCCAGGAAATCATTAACGGACACGTACAGTTCCAGTTTCTCGAGTGAGACGAGTGTGTTCAAGTTGAAGGGGTTTGTGGCATCTCTTGGGATGGATAAGAGGAGGGTGCTTCTATCTGCTTCATATTGAGGGCATTCCAACACGACGTGTCCCATAGTTTCCACTTCCCCTGGGCAGTTGGGGCAATTTGGTAGTGTAAGTGGGATAAACAAATGCATACGCGAGTTGGTTTTGATGTGTCCTGTTCTTAACCGTGTAATGTTATGGAAGAAGCTCTTTGGTACTAAGTGAAATCAGGGCCGTCTCTTGAGAATTGGGAATAGGTTTGTGTACCTGTTTCCGGTCATTTTTTGGGTAATTTCTTCTTCATTTCTGTTGGAAGGTATTCAAGAGCTATTGGTGGTGGTGGTGAGCGGGTGATTGCTTGTTTTGCTATACTATAATTCTTTAATAATACTTAACTTATAATACTATAATTATTTAAATGTTTAAGAAGTTTTTGCAATTTATGGTGAGGAGGCAGACCTCTTCGAAAATTAACTCGAAGATTGATTTCTCGTCTTCCCGGTTGAAGAATATAACATATAATATCATTCTATATATTATATAGAATGATTGAAAAATGAGAAAAAAGATGAATTAGAGAATTTCCAATCGTATAATTTCGTGAATGCCAAAACAGGAAATTTCTTTAATTTGGAACGCCGAAAAAAATCCATCTCGTATACATCCATCTCTCCTGTACCGCGACAGATGCTTTCCAAATCCCATTACAGATGCAACACCAAATATATATTATTCCACACCTTCAAAAGAGTGGTAGCAGGAGGGGGGACCACCGACGCGTAACATTTCCCATTGGGTCTCCAAACGCTTATAAATCTTGCAGGGAATGCCCTGCCGTTTTCAAAAGGCTCAGCGCTTGGGTTCTTGTCTTTTGTTACAGCCCGGTCACGCCCTTTTCCGACCAGTAATAGACTGCCTATAACTTTGCCATACATTTATTATACATGGGGCTCAGCAAAAGGGAATTTATAGCGCGAAACGGGCGATAGGCAGTGGGTGATAATCTCCCCTTAGTCCTGTCTTCCATCACGTTACCGCATTAATATATTCAATAGCCTTCTACCTGATTTATCTCATCATCAATAGGATTACATGAGTTATGATGCAGATATTGCACAAGATCGCATTATCTTCGATTGATTAATGGCTTAAGCAATTTAGCAGAACGATTGCTCATGAATAACACGTCGTTAGTTTCTTCACTGATGACCGCAGAATATGGTGTTGTCATTCACGTTGTTCTTAGATTTATAGCACCCGTCACAATATATTCATTTCTAACGATTCCATCAATTTTAATGTATTGAAAGAGATATCCATACGGAAACCGAATTGAAACAATTATTTGTCAGCAATCTGCGACTGAAAAATCTAGGCTGGTCTGTCAAAAGTCGGAAGGTATTTTTTTGTTGTATTGTTTTTTTTTTTAACTGTCGGATTTTTGCATTAGTAGGAAGTTTCAGCAAACACTTTAGTATGACAAAATATGATATTGTAGGAACGGAAGGAAATACAATAAACAACGAATGGCATTGCAATCTAGCAAAAGTTCATAAAAACTTATCCTACATTGCCACCCTCCCCTTAGAGAAGCTTTGATCAGCCAAACCATGATAAAATCCAATAATACCGTATTATGGTATTTCATGTTTCGCCTAATACCATCCAGATCCACACTTTATAATTTGACAAAGAGAGTGATGACTACTAATCACAGTTTAATATAGAACGTAATTTTAAATTTTATTAAATAATAGGAAAGTATCTTGATTCAAAATTGCTTTTATTTTGATCATTTTACAATATGTGGAGCAACCTAAAGAGGAGGAAGTCCTTAAGGTCCTATATTAAACACCTGTATTAAAACTGTAATGGTGTTGGTATAAAAGTACCATTCTTGGCTGGTTTTAATAGGAATTATTTTAATTTTGTTATTTAGTATGGTATCAACTATTTTCTCCTCCGAATTCAAAAATTTATTTTGTTGAACAAAGAGAAATTCGTACCTCTAGGAATAAGCACTTATTTAGGTAATTTTAAACAAACCATCCTGCAGAAACAGGAAGTATTGCTTCTTTACCTTTACAGTTGGGACCTTTCTCATAAAAAATCTCCAACTTGCATAAATTTGACTAAGTATATCTTTTTCATTCCTAAGCCGAATGTTGACGATCTTACCACAGAGTTTCTGTATCACTTCAATTTGCGACTTATCGTATAATACATTGCCTCAGAATTGATAGATGAAAATTAGCATTTGCCGGCGTTCTTTTAACGATAGTCATCCTTTTCTCTTAATCTTCGGTTTGACGCGTGATGTTTTGAGTCTATTGATACAAGGCAGTGATTCAAATCGGTCGTGTTGAAGCCATAACTCATCCTTGGTTTAATCCACTCGAACAATTCCCGGCCGTTTGATAAGTCACAATAGCTTCCTCTCCGATCAGAACCGATAAATATCTAATTCGCTATTCATCATAGTTTTTTTTTTTTTTTTTTTCAAATTATATTTATTGCACCAAGTAATTCAACTTATTAGCAACATTTCTCTGACAATGTATATAAATAACTGAAAGGAGAGTGTGGTACATAGCACACCTCCATACTTCATGTCGGCTATTTTATGTGTCTTTTGACGCACAAGATTCACAGGAGCGCACAGCACAACACTCACTGAACAACTTCATGAAAACACCACTCCCTACTGCCACAGATCGTGAGGTTTTCGTCTTTTCAGCCGCCTGAGTAGATCATCAACATCCAGCAACTTCACAGCCTCCTCGTTGATATGACCTTGTAGCCTCTGGTGATGGGCTATTGCTTGAGTTTTGATGACTTCATTTATTGTGGGAATTTTAAGGTCCTTATGGATGTCGTCATTGGTTGAGTACCAATACGCATCAACGCATGAGCGCAGTACTTTGTTCTGAAAACGCTGTATAATGTCACGATTGCTTTGAGAGGTGCAGCCCCACAGTTGTGCACCATATGTCCAGACTGGCTTAAGGACCTGATTGTATAAGGTTAGTTTGTTCTGTATTGACAATTTTGATCGTCTACCAACCAACCAATACATTTTTCGGAGTTTGATGTCCAATTCTGTTCTTTTATTTTTCACATGCACCCTCCAGCGGAGTTTCGTATCCAGAGTCATACCCAGATATTTTGCCTCATTAGCAAAAGGGATGACTTTGCCATTAAGATATATTGGTATATGTTTGATATGGCGGTTGGTAAAATCAACATGGACTGATTTGGCTTCATTCATCTTGATTCTCCACTTAATTGTCCAGTCATGGAGTTTCTCGATGGATCTTCTAAGTTTTAAAGTTGATTCGCGATTGTCTTCACCAATAGCAAGGACTGCAGTATCATCTGCAAATGATGCCAGGGTGTTACCCTCGTGTTCGGGTAGATCGCTAGTGTATAGGACGTACAAGAGGGGGCCAAGTACGCTTCCTTGCGGGACTCCAGCATGAATCATTTTTGCTTCTGAGTATGCATCATCTTGTTTGATTCGGAAGTACCGATTTGATAGGTATGAGTGGAGCAACTCAGCGTATTTTGCTGGAAGCATTTGTCTGAGCTTATGATTAAGTCCCTCGTGCCAGACTTTATCGAACGCCTGGGTAACGTCGAGGAAGACAGCTGAGCAGACTTTTTTGTCTTCCATGGCTTGTTCAATAATATGAGTGATCCGGTGCACCTGATCTATAGTCGAATGCTTATGGCGGAACCCAAACTGGTGTTTAGGTATGAGGTTTCGTTCTTCCACAATTTTTATTAGTCGTTTGTGGAGCACTTTTTCAAAGAGTTTTGAGAGTACAGGTAATAGTGATATCGGTCTATAAGAAGTTATTTCTTCAGGAGGTTTACCTGGCTTCAGTATCATGATGACTTCAGCGAGTTTCCACAGTTGTGGAACATACCGAAGTTTGATAGAAGCATTTATGATTTGTGTGATCTTTACAAGCGTCTTCCGCGGAAGGTGTTTGAGGACTTGTCCAGTGATCAGGTCATATCCAGGGGCCTTCTTTGGATTTATCTTGGTGTTGATGGTGTTTTGTATTTCTTTGACAGTGACCAATGGGATGTCAATTTGTTGATCTCCCAAGGGAACTTCTTTGAGAGATTCCTCATTAGGACAACCAGAATTGGGCGTGAAAATATCTGCTAGATGACGAGCAAAAGCATCAGCCTTTTCTTGATTGGTTTTTATCCACTTGTTATTAGTTGTATCTTTAATAGGTGGTGCTTGGATGATAGGTCTCTTCAAGTGCTTTGTTGCCTTCCAGAGAGAGTATTCAGTGTCTCGATGACTGGTGAGCGACGTGAGAAGATCTTCTTGGGTTTCTTCTTGTATCTGTTCCATCATTTTCTTCAATTTGTAGTCAAGTTTGTACCATTCAGTTTTGAGAGTGGGGATACGTAAATGTTGCCATTTACGTCTAGCTTTTCGTTTTTCCCTGATCGTATTCACAACTTCGCACGGATAGTTGAGGCCCTTCAGCTTTCTCGTTTCTTCAGGGGTGTTTTGCCATGCCGCAGTTTGGATGGAGTGAACTAGTTGACCTAGCTCTCTATCAATTTCATCCGGTGATGTCAGTGCCACACTGAGATCAATGTGTTGATTTACGTTGATTTTGAACTGGTCCCAATCTGTCTTTTTGTTCACTAGGACTGGATTATGTGGTTTAAGAATAATCGTTTCACTTAGTGTGAGAACTATTGGCGAATGGTCCGAGCTGAGGTCAGCGCAGTCCTCAACAAGTGCATAGTTCGCTGAGATATTTTTCATGATGAAGAAATCAATTAAATCAGGGCTCTTCTTAATGTCTGTTGGCCAGTATGTTGGTTTCCCACTTGACAACGGTATACAGTTATTTGATTGCACATACTTGAGAAGTTGCGTACCACGAGGTGTACTAAGTCGCGAACCCCAATACGTGTGTTTAGCGTTGAAGTCCCCGCCGATTATAAAGCGATTTCCTAGTAGGGAAAACGCTTCAGCAAATTCTTCTTCTTTTATGATATGCTTTGGTGGAATGTAGATACTGGCAATATCGGCTTCAAAGGATTTTGTACTGATGGTGATTGCACATATTTGAAGCTTTTCTTCCTCTATTTTGACACATTCATGATGCTTTATATTTTCTTTGATCAGTACCATGCTGCCTCCTCTTGCATTATTGCTGGGATGGAGAGCATTATAGGACTTGAATCCTTTGATTTTAAAATATGACTCCTTGGTAAAGTGAGTCTCAGAAATTAGGCAGATGTCTATTTTGTTTATATTAAGGATCGTCTCCAATTCCAATTTTCGGGACAAGAGTCCATTGGCATTCCAGCACATAATTCGTGAGTTGCGCATCATGGTGATTTCTTTCGTGTTTGATTGCAACCTTTTTCAAGGGCAGTTAATCTTTGATTGACGTTGGACAGAGTGTTTTCTATTCTGCTTTGATTTGCAAGTATGTTTTGCAATAACGACTGTATACTATTATCAGACTGCATGGGTGTAGGCTGGGTGACTCTGTCACCTACCGCTTGAGCGTATGAAGGCTGATGACCGAAATGTTGGTTTTTCTCATGGATTGGAGTTTTCGGTATGAAAACTTTTTTACCCTTGTTATTTGGTATGGTTTGTTTATCGTCATTTTGAGAGGCCTTTGGGCCTTGAGATCTTTTTTTCTGAATCTCGACAGCTTCAATGGCGGCTGGACATTTGCGGTAATTAGCTGTATGAGAATCACCGCAATTTGCACATTTGGCTGGGGTGGTGCGAGGTTTGGTGCACTTTTCTGTGGGATGAAAGCCTGCGCATTTAACGCACCTTTCCATTTTCGTGCAGTAGTTTTTGGTGTGTGCCCATGATTGGCACCTCTTACATTGAGACACAATTTTATTAGGTTTGAGGTTTTCAAATTTTACCTTCGACGAGTAAAACTTAGTAATTCCATGTATAGTGTCAGGGTTGGTTCCTGGGGCAAAATCAACTATATACATATCAATAGGTGCTTTTGTTCCCCATTTCAGTTTTTGGGTTACATTTAGGACTTTGAGGTTTGGATATTCGTGAGAAAATGCATCTTTGAGCTCTTCTGAAGCAAGCCCCCTTGGAAGTCCTTTAAGCATGACTGTGTAAGGCCGTTCCTGTTTGTTTTGGTATGTCGTAAATGGACATTGTTTATTAATAAGCTCTGATCGAATTGCACGAAAATCATCAGACGTTTCCGTGTTAATCTTGACTTTTCCGTCACCAAGGAGAGTGAGGGTGACATTTGGTACAATCGTTGTTAACCATGTTCTTATATGTTTAAAGCCATCGGCATCTTTGAGTGCTTCTAGCGTAAATGGAGGAGGTTTTGGTTCTTTTTTTTTTGATTGGGGTTTTTGTGCCTGTTGTTTCCTATTTTTATTTTGAGGTACCTTCACTGGTTTGAATTCAACTCCAGTGGCATTGTACGATCGAACTTCATCGTCTCCGACTTCATTAGCAAGATCACTTGAGTCTGTATGATAGTTCTCCCCATGTTCTACTTCATCAAGTTTAGCTTGAAGGTCGATGACTTTTTTCTTTTCACCAATAACGACTTCGTTACATTGAGTTAAATAATCACAGAGAGATTTAATTAAACTATATAACTCACTGAATGCATTTCTGAGATACGCATCTTGGATTGTGCTGGTTCTCTGTTGATGTTGCGCAAGGCTAGCCTCTGCTTGTGTCACGATTTTCGCTACCGTCAGCTCGCCTTTGCGGTCCAAGTTCATTGCCGACCGGTGGAGGCCTCACGGCACGGGACAAATATTTTGGTTTCACTGCTCGATGTTTCCACCTTGAACGTTCGCGGGAGACTGCATTCATCATAGTGTCAGTGAAGCTTAACACAGAGCAATCTATTATGAGAAGGTCAGCTTTGAGGCACTTGTCTTGGACAAACAAAATAGCTGTATGTAAGGAATTGTCTAGTCATTAGTTATTGTGTTTTTCTTCAATATTAATCATACAGATGACCCTCGCGTGTATACCTAATCACCAATATCCCAAAATGATTTTATAGATTTTACCAGGGTTAATTTAATATGATATATCAAGAAATCAATGAGAATGGGTAGGTACGTGTAAATTACCTAAGCAACAAAACAGTTACATTTTTTCATGAACAACGTAACTACCTAGTATCCATGTCACCACTTATAAACTATCTTAGGGCAACCAAAGTTACCAATTCCATTCAATACATTTCTGCTAGGCATCACCATCGATGTTTGACGGTTCGCTGACGTAAGTAAACGACATCTTGTGCAATAACTTGATAACAGGAAATAACTAACAAAATAGTTACAATGGGGGGTGCACCTTGATTTTTTTAGATTTTTAATCGAAATTAGACTACATCCTGAGAGTTTTGGCACCAACCGCAACCTTCTAGCGTGAGTAGATCTGTTTCTACGATTTTTCAATGTTTCGACCGTTTATGACGTCACGCGCCCCCTTCGCCTGGGCGGCCCCTCAGCCCATTGTGACGTCATAAACGGTCGAAACATAATTCATAGGAAAAGATTTACACACGCTAGAAGGTCGCGGTTGGTACCAAAATTCTCCGAATGAGGTCTACCTTAGATTAAAAATAACAATAAACAGTTTTTTCCTACCCAGGCGCACACCCTATTACACTCTAGACTTTGACGAGTAAAATATTCGGTAACTGGACTGCAAGATTCATTAATCTAAGGGACCCCGATTCAGTTCCAGGCTGCGACATAAACTTTTTTGTAACTTAATAAATTATGTGTTTATACTTGTAAATAATTTTGTTGTTGACACACTGATGTTATTGATATGTCTCAATGTATTGCAGACTCGCATGAAATAAGGCATTTATTTAGTTTCTTGGTTGCGAATCAAGAAGCTTGGTAGTCAAGTTAAAGAGCCCTGGGCTTAAAAAGGACTGCTTAGGCCATGAGAAATTCTTAATGGCTATGGCCTGGGAAATGCCCAGGTCATGGACCTCTAGCTTCAAAGTTTTGAATCTTCTTTTATATTATCTGTTCACAATATACATTTGAAGTCTGTTAAATGATTTTAATATACTAAAAACGTCTGCCAAGTGGGTGTGGCACATAGCTTCCTCGTATCCATAACCCGATTATATTGATGATCCGATGCATAGTGGTTAATCTCAAAACACCAATCTCTAAGAACCTTCCACTGCCCTGATAGGGGACCATCTACACGCCAATCTGGACAATCCTAGAAAATTTCATCAAATTCAGATGAAAAATCAAGTGAGTAGATGTATGTGATTGGATCAAAAAATACTTAGCCTCGGCTGGGATTCGAACCCGCGACCCCTGGGGGGCAGTTGAAGTTACGGCTGCTACAAGTAATTCACGTTTGCGCATGCGCAGTCGCTTCTATCAGTCCAGGGATGATGATTTCCATAGGGGACCATCTAAATACTAGTCTGTAACATCTCTGAAAATTTCATTGAAATCGGACTAAAAATGTAGAAGTTATGGCCTTTATTTTATTTTATTTTTTTATTTATTTTTTTTTTTGTAACTCCCCTCAAAGACAAAATGTCTTTTTTGACGGAGGGGGCACGCCATAAATGAAAATAAATAAATAAATCAAATATAATGGGGAGGACGCCCAGGACTCACCCGATGCCGGCCCTAGGGATGAGGGATGATGAGGAAGGTGGGGGTGGAGAGAGGGATGAAGGGAAGTGCCTCTATAAAACGACCACCAGTTCAAATATGAGCCGAGCAGGACACGGGTGGTGATACCACGGAGTACGCCTACTGAGATGCCCAACTCACGCAACTCCGTGGCACTTTTCCCGCACCACACCCCGCGCCATGATAAGGTTGCAGCCATCACCCTGATGTTGTTGGGTGCCACTCCTTTTAGCTCCGACACCGCTTGCCGTAACTCATTTCTATCATACTTTCTTATCTTAGCCCGCCAAGTCTGCTCCATGTCCAAGCTGCCATTGACAACTTGGACATCCAGGATAATGCAAGACTGGTCGGGCTTGACGGCAACGATGTCGGGCTTCTTACCCTGGTCACTTGGCATGTGATACAATCTCTCCCTCTCAACATCCCAGCCGCTAGATGACAAAGCACCTGCTATCTGCTTGGCGACCACATCATGACGTAAAATGCGGCCCCCATGAGTCCGAGGACATTGCTGCACTACATGATACAGATGTTCATTTCCACTCCGACAGGCGCGGCAAAGGGGTAGAGTTGTCCCACGACTACCCCTCGAACACCGTACCGCAGTTGGCAGAGTTGCCATGCGGACGGCGTGGAAGTGTCGGTAGTCGCGGGCCCCAATGCCCTCCGAAGCCCAATCTACCCATTGGGAAGAGACAGGGCTTTCGGAGCACTGTCGGAGTTCTTTACCATCTACTGACTCATGCAGCGCAGCAGCGAACTCAGCAGACGAACTGGGTTTTGGAGCAGATGGTGTTGCTCGGTCGCACCATGCTAACTGCTGCCTGACAAAATCAAGATCAGCAGCCGCACGGGCGACCTCCCAGCTCGACCCTTGAAGGGCTCGCAGGCGCTGGCGGCGCAATGAAGGGATACATGCCGAGAGAGACACAATGCCAAGCCCACCGGATTTGACCGGTGCGTGAACATAGGCACTTGGGACACCAGGTGGGAACCTCAGCCAAGAGCGCACAGCAGAGCGAACTTGTCGATCTAACTCTTGCAGCCTCCCCGCCGTAAGCCTGCCAAAGACTAACCCATAGGTCAGCCTTGGCAGTAAGTACGTGCGGAGGAGGCGCAGCTTCTGCTGTGGCTTCAATGGAGCCTTGGTAACGCGAGCTAGCACTCTACCAAGGTCCAAACGGCTGGCACTAATGGTGGCCACCCCCATGAAGTCGACTCCAAGGTACCGCCAAACCTCCAACACGGATCGAGATGGGATGGGGGATTGTCCTATCACAAAACCCCCATCCACAACTTTCACCTTATGTTGGCGACCCGACGGGACCAAGGAGACCGACCCACACTTATCAGGGTTAACCACAAGTCCACACCTGGCTAGCTGCCTAGCAAATGCATTGAGGGCAATCTGCAAGCCCTCACGGGTTTCTGCGAGTAGGATAACGTCATCGGCAAAAGCCAATGCTCCTACTCGCACCCCAGGGGCGAGATCAAACCCTACTTCTGTCGGCAGCTTACCCAAGGCCGTGTCCACGACCAGGTTGAAGAGGAGTGGTGATAGGGGATCCCCCTGGCGTACCCCACGCCCGATCCGTACATCCCCTGACACCTCACCTCCTGCCTCCAGGACTGTCACGCCTTCCTGGTACAGACAGGCCACATACTCGATTAACCGAGATGGGGCCCCGACACCACGAAGGCAATCGGTCAGGGCAAGGTGACTGACTGTATCAAAGGCCTTAGCGACGTCCAGAGCAGCCAGATGGAGTTGGCGGCGTTTCATATGGGCCAGCGAGATGACAGTTTGGAGAACTGTAAGGTTCTCCGCCGTGCCATCTGCTGGACGAAACGCTCTCTGGACGTCACCAATGATACCAGCCACCTGGAGGCGAGATGCCAGTACGCTCTGGAAGTGGCGGAAGACTACCGAGGACACAGAGATCGGTCGATAGCCTCCAGGCCCACTTCCCCCTTTCTTTGGGATGAACACCGTTCGGGCTCGGGTTAACGCTTTCGGGGGTCTTCCCGCAAGGAGGAGTAGGTTGAGGACGAGCAGCTTAATCGTCTTAGGTGCTTTATTCCAGCAACGGGCGGAAATACCATCAGGTCCAGCGGAAGTGGAGTTCTTGACACGGCACTTATGTGCCTCGTCAGACAGCACCGGCGCACACATGATGCTGCGCAAGGAATCCCTGGTAGAGACTGGGGGAACCACACGCTCTCCAGGGTCGTGACTGGGAGCACTCAGAAGTGGCTCCCAGAAATCCACAAACTCCTGGAGAGGGGGTTGGACTTGATTTTCCCCAGGCTCTTCCAGTACCTCCGCAGCCACACGCGCCGGATGCTTCCTCCACAAACTCTGAACCCTGTGGTACTCCCGCCGTCTTGCTTGTTTGGCTGCTCTGCGACCTCCACGCAACACCACTCCAGGAGGAGGTCCCCCCCGGTGCTGCGTCACGGTCGCGTCCCCAACCTGCGGGAAGATTCTCCCTAAATAGGCTGCCACCTCATTTTCCAGGTTATCCAGCCCTTCAGCAGCCCGCCTCGCCAGATCCTGCAGGTAGGTGCTTTCATAGCCTTCAATACGACCCACCTGCCCCCCGAGCCTCAAGACTTCGGTCTTCAGATCGGCAAGAAGACCGGAGGTCCCGGGGGAGGGATACTGAATGGCAGGCTGCTGCTCCACGTCAGCAATAGGAGATGCGGGAGAAGCCCCACTGCTATTTGCCAGGATCGCTTCCTGGACAAGCTGCTTATAGTGGGGCTTCAGGCGGATGTTCTTGATTGCAATGACTGTGCGCATGGGAAAACGCTCGCTTAAATAGACATTGATATTGCGTACCCCATCGCGCACAGCCACCACCTCATCCGCCGCCATCCTGCGCAATTCCTCGGAAACATACCTGTGCTGTACTCGTTCAATATCAATAGCAGCATTAGCAGCAACAGGATGCTTCCGTCTGACGTGGAGACCAAGGCCGGACCTGGTAGTGCAAGCTCGCTCACAATGGGCACACTGGTGGTTCAAAGAGGCAGTGGAAGAGGAAGAGGGTAGGGATGATGAGGAAGAGGAGGAAGGTGAGGATGGCCGACGCCCCTGCCTGGGGCGCCTCTGAGCGCCTCCCCTAGAACCCCGCGTGCCAATGGGCAGGCGGGGGTTATGAGGCTCGTCGTTTTCTTCGTTCATAACGGGGGGGGGGGGGGGGGCGCTTGGAATGAAGGGTCAGGGAACCCGTTAACAGGGGTCCCCTCCCTAGTCGCCAGAGGGTCATTCAGCCACCCCTGGAATTTCAAGAGGGGTTCACCAGGGAAACCTAATGGGACCACCTCTGTCCATCCCAGGGGGCCCGGGTTGCGCGACGGGGACGCATGACCTTGACTTGGGTAAGGATAAGAAGGGCTCCAAGGAGATAAAAACACCCTCTATTACCCTACCCCAGCAACCCAAAATACCCAGGAAATTCACGTTTGCGCATGCGCAGTGGCTACTATCAGTCCGGAGGTGATGATTTTCATAGGGAACCATCTAAATAGTAGTCTGTAACATCCCTGAAAATTTCATTGAAATCGGATAGAAAATGTAGAAGTTAGGGCCGTTACAAGGAATTCTCGTTTACGCATGCGCAGTCGCTTCTATCAGTCCGGGGATGATGATTTTCATAGGGGACCGTCTACACACCAACCCGCACAATCCCTGAAAATTTCATAGAAATCGGACAATAACTTCGTATAGTTATGCGCGTTACAAGGAATTCATGACAGACACACAGACAGACAGACACGGAACCAAAATTGTTCAGAATGGTCTAAAACGCAAAACGCGAGTGGAAATTTTGAAAACATTCAAACTTTCATGTTGAAAAATCAAAACGGCTGAACGGTTTTCATCATTTGATGAAGCGGTAAAACAGCTCACCTAAGATCTTTTGAGGGAAATGAGCTAACGTGTGACGAATAGCACGCGTTGGCTAGGTTATTCGTCATTAGATGACGTGTTAGTTTTCATCATTTTAATGTTGAGGAACAACTACTCATCTAGTACACAAGGTTGAGCTGTTCTTCCTCCAAACTATTCGACCAGTAATTGAACCCCGAAGCTGAGCCATTTTCGGCTTCGATTCCAACTTGTTCTTCCTTCACTCGGAAGAATACTAACAATAGAGAAAACCAGATTTTTAGGCAATACTGTACGAGAAAATTGTACATTTCGATGGCATTTCCAGAAAATATACCAGTTAGGCCCTAGGCAGTCCCTTGCGTCGTTGGTTATAGATACAGTAATAGGAGGTTCCTTCAAATTACATGTCTCTGTCAGAACTAGGTATAAACAGTAACCGATTTTGATGAAATTTATATGTAATAGGTGCTTGTCTTTATACCTAGGTTGTCCTATATAAATTGGATCCCCTTTGAATCGATCGTCCAAGTTTCAGGCGTCTGCGTGAGCGGAAATATAACAAACTTGATTCTCCTACAAGGACAATTTATCTCGATGTAAACGCCCAAATTAGCTTCAACGTAATCAGGAGTTGGTCGAAATTGGTGGTGAATTCCATTGCGATCCAAATAGTAGGCAAACTGTAAGGAGAACGCTGAAGTCACGAAAAATCAACGTGAATAGGAAAGATTTCACAATCGTGTTGTTGTTTTTAAATGTAGGAAACCAGCAACTTGATTGAAAGTCTCATGTTTCATGTCAAGAATTTAGCTCTGATCCAAGAGAACAACAAGAGTTCCTGGAATTTTGATTGTGTCCATTAACTTCCAAGTTCATGTAACATCTTAGGCTGAGAAATCCTTACCTCTAACGTCCTCAGTATTTAGAGACAACAAGAGTTGTAACTTGAGAGAACATCAATCATACGGAAAGCGGTGAAAACGGGGAGCTAAATCACGTGAGCTTCTCTCACTAATGGTTCAGTTTGTCTGAATGTGACGCATCACCCTCGCAAATCACTCTGAAAAATGGCTTCTCCTGAGAGAAATGTCGTCAATAAATTTGTAGGAATTTCTAGCATTTTTTCTATTGTTTCCTAAATCCTCGTAGCTTTTTTCCTTTCCTGTGAATGAAATTATCAACTTACTAGGTAGATACTTATTTGATTTAGTCAGCTGATGATTTCACAGTTATCTTACTTATGACAAAGTCCTTTGAAGACATAATTATAAACATTATTAAGCAATAACATTACTGCTCAATATTGTGACACCCATTCAGTGACAAAATTGTCAACTCAATAATCTCAACTAGTCAATTACAATAATCAATTCGAGTTGACCATATTTTTGAATCCTGTCACCAAAGTAGGACGTTTCAGTGCTATTAACAGCATATTCCTACTGTTTTGTCCAGTTAAACATTGACTTAACTAAGTTCAAGTGTACTGTAAGAAGAGTGATTACAGAGATGGGTTTCACACATCACCTACCGAAAAAGGAAGCTATGTTCTACTAATCTACTTTGTGCATTCCTAAAATAATGAAGGTACGTTGAAATGCATTTTTATAAATTAATATAACAATGAAGTTGAAACAACCAAACCCTGTAAGTTCAAAGCATGATAATCTAACCTGATCGAATGAAATCATTATTATGTAGATTCACAAATTCTCACATTCTGGAGTAAGTGAGTTTTTTTTTCTCCAAAAAACCTTCAAGTTTTCTTTGAGCTGAAAGAATATACACAGTTGATTCAATATATCGTGTGACTGTATCCTTCAAGATAATTATATACAATCTCGTGAGTCCCTACAGATATCTACAATATTATGTACTGCATTAAGAGAGACATTCGGAAAACATTAATTTAAATCATGGGAACTGCGAGACTCACCACTCAGAATCGGGACAGTCCATCGCCAAACCAGGGAGTCTGGCCACTTACCTCATATTTGCTGAAGTTGTATAAATGGGAAACTTGAATAAATCGTACCACCACACACTAACACATTTTTATGTGTTTAATTATCTATTATTATTATCTTAAGTTGTATTATCATTAAGTGGAATTTAATAAATTAATATCAACGAAAAAATACGAGTACATGGACGTTGGAACGAGTAGCTCTGGTTTTCCTTCAGATGGGGAAGTTTATCTGATCTGTTTATTTTTCTGGTGACGTCAAAGGATCAATTTTTGGATGTTTGGCCGACGAAAAAAATGCATGAACGGATTCACGCAAGCAGTACCTACTGGTTGGTATTAATTGTAGGGTATAATGTACACAGATTCTCCATTATAAATGAGCCTTATAGCCAGCACTTCGAACAAGAATGTGACGCCATCTCAAAGGTGTTAGATTAGCTTTGCTATTTGAACCAATTTTGAACAAAAACCAGTGTTATCAACATCGATTAAATTTTTTCTTTGGTATATTTGTGTTATATGTGGCAGCGCGGTTGACTCGAGTGTCCCTTACACCTACTTACTACTCTCTGGGAACCGGAAGTTTTTCACGTAAAACATAAGTAACCTTATGACAGTCCTCATTGACATTTGGCTCTCTCCGGTATTGATTTTCATCGCTCTCCATAACGGATGGATACCTACTAGTCTATTGAATGAAACCTGCTCTCAATAACGGAAACCAACCAATTCGTTGCGCAGACACATCCCGTTTGGAAGAACCTTTGTTTTCTTCTTTGTGAGCAGCTATCGAAACTCCAAAGTCCGTCGGATTTCCCCCATTGTCTCCCTCCTAGTGTACATCGATACGGTGATCATTTATGCTTGCGCGTAAGTGCGTTCTTTGGAAAGCAGTACTGTAGGTACCTACCGTACATGCAGGTTTCCTTCTGATGTGTTGAGACCAAAACGTGAGCGAACGCCAATCGATTATACCGTGGGGAGTCGGTTCTGAAGAAATATCTTTCCTCCACAACATACCCCCGCGGTGCCTTATTGTTGGCCGAGAGAAGATTTCAATCGCTGTCGAAAGGGCAGGTTGTCATTTGATCCAGAGAAACATTACATGATCGCGTGACAACGTCACTGTAAATGGTTACGTGGTATTTACGTCAACCTTCGAACATGAACAGAAAGTGGTTTGACAATCGTGACCTCCCCACAAACTAATGCAATTACCGTTCCGATTCCGATAGCACACTTTTTTTTATTTTGAATTAGGTTTTATGCCCCGTGATTTTCAACAACAGCGATATTGAAGTTGCTAAGAAAAAACCTTCCCTGGAATTCCTCAGAGTTTTTGTGAAATCTGTTGTCGTCAAATCATCATGGTCAACGTATCAAGGTGCGACGAATGAGAACAAATATTTTGTAATCTTCCGTTTATTATTATCAATAACACAAATTTTAATAGTTTTTTTTTCATTAATCGTTAATCACTAATCATTAATTATTATTTTAAATCAGTCAATAACTAAAATTTTAATCGGTTTTTTCATTGATCATTAATCATTAATTAATCGGATAAGCTCTAGGAAGGTGGAGGGAGGCCGTTTGATAAGGTGATATATTTCCTCTCGGTGAGCTCGGTATACTCCGACCCTTGACTTGGAAGTGAGGAAAAAGGGTATGAGGTCCCGACCATGATCAAGGGTGGAGGGATGTCTTCGAAATACTGCTCAGGGGACGTGATAGTGCGGTATCTCCGCTCTGAAAGGTACTTTGCCTCGCGCTGTATCCTCTTATATCTTGTGGGGTCTTTTTCTCTCTGTCCTTTTTGAGCGACTTTCCATTTTCATAACACTGCCTTTTTTTCACACTTTGAGGTTTGATATTTTTTACTGGAGGTTTGTGAATTTTTATGTCAATGTTTATGTCATAAATGTGATAAGAGTATTTTGATTCAGCCAGGGACATTCAGTACCGCAAATGACAATACTGGCTAGAAAATCTACGAGCCAGATGCCATTTTCTTTGATTGTAGCAGTCAGTAGTCAAGGAGGACTTCTCCTTGGCAGCACTCTGTGCTGTACGTACCTAATTCTACTTATGGACTAATAGTGTGAGTTGTTGTTGAATATGATGTTTTCAGAAATGGTGACGAGACATGAGATTTTTTTGTTGTACACCGTTCCTATTATGATTTATTCATTTAAAATAAAGTAAGATCACTAGTTTTTCATCAGCTAATTTCGTTTAAGGCTCTAATTTTTTATATTCTTATTATTACTGGGAAACAATGTCTAGTTAACCATTAAGAATAAAAATTATATTGATAGCCTGGAACAAAATTATCTATTAAATAGATAAAATAGATATTAAAAATAGATATAAATTTATAAAATAGATATTAAGAATATATATAAATTTTATATAATTTTTCATGACTGAGGGGAAAACACATTTTTAATGTACAAAATTATAATACAATCTGTATTTTTATTATGTTTCAATAAAGATTTCGTGAGAAATATTGCATGCAAGAGCGGGAAAAACATGAATGATAATCCTCTTACCTACAATGTCGTTTCCTGAGACATTACGGCACCCTCATCTAAGTTACTCTTGTTACTTAAGGAGAAACTTTTAAGATTACAGATTACTTTGGGGCTTCTGCGGCACTTTAACCTTTTTGTTCGAGGTGACCGCGTTATCTTCAACCCTCTTGTAGACCTTCCCTTAGTAAGGCACTGAAGGGGAGTTCAGATTTCTCGACTTGGGAGGCGGGAAAAGAGCCGAGGAAAAGTGGCGTCGAATGGGAAAAGCAGAGAAGGGGTATAAAATAGCCCGAGATAAGCTCTAGGAAGGTGGAGGGAGGCCGAAGTAAGAGAGGCAAAGAGTTTGAGAGATTTCCCAGGGAATATGAGGCCCGAAGCTAAGGGTAGGGGGACAAGGCATCCCGGTTTGATAAGGTGATATACTTCCTCTCGGTGAGCTCGGTATACTCCGACCCTTGACTTGGAAGTGAGGAAAAAGGGTATGAGGTCCCGACCATGATCAAGGGTGGAGGGATGTCTTCGAAATACTGCTCAGGGGACGTGATAGTGCGGTATCTCCGCCCTGAAAGGTACTTTGCCTCGCGCTGTATCCTCTTATATCTTGTGGGGTCTTTTTCTCTCTGTCCTTTTTGAGCGACTTTCCATTTTCATAACACTGCCTTTTTTTCACACTTTGAGGCGGGGAGGAGGATGACATCACCATAAGACGGCAAGATTCGGCGAAAAACTGTCACACTCATCACAGGAGACCGGTATCACCTCCTAAAAATATGAGTAAAATGTATAAGCGCATTTTCAATAGAAGAAAGAAGAAAATAATGTAATGGACTTAAAATGTTTAACGCAATTTTTTGACATCTTAAATAAATTGTCTGAGATTGATTTTGGAACGTTTTAAAACGATTCCCAAAAATTGTAATATGTACTATAATATAAACAAAATGTTATACATAAATAGAAGTGTCACTCCGGACAATAACTTGAGTAATTGTTTCGCAACGTTAAAATTTTTGCCAAAATGCTCATAATAACAAACGAAAAGACCCAATAGGAAAATAGGACCCTCCAAGGGCTCTGAATTTCAAACGATAGGTAAAAACGGCCTGAAAACGTGTTTTTAGGGTTTTTGTAGATACAACTATCTCAATCATAGTGACATAACTACGGTAATATTTATACAATTTCTAAAATTAAAAATTGTTTATTATTAAATTGGTTTTGGTTATTATTTGTAAAATGTCAGAAATTGAAAATTATAAATATGTAATGTATTAACAATTTATACAAATAATGAAAATCTACGTATATTCGTTGTACCCTAAAATTCAATAGCCGAGTGGGTACTCAATGAGTTCGTGGAGACGAGTAAGACATGAATATGTGCTCTTAATATATTCATGCAGTTTGCACAAACTACGTTGGTCTAATATGCAGAAAATTTGAAAAAATGACAATTTATGTGAGAGTACACTCACATAATTGAATTTGAGGTGAAGAGAACGAAGGGAGTATTTATGTGAGGTTTGTTTGAAGTATTTAATTAAGGGTTTTTTTTATAACTTTAACGATTTGTCGGAAGTGTATAACCTACAAGGCTGAATACTCTCTTACATATTTAATATTTCAGTTATCATATCCACAGCTTCAAAGATTTCTTCGAAAATTCGTTCATCAACTCATGCTGCATGAATAGCATTTTTTTAAAATCACCCCTCATCCCCTCTTTGAAATTCGTATATCGGACTTGTAAAAAAAAGAATGTATAGTACTTGAGAATTTTCCATGTCGAGTAATTTGGAAACTATC
Organism: Apolygus lucorum; assembly: GCA_009739505.2. Lineage (NCBI taxonomy): Eukaryota > Metazoa > Arthropoda > Insecta > Hemiptera > Miridae > Apolygus > Apolygus lucorum. The sequence continues at coordinate 28,764,851 of CM019177.2, forward strand.
ACCCCGTAATATGGTGAGCTTAGTTTATGCCAAAGGTATTGTGTAGGATCTGAAGCATTGAAGTTCTCTACTGCTGAAGTGATGGTCTGCTGTGATAGTTGACCATTATATGCCGTGTGCTGAAGTTTCCAAATGATCAGAATTGCTTCAATATAAACATGTTTTTTCGGATGCGAATGGAGTGGTTGTATGGTTCCGACTTTTGAATTTTCGACCTCGGATTCAAATGTAGCGCACTTGAAAAATTTCCTCTGCCGGTTTTCAGTTCGAAATTCCATTTAGTTTAGCCTTATTTCCAAAAGGAAGCTGACCACTATTCCGAGGTCACCGAGCAAAACGAATCTCTCGACATAGCGCGTTGAGATCTCGGCAATTGGTGACAAATTCAAGCCAGAAATATATTGAAATTAGGATCCAAAATAATAGTGATGATTAAAAAAAACAATAAAAAATATTTTTCAGCTTCTGCATATTTTAATTTCTCTTTTAATGGGCTTATTTTGGTTTCTCTCTCACGTCTTGATGCATTGCCCACCACTACTTCTGTCGTAGCCCCCATTCCGTAGTGTTCTAGCCGTTGGGAAATTCTCCTTCTTGAATTTGAAATCCCTTTTATGATAGACTGTAATTTTTTAGGAAGCGATCCTGGATTTTACAGAATTTTTTACAGAATACACGGAAAAATATCACGAGAATATCCTATTGTTGAGGTTTAATCGATGAATCCACGTTGAGCAATTTAATTGAATTTTCATGTTTTTTAATCAAAATTTTGAATATTAGGTATAAGATATTGTATATTCTAGTTATCGGATGTTGACTGTTTCAGACAAGTGGCTTTTGTTATTGGCAGTGCAGATCAAATTATATGTGATGCATATTTGTTTACATCATAAGGAGTAAAGTAAAAGTAAAGTAAACAACCATTGCAGGTTGGATTTTCGTCCGACTGTCATTCCTGGCGTCGCGGACTACTTTATTAAGAATGTAATTACATTAATATGAGTGTCACGCCAAGATTCACTAGCGATACGTTTAACCTAAAATTTCGTCAAAACAAGCACAAATATTGGGAATTTTTAGATTCTGCGAGTTTTTAAGGCGCCGAGTTGGCAGTCGGAATTGCTAAGGGAATTTAATATAGCCATTCAACCTTGGCTCACGATCGCTTCGCCAAGAAACGCATGTGTTCACACATTTCATCGGGAATAACGACGATCCGTTTGTGTTTTCCCCAGGTTTAAACGGGCGGTGATAAAATCTTTACGATAAATCGAAAAATTTCACCTCCTCCCGTCCACGCCGAGCTGAGAGATGAGGAGAGTTTCAGAGATGGTCGTGGAAATGTGAAGCCGTCGACGTAATAAGGGAAATTGATGCGGGCAGGTGCCTTGTTAAGGTTCGCGGCCATAAATAATACCCGGCGGTATTTACAAGGACAAGGGTAGGGAACTAATAGTAGAAAACTCGACTGAGTTATTGCTTGTTTTAGTGACCTTTTAGGAGTCGGGTCATGAGCCTCGTTAAAAAAGATTAATCGGGGAGAGCTTCGCCGTTGCGCTGGGCTTCGCTGAAAACGGACGGGAATGCGCTGAGCGATTGACTCTGTAACTTCTGTCAGATTTCCTTCATGTGGCGACTTGAATGATTACTGATGTGATTCTAACATCTAGGCATCATTTCCCACTACTGGAAGGATGATGCTATGCACATAGTGTAATACCGAATTTATCACTACGATATTGGTTGACGAAACTCGTAATAACCGACAACATGTTACGTTCGTATACCTTGTCCCAAATTCAGACCTTGCGAACTTGATTTCGTGGCAGCGTGCCTGCAGGTAAACTCTCTGATATTGGACATGCTGCTACATTGATGAGTCAGCAAGAATTGCAACCTTCCAGTTCAATAATGAGGTAGGAAACATTTAAATAAACGAAGAAACTGTGTTAATAGATTAACACACCCTTAAGATTGCCTCTCAAATAATTCCAGAACTTTGATTGAATTCCGGAGGATTTTTGAAATGAATTAGCAGTTAGCTTGGGGTCTGTTGAAAAACTTTTTCACCCCGAGAAAGTGTTTCACGTAAGACAAATTTGGTAACTGCAAGAATGATTAGTCTGGGAAATCCGGGTTCGATTTCAGACAGTGACAATAAAATTATTTTGTAATCTGTTAAATTAAGTGTTTATATAATATATAAACTCATTATGTGAGAAATATGTGTGATCTATTGTTTTTCCTTTCAAGGGAAAAATTAGTTTATTTCTTCTTGCTTGATTCCAAAGGGTCATTACTATTATTATTATTATATTTACTTCCAACCACTGAACCTCTACTTATCCTAACACCCACAAAAAAATTGTTTCAAAATGTTTAAAAACCAGACGGGGAGTGTAGCAGTTACACGAACTGCTCCACGAACTATGCCTGTGGAGGCTACTCAGCGCTCCTAAACTGGGAACGAGCTCAGTCGGTCACTTTCCTGCCTTGCTCCTGGTTAGTGATCTCTTCAAATTAGTTTATATTTTGCCGTTTTCCCAAAAAAGAATGCCCAAAATGCATTTTCATTTATTTTCGGACCTGTACACGATTAACGAGTCAATCAATATGAACTAGTTTCCGATTTGTTATTGAACCATGCCAAATTCATATCGATATAAATTTTAGTCAATTCTTCTTCTTCTTCTTCTGGCGCTACAGCCCAGTGTGAGCCTTGGCCTCCCGAACAATCCCTCTCCATCGTACTCGATCCTCCGCCGCCCTTCTCCAGTTCCGTACCTGCATGGTCCGCAAGTCGTCTTCGACATCGCATAGCCAGCGTCCTCTAGGTCTTCCCCGTCTCCTCCTTCCATCCATCCTTTGGTTCATCACCTTCTTAGGAATCCGGTTTTCAGGCATCCGTTGCACATGACCAATCCACCTTAGTCTTTGTGCCTTTACGAACCTCACCAAATTTTCCCCCTCTATCAGTTGATCTAGTTCAGCGTTGTTACGAATCTTCCAAACTCCATTTATACATCTGGCTCCGAAGATTCGTCTCATAATTTTCCGTTCGAAAACTAGAAGAGCATTTTCGTCCTTGGTGGTTAGCGTCCAAGCTTCGCAACCATAGGTTACTATAGGACGTATCAGGGAGCGATAGAGTTTAAGCTTGGTTCTCCTGGACAAGAGACGGGACCTGAACAGTTTTATAGAAGCAAAGTAAGCCTTCCCTCCTGCGACCATCCGCTTTTGAATGTCCTCGCTTATTCTGTTTTCGTTGGTCAAGAGCGTACCCAAGTACTTGAATTCCTTAACACATTCAAAAGTGGTTCCATTCAGGGTAATATCGGTTTCTCTCTGATTTCTAGTGGATATTTGCATATACTTGGTCTTATTAGTGCTTACTGCCATGCCAAGCCTTTCAGTCTCTATTTCCAGCCCAGATAGCAGTTCTTCCAAGGCGCCGATGCTCCTGGTTATAATGGCTACGTCATCTGCATACCCACAAAGTTGCGCTGACTTACCAAAGATCGTGCCACCAGGATCCACATTGGATAGAGCGCAGTGGAGAGCCAGATTAAACAGGATGGCCGAAAGTCCATCGCCCTGTCTAACTCCCTTCGTTACTTCAAAGGAATCACTCGCTCTACCACCTACCAAGACCCTTGCTCTGGACTCGAGTAACGTCATGGAAACCAAATTTGTTATTTTCCGGGGCACGCCCAGCTTCAGCAATGCTTGAATTAGCGCCTTTCTTGACAGACTGTCAAAAGCCTGGACGGAATCTATAAAAAGCACGTGGAGATCTATCCCATACTCATAAAACTTCTCAAAGATCTGTCTCACAGGGAAAATCTGGTCCATTGTCCCTCTGTTGGGTCTAAAACCAGCCTGGTATTCTCCCAGAATGCCTTCAGAGTAAGCACTCAACCTTTTCAATATTACCCCTGATAGCAATTTGTATGCAACACCGAGAAGAGTTATACCACGGTAGTTGCTGCACAGCAATTTGTCTCCTTTTTTGAAGATAGGGACGATCAAACCAGTCCTTCGTTCATCAGGCATCCTCTCCCGTTCCCAAATTAGACAGATAAGCTTGTGGAGCTTCACTTCAAGTACAGCGCCACCATTTTTCAGCAGTTCAGCTGTTATTAGGTCTTCACCGGGAGCCTTGTTATTTTTCATAGCTTTCAAAACTTCTCGAACTTCCTGTAAAGCTGGTTCCTCTATCAAAGGGTCCACAGTACTCAGTTCAGGTTCATCAGTGCGCTCCTCGTGGGAACCGTCGCCAGACAGTACAGAGTGGAAGTGGTCTGCCCATCTCTCCAAAACCTTGGACTCATCTTCAATGAGCTGACCATTGCGGTCCCTGCAGGCAGCCAACCTTGGCTGGTATCCTTTTCTCATAGCATTGACAGCAAAGTAAAACTGCCTTTGCTCATTGTCATCATTCAGGGCCTCGATGTTGGCGACCTTTGCGTTCTCCCATTGCCTTTTCTTTCTGCGGTTGGTATGCTGGGCTAACCTTCTACTAGCTCGATAAGCTTCATGGTTTCGCCTAGTTGGTCTTTGGACTCTGTTCCTCCTGTTTGTATTCTTAATTTCCATGAGGGCTTCACACTCATCGTCATACCATTCCTTTTCAGGTACCCTGTTCTTCTCTCCAAGAGACTCCTGCGCAGCCGAAAGTACAGTGCCTTTTATAGCGCCCCATAGCTCCTCAATGTCATCCGAAACTGGACCAGAATTGAGTTTGGCATTGATGTTTTCTTGGTAGCTTTCCCGGAGTTCATCAACCTTTAGCTTTTCCAAATTCCATCTTGTGCGGTTGATCTTTTTCCCTTTCTGAGCATTCGAGAGCCTGTGACGCACCACAGCCTTGACAAGGAAGTGGTCCGAATCACAGTTAGGACCTCTGCATGCTCGCACATCAATGATATTTGAGGCGAATCTTTTCGCTACAATGACATGGTCAATTTGGTTTACAATGTCCGATCCTGGGCACATCCAAGTACCCAAATGGATCTTCTTATGTTCGAAGCAGGTGCTTTTAATAACCAAATTGTACTTGGCGGCAAACTGCCCTAGTCGCTGCCCGTTATCGTTTGATACATCATGTAGGGTGAACTCTCCAGCAATCTGCCTCATTGACTCCTCCTTACCCACTTTTGCATTAAAATCGCCAAGGAGAATCAACATGTCATTCCTTTGGACTCGCTCACACACTGCTTCCAGTTGATCATAAAACACTTCTTTCCCGTCTTCATCAGATGCTTCAGTTGGGGCATAGGCTGAAATCAAGGTAATGTTGCGGAACCTTCCAGAAATACGCAACTTACAGAGTCTCTCGTTGATAGGTTCGAAACTGAGTATGCTCTTCCTTGCATTCGCATTCACCATGAAACCAGTACCATGCAGTCCTGTTCTTCGTTCAGGTCCACTGTAAAACAGTGAGAAAGACTTCTTATCCACTCTTCCCTGTCCAGGCCATCTAACTTCTTGGAGCGCCACTATGTCCACTCCTGCTTTATCTAATTCAAGGGATATTTCCCTCATTTTCCCAGGCTGGAGCATGGTTTGCACGTTCCAGGTGGCTATTTTGATGTCGTATTTCCGAATCTTATTCCGTTTCCAATTTCCGTGTCGTTCACCAAAAAATCTGTCCGGCTTTTCTCTTTGTTCGGGTCTCGTAACAATAAGTTTTCTACGGGGAGGGGTTGTTAGCCCCTCGCCCAACCCCCAACCTGGAGTACCAGAGGACTTTTATATCGAGGTTCCCATCCCCCTAGGGCATCCGCCTTCACCACGGCTCACAGACCATGCCCTGGCCTGGGTGCTGAATGCTTTTGAATGGCGGCATTTTCTCGCCACGTTGCAGCTTCGTCATAGTGCTCTAGTGGTTTTTACTGAGCCCTGCCTCCGCGCCAAAGAGTCAGGCCTCCCACGCATTGATGAATGCTGCCGCCTCGGTCCGGGACTGCTTATTCAGGATTCCCCTATTCGCAGCTGTCCACTATATCTAGTGGAGCATTCACTATCCGCCACCTGTGACCCGCCCAGTAGCTGAGGCTAGCCCTGAGATTTTAGTCAATTAATAACTTTAAATTATACTTGAATGGTGTTGAAATACAAACTGGTTATTCTATCTAAATATTTCCAACTCTATTTCGACTTTTGGTTTATTATTTTCAAGAATAACGACTGTAAACGATGGAAAATAGGTGTGAGACAATTTGGACCAAGTTCATTCATGTAGTGGTTCACAAATGGGTACGTAACCAATAGTATGGGTGGCCTAGAGATCTGGGCTCGACGGCCACCACCAATCAGGCCGAAACCAATGTCAAAGAAACGTGTACCCAACATATTTCCAAGATAGGTATAGTTCAAAGGACAGAAGTGAAGGCAATTTCTGCTTTTTAGGACGTCCCACAGTAAGACTTGGGCGTCCTTATGCAATCGATCTGGGATGAAGGAGGACAACACTCAACAGAAAAAAAAAAATAACCAGGCAGTAATCCGTTTTAGACCATTCTGAATCCAAATCCACGAAAAAAACCATAGGTGTATGTCTGTGTGTGTGTGTGTGTATGTGTGTGTATGTGTGTGTGTAGGTGTGTGTGTATGTGTGTGTGTGTGTAACAAAATCTTGTGTACTCTGCCCAGGCCTTAGTTCTCAACCGATTTTCCTGGTTCTTTTTTTGTTCGTCGCGGAAAACTATCTAGTTGTGCACTACGTCGCCGGAATTTCGAATTTTGCCTTTTAAGGGGGGGAAAAGGGGGGTTAATGCTCAAAAAACGTGCGTTTTTGGGCATAATCTTGTGTACTCTGCACAGCCCTTAGTTCTCAACCGATTTTTGTGGTTCTTTTTTTCATCGACGCGGAAAACTATCTAATTGTGCACTACGGCGCCGGAATTTTGAATTTTGCTTTTTAAGGGGGGGAAAGGGGGGGTTAATCCTTAAAAAACGTGCGTTTGCGGGCGTAATCTTGTAAACTCTGCCCTGGCCTCAATTTCCAACCGATTTGCGTGTTTCTTTTTTTGTTTAACTCAAATAACTTCCGAGTTGTACATAATTTCACCCGAGTACCAAAATTCGCAAGGGGAGGGGGTGAGAGGGGGGATGATATTCACAAAATATCCGATTTTTCAATATTTCGGTTCCTTTACTGCTTACTAATTGTACCCAAGCTTTGAAATTGAGGAAAAATTCTCATTATACCTCCGGATTTTCATGAATTATTGTCTGTACCACCATGGAACTATTAGTGGTGCCACCATGGTGCCAGGACACCATAAACCGCATATTTCGTGTTTTTTTTTGTGTGTTTCACCTTGAATACGGATGTGAACTTCGACGGACTGCCTACTAAAACTAACAGATGAAAGTTCAATCTTACGACGTATTTCCGCTTTGGTGCCAGACCGGCACCATTGGTGTTGGGGGGGGGGGGTGAACTCGAATTCGCATGTTGGGTGTCGTAGATCATGAATTTTAAAATGCTCTTCAGATTCGAGGCTCCCATGCCGCTAGAAATGTTAAGGTGGATAATGGTGGGGGGGGGGGTCACTATTTCTTGCCTAAAGTAATAAATAAATTACATCGAGTGAAACAGTTTTATCACTTAACAACTGGTTAAACTGATCCAATGCTTATCCAATGGGACGTCCCCTGGAATGCATGCATTACTAAACAATATGTTTCTATATCAACGAAGCTGACTTCGAGTTCCACGAATTCTCTATGGACCCCTGCTCTTGGTAGCAGAAAAAGTAGAACTAACGATCTTCTACCACCGAGGAACAAAGATCTTCGGCAACTTGTGTAGGTCTCCTCTCTGGTACTCAGGTACACCAAAATGGGAAAGATGATGGGCAGTCATGGTGCCTCTGCTGCAAGAAGACTGAAGAACACATCCCGTGGGTATCTTACTGTTGCAAAGGGTGTATTATCCGATAATGCCAGAGAAAAATACATGGAAACATCCCTTACTTTGCGAAAGTTAGGTCCTAAACTGAAAACTTAGGGATTTGGTCACGATAGTTCCATCATTGTCACAATGACAGGGGGTTTCCGTCATTGAAAAAAAAGTCAAAATTTGTGATTATAATGTTGAGTTTGTGTGAAGAAAGTAGTTTGAAGGCCCGCAATAAATGTTGAGCTCCCATCAATAAATACCACATCTACATTCCTTTTCTGCTCGATAACCTGAATTGATGTTGAAGACGTTTCATTCGACAGCTGAAGAGACCACTAAGAAATTGCGACCGAGCTAGGCGGCACTCCTCAACTGCGGGTGATTAATGTGGTCGTCCTGACACCTCTAGGGCGTGCCCCACTCCCGTCGTCAGCCACCCTCCGTCAGCCATGACAGCTGTCATCGTCAGTCATCCCGCCGGTAAGCGCAGAACGGTCTGGTGCCCCGAGGCTGACAGAGCTATCTCTTCTGCCATCAGGAGGAAATTCAACGCTGAATTTTTATTTTTCCGAGCAAAGGAGAATGAGAGTATTTCCGGATTTAAAAATACGAGTACATTGTTGGGCGACAACACTTATTCTCCTCCAATGCTGCTCCCTTGGTCGGAGAGATGAAATGGAGAAAAGTATGACGAAGAGGGAAGTGCAAACATTATCCAGTTGGAAACAAAAGGAACTGGCTGAGATTTAAACGTACCTTACGGAAGATTATTAAAACATGGATCTCAAAAGGAAGTTAATAGGGTCAATCATCCTTAAAGGATGATTGACCCTATTAAATTCTTTAGGAAATCCATCAAATCGTGGTCGGGATCCATCCAAAAGAGTGAAGTTGGGCATTCTAGCTAACACTCTTTGGTTTCATCTCCTAAATCAAGCCGTCAGTTGTTGAATCATCCTATCTCCAAATTTTATTTTCTACTTAGAAGATAAGAGTCCAAATTGGCAAAATGAAGGTGATAATTTGCATTTTCCGAAGCTTAGTGTTGGAGTTTGGATGTTCAAACTAAGCTTAGAATATTTACACAGCCAGATGCTTATCTCCAGTAACACAAAAATAACAGTTGGGATATTTCAACAGCATCTGCACCTTTTATACTCTCCACCTTACATAATATCCAGACATGTACAACCCACCCTACGGGTGGTACATCCTTCATGCAAGACCATTTGTGCTTGGTTCTGCCGTTGGGTTCGGTTCAGCAGTAGATTTAGTAGTGGGTTGACCACTGTCATCAAGCCCTCTTCCGGACATTGAATTTTGGTTGATGCCGGCTTCCATTGAAGAGATTATAACCGATCAAAAGATAATTATGCCAACCTAATATATATACGACCGTAAAAAATCCAAGGGTAGAAAAATAAGGGCTGCAATTTTGAGAACACCCTAGCTAAAAACTCCGTATATGAAAGTATTGTTTTTTATCAATTCAAAATAGAATTGAATTTTTAGGATTGAATGAAACCACCCAGAGCTTTGTAAGACCAACCGTTCATTCCCTATGAGAACTTAAGGGTTGGACTTACGATACATCGGAATCACGAGTGTGAATCGCAAAAGAGGGAAATCTCCGTTAAAATTTTATTGACCACTTTCGAATACAATTTTGCGTCAACCACTTATGCTTTGTCAACAACCCAGTAGCAAATTCCGTATTGAAGGAAACCACAAATGAAGGCAACTCTGGGACAAAGATATTTTTCTGGTATAAACTTTCTGACAAATAAATCTTGATTGTTACCCATGGGCGATAATATACGGTTGGTGAGTACTATTGAAAAGCCGTGTTCTTCGCGGACGGGTGATCTTTACAGAACAATAATAAACCTTGCGTAACAATTTTGCAGTGTTTTGGTGTATGATGCTGCAGTTTGCTGGTCTGTTAAAGAGGCAAATGTTTTCTACTATCATTTTCGATTTTAGAATTCTGACATAAGGTGTTAGTAATGTTTGAACTATGAGCTTTTCGTTACTTATCGCATAAGCCTGTCAGGGGATCATCAAATTTTTTGGTGTCTGTTACTGAGTGGCTGAACTTCTCATCATAATTGAGTAATTAAAGGTGCAAGATTCAGCAAAGAAGCAATCAAACGATGATCCAAAAGCAACCTAACGTTAGGAGAAATATTGCTGCGTCCAAAATAATGTTGCACAACTTGTAGAAAGCACATTATAAGGCTCACACAATTGAGTTAACCTGATAGTGATGTCTTAAACATGTCTGGGACTAGTGCGTTAAGTATCATATCGTTTTAAATCACCTTGGTTTTTGGTAGGTACTTTGAGTAGTAAAATTTCCCATTATGTTTAATTCATATAGTGAAATCAGAATCGACTTCGTGACTCAGTGATTAATCCACGCGTTGAATGAGAATCTTTTGCGAGTCGATAAAATGTAGGACCCCCAGAGGGATAAGAAGACAAGAAACGACTTTTCGTGACATTTTACTACCTATTTATGCCAAGTATGGGACGATATATCTCATAATTTTATTACCAAGAGCCCTGCAAGTTACGGCTTCGATTATTACAATATTTCCATATCTCGAAGAAGAGCTTGGCTGAGGTGCCTCTTAGAAGTTCATTTTTACGATCTACCAGCGAAAAATTCTTACGCTCTGAAAGAAGACCAAAATGAAGAATAATCTTCCATAACGGACCCCCTCTGCACCGTCGTGTAACATGAAATTGTTACGGAAGTTTGAACCAGCGTTTATTAAGATGGGTTTTCCATCGAGTCCGATAATATCCGGTCGTATGTTCTGAGGCAAGCCATACAGATGCTAATCACTTGAGCTGTTTCAGAAGCGATAAACGGCGGGGCTTATGGAACCCGCTTCCCAAGGGTCTCTACTATCTCATCTGCGGGGCCATGATTTACAATACTCCTTGAAATATTATTATGAGTGCGTTCCCTAGATAGTCAGATTAGTTGGCTCCCCTGGTTAGTCGCTGCCCACGCATACTGCCTTTTGAGATTCAACATGCTCTGAATCATAAGTTTACCTATCGCATGCCTAGTCACTGACTGAGTTATGATAGAACTGAGTCTCTTACGAGTACATGCATTCTGGTTATTATTAATTTGAAAAGGAAATCATTACTGGAGTCATTACAGTTTTTGTCGAGGCTCGCTGTCACAATTTATGAGTTTTGTTTTCTCATAGTCGAGAAGAGGGAAGCTTTGTATTCGTGCAGCAGTTAGAATAGGATTTTTTCGGGGTGTTTTTACACCCTAAACAGCCCCAGGTGTGCTCCAGATTTGCTCAGCCATGGTAAGACTAAGGGATGAAGATTAGCCAGAATGGCTTGAGATGCACAACGAAGTTATCGCCCTGATCTATTGATGGTAACACTTCATTATTGATTGCTTGATAGTCAGAGATCACTCTGGCCAGAGATTCCTCCCAGAAATTGATGTAGTGATGAAGTTGATGCACTATTAGAGGCTCCAGCAGCCAGGGCCGTCCCTAGGTTTTTCGGGGCCCTAGGCAAACAGTTTCCGGGGGCCCCCCTATATCTCTATATATCATTGAATGCAGTGGGAAAAAAGTAACATCCAGAACTAGAAACGATAATTTTTAATTAGGTATAGGTATCACAAATAGGAAGGTTCATTACAGTCATGATATAAAATTATTAGTAAATTATTAAAAATAAAATATCGATGAATTATTGCTTTTAGGTAATCAGCTCAAGTGGCTTGACTTCACGTCGAAAGTGGTCTCCATACGAACATTACTAGGTGACCATTTTTTGTATCAACGTACGAGTAAAAACGGTCGTGTATTTGGTAAAACGCATACAACATACGTAATACTGGAATCTTTCTTGAGTCAGCTCATGGTATGGTGATTTTTGTATTTTATAAGAAAGGGACTTTTCGGGCTTTTGCCATGGCAAAATCGTGAATTACGTCACTGAAGTCAAGATTGTTGGCAGTTTCGTTTTCAATAGAAAGCATTGCCAACGAAGACAGTTTTTCTTGACTTAGTGAATTTCTTAAATAGGTTTTGATTAGTTTCAACTTCGAAAAAGACCTTTCCCCACTAGCGACCGTCACTGGAACGGTCAGGAGGATTCTGAGGGCCACCCAAACGTTCGAGTATAGGTCCTCCAATTTGTGCTTGACAATGAATGTCAGTACATTTTTTGGGGTAGGTTTGAGTTGATTATGCTTCCAATTTACGGACTTGCTCAAACTTTCTAATTCAGAGCACATGTCGTTACCGTCGATGTCTTTTTCTGCTTTGTGTGCCAAGTGATTTTCCAGACTGCGGCATTTCTCCAACAGATCACAATGCTCGGGCAAAAACTCCAGGTCAAACAAGAAACCCCAGATGCTCGAGAAATGCTGCAGCTGCTCAAACCTGGTGTCAAGTTCGTTGAGTGCGAGATCGGCCAACGGATTGAAAAACTCGACTTCAAATAGTTTTTTAGGATCTGCTGGCGGGTCATCAGAGTTCTCGTAGTCAAAGTTCTTCTTTATTTTTCGTAGTCTTTTGTGGTGGACGAATTCTGCTTCAGCACCCAGCTGTCCAGCGAGCTCCTTCGCAGAAACGAGGCATTCGGCGAACCCGTTAGCTCGGAAGGTTTTGAAAAATACAGTACATTTTTCCAATAGACTTATGGTCTCCGCAAGATCGAACGTTGGGCTCTGGAGAAATTTACTCACCAGATTAATTTGGAAAAGAATGTTGTACCAAGCCGTGAGCGATACGAGAAACGAAAAATCTCGGATCTGGGAGGCCAAAGTCGTCGCTTCATGGGAAACTTCCGGGTCACTTTTGGACATGAACTCAGCTAGTTCCACCAGGCTGTTGTGAACTTCAACGATGTCATATCTCAAAACTTTCACGGCTTTAATTTTTTTTTTCTTTAATTTTTAATTTAATTTGGGGGCCCCCGAGCGGATGTGTTATTTTCGCGATATCTACTCGTTTTTTTCTGCCCTCTGCTGGGGGCCCCCCTGCACCTCGGGGCCCTAGGCGACCGCCTGTCCCAAGGGACGGCCCTGCCAGCAGCATTTGCCAACATACAGTGAAATCAAATAAAGTTGATTGGGGAAACTATTGCCTGGCGTGGGATATGGCATGACAGGTCAGCCAAGAGCATCTGGGCCCCGTGGGACTTGGAGCTGAACTCAAAACCCATGGAAAGGAGAAGCGTTGGGTGATGGGATACATAGAAGAGGCTCAATCCTCCACCCATCAACTCGGGGTCAAGATGATTTAATCTTGTCACTGTTCCCAATGTCCGTGTTCGGATCTCGGACCCTGAAACCAAGCAGCAAGATGGACATGATTCTAATAACTCCTTGTCCCGGGCATAACTACTCAATCATTTTCCTATCAGTAGGAAACACGGTGCATGTGAACCATTAAGAATCATCTCATTTACACGACTGCACTAACGAGTAGACCAACGATCAATACGATCGTGAAAGTCAAATTTTGTATTGGAGAGTTTATAGATGATTTACTCATTGATAAGCAACACCAACTACTCGTAATTCCACAAATCAATATTATGTCCATATTATTCTATGTGAGTGAGCTTTACTGACCACCCAATTTGGCTCGTTTACTCCACTCAACTCTTGTATAACCATGTGACATGCTTCAAATTATCCTTCCAAACATTTAATCAATGTTGTTTGTTGGATTGTTGGAAACTAACCGATAAAAACCTTGTAACAGCCATGTCTTCTACATAATTTCTTCTACAATGATTATGCATCATCTTCATGAGATAAAGATGGTCCTCTATGAAACTCATCATCCTCTGACTGATAGTATCATTACTAATACCTACCTTTTGGTAGGAAGTACCTTCGAGCGAAGCTCCCACACATTTTTACTATCCTTCATTTTCGCTATTTTAAATTGATGAAAATATAATAACATATTATATATTAACAATTGATTGTAACGTCCTCATCACTTATGTCATGTCACTATTGGATAATATTAAAATATGTTTTCATCTTTTCCACGTTATATTTATGCTCCGGCAACAAACCATCCAATACTATCCATTCTACCCTAATCTATCACTCTATCCAATTGAACCATATTGATTTATGAATATTTTCATTGATTTTTATTTTAATAGTTTTTATTATTTTGATAATTCGTGCTCTTATTTGTTCTTCCCTTTTTTCAGGTAATTCGCAGTCTTATTCGTGCGAAGTACGCCTTGTCATGGAGGTGAGTATGAAGGACCGAATATATCAGCAACTCTTGTCAAGTTGTATGGCCGTAATGAATTACTACTGACACTATCTGCCCAGCAACTAAATGTTCAAAAGTTTCATATCCGTAAGAGCGCTGACCCCCATCATTTCCTCCCTCCATAAACTACCCGTAAATTATGGTTCTTTCTAGTTTTAAAATGGTGATACCAGATAATAACCGACCAAGGCGATAAAAGGAGAAACCTCTTTCCCATAATGACCAGTTAAGAGGAGGCAGCAATTTCTCGATCAAAATAGATCGGGGAGATATACTTACTTCCACCGTTCGACTCACTACTTGAAATGCGTGTAATGTTCATGCTTGAAAAATAAAGGGTTTTCCCATACAAGGGTCATATCTTCGAGGGATCTAACGCCTAATGGATAACAATTAATTTCTAAGTGACTTCCTCACGTTTACAAGACCCATCTGTTCATCAGTATTGTCGTAATTCGCCGATAATTTACGTTCAAGACAAGAGGGAACGGAGGAACAACGGGTTAGTGTAAGTTGGCTCCTTCTTTTTTTGAAACTAACGATTTCCGGCGGGTTGATTAACGTTAATAACCGCTTAAGTGTTTCGATGAGAGGAGCACTCCCGTTTTTCTCTCGATTTTTACAAGTTACTCAAACACGACCGGAATAATAGCTTTTTCGAGTTAGCCTTAATTATGAAAAATTGGCGGTGTGGTGTGAAACGGTCGTGGAATTCATTATTCGTAGGATCCAGGATTTTTGATGAGCTAAGAAAAAAGGAAGCAGCTCTCCAGAATTAATTCAAAGAGTGAACCTCTTGAGTCATATTATTCTGCGTTTGATTTAATTCCGTAGAGGTTGAAGGCAATAAAATAACCCCCCCTTTTGAAAAAAAATTCAAAAACTTTTTTGAAAAAAAGTTTGAACTTCTATTTACAATTTACTAAGGTTGATGAAAAGCTTGGAAGGTTCAGATGGAGATTTTTGACCTCCTCGAAACTGTCGTAGGTGATACTGATGTTGTTCCAAACAGCTGAAAACCGTTATCATATGTGGGTGCAGCTAGGACGATCGCCCGGCTCGAAACCATTCAATAATAGTGTAAGGTGAGGGAAAAGGCGAGAGAAGTGAAGTGGTCAAGACAAGATTTCGAGGTTGAGTCGCTTCTGACGGTATTTCGCGCTGCCCTTTAAAACAACAGATGGTGACAGGAGACGAGTGGAGGAATGACGTAGGTGAACACTTGTTCTGAAAGTACTTTGAGGTAACTTGTGCATGTCAAGGTGCCCTCACACCGTTATTTTATTTGCGGAATATTTACAAGAGAAAGAGGTCACGAGTCGCCAAGCTTGTTTTTACTGTTAGAGAATTGTAAAGTTCTAATAACGTTTAAGTCCTCATTTTAGAATGAAACATACATGTGAATCTCATCATCAAGAGATCTTATAAGTCTCCCATGTAAAATACATTTTCGAACCAAAATTCCCATTTATATAATTGGTAGAAGGTTCATAAAGAACAATCCTCCCTGATCAGCTGGGCGAGCTACATTTGTAACTGGTTGCCTCAAGAAGGTTCGCAGGGCGCCCATTCAGGACTCCTGATTCTGAATAAATTCCCAAAACGAATTAGACAGATATACAAAATTGAAACTACCTTCTCAACAAGCAGACACCTCGTTACATTTTATGTCCATGAGTGTTATAAAGTCCCGTTGCCTTGGGTTGGACCACCTAAGTGATTTTACCTCAACCAGCTGACCAGAGAGGATTATAGTTTGTCATTCGAACTATGCAGTCTCAGAGAGGCACCCTGTGAAATTTCGTGACAGCCCCATGGTCCTCACTTAGGTAAGGCTATTCGTTAACGTTTTTCGATTCTACGCGCCATTTCACTGTAACATTGGAGAAGGTGTAGATCGTCCCATTTCAACTTGTGAGCGTTAAAACATACATTTTGGTTAATTATTTTCAATCATTATGCAGCCCATCCGCCGTACGCGGCACTTTCCTAAGTTCTCATAGACCAATTTTGATGACATTTTGTATGTGGGCTCAAATTGAGCTATAGTTGTGTCCCAAAGCTTTTGGTTGATGTCAGTCATTTCTTAGGGTTCAGGTTAAAATAAGGGCTGGAATTTTGAAAACGCTCTAGCTCAACCAACTTCTATAAAAAGGTATTGTTTTTTCATGAATTTAAAATAGCATTGAATTTTGAGAATCGAATAAGACCACCAAGAGCTTTGCAGGACCAACCCTTCACTCTCTATGAGGACTTAAGAGAACTCTTCAGAAACACCAGAGTGAATCGCAAAAGAAAAATTTCCGTTCAAATTTTAGCTCACCAAAATGCGATCGTTGCTCGTCTCTTTCGAGCTGTACTCAGTTTTGGGTCCTTAGCAACCAGTGTTCAAATTTCTCAATGAAGGCACCCCAACTCCCTACTTCTTATAATTGAGTGTGAAGCATTTATTTCTTCCAAATAAACTTGATTGTGAAATAGGTTAGTAGGTTGAGACAATGGCAATCTATGTAGATAAATTATAAACCGTTGTGTAATAATCTGCAGCGGGTTTTTATTAGGTACCTCAAAAACTGTGTCACCCAATGTGCTTCAGTAAGTAATTTGAGGAAGTCCCATGTCATTTTTAGCACTATGAGTTCCTGAAACTGGATATTTTAATCTAAATATTGAGCATTGTTAATTTTAAAATAAGCGTTGGTTTGAAAACCGATCGGGGCAAACAAGGATCCGGGTTTGACTCTTAACTGTGTAGGCTTGCTACTTGTGGCGGCTTGTGTCGATGACCAAAGAGGTAGCGTCCCGCTTACTCGTGGCGGTTGTGACGATTGTGGCGGTTGTGACGATCGTCACACCAGTCGTAAACGGGATGTTCGTTCGACAGGGTTGAGGTTTCGATCCGCGGTGAAATTGGTAGCGGCCCGAGGTTGTGACGCCACGTGCCGATCCCAAGTGCCCCGATTGATACAAAACCTAACGTGGCGAGCTCAGGTGGGAGGGGGAAGACAAACAAATATCGAAACAATGTGAAATGTGAAATTTACAAGGGTAGCGTGAGGTATTTACCTGTGACGAGGCGGTGAAGCGGCCAGTCGGATTCCTCGGGATGATGCAATCTGAAATGTTTAGCCTTGTCCTACGAAGAAAATGGCGGACACCAAATGTGAAGCTGCCAGAGGGGCCTACGACGGTTTCTGAGGGAAACCTCGGAAGATGTGGCGGAGTGTGACGCGTCACCAAGCTCCGGATTTCACACTGAGGAACCAGGTAAATGAGAAAATATCAAATGCAAGATTACAACAATAAAAGGTAATTTTGTTAATTAAATGTTGTGGTTTCTGACTAGGCACACCGAAATGTGTGTCGAAAAGAAGCCTGATGGGCGAAACAACAAAGGTAAGTATGGCACAAGTATAAATTATTCAATATGATGAGTTGCAAGTAATAGTTCCATATACAATTTAATAACTCCAATTTGACTTTATGTTTCAGGTTTCCAGAGTAAATCAGTTCAACGTTCCAGGTTTTCAACAAAGGTGAGTATGGTAAGTATAGGTTATCTTTATGCTGCAGGTAAGTATTTAGCTTCAAGTTTACAACTTCTCAAATTACGACTTTTGTTCAAATGTTTCAGAATTACTTCTACGCACTGTCCTAACTGCATTGGCCAATGGTTTAAAGGTGAGTTATAGTTTTCACTCACACATGTCAGGGCCCTGAGGTATCCTTCCAGGTGTGATGTGGCGGTTGTGGTGGTTGTGGCGACGGACGTCCGGTGGATTCCAAGGGATCTTCAACCAGATTGTTCGGCGCAGGACGGCAATTTCGATGGTCAGGGATCTTACGAAATGCGTCTTGAAAGTATTTGGGGGCGGTTTGACTCTAACAGGCTCAAGTTCACGGGCTGCTGGGCTCACGGTGACTCTTACTGAATATCTCAAGGGGGTCTGCTCGTGGAGGGGGCTGCCCGTTGGTTTTGTTCTGGATGGTCCCCCTCCGCTCCCTCGACGGACGGGCGCCTGCCAGGTGGAGTCTTCTGATAGGCTCCCTCCGCCGAGGGAGGGACGCTCTGGCTGGAGACGGCGTCTTCACGTTGAGGGGGGGGTGACGTCACCTTTTGAGCTGACCACGGATCCGAATCTGAACAATACTCGCCGCGGGTGGCTATGACAAATTCGGATCGGAAGGGAGTTAATGAATTAACCCAGCCTCTTCACTGGAAAGGTTCCCCAGTGAGCGGAGGCTCACAACTGGAAAACGCGTTTTCTTTTTTTTTCTTGTTTGTGTAGTTTTATGTTGTTTTATTGCATAGTAACATATTGTAGAATTATGGAATCATAAACATTAATATATATTATGGAGTATAAATGAAATAGACTCGAATTTATGAAATATTTCATAAATGATTCGATCTACAAATAACTCTCGGGATTCTTGCATATTCATCAACAACATTTGTTGCTATTAGGATATCCTATGATATCCTATGATCTTCATTATTTAGTTTTGGTCATATGGTGTCGAGCAGTAAGAAATGTTCGCCTAGAGATCGTGGAGAATAAGAATATCCGAACAACGTTGATACTTGGAGCGATACGTGCTTTCGGGTCACGGCCGTGAATGCCTGTTATAACAATATCTAATCTGCTATAGGCGCTTTGTTGTTGATGATAGGGCTCAGCAGGGGCGGAGCGAACCTCTCAACCCAATAGAATAGGAAACAGCAGGTGGTTTTGCTTTTCAAGACAGGAAACATTGTTTAACTGCAACATTACGAATTACACGTTCTTACCTCTCGCCCTGTGATTTTCTCCTTCCAAGTCCCATCGTGATGGGGGCCCCTTTATATCCAAATGGAAGGTAGTTAACATCGTGGATGTGGTGGAGCTGTGAAAGACGGGTCGTGTGAAATCAATTGTAACTGTTGAAGTGAGTAGACAGACAGACAGACAGCCGTGGCTAAACCTTCAAAGCACTGTTCAGTCACGCCAGGTCCATGAGATCCCCGGTCCCTCTTTCTTTCCTATCCTCTTCATCTTTCTTGTGTTTTCTTTTTTCTTCGTTCTTTTTCTTTATTCCTTCAGGCGTGTGAGTGCGTCCGTGAGAAGCACCCCAGTGTAGAGAAGCGTGCGTGTGTGTAGCATATGCTACTGGCTACAGGGCCTCTCTTCGCCCTATTGAAAGTTGACGTTTCGATTAGCTACGGCAGGCCCCATCAAAGCGCTTGCCGACACCATCCCCCTCCACCAATATTTCCACCCACTCTTTTTAATGTTCCTTCCAAAAGGCTTTTTCGGCGTGCTATGACGTGTTGTGACGTGAGGGGTGCTTTGACGTCTGGTAACCCAGTCAATCATTTTATGTCTGGCTTCGAACCGCCTGGATTCTAGAAATGTCACCGACGAACGCTTCTCCGCTAATCTGACAGCAAGGGAATAGCACAAAGATTGGATTCTCTACCACATCGAATAGGGTCATACGTCAGTCAGACAATACAATCACCCCCCTTCCACCTGTCAGTCGGATCGGTAGAAATAATGAATTTTGAATCAATCGAACCACCCTCGGCCCAACTATCAGATGCTGATTTGTTGGTTATAATTTGATGATATTGACTTCGGGATGTCTGTCTGTGTCACCATTAGCTCAATAAAGGTTCATATCATGACATGTAGCTCCAGATTTCATAATAAAGGAAGTTTTGATGCTTTGCAACAAATACACCATGATCTAGATCAAGGATTTATATGATATATACATATGATTTATACGAACCTAGTTCTTGGTAGAATATCCAAATGATTTATTGACATTTTCATGTCTTTGCTTTGGCACATAAACTGAAAAATCGTCACGAAAACTAAGCAAGTCTTGCTCACGCGACCAATAAATAAAATAGACTCACTGTGTTGCGTAGAGAACAATCAACAGTTTTCTTATTTTGATGCTTGGGTACATGAACTAACAACCTTACTCCACTACCTTGTTGTGTACTGGTTGACATGAAAATGTCCCAATGTGTTGCAGACTCGTATGCAAGCATTTCCGTTTATAACCAACGAGAACTTTGATTACATCGTTTTTAAATCATTATTGAAAATATTGAACCAAAATGCGCTGTTCGAACATTTAAAAAATATATGTCGTCCCATGACACACCGAAATTAGTACATCCTCCTTGATGCCTACAGTTTTTCATTATGAGGAGACTAGCGTTGCATATTCATGGAGCGGGTGATGGTGAATTCCTCTGCATTCAATGAATTGCTCGAACTGAGGCATAAGTGTAAGTTTACTTATGTTTCGGTCAAGTAAAAAGTTTGTAAATTTTCTTCTAGAACGTATGGCATATCAAGAAATATCCATTAAACTTTTATATCGTACCAATCTCGCGGTGTTAACAGGTGTACAAAAAAAAATCGTCGTCCAATGACAACCCGAATTGAGTGGTACCTCCTCTTTCGCGCGCCTTCGGCGCTGTGAAGTAGGTAAATTACTGAACGAAGGAAATATTGTATAATTCTGAGTTGTTTTATAAAATTGTGGCATGATCACGCTGATTCCCGGGTCAGTGAGAGGAGCAGTATGAGCAATTGTAGTCCATGTATCGTTAAAAAATAGTATGTCATTCATAATTTAATCGTAACTGTAATTTGCAATAATTGTGAATGTACATTAATAATTGATGCTGTATGACTGATTGAGGAACTTGAGTTGTTAGTGAATACCTAGGTGACTCTATTCAATATATTTAAAAAATCGAGATGAGGGAACAACGACGACAGCTTCAAGTCGGTGTATTATACACAAAGGTATTTATGACCCACACCTATTCTGATTGGAAGGTGATAATTGAGTTAGGTTGTAGAATAAGTGTTGTATGTGATTTACGGTTTGACGCAACCTGGTGATGGTGGAGTAAGAATTTGTAAGTGATTTTGGTTTATTATTTTCAATAATGAACCTTTGGAATCGACCAAGAAAAATAAATGCAATATCCCCTCAAAATTTGATGGTTTACGTTTCAAGGTATGTAGAATCCAAAAATCGAATAAAAATTTGGTCGTCCGTCCGCCGTACGCGTACGTATTTTGATGAAATTTGGAATGTAGGCTCCATTTAGGGTCTAGTTGTGACCCAAAGATTTTGGTTAATGTAAGTCACTTCTAAAGGTTCAAAAATGAATTTTGAAATTTTGAAAACGCCTCAACTCAACAAATTTTGATATAAAGATATTGTTTTTCCTTCAATTTAAGATTTCATAGAATTTGTAGAATTTTTTGAGACCACACGGAGCTCTGTAGGACAAACCGTTCGTTCTCTAGGAGAATTCAAGGGTTGGACGTACGATAAGTCAGAAACACGAAAACTTGAATCGCGAAAGAGGCCTAATCTCCGTTCAAATTTTAGTTGTCCGTAATGCGATCGATGTTTTTCTTCATGTTGGATGGTTTGTGGCTTTGCAGACGAGTGATCAATGTAGAAAAATAATAACCATTGTGTAAGAATTTGCAGCCTTTTTGACAATGAATGAAGTGATTGAGTCACACCGACACATAATTAGTTTTGACTACTCTAAAATTGATACCTTGGACCCATCCGTAAGTGGGAACTTTTGGTTAACATTTCCATTAATATACCTTTGGAATCGAGGAAGAAGAAAATTATAGGTGTAGTTGAATTATAATGTATTTTGATGATTTGAGGAGAACATATCAACTACTCTAGGTCCCTAGTGACTAACTAGTTAGACGGAAATGAATAGGTAAATAGACTTTGGTAGATGAAGTCATCGTCTGTTAAATGAAACTGGATGTTAAAATACCTTTCGTCTCGATTGACAGAAGGATACAACGAATCCAACGCCCTTTACCTTCAATAATTCATTAAATATAACGCCATTATCTGGGCCTAAAACACAATTTAGCTAAGACAGGACTGTTGCTACAGTTGTACACTGCTACAGAATCTCCTTAGTGGAAAGGTGTACCTTCCTACCTTTATTCATGCGGTTTAGTCAGTGTTGTTGTTATAAGTGACAATTTTGTTGATTGTTCTCAATGAATTTTCATGGTAATTGTTTATGTTTTGGAACCTAGGTACCTATCAAACCGGTAATCATTTGGTAAAGAGGATGAAAATTCTAGATTACCTTCCTTCCATAGTTTATTGACGGACTTCCAATATGACTTCAAACAATGTGATGACTAGATTATTGGTTTATGGTGACGTATGGTGACCTAATGATATCTACCGATCTTTCTTATTTGTGTTTTAGATCTAACGATGTCAATATATTTTTCCAAAGCTCGGTGGTAATTGCATGAAATCTTTTATGACCTTTTTTCCGATCAGTATACAAGATATGCAATAAAGTGGGTAGATTTTTTTTTGTTTCTGGTTAGAATATCTGATAGAAAAACCTACCCACGCGTTGCGCTAATACGAATCTACCACATTTTACCTCGTTAGATGTCGGGCCTCCGTCTCACAAACTGACAACCGTGGTTTAAAAAAAGTTGGCATCACGTCAAAATAAATACGGTACCCATCAACATGAGGGAGAAGAGGTTCTCAGCGGGGAGGCCGTAGCTAGAAGGTAAACATTACCCGTGACGAGGGATGTAAAGGCACAGCGTAGTCACAACAGGAAGCGCACTCTGGGATATGACAGCGGGAATTAGTGGACTAGGAGACGGGAGTCGTCAGATGCGAAGGATCAAGGTTGTCTAAAAACAGGTCGCCTCATGGGGGCCGCAGCAGCCAGTCACTTATCATTCTAAATGACACGTCACTCGCTTTGAGGAGGGCCGCCGTGAAGACAGGGCTCGGTGCGATTACGTGGCTTAGAACGTGGAACACGGAGATAATGCCCAACGTTATGAAGGAGTGAAGTGAAGAATAAATCCGTGACAACTACGAGCTTGTAATTCATCGCTCTGTGCACCGTGGTAATTAGGTGCAAATCTACACCAAGGACCACAATAATCGAAACAAACAAGGATATTAATCGATACGAATATAGGAAATATTTTAGAAAAACGGATTGATCAGTAAATTTGATTCATGAATGTGACACTATTCCAAGCAAGACTATACAAATTTTGTTTGAAAATGCCATGGAATTAAGAATCCCAAGTTGATGAAGGTGATGTCATCACCATGATGAAGTAGCATGGTGCGAGTATAGGGCTTGAAAAAAAATTATTAATTTTTCTTCTTCTTCGAGATGACATAATCCCTTTTTGCATAATAAAATAGGTAATAATTCGCTGAAATTTAGTAACGCGAGGCCATTGTAAAGTAAGTAAAATCATTTCATGTGGTATTTTCGTCCAACTGCCATTCCTGGCTTCGCGGACATCCCAAGCTCTTTTCCAAAGGAAGAATTGGTTCTGATGATTTCGATCATGGCTCCTTATTGCCTCGTCCGGTTAAGTAAAGCGGGGTTCACCAACGGCCGGACCCGATAAATTATCAAGACCTGCGATACCCCCCACGAGCGGTCTCCAACCCTGATAATATTCAACATCAGTGATCTCAAGGAATCTTGATCAACTCATGGCCGTTGGTCCTTCATCTGTATGTGAGTAGATTCAAAGTTTTTAAATACCTAATAACGTTCCAAATTTCATCAAGAGTGGGGGGTCTTTTCAGAGGAGTTATGCGCACCAGATGTCCCAAAGTACATGCCTAGCTGAAGAAACCTAAAATTGGAATTCGATAGATAAGAAATCTATATCTATATCTATATATACTTCAATCAAATCGAATTTGATGTTCACTGAAACTTGATAGGCATTCTTTTACGTTATTTGATACCTTGCTTAACGAATAAAATACGAGGAAAATAACTGGCGACGAGATTGTTGAAATCCATTTCAATAATAACGAAGTTAAGAAGAACGTAGTCAATTTTCACAAAAGTAATGAGTTACAAAGTTAAACCGATTTCGTCGGTTGAGTCATCATCAGTAGCAAACGAGAACTTCTTGTTCAAAAGTTCCTGTCGAAAACAATTTAACTTTGTAAATCATTACTTTTGTGAAAATTGACTTCGTGACTAAGTGACAACTTATGCAACTAATTTGGAATGAAGTTGGAAAACACTCAACAGAAAAAAGTAACCACTTTATGATCAGTAAAAGTAAGTAAAGTAAAGTAGGTAAGCAACCATTTCAGGTTGAATTTTCGTCCGACTGCCATTCTTGGCGTCGCGGACGTCATCAGCTGTCTCCCTAAGGGGAGATCAGAATTTGTTCTGATGATTTCGCTCATGGCTTCCCAAACATCACCGCCCTGGGTTGGAACGAGAGATTGCCGATCGTCTAATAGACAGAAAACTTTCTGCTGGCGACCAGACTCGAACTCGCATCCCCGCTAGACGGTTCTTATCCTATCACCGCAGTCGGGTACACTGTCCACTAGACCACCGACGCCCCACTTTATGATCAGTTTTAGACCTTTTTGAATCCAAATCCGAAAAAAAAAACAGTTTTATGTCAATGTCAAAATCCCAGGTCTCAATTTCCAATCGATTTTCGTGTTTCTGTTTTTGTTCGACTAAGAAATCGTCCGAGTTGCACATATTTCACCAGAGTATCAAAATTAGCATGAGGAGGGAGCGAATGAGAGGATAATATTCACAGAATATCCGATTTTAAAATATTTCGATTCCTTTAGGTATAGCTTGATAAGTTGAAATCCAGGGGAGATTTTCAATATACCTCTGAATTCTCATGAATTATTATTTGTACAACCATGGAAATAATTAGTAGTGCCAGGACACCATAATTTGCATATTTCTTGGGTTTATCTGTGTTTCACCTTCAATACGGGTGTGAACTTCTACGGACTGCCTACCAAAACTAACAAAGAAATTACATTCGGCCGCCGTTCGTTCGTCAATCATATATTTGTACCCAAATTTGAAATTTTCGAAATTCATTAGTGCATCTGCCTAGAAAATTGAAAAACTAAAAGATTGCCGCTGGAATCATCTAAATCGAACAATAATTGCCAGTGATAAAGGGTAAACTGGATGAACTGGGTAAATAAAAATGGTTCCCATTTTATAAATTCCCATTTTATAATTCCATTTTATTTTATTATTATTTTATTATTATTACTATTATTATTTTATTTTATTTATAAATTATAAATGTTATAATTCCATTTTATAGATTATAAATTCCCATCAAATAAATAACATCCCATTTTGGTTTATTATTTTCAATAATAAGCCATTGGAATCGACCAAGAAAAAAAGTTGACCCCCCCCCTCCCTCTCAAAATTTGTTGGTTTACGTAGAATCCAAAAATCGAATACAAATTTGGCCGCCGTCCGCCGTACGCGGCACTTTCCACAATTAGCATTGACCGATTTTGATGAAATTTGGTGTGTGGGTCCCATTCGGGCTCTAGTTGTGCCCCGAAGCTTTTGGTTGATGGTCAAAAATGAATTTTGAAATTTTGAAAACGCCCTAACTCAAAAAATTTTGATATAAAGGTATTGTTTTCCCTTCAATTTAAGATTCTATAGAATTTTTAGAATTTTTTGGGACCACGCGGAGCTTTGTAGGACAAACCGTTCGCTCCTTATGAGAATTTAAGGGTTGGAGTTACGATAAGTCAGAAACACGAATGTGAATTTCAAAAAAGGCTTAGTCCCCGTTCAACTTTTAGTCGACCGAAAATCGATCGATGTTTTTTTTCCTGTTGGTTGGTGGTAACAATGGCAAAGCTATGTTCTTCGCAGAAGAGTGATCTATATAGAAAAATAATAAACCTTTATGTAATATTTTGCAGCGTTTTTGCCGGTTAAATTGCCACTGGAAATTTTCTAGTTTTTCAATTTCCTAGGCAGATACTCTAATGAATTTCGAAAATTCTTGAAAGTTTGAAATTTAGGTACAACTTTTAAACTTTGAGGGCCATTTCTTGGGAGAAATACTAATCCGGAACGAGGAACGAACGACGACCGACTGAGACCCCTTCAAGGGTATCGAACAAATAAAAGAGAAAAAGTGTAAGTGAGAGTGGTTCACTGCCACATGGAAATTATAACCAACGTTTTTGGAATGATCGACTTTTTTAAAAATCTATTAGCTGTTTTGACGTACGAATTATCTCCGCCGTGTTCAGAACCAATCGTTCATGAAAATTATCTTGAGGCGTGGTAACAACTGCTGCTCGCGAAATGTCAGATGGAGTGTGAGTTGTTATGACTTGAGAAATGGGAGTGCTCCGGAGTCCATGAAAGGAAACCATTCACCTACCGGCACTTACCATTAGTGACCCTCATTCATCGCTCATACCTCTTTTCTCTCTGCTAAAAACGACTGTTGATTAGAGTGGGATATAAATTATATCTCCGGCAGGGCCCACAATACGCCCTCTCCGGGGCCCGTATCGGCCCCAACCGCTTAACGATCCGATGGCGTGGCGGCGGGAACTGACGGCTTAATTCCCAGATGCCGTGATACTGTCAGCTTCTGTTCAAACTGACGGGCAGACCTTTCGAACGAAAGATTACCGCTTGTGGACCGCTCGTCTAGTCTCAGGAAGAGTGTCCACTTTTAACTCCATCACCGAAACAGCTGCAAACATAAGGTTACCAAAATTACCGTTCTACGTCGGAGCCTTGAAAACGCTCAACTTTGTGACATGAGATAGTTCCTTTTGATGATTAAATTACCTTGTGCCCAGCTGGATTACATCATACCCTTCGGCTACAAAACCACTAAAGGGCAGACAATGTAATCATTGATCTCGAGAACTGGCGTGACTCTGATCTGAATCTCCAAAGGGTCAATTTCATGCGCATTGCCAATAAAATGAGGGAGGTCTCCCGTTACTTCCAGCGCGCAGTTCGTGAATCTGAGATGCTAACAACTTGGTGACGGTTTCTTTGTTTCAGACAACATTTGGTTTACCAAAGTTATCTCCTAACAGTTACTGTACCTACCATTAAATGAGTAGAGCAGGTTCTATACGTACAGCTTTTGATGGAAATTGCTGGTAACAACTAAAGCACAGAGATTGATGGCATCATTGCTTGCAAACTTTCTATAATGAGGAATTTCACAATGTCGGAACTTCTTATTTTTGACCCCAAAATTGGATTCAGCACCTTGAAAAAGTACTTCCTAATTTACGAATAAACAAAACAGTGTAGAAAATTTGAACGTTTAAAAAAAACCGGGAGGATGACGTCATCCTGGATTAGTTAATTTACGGCCGCTTGAAGCGCTGAGATCGACAAATCTATATTCCCCAGATGCAACATTTCACAAAACCAGTAGAGTTTGAAATCGAAAAACTGAAGAAAAAAAGGATTCAAAATGGCTTCGGAGCTCACTCAGCTGATCGGTGATCTGAAGAGTGTAGAAGCCTTTGAGCAATGATTTGCAGCGTTTTTTACCCACCAACATTTTTTTTACCTACCAACTTTTTTTTATCTACCAGCTAGGTACTACCTACCACACCATACTGGCTTCACACCTTCACAATCAAGTTTATTAGAAAGAACTAAACGCTTCACACTGCGCGCCTCGGCGGGGGCTTCGCCCCCTGCACCCCCGGATGATTTCCGCTTAGAGCCTAATGGCTAAAATGTGACATACCTTGAAAAGGTTTTTGCTCCCTCTCCCTCTTTATCTTTCTTCCACTGTAATATTTAAGATACCTCCTTATTCGTAATAACATCAGGTTGTCAAGCATATTTGTCGTCAAGCATATGATAAATCATAGCGCTACTTTCCTGTCGCTTTTTCCTGTCGCTTTTTACTGTCGATTTTTCCTGTCGTTTTTCGGCGGGGGGTCCCATCGCTAAAACCTTTTCAAGGTTAAAATATAAAAAGCAAGAAGGAGAAAATTAGAATTCCCCTGTTTTTGTTTGATAACTTTCCTCTTAGATAGCACGATTTGGTCATACCAACAGGCAACACTGGGAGGATACGGCGACCCGAACAACCCAATCAGCGAGTGTTCCTGCTTCACGTTGAAGAAGTACGTTTTCCCGGTTATTTTTTGAAATCATAAATTTTGATTGTCTCTCGAAAATAACAGGAGATTTTTTTCCGAAATCAACCCGATTTTCATCTATCCCACGCATTCAGGAAAAATGCGAACAGAATTCGGTGAAATTCCTCATTATTTGGTATAAAAGACAAGAAAATGAGAAAAAACTGAATATTATCCTCTTTCCAACAACGATGAATTAATTTTCTTTACAAGCCAATAAGTATAAATTCAACTAAGATATTCCGTATTATCACTCCAGAAGAACCAACCTATTCAGTTACTGGATTTAGTTAAGTAAGCTCAAAATTGCAGCACCACTATCTATTGAGTTTGTTTGTTCCCCTATATATCTTGGTGTTTTTCTTCTCAAGGTTTTTTTATTTTTTCCCCCTCTTTTTTATTGATGCTTTTTTCGTCCTCTTCTTCTTCCTCTTTTGTTCTTTATTTGTTCCTCGTTTTTAAGCTCTTTTATCTTCCTTCTTGTTTTTGTCCTCTTTTGGTTTATTATTTTCAATATGAACCTTTGAAATCGACCGAGAAAATTTTTTTTAACCCCCCCCCCCCCCCTCAGAATTTGTTGGTTTACGTTTCAAGGTACGTAGAATCCAAAAAATCGAATAAAAAATGTTCCGTCCGTCCGCCGTACGCCTCACTTTCCTAAGTTACCATGGACTGATTTTGATGAAATTTGGTATGTAGGCTCCATTTGGGATCTAGTTGTGCTCCGAAGCTGTTGGTTGATGTAGGTCACTTCTAAGGGTTGAAAAATAAGGGTTAAACTTTTGAAAACGCCCTAACTCAATTTGAGATTTTTTAGAATTTTTAGAGACCAAGCGGAGCCCTGTACGACAAACCACTCGCTGCCTACGAGAATTTGAAGGTTGGAATCACGATAAATCAGAAACAGGAGTGTGAATCGCAAAAGAGGCCTGTTCTCTGTTCAAATTTTTGCTGACCGAAACGCGATCGATGTTTTTCTTCATGTTAGTTGGTGGTAACAATGGCAAAGCTGTGTTCTTTGCAGACGAGCGATCTATATAGAAAAATAATAATCCTTTGGGTAATAATTTGCAGCATTTTTACTCTCTCTTCTTCGTTTATTTCCCTTCTTTAAGAATGAATGCTTTCTTGCTACCTTATCCCTCCAATGTACAAACATTGTGAGCAAATGGATAACAAGTGTTTTAAAAAAAATAATATTTGTATTTATTGAATATCAATATCATAAAAACTGAGCACATAAGGAGCTCATCTAGTTAATTAACTTTCAAAAATTTAATTAAACAGATAACAACAATTGAAAAAAAAGGAAGAAATGGATAGTGGTGGTCTAATTTTGAGCAGGATTGTGTTTTTTGCTACTACATTAGGTACTCTGGTCTCATCACAGTATGTCCCAAAGTTTTATTGACCCAGCACAAAATACTTCCGTTGGTATTGAAATTAAGGGAGAATCGGTGTAACTATTTTTTTTCTCTATTCAGCATAAAAAAATTTAGTTTTTCTTTCAGTTTGAAACACCTTTGAAGTCATAACATTCTACAGAGTCTGAGAGTCCTAGTGGCTCCTGGTAGGGGTATTTATAATCCTAATGGTAACGTAAATGTTACAATTCATTGGTATGACCATGTGTCCTTACAAATGATATTGATCTACGTAACAATGGTGGCAACAATGACTTGACTCGTGTGATGGTGAGCTGATTGCCAACCTAATCAAATAATATGATCCGCCAGGAGAGTTCTTCTGGAGGAGGAGGCGTTTAAATACGTTCTTTATTACGACGTGACAGCATGATTTGATATTAGTGTGACATCGGGTCATAAACCACTTCCTAAATAAAAGATGAATTCATCGTTGATTCACGGTCATAAAATACAAATCACATATTGTTGTGGCATCCAGTTACACAGAATGATGGTATTTAAAGGTCGACCTGTCTTGTGAACAGTAGCGAACCCCGAAAAACTTCTTAAGAAAAGACTCCAAGAAAAACGAAAAAACGAGTCGAACAACGTTGAAAAAGCGTTATATCTTGTCACGGTCTTCAGCCGAAACGCTGATTTATTCCAAGGGGTCCGCCCCAGGGGCTGTTTTTGTCCCTTGGTCAAGATCCGTTCTCCTGTGTTTGAGGAGTCCGCCTTACACCATACGAACCTTGGGGAGAAGAGCAAGTTTTTCTTTTCCAGGTATAACTCTACTAAGTCGAGATTTTATCGGTGCTAGCCCGTCCGCTTTGCTACTGAGCAACTCATCGCACGTTTCTGACGATATCATCTGTCCATTTATCAAAGAGCGCGTTTCGAAGTCGAGGAAGAAACATCTATTTTCTTTGAGACGTTTCTCAGGGTTCTTTCTGAGGTATCCGCGGCGTCAAGTGATTTTTTAAGTTGGGTAAGTTACGGTTGATTATAATCGGCTGTTTCACTCTTAGGGATGTAATCGACTGCAATACAAGTTTGGGGAGAGTCTGGCCCCTGATCTGATGAGAATAATATTCCCTCTTTGTCATCTTGCTCACCACTATGGGGCTATCATGAATCACACGTAGTTGAAGCACACCTAAGTAGCGAGCTCTTTCTAAGTTTCTAATATCTAAGTCTATGTGGATAACGAAACTTTTACTTCCCAGTCAGTTTTACCTCCAATTTATTGGCTCATATTGCTTCCGAGTCTACCAAGGTAGCGGAAGCATTGTTTTTACTTATCAAGATTGAAAAAATAGTTCTCCAAAATCAGAATTTCCACTCGCGTTTTACGTTTCAGACCTCCCTGAACAATTTTGGTTCCGTGTCTGTTTGTCTGGGTGTCTGTCATGAAATCCTTGTCCGCAGCCATAACTTATACAATTCTCATCCGCTTTCGATGAAATGTACAGGAATTGTGCGGGTTGGCGTGTAGGTAGATGTTCCCTTATGAAGAGCATCGCCCCCGGACTAATAGTAGCCGCTGCGCGTGCGCAAACGTGGAATCCTTGCCACAGCCATAACTTCTACAATTCTCATCCGATTTCGAAGGAATTCTCAGGGATTGTGCGGGTTGGAGTGTAGATAATCTCCCTTCAAAATCATTACACCCGAACTGATAGTAGCTGATGCGCATGTGCAAACGTGAAATACTTGCCAGAGCCATAACTTCTACATTTCTCATCCGATTTCAATGTCATTTTTGGGGTTATTGCGGGTTGGCATCTGGATGGTCCCCTTATGAAAATCATCTCCCCCATACTGATAGCATAACTTCTACATTCTCAAACAATATTCAGAGATTGAGCCGATTGACGTGTAGAGTCCCCTATGAGGGAAGTGCAACGTATTTAGAAATTGATGTTTTGAGATAAACTACTTTGCATCGGATCATCTACAGGATCGGGTTATGGATACGAGGAAGCTATGTGCCACACCCACTTGGCAGACGTTTTTCAATAACGAATCATTGGAATAGTACAAGAAAAATAATGTTAACCCCCTCAAAATTTTATGTTTTACGTTTCAAGGTACCTACCTACGTAGAACCCGAAATTCGAATAAAAAATTGTCCGTCGGTCCGCCGTAAGCGGCATTTATCTTAGCAATCATGAACCGATTTGGTTGACATTTGGTATATGGGCTAAATTTGGGTTCTAGTTGTGCCGCAAAGCTTTTGATTGATGTCAGTCACTTCCAAGGGGTCAACATTAAGGGATGGAATTTTGAAGAGTGCCCTTGCTCCTAAACTCTCGAAATAAAGGTATTGTTTTTTCACCAATTTGAAATAGTATTGAATTTTTAAACA